>CAWUFW010003519.1:0-1200000 GCA_963921515.1 Calotriton arnoldi
GGGCCGATTCCGATCTCGGTCGGAGCGCACCCAATACCATTCGGTCGGGAAAAAAGCCATGCGAAAGCCAGTTTCCCGACCGATCCATTACAACACACCGAGCGAGCAAGTACGATGCGCACAACAGCAAAAATTCCGGCCGAGCCGTACTCACCCAAACCAGGTCCTGTTCTCCGACCGGGCGAATCCGGAAGCGCCGAATCGAGTCGCACGGAAGGAAAATGCAGCCCCGTCCGGCCGGACAAGTACGATGCGCTTTCCGTACGCGCCCGAACCACGTCGCTACGCACGGCACGTCAAAGCATCCGGAGAGGCGCACATAAGCTCCGAATCGCGCCACAACACGATCCACGGCTACGAGGCGAACACAGCACAGACGAGGGCGGCGCGAGCGGCGAGGGCGAAGCGAAGCGGCGAGGGCGAAGCCAAGCGGCGAGGACGGCGCGAAGCAGCGAGAAGGACGAACGACACGAACCAACCATGAATCCCTTCGTCCCGATCATACCAATATTCTACATCTACTACCGGAACAGGCACGGACGCGTACGGCGCAGAAGGTAAGTCAGACACCAACCACAAAACACATACAACACGTACCACGACACATCACACACATACACTGGGAATCTGAATATACTTGCAACAGCAGCACCATAGGGGCGGGATGCCCATCACCAATGCCACATATGCACACAGGGGCCTGAATGCGCGCCACCACCCCAACCCAGGGGGCTGGATGCCCACCACTACTACCACCCTCACCCAGGGGGCAGGATGCCTACCACTACTACCACCCTCACCCAGGGGGGCAGGATGCCTACCACTACTACCACCCTTAGCCAGGGTGGCAGGATGCCTACCACTACTACCACCCTTAGCCAGGGGGCAGGATGCCCTACCACTACTACCACCCTTAGCCAGGGGGCAGGATGCCCACCACTACTACCACCCTTAGCCAGGGGGGCTGGATGCCTACCACTACTACCACCCTTAGCCAGGGGGCAGGATGCCCACCACTACTACCACCCTCACCCAGGGGGCAGGATGCCTACCACTACTACCACCCTCACCCAGGGTGGCAGGATGCCTACCACTACTACCACCCTTAGCCAGGGTGGCAGGATGCCTACCACTACTACCACCCTTAGCCAGGGGGCAGGATGCCTACCACTACTACCACCCTTAGCCAGGGGGCTGGATGCCTACCACTACTACCACCCTTAGCCAGGGGGCAGGATGCCCACCACTACTACCACCCTCAGCCAGGGGGCAGGATGCCTACCACTACTGCCACCCTCACCCAGGGGGCAGGATGCCTACCACTACTACCACCCTTAGCCAGGGGGGCAGGATGCCTACCACTACTACCACCCTCAGCCAGGGGGGCAGGATGCCTACCACTACTACCACCCTTAGCCAGGGGGGCAGGATGCCTACCACTACTACCACCCTTAGCCAGGGGGCAGGATGCCCACCACTACTACCACCCTCACCCAGGGGGGCAGGATGCCTACCACTACTACCACCCTTAGCCAGGGGGGCAGGATGCCTACCACTACTACCACCCTTAGCCAGGGGGCAGGATGCCTACCACTACTACCACCCTTAGCCAGGGGGGCAGGATGCCTACCACTACTACCACCCTTAGCCCAGGGGGGCAGGATGCCTACCACTACTACCACCCTTAGCCAGGGGGCAGGATGCCTACCACTACTACCACCCTCACCCAGGGGGGCAGGATGCCTACCACTACTACCACCCTTAGCCAGGGGGCAGGATGCCTACCACTACTACCACCCTTAGCCAGGGGGGCAGGATGCCCTACCACTACTACCACCCTCAGCCCAGGGGGCAGGATGCCTACCACTACTACCACCCTTAGCCAGGGGGCAGGATGCCTACCACTACTACCACCCTTAGCCAGGGGGCAGGATGCCCACCACTACTACCACCCTCACCCAGGGGGCTGGATGCCTACCACTACTACCACCCTCACCCAGGGGGGCAGGATGCCTACCACTACTACCACCCTTAGCCAGGGGGGCAGGATGCCTACCACTACTACCACCCTTAGCCAGGGGGCAGGATGCCTACCACTACTACCACCCTCAGCCAGGGGGGCAGGATGCCTACCACTACTACCACCCTTAGCCAGGGGGCAGGATGCCTACCACTACTACCACCCTCAGCCAGGGGGGCAGGATGCCTACCACTACTACCACCCTCAGCCAGGGGGCAGGATGCCTACCACTACTACCACCCTCACCCAGGGGGGCAGGATGCCTACCACTACTACCACCCTTAGCCAGGGGGGCAGGATGCCTACCACTACTACCACCCTTAGCCAGGGGGCAGGATGCCTACCACTACTACCACCCTTAGCCAGGGGGCAGGATGCCCACCACTACTACCACCCTTAGCCAGGGGGGCTGGATGCCTACCACTACTACCACCCTTAGCCAGGGGGCAGGATGCCTACCACTACTACCACCCTCACCCAGGGGGCAGGATGCCTACCACTACTACCACCCTCAGCCAGGGGGCAGGATGCCTACCACTACTACCACCCTCACCCAGGGGGGCAGGATGCCTACCACTACTACCACCCTTAGCCAGGGGGGCAGGATGCCTACCACTACTACCACCCTCACCCAGGGGGGCAGGATGCCTACCACTACTACCACCCTTAGCCAGGGGGCAGGATGCCCACCACTACTACCACCCTCACCCAGGGGGGCAGGATGCCTACCACTACTACCACCCTTAGCCAGGGGGCAGGATGCCCACCACTACTACCACCCTCACCCAGGGGGGCAGGATGCCTACCACTACTACCACCCTTAGCCAGGGGGCAGGATGCCTACCACTACTACCACCCTTAGCCAGGGGGCAGGATGCCCACCACTACTACCACCCTCACCCAGGGGGGCAGGATGCCTACCACTACTACCACCCTTAGCCAGGGGGGCAGGATGCCTACCACTACTACCACCCTTAGCCAGGGGGCTGGATGCCTACCACTACTACCACCCCCACTCATAGGATGGACAATGCATGACACAACAAGCACACCACAACCTAGGGAATGCAAGATTAAGACATCCCCCCACCACCATGACAAGCGTGTGTAGGCTGTGTCAAATGCCTACAACACCGAACATGACTTTGAACATACAATGTGACCCCCTAGCACATGTGCCACACATATATGTGTGTGGCACCCACAATGCAAGCAGCCCATGACCATTGTGGCAATGGGGCCTAAACCCCCATCATCACAGTGACCAAAAGGTAAGTGTGGGGTCCATAGCTGAAGCACATTTTGACCATTGTGGCAATGGGGTCTAAACCCCCATCATCACAGTGACCAAAAGGCAAGTGTGGGGTCCATAGCTGAAGCACATTTTGACCATTGTGGCAATGGGGTCTACACCCTCATCATCACAGTGACCAAAAGGTAATTGTTGACAAAGAAAGAGCTGCAACTGCCAAACTGCATGGATCATTCCTGGTCACAGAACCAAAAACTCATCTGTGGCAAAGTAGTGTATGTGTCCCATTGCAACATAAATTGGGGGAGCCAAATACTGCAGTGCAAATGAAACATTCCTTTGGCCATGTGCAGACAAACAACACCCATGGGGGCTGAGACCGTCAACAGTCATCAATGACACAATGACAGAAGTGACCATCAGAATGCAGAACCACATATTTGCACCAATGGGCACACAAATGCAGATACCCTGTGGAGACAGCAGATGTGAGGTGAACAGATACCATACCATGGCAGCAATGGGACACACAAACCATGATCACTGTGCTGACCGATGACCTAGGAGTCCCAGGGACAGCAGGGGAAACACACCAAACAACATACAGCCAATGGCACACCCAAGATATGCCAATGCAGTGGTGCAGATGCACAAACACAAACAGGCAGACCAACACTGTCATCATACACAGCAGGTGAGGGGTGGGGGTGCCAGTGTCCCCAGGCAACCACACAACACATGAGGAGAGCTGAATACCAATCATACAGATGTGCATACACTGCCACACTAAGGTAACTCATGGATCCAAATCCCTATGTGGGCAAGCAGGCATTGTCAGGTGAGAGGGAGCACAAAACACACATGTCACACAGGCACGTAGGAACAACAACTGACACAGCAAGACACAGACACACCACAGCACCACCCCCAGGGCCCCCACAATGTGGTGACCCTGGGCTGAATAAAAATACCACTGTGATGACAAAGCTAAATGTCGTTCACACTGTGAACCACAGTCAGGTGTCCTGAGCAACAAACTACCATCACACCTACACAAGCACAAATCAATCAGCATGGCCAGTAAGCCAAGGCCAACATGGAGGCAGGGGCCTAGCCGGGCAACAACTCTCATCTGCACACACTCAACACCACACCCCTCGACCTCTGACAATGTGCAGCAGTGAAGTACACATGCACTGGTGACATTGCACATGCACCCATGACTATTCCAGGGTGGTGGGTGGGAACCAAGGTGTAGAAACACATCACACATGGACACTCAACAAGACTCCTGAATGTCTGACACACTGCACACTACGCTGTACATGGACATGACGGCAATACCACACCGACCAATGGGATCCCAGCCACAGTCACACACCAATGAAGAAGCCAAGGTCACCCACAAAGAACACACATAGACAACAACCAACATTGCAGCCCGGACCCTGAGGAGTGCCAGCAGTCACACACACAACGTGTCACAATCACTGAAAGATAACACAAACTGGAAATCACATGACAGGGGCAAACAACAAGTGCCAAGGGGAAACCTGACTGTGACCCATCTGCGTCTGCACACAAACTCAGCCCTGACCGAAAACACACCTATGGGTGACACCCTGATGACCAGTAATGTGCCATGCACCCACATCACAGAGAACACAGGGAGAAGACTTTGGGGGAACATAGCTCAAGTCAGCAAGCATCACAAACAGGTACAACACTAGGGATCACAGCATGCGCAGATGAATGGAAGTGAACACACAGACATGCACATACAACACACACCTTGGGCGCAGGCAATGTCACACGTGTACACACTGCCATGAGGGGACTCCACTCCTGTGTGAGGAAAGCTGTGCCATATGTTGCCTCAGTAGGGCCCCATCATGTCAGCTGAGCACTTGGTCACACAATCAACAATTAGCACCAAATGAGGGCTCCCATCACATCAGCCTGGTCATGGATGTGCCAACGGAATCATCAGCACAGATCCAACACACTTGTATAGCAATGTTGCACTGACTACACGGATGAGTCCTTCCCCATTGATGCCCAAACCTGCATGTCCACTGGAGATGGCAACACGGTCAGGGAAGTAGACAAATGCAACGATGGCAGGCACAACAGATGTGCAGGGGTGGAAGCCACAGATATGAAATTGCCAATGTAAGTAGGAAACCCATTGCCAAATACTGAACACATGACACCCTCAGATGCTGCTATTGATGACATGGATACACCACATGATAGGACACATTCCCCTGGACCACATGGGTTCCTGCACAGTAACACTTCATAATCATGAGACCAGATATCACCATCACTGCAGCAAGGGCATGGTTAGCAGCACCAACAACATGTACATCTGAAGCATGAGCACTAGAGAAAAGAAAGTTGCTTTATTCAGCATATGTGTTGTTTGATAACGACGTCCAGAAAAAATAGAGCAAAGGCCAATGGCCAGTCCATTGTCAAAGTTCAAACAGGGTGACACTGGCAGATGTCACCCTACGCATGCCTGCACAAAACCAGGGACAATCCACTAGGAGGGGCAACCGGGGGCAGGCCAGGCACCGCAGGGACAGGATCAGGGCTCACCAGGGGAGTCAGGGAAGGGGTGGTGGGTGCTGGAGAGCCACTGACAACTGCAGTGGAGGTGTCTGACATGGTGTGTGCCGGCACAACTGGGGGCATGACTCAGATGTCGTGGGTGCCGGCACAACTGCAGTGGACCCTGCAGATGGGGTGGACAGGTCCGCCACTGCAGTGCCCAAGTCAGACAGGGCGGTAGTGGACTCCACTGCAGTGCCTACCTCCAGGGGAGGAGAATGGGGAACAGGCAAGGTGGGTTGGACAGAGGGGAGGACACCCTCACCACATCAGTGGCACAGACAAGCGCAGCGGGGGTGTGGTGCTGGGAGAGCAAGTGGCAGGGGGAGAAGGCCTGATCCTCTTGGGGATGGTATATCTGTGGGTGGGGGAACCTGGGGCAGGGTGTGGTGGGGGCACCTGTGCAGTGGGGGCCTGAGGGATGGAGGACGGAGACCTTGTGCCTGAGCTGCAGGGCGGTGGCGGGGTCTTGCTCTTACCACTCCGGGGGACTTGCGGGTGGGGGCCTCAGTCCGTCTGCGCCTGGGGGAGGGTGTCCGGGGGCGAGGGGCACTCTGCTCCGTGTGGGTGGGCTTCCTCTTCCCCGGGATGCTGGAGCAGCTTCATCGGTGGGGAAGAGGCCGAGGTCACAGAGGAAGAGCTGCTGTGACTTTGGGGTTGCATGTGAGGCAAGGGAGGGTGCTTTGGAGGAGAGGGAACTGAGGACTGCGCAGTGCATGTGGATGCGTGTGTGTGTTCCAGGGCCCCATCCCCTGTGAGTCTGGCTTCAGTCCCCTGAATGTGCGTGCGTGTGCGTTTTGTCATTGGCGTGTGTGTCAGTGTGCTGGATGTGTGTGTGCTGGTGTGTGCCTGTGCCGGTGTGTGTGTGCTTGGGACGGGTAAGGTGCTGGGGAGTGTGGATGGAGCAGAGGCAGGAGGGGTGAGGGACCGTTTGAGGAGGGACACTGCTGCCGTCAGGGAGGAGTCCATGGACCTATTGCCCCTCTGTAGGTCAGACATGCCCGATGAGATGCCCTCCATGAACGACACCAGCTGAGTCAACAGCGCGGTGTGCGCATGGAGGACACTCAGCATGGCTGTCTGCCCTACATGGAGCTGGCGAAGGAGGTACACAGACTCCTCACTCAGGGCAGCAGGGGACACAGGGGCAGGGGGTGCGGTGCCTGGCCCAAAGGAAACACGCTCCCGGACATGGGAGCCTCCACGGACCTGGGGAATGGGAGCCGATGGGAGGGCGGTGGTGGTGCTGGTGGTGGCGGGGACAGCAACACTAGCTGGGGTGTGGTGGCTGCTGACACCCGCCTCCTCTGGCTAAGGGTGGTAGTAGAGGTAGGCCTCCTCCGAGTTGCTCTGGTCCTCAGCTGAGGTGGATGCTGCTGAGGACTCCTCGGTGTGGCTCCCCTCGCCCTCCGTGCCACTGGGTCCCTCCGACCACTCCTCGGCTGCTGACCCAGTCTGGCTCTCTGGCTCCTCCTGGTCCGTGGAGCTGTCCCCTTCCGTGGCCGTGGATGTATCTGCAAACAATGGGGATACAGACAGACATCAGTCACCTGCACATAACGCACACACCACTGTGAGCACAGCACATCACAGAGCAAGCCCTGGCATCATCAGTTGTACATTGCTAAAAGTGCCCTAATTGAACAGGAGAAGTCAATTGTCAGTCTGATGCCAAGCATGGCACTCACATCCCACATGGCCTTGCACCCATCTGTCTGGTGTCTGTTGGATTGCAACACCCCAGTGTTGACACATGCACCAAGTACACAGTAGTTGGACAGTGCAGAGGACACGGTGTGGACACATCACAGCTCTTGCCACTGAGTCAGTACAGGTTTCCGGATGAAAGGGATGCCCAGAGTCAAATAGGAAATGCATGTGATGCATACCAGCGACAGACACCATGATGCACCCATGTCCTGATAGCCAGCGCCACTATGGTGTGCATGTAGCACATGTCACTCCCCTGCAGGCTCACCAATCAGTAGACACATGCCATGGCGGAGGCATGACTGCAAAGTCATACATCACTGTCTCAGTGATGTATGACTTTGCAGCCAGACTAACAACACTCTGCACTGTGTCACAATAGTAGGTCATGGGGAATGCAAGTCCTGGAGCTGCACAAGTGCACATGTACATCCCCCCACAACACATCTTCTTAACCCTCATCTGTCCAGGTCATACCTATTGGACATATGGTAGACCTGTGACACTACCCTCTGAACCTGAGCCCCTCACACTCTGCTGTGCATGGGGAACAGCTGCCTGAACTTCACATTTACATGCCCCAGTCTGCATGGGCAGCTGATCAGACACCTATGTGTCACACAAGTATCGTCTCCTATGGTCACATCTCCAGTGGCATGCTGAGCCCCTACCAAGAAACTCCACAGCAGTCCTGGCGACTAATCCACAGCACACTGACACAGAGGCAGACACCTGAGGGTCAAATCACTGTGCACAATGTGTCCGCTGATACACGGGAGTGGGAGTACAGAGTGTATTGTATGGCCTGGAGTAGGCATGACTGTCCAGCCCCACATGAATGAGGGATGAGCCCTGGACTGTAGGCAGCTGGCTAAGTATGTGTGACACACGTCATATACATACTCCTGGGGCCCAAACATTGTTCCCACCCGCAGCATGGGTGTGTGCCAGATACCCCAGCCACATGTGGTGGATCAGCTCAGCAATTGGACCACAGATCAAAGTAACACGCTGAATACATGTCAGAATACAGGCATTGTGTAAGCAATGGACCCACCCATGATGCCCACCACAGAGTCAGGAAACAGATGCTGTCTCCCACCTTGAGTCAAGCAAACTGCAAGGACACAGTCCTAAGTGACAGAATTCCCTGCATGTAAGGGCCACACCTGGGTATCAGATGAGGAGTGGGCAGTGCACAATAGAGGGACATGGCTCCTGGACAACATGACTGCTGTACTGTGGCAGTTTAACCAGGCCCGAGGAGGGCACATAGCATGTTAGACAGAGTACACAGTGCAGTCTTTGACTCACCCCCTCCTTGCTGCTCTCTGGCCTTCAGCTGCCCATCCAGGTCTGGAAAGACCACCGCCAGGATCCTGAGCATGTGGGGGTCAGGGTCCGTGTTCCGCCCCTCCTGCGAGGAGGCGACAGCTTCAGCTGGACCCGTGCAATCCTCCGGGTCCAGCCCCGAAGGTCCTGCCACCTCTTTTGGCAGTTGCGGATCCGGCGCTTGTAGACCCCCACGGACCGGACAGCCCGGACGATGTCCTTCCATATCTCATGCTTCCGATGGGCAGAAGCCTGTCAGGATGACAAAGTGATAAGGCCATTACTACACATGCAACATATCCGTGCATGACACAGTTGCATATACATGTCGCAATCACAGGGGCACATGGTGTACACAGGCAGTGCACGGCTGCCCATGGACAGTTTTCCAGAAGTCACTACATGGTATCATTGCATGGGGAGTAAAACCCTGTTCAGAAGCACTGTCACTGCACCATACCTGTCCAGTGCAAGTCACTACACACTATGGGGGTGACAACTACTCAGTGAGCCTGCTAGCCAGTGGCGTGCTGACTCTCAGCCTTGCTAGTCAGACAAAATGCACATTCAGAAAGGCAGTGCACAGAACACTCACCTGCTCCCCTGGTGTCCCATACAGCTTGCTGTACTGTGGAAATAGGCTGTCCAGCAGGGCCTGGTTCTCCTCAAGGCTGAAGGCTGGGGCTCTCTCCACAGTACGTGCCATTGCAGGGTCCAGAGGGGCAGAGACAGCAGCAGTGCAGTGGCAGATGTCGTCCTGGAGCATGTAGTGCAGGCAAGTGGGCTCTCAGGGGAACAGGCAGCAATATATATGTGCTGGAGAGGCAGATACTGTCCCTTGTGTCCAAAGTGATAGGTCCAAGTCGTTTGCATCTTCTGAATCTGGCCAATCCATGGAATAGCAGCACCAAAACACGCCCACAGCATCCTTCAAAACTTCAACTTCATGACATACATGATTTTGCAACATTGTTGTGGGTGACCAACTGAATTCCCAGCAACCGACTCGTTCGAAATTCGAAAACGCGTCCGTTGCCAGGCAAGCCCATTGTCAATGGGTGCGCACCGATCGGTCCATTGCGGTACAACGCGCACAGGGGTACAACGCGTACCCGCACACATTGAAGGCAATGGGCCGGCCGGAGGCACCGATCGGTCCATTGCGGTACAACGGCGCACAGGGGTACAACGCGTGCCCGCACACATTGAAGGCAATGGGCCGGCCGGAGGCACCGATCGGTCCATTGCGGTACAACGCGCACAGGGGTACAACGCGTACCGCGCACATTGAAGGCAATGGGCCGGCCGGAGGCACCGATCGGTCCATTGCGGTACAACGCGCACAGGGGTACAACGCGTACCCGCACATTGAAGGCAATGGGCCGGCCGGAGGCATCGATCGGTCCATTGCGGTACAACGCAGCACAGGGGTACAACGCGTACCCGCACATTGAAGGCAATGGGCCGGCCGGAGGCACCGATCGGTCCATTGCGGTACAACGCGCACAGGGTACAACGCGTGCCCGCACACATTGAAGGCAATGGGCCGGCCGGAGGCACCGATCGGTCCATTGCGGTTCGCACAAGCGCACGCAATGCAGGCAGTCAGCATGACGGCGTGCTACCCGCACACATTGAAGGCAATGGGCCGGCCGGAGGCACCGATCGGTCCATTGCGGTACAACGCGCACAGGGGTACAACGCGTACCCGCACACATTGAAGGCAATGGGCCGGCCGGAGGCACCGATCGGTCCATTGCGGTACAACGCGCACAGGGGTACAACGCGTACCCGCACACATTGAAGGCAATGGGCCGGCCGGAGGCACCGATCGGTCCATTGCGGTTCAACGCATCACTGTACATGTGACTGGCATAGGTCAGCATGCCTGTCTCAGATGGACATATGCCAGCCACAGATAGCTCCCAGGGAGTGAGGGGCACACCTACATCACGACAGCCTGTCCAAACCTTATCATAAGGCATGTAAGGCTGCATTTCCTATTGTGTGTATGTTGGTGTACATGTTGTCCTGTGGGTGTCACCTGTGGGCAGCCACCCCCAGGCTGTGCACGTGTTCATGGGGACAGGATCCTGGGTGTTACGTGTACGTGACCACTGTGATGTGCAACTGTTCATATCTGTGCATGTGTCATGGTCACATTTCACAGTGGTGTTTGTGTATGTCATGTCACATACCCCGTGAGTCCCATGTGGGACGGTATGTTTGAGCCAGGGTGTCCCAGTGGCACAATAGTGATGGCCCTCCACAGTCTTTGTGCATGTAGTGTTTACAATGTCTCTGATTTCATGTGCACAATGGGAGACAGTCTCCACATCCACGTTGTGTGTGCATGGACTCTGATGTTGTGCGTGTGTGTCACAGACGTCCATGTCTGTCCTGCCATGGCAAGTGTGGCCACTACCTGTGGGGGTCATGTTTGTTTTGCTGTGGTGTACACATGATACTCCAGGTGATGCCAGTGTCCATGTGGCATTACAGGGTCCCTGGGAATGTGCCTGTCGTTGAGCTGTGGTGCCTGGGGCACATCTGTCCTCACATGTCACTGTGGGGGGTGACTGTGACACGGCATCATGATATCCAATGGGCCAACCTGGGACAAATTGATGCCACCTGTAGGACCGTGTTGACAGATGTTGGCCATGTATGTACCATACATGTCGTTCCGGTACTGCACACTTCATGTAGTTGTGCCTCATGATGATGTATGTTGGGATCTTGAGTGTGTTCAATGCCGCATATGTGGGGTGACTGACGATCTTGCTTACTTCTCCTCTGCACTGCAGGGCTCCTGCTGTCCATCGGCCATTCCCAGACCTGGCAACGATGGTGGAACGGGACAGCATCCGACGGTACCGCTTCACCAGGCAGCTGATTGAGGATTTGGCAGTGCAGTTGTCCCCACATTTGCAGCCTGGCCGGCCGTATCCTACAGCGCTGACCCCCAAGGTGAAGGTGATGGCAGCCCTACACTTCTTTGCCACCGGTACCTTCCAACATACTGTGGCGTCTGCTGGTGGGATGTCACAGACCATGTTCAGCCGTGTGCTCTGCGATGTTTTGGCGGCAATGTTGCTCTTCCTGAACCGGTACATCTATTTCCCTAGACTGCGACGACTCACTGATGTGAAGAGTGACTTTTATGCCCTGGGGAGGATGCCGCATGTCATTGGCTCCATTGATGGGACACATGTGGCTTTGGTACCACCACAGGCCCAGGAGCAGGCCTACAGGAACCGCAAGCACTACCACTCGGTCAATGCACTGGTGGTGTGTCTTGCAGACATGACCATCACACACGTGTGTGCCCGTTTCCCTGGTTCAGCACACGATGCCTTTGTGATGAGGAGTAGTCGCATCCCCAGGATGATGGCACAGATGCAGAACCAGCGTGCCTGGCTTGTCGGTGTGTACTGACTTTGTGCCATTGTGTGTGATCTGATCTGTAGTATTCCGCCCACCTTTCCAAGTCAGCTGATGTGCACTTGTCTGTCCGTAGGTGACTCGGGATACCCCAACATGCCGTGGTTGCTGACACCCCTCAGGAACCCTGTGACACCTGCCCAGATGCGCTACAATGAGGCACATGGTCGGACCAGGAGAGTGATTGAGCGGACCTTTGGTCTCCTGAAGAGCCGCTTCCGCTGCCTGGACAAGACCGGAGGGTCCCTCCCATATGCCCCTGCGAAAGTGTGCAAGATTATCATCGTCTGCTGCATGCTACACAACCTGGCAGTGCGGAAGGAGTTGCCTCTCATCCAGGATGACGATGACCAACATCCGCCACCTGTGGAGGATCCTGGCCTGGACCACGATGCCAGTGACGATGATGATGATGATGATGGTGATGGTGATGTCCGCACACAGCTCATCACCAACTTCTTTAGCTGAATGTGAGTATCCTGAGGTGTCATGTGAATGATGTGAGTTGGCATGATGTGTGGGTGGTGCTCTGGTGCTGTTGGAGTGTGTCCATGGGCTACTTGACTGGATGTGTGTTGCGATGTGTGGTGACAGGTGGGCTGTACTCCCCAACAGTGTTGACATGCTAACTTGGTTCTGGGTGGGTATCTTGTAACATGTATTGTGCATGAGTTTTGCTGTTCTGTCCTGTACTGCATTGCTTTTGACTGTGTGTCATTTCTGTCCTTCACAGGGTACTTTCAGATTCGTTTGGTCAACTGTGTCCACCGACGACGTGATTGCACATCCAGGCTGGTAGCTGTTGTGTCCCTACAGGTGATGTGCGCCACACCCATGGACTTCCTTCCGTCTACAGTTGTTGACTGTGTGCCCGCTACCAGGTGGGGTTACCTTGCATCTGTAGTGGTTACGGCATGTTGCTACTGTGTAATAAACCTGTGCTTCACTTAGTGATGTGCGTTGTCTGTGGTCACACATTTGACTGCCATTTGCTTACTGCACCTGTGGGCTACTTGACTACAACTGGGAATGGGTGTGGTGTCTGTGCATTGCACCGTCTTCCCTGGCAACATCAGTGTAGGCAATGAGTCAGATGGCCTAGGTGTGTATGTGTTGTGTACCCCTGGTGGTGTGTCTCCCTCATATGTGTCACGTTGCCTGTACTCACATGCCTGTGTTGTCCTTGCTGTTGCAGTTCGCATACACAGTGTAATTTTGCAGTTCATCATCCCCATAACAGCACCCACGTTGGAATCACGACAGAGGCAAGTATGGTGTATTAGTGTGTTTATTGTGATACATCTGTGTTAATAGTGCATAGGATGGGTTGTGCTGTACATGAATCTTGCAATCCCAAGTTCCTAGGTGAATTGAAAGTCCAGGTAGACAGGATCCCCAGTATCGGGGCCACAGTTGTCTGACACATTGTTCCAACTTGTACTCCCCATGCAATGTGTGGGAGTAGTGTTGCCGTCAACAGGGTGAACAGTCTGTGCACAAAGGCGAAAATCCAGAACAGGTTCAGGCTTCCTGGGAGTTGCGCTTGGCCATCAGCCTCTCACTTTCCCCTCCTCGGACGACCCCTCTTCTTGGGGGGGGCCCTCAAGTGCAGGCTGCTGCGGTGCAGGGGACTCTCCGCCAGAGTCCTCCTCCCTCCCTGTGGCAGTTGCAGTTTGTTCGGTACCAGATGTTGTTGGCACACAGGGAGGTGTGGACTGGTTGCTGTTCATCTGGCGGAGGCATTGTAAAATGTCCCTGTGCACCGCCGTCATCTCATGTAGTACATCCCACTTGGACTCCACGCGGGACATGTGTGAGTCCACACGTGACATGTGTGACTCCACGTGGGACATGTGGGAGTCCAAGCGGGCATGATGGGCAGCCTGCTGCTGTTTGATGTCTCTGAGGAGCCCCACTACCTGGCTGAGCTCTCCGGTGCTGGACTGGTACGCATCAGCTATGCGTACCAGTTGTGGGTCTTCATGCACACCAGCAACGTCTGCAAGCAGCGACCTCTGTCTCCCACCCCTCCCACCACCCCTGCTGACATGTGCAGTGTGTGCAGTTGCACGCACAGATAACCCTGGTCCACCTTGGGGGTTGGTGGTGGTGGTGGTGTCCATGGCCCCAGGTTGGTCCAGGGTCACTGCGCTGGTGTTGCTCCTTATTCTGTCCATGTCGGCAGGGATGGTATTCGTGGTGACAGTCGTTGGAGGGGTGGGTGCAGGGGGTGCAGCTGGTGGACCTGCTGGTGCTGCAGCTGGTGGTCCTGCTGGTGCAGCATGTTGACTTGCACCGGATGTGCCAGGTTGTTCATCGTCCGAGGAGGACAGAGGCTGTACGACGCCAGTGAGCTCGGCATCCTCTTGAGCCTGGGACTGGGACTCCTCAGCGTCTGCTGCTGTGTCCCCATCATCACCTGTTTTTGGGAGACACAAACAATGTATGTCATGTTTCTGCAGGCATCAGTGGTTGACACACCTGACAGTTGTGACTGTGCCTCGGGGTGCGGGCCTGTACATTGCATTGTCCTAAGTCGTCACAGTCAGGGGTTGATATTGGTGTGGCACATTGTCCTGCATTATTTGGGCATTTCTATGTATTCTCTGGGGTGTGAACATGGTCTGCATTGCTTGTGTTTGGTTGACAGCCAGACCTCCTTCCCACCCACCCAGCCAGCCAGTCAGTTATCCCACCATGGAACGTGCTTGCATTGCAGGGAGTGTAAGTTGTCTCTCAGGATGTCAGTCAGTGGTGTCCTGCTGTTTGTTGGTGCACAGTTGGCAGCAGGGCCTTGTGCTCCCCACAGCAGTAGCCAGTGTCAGCCATCTTGTGAGTCCTTCTCCACTCCCTGTGATGTGAGCATGGTTCAGGGTGGTGTTGATGGGCCAGTTGTGAGGCTGAGCAATGTCTGTGACTACGACTCCCATCATGCTATTGCCTCCACCCCCTTCCCAGCATGCCCATGCTTCCTTCCTTTTGACTCTGCTTCCCTGTGGGGTGGGCTGGCTGTGCTGACAGGATGGCTGGGAGTGTTGTCCTGGCAGTTGTTTGGCTAAGAGTCCCAAGAGTGTCCCTGTGCTTCACACAACATAACCCAGGGTGGTGGTGCTTTGTGGGATCTTGTGTTAGGATGGAGGGCATTGCATTCTACCAGGTGGGTACTGTGGAGTTTGTGTTGGGGAGGGTGTGAGGGGAGGTGCTGGTGACTATGGTCAGTGCTGTGAGTCCTCCTTCCCACCCAGCCAGCCAGATATCCCACCATGGAACGTGCTTGCATTGCAGGGAGTGTAAGTTGTCTCTCAGGATGTCAGTCAGTGGTGTCCTGCTGTTTGTTGGTGCACAGTTGGCAGCAGGGCCTTGTGCTCCCACAGCAGTAGCCAGTGTCAGCCATCTTGTGAGTCCTTCTCCACTCCCTGTGATGTGAGCATGGTTCAGGGTGGTGTTGATGGGCCAGTTGTGAGGCTGAGCAATGTCTGTGACTACGACTCCCATCATGCTATTGCCTCCACCCCCTTCCCAGCATGCCCATGCTTCCTTCCTTTTGACTCTGCTTCCCTGTGGGGTGGGCTGGCTGTGCTGACAGGATGGCTGGGAGTGTTGTCCTGGCAGTTGTTTGGCTAAGAGTCCCAAGAGTGTCCCTGTGCTTCACACAACATAACCCAGGGTGGTGGTGCTTTGTGGGATCTTGTGTTAGGATGGAGGGCATTGCATTCTACCAGGTGGGTACTGTGGAGTTTGTGTTGGGGAGGGTGTGAGGGGAGGTGCTGGTGACTATGGTCAGTGCTGTGAGTCCTCCTTCCCACCCAGCCAGCCAGATATCCCACCATGGAACGTGCTTGCATTGCAGGGAGTGTAAGTTGTCTCTCAGGATGTCAGTCAGTGGTGTCCTGCTGTTTGTTGGTGCACAGTTGGCAGCAGGGCCTTGTGCTCCCCACAGCAGTAGCCAGTGTCAGCCATCTTGTGAGTCCTTCTCCACTCCCTGTGATGTGAGCATGGTTCAGGGTGGTGTTGATGGGCCAGTTGTGAGGCTGAGCAATGTCTGTGACTACGACTCCCATCATGCTATTGCCTCCACCCCCCTTCCCAGCATGCCCATGCTTCCTTCCTTTGACTCTGCTTCCCTGTGGGGTGGGCTGGCTGTGCTGACAGGATGGCTGGGAGTGTTGTCCTGGCAGTTGTTTGGCTAAGAGTCCCAAGAGTGTCCCTGTGCTTCAAACAACATAACCCAGGGTGGTGGTGCTTTGTGGGATCTTGTGTTAGGATGGAGGGCATTGCATTCTACCAGGTGGGTACTGTGGAGTTTGTGTTGGGGAGGGTGTGAGGGGAGGTGCTTGTGACTATGGTCAGTGCTGTGAGTCCTCCTTCCCACCCAGCCAGCCAGATATCCCACCATGGAACGTGCTTGCATTGCAGGGAGTGGAAGTTGTCTCTCAGGATGTCAGTCAGTGGTGTCCTGCTGTTTGTTGGTGCACAGTTGCCAGCAGGGCCTTGTGCTCCCCACAGCAGTAGCCAGTGTCAGCCATCTTGTGAGTCCTTCTCCACTCCCTGTGATGTGCGCATGGTTCATGGTGGTGTTGATGGGACAGTTTTGGGGCGGGCAATATGTGTGACTGCGACTCCCATGATGCTATTGGCTACACTGACTTGGCCAGCATACACAGAATTCCTTCCTTTGAGTGGTCTTCACTGTGTGTTGGTGTTGTTGTGGTGGCTACATGTGTGGATGTGTTTGTTAGTTCTATTTGTGCCACTGCCTAGCTGTAGTTGTGGTTGTGTTTGTACATGTGTTGGCACAGTTGGATGTGACTTTTTTGATGGCATGTGTTGTGTTTCTCTGACTGACATACACATTTTGGGATGATTCTGTTCTGGTTGCTGTGTGATTGCTATGAGTGCATGGTTTGACTCTCCCCTTGACAGTGATGTGTGTGTGTTTTGTGGCAGTATATTGTGTACATTTGTTGTGTACTCACCAGGCTCTGGGATGTCCTCTAGTCCATATATGCTCACTGGCGGTAGGATGGCCCGCACCTTCTCCTCCCAGGGCCTGAGGTATATTGGCTTGGCAGGAGGGCCACTGCCGGTGTGTTGGCTGTTGATGTAGTCTTGCTTCAGCAGTTTCCGTACCCTCCTGCGCACGTCATACCACCTGTTCTGGATGTCGGTCTTTGTGCGCCGACATGGTGATTGGGCGTTCACCCTGTTGATGATCCTCTCCCACATCTTGGTTTTCTGCGACATGGGGGTCTGTTGGACCAATGTGCCAAACAGCTGTGGCTCTACCCTGAGGATCTCGTCTACCAGGACTTCCAATTCACAATCTAGGAACTTGTGATTCTTCTTGGGGGGCATGGTGATGGGTGGTGATGGTGAGTGATGTGTGTGTTGGTGTGCAGGTGAGGGTGTGTGAGTGTGTGTTTTGCTGGGTGTATGTGAGGTAGGTATTTGTTGGTGTGCTGATGGTGTGTGGCTTGTGTGAGGGATGAGCTGTGGGTGTGTGGTTGCTTTCTCTTGGGTGCTGGCAGTGGAATGGCATTTGCAAAGGCTCATGGTAGTGATTTGTGTCCTTTATATAGGTGGAGTTGTGGGTGTGTCTTTGTTCTCTGTCCCCACCCCCCAGTATTTATTGGCTTGGTAATTGCTTGTTTGGCCTTTTTTTGGGTGATTTTTCCTTTGTGTTGTTTGTGTATGTTGGAAACGTTCTTGTGACCGAGTCGGACCCTGCATTGGTCTCGTACGGTGTTTTCCGTTTCGTTCACGCTGTGTTTGTGCAGTTTTCTATGCTGCGTACGCGTCGGTCGCGGTGTATTGTGTTGCTTCGGCTCGGTTTTGTATGCGTGTCGGTCGTACGGCTTGTCCTCCGTCCGACTCGGTCGTGTTTTTCGCGCCTTGCATCGTACTTTGCGGTTTGGAGTTGGCGGGTACGTTTCGGTCGGATTTGTTCCGGGTGCGTGTCGGTCGGTTGGATTCGCGTGTTTTTCCGGCCGGATTGCTATTTTCCGTGCGGCTCGGTCGGTCGGCTTGGTTTCCTTACGTGTCGGTCGGATTTATCGCGGCTTGCATCGTACTTGGCGTGTCGGGCGCCACTGGTACATGTCGGTCGGTAATTTTTCCGGCTCCGAGTCGGTTGGTGCTTTTTCCGGCCCGAATCGGAATCGACCCCTGAGTCTTTTTGTGCCCGCATTAGATGGAATTTACGTAGTTTTAATTTTCTGATGAATCTGAAAACGTCCATCCTAGTTTCCGTATAATTGAAACTGCTTTCTGGGCTAAAGGACAGTCCCAACGCCAGAATTTGTTTTTCTGCCATGGTTAAATTGATCTCTGTAAGGTTAACCACCGTATTGGGATTCAAGTTTTGTTTTACTTTTGTTTCGATTCCATCTGCCTCTTGTTGGTTTTTTGCTGGTTTGTCTTTCTTTGCTGGTTGTGCCTTCGTCTTTCGCTACGCTTTTATTAGCTCTTTTGTTTTTAGGCCAGATTGTGCTCGGGGTCTTAATGTGTCTCTCCTGTCCTGGCATAGACAGTTGATATCCTGCCCCAGGGATAGCTTTGTAAACCCCAATCCTGAGGTAGTTGGCATTTCCCCCTCTGGTTCGCTCTCCGGTGCAGAGCTCAAGTCAGATGCTGATGTTGATACTACAGTTGCTTCACCAGTGCCCACCTGATTTCTTGGCAGGCGACTAGTGCTCACTTGTTTTTTGACGGCATCGTACTTGCGAGCGAAGGTGAATACCTGACCATTTAAATAATCCATCTTATCACTTTGAAATTTGTATGTTTTGCGTCTTTTGATTATGTCCTCATCCTTTTGCAAACGTACATGCATTTCTTCCCTTAATTGTTTGATATATTCTGTTGTTTCCAATTTTCCTATTCTCTCATTTAGTTCCTCTATTTGGGCTTGTAACTTCACTCGATCACTTTCCGCATATTTAACTAGAATCCGGACGAGTCTGCTGGAGGACTCTAGGTTACAGGCTGCCCACTCGGCCAGCATGTCCGGATCAGGATTCTCGTAACTCGGTGCCAGAGTTACACGTAAGACTCTAGGAACCCTGCCAACCTCCAGATAGCGGGATAGAGACTTATGCTCCCATATATATATATATTTATTATCTACTGGCGGTCGCCAGTAGATAGTTATAGTTAGGACCTATTATCCATAGGAAATTCGTAACATTCTTTTCCCAATAACTTTGTATATATATATATATATATATATATATATATATATATATATATATATATATATATATATATATATATAGAGAGAGATTTAGATTTAGATTTAGATTTCCAGATATATATATATCGAAACGAAATCCCAAAGTATCCCAGCCTCAGCGGCGCAACACAAGGGCACAGACTCCAGAAGCAAGGATGTAGATGTGTTTCTTTATTCACACATCAAGGTCCAAATGACGCGTTTCGGCCGCCAGACATGCGACCTTGATCACACATATATATATATATATTTAGATTTAGATTTTTCAACTTCAGCCTCTCACTTCAGCTGCTGTATTAAAAATTTCAGGGTGATCCGTTAAGTGGGGGCCGAGAAAAAAGGGGGTCCCAAAACGTGCTTTTCCCATGTTAATTTCCATAGGACCTTAGACACGGCTACAGCCCAAACTGCTGAACGAAATTACAATAAATTTGGCAGTAAAGTAGCTGTTGGTCCAGAATGTGGCCTTTCTGTATATTGGTGTATATCAGTTCAGTAGTTTTTGAAATATTAAGGAAAATCCTATTTGTATGTAAAGGGACATGGAGGATCCGCGACCCCTCCTGATTTCGTGATGAGATTGGCTGCCAACACTTCCTAGTTTGAAGCCAATTTGAATCAGTGATGTCATTTGAGATGTCATCAGTAATGTCACTGACCATGTCATGAGTGATGTAAGATGTGAGGTGATAAGCAGTAGATTGCGGGGGCGTGAGTTATAGTTAACTCAGCTAACTATTACTGCTGAATTTCTCAGGTTTCGTACGAGTCAAATATAGCTCTAACTATGACATCCCTGTAACCTTTGTTGTTTTCAGTGAATTTCTAAGTTTTTTAACATTCTATTTCATAACTAAAACGTCCTTGTAACCTTTGTTTTTTTAAGTGAATTTCTATAGTTTTTTTAATTAGTAGTCACGTTTGTAGAGTGGTGGAGAAAGGGGGCGGAGCCTTCAACCAGATTTCACAAATCCCGCTGTATCACACTTACTAGAGTTGACTTCATCCTCCAACAAGTAGTGCACCCGGAGGCACATTTACAGAGTGGTGGAGAAAGGGGGCGTGGCCTACGAACACCTTTTAGCAATGCAGCTGTGTGGGATTTACTGGAGGTAACAGGGGACATGTTGGCCCCTAAGGACCTGGCGACTTGCCGTTTTTTTAAATTTTATTGAATTTTTAATGTATTTGGGGAGGGGGGCTGTGTGGCCTCCCTTCCCAGGGCCAATTTTGGCCCCGCGGACCCCATCCCTCCGGGCCCAGGGCTATTTTGAATAGGGGAGGGGGGCCGGCCGGGACTGATGATTGCTGTAATCATCTGGAAGAGGTTGAGGGGTAGTGTGTTGAGTATCATCAAGAGAGAGAGAGACGTTCAAGGACAGATTGTGATTATCCTCTGCAATAGTCATTTGTGCCCTGGGAAGGTGGTAAAAGGTTGGGACTGGAAGGTGGGAGAGGTTGAAGAGGGATTCAGGGAGTTGATGTCACAATTCACAATAGTTTGTTGAGCCATGTATTTTTCTGGATTGAGAAAAGAATACTTGATATCTGTTGGAGGGATGGAGAGAGATGAGAGCACAGGTGAGCGAATAGCTTAAAATCAAAGAGGCATATTTATGAGAACTGACGCATCACTGCAGTCACACAGTGATGCATCAGAAAAAGTTGCACTTTGGTATGACACTTTCACGTGACCTGGATGTGCCATATTTATGGTATGACACAGCACGTCTTAAGGTCCCAGGGTGCATCAAAAATCTTGACGCATCTGTTGAACAGATGGTGCAATGGAATGAAGAGCATCTGCTGACACAGTGACGCTAAGATGATTTGCTGGTTGTAAAGCAATCTTTATGTGCCGCAAACCAGCTTTGCATCACATTGGAGTGCCTCATGCTTTGGAAAACCTCAAAAATCTACACATTGAACCCCTGAGGAAGAGGAAGAGTAATTTCAGTGAGGAGGAGAGTCAAATATTAATAACTAAAGTGCCAAGGAGTAAATACATTCTCTTTGATACCTCCAAATTGCCATTAGAGAAGAAAGAAGCCATTTGGCAGTCCGTAGTGGATATGATTAACAGTATAGGTCAAACAAAAAGGACAGTGCCAGAGCGCAAGAAGAGCTTGCATGATTTTAAGCACAGGTAATTGGCCAAGAACCTGAGGGCAACGATGAGGACCGGAGTAGTAGGACCTGAAGACCAGGAGGAGCTGGAATCCTTGGAGGGGCAGGTCGATTCAGTCATCATAGCAAAGTTGGTGGCAGGAGTGGAAGGGCAGGACAGTGCTGGGGTCGAGGCCCTGTAAGATCAACATGGTAAGTTTTAAAAAGGGACAATATGGTTAAAACTGTCATGCAGTGCAGTGCAGCAAGGCACTGTGCACTACGCTGTGTGCAAGGGAAAGGGCAGGAATCTCTCACATGTTAATTTGTACATGACATATATGTAATTTATTTTGACCAGCTACATTTTGTTCAGCCCAGTCCAGCCATGCTAAGTTTGTTAGGTCCTTGTGTAATGTGCTGACCCAGTCCAGGTTGTTCTTTGAATACTGCAACTTGTTGTGGAATATATAACATGAGTGACCAGGACTACAAGTTATGTTATGTTATGTTATAATACACTTATAACGCGCACAGATACTCAAGAGTGTCCCGGCGCGGGAAGTGACCGTAGCAGTGTGAAGCAGGGATTTAAATGGGCAGATTAAAAAGAAGGGTTTTTAATTGTTTTTTGAAGAGCCTAGGATCCTGAGTGTTCCGCAATTCCACAGGAAGGGAGTTCCATGCTAACGCTGCTTTAACAGAGAGGAGTGACCCCCAGACGCATCCTGCGAAAGCGGGGACCACCGCCCTTCGATGGGTGACTGAGCGCAGAGATCGACTGGGAGCATAAAAGGCAAAACGCTTCCTGAGGTACATCGGCCCTAGTCCATACAGGGCTCTGTGAGCCAGAGTGAGAGCTTTGAATTGCACTCTATGGATCACAGGGAGCCAATGCAGATCACGCAGATGCTGTCTAACGCTAGACCTTCTTGAGATGTTCAGCAGAAGTCTGGCGGCTGCATTCTGTATTATTTGTAGTTTTTTTATCAGGTAGCCTGGTATGCCAATGTACAGGGCATTGGCATAGTCAATGCGAGACAAAATAAGGGTGCGGGCGACCATTTCTTTCGCTGACCTAGGTAACAGGCGAAAAAACTTTCTAAGTGATTTGAGAGTACCAAAACATACCCCGCAAGTTTCTTAATTTGTGCGGAGAACCTGAGGTCCTCACCAAACCAGACCCCCAAGTTCTTCACTGGATTGCCCACTGAGTTGGGCCGAGGGTAGTCTGAAGGCCACAGGGTCTCTCTGAAAGAGGGAGGGAAAGATCCATACAGGAGGACCTCCGACTTGTCCTCGTTGCACTTCAGTTGAGCACGTGCGAGCCATTTGAAGACAGTCGAGAGGCATTTCTGGGCAACTTCCGAGGACAGGTCATCATCCTTCCAGGTAAAGAGGAGCTGGGTATCATCAGCATACGCTATGATCTTGGCTCCCAGCTCCTCCGCAAGATAGATCAGGGGTGTTATATAGATGTTAAAAAGTAAAGGGCTCAAAGTAGAGCCCTGTGGTACTCCTGTGGACATTTTCCTGGGAGCCGACGAAAGGGTGGCATCCAGACCTGCTGGGTGCGATCATCTAAAAGGATTTAAGCCAGTCCCAAGCAAGATCTGTAACGCCAATGTTCGAAAGTCGAGCAAGTAATTGTCTATGGGGCACCGTATCGAAGGCGGCAGAGAGGTCCAACAAAATCAGGGCCGCTCTGCCACCTGCATCCAGGCACTCCCTTATTGCCTCTGCCATTTCGACAAGCGCAGTCTCTGTACTATATGTAGCCCTAAATCCGGATTGGGCAGGGTGGAGAACGCCAGATGACTCGACATAGGCGTCTAGCTGTCTGAAGACAGCTTTTCACACACCTTTGCCAACGCCGGTAAGAGAGAGATAGGGCGGTAGCTTGCAAGTTTGGTGGGATCTAGAATGGGCTTTTTCAGAAGTGGCAACAATTTAGCCTGTTTCCAATTCAATGGGACAGTGGCAGTCTGTAAAGATAGATTAATAATAGTATTTACTTCAGGGTTGACCACCTCCGCAACCCCTGCTAGTACCCTCGCCAGACACGGATCTGTGGGAGAGCCCGACTTAAGTGATTTAAGGATAGCCAGTGAATCTGACATAGCAATGGGAGAAAAATTTGTCAGAGCGGGAGCTGCCGGGGTAGGAACTGTAATGTACGGGGAATGGGAAACTACCTGCCCAAGGGATCCCATCCCTAGGCTATCTTGGATGGTCTGTATTTTCTCAAAAAAGAAACATGACAGCTCCTCACACCATTGTGACGAAGCCGGCAGAGCAGTATGTTCGGCGCATGGTGATAGAAAGCTCTGGACAATGGAAAAGATTTCCTTGCAATTGTTAGATTTAGCAATGCGCTCCCCATAAAAGCTGCTTTTCGCCTCCCAATAGCTGCATAATAGTCTCTCTGAGCCTTTCGAAGGGCGATTTTGGCCAGGGGACAATACTCCAGTCTCCAGCAACGTTCAAGTTTTTTACAACCCTGCTTGAGCTCTCTAAGTTTAACCGAGTACCAGGGTTTTGAGGGAGCATTTCTCGCTCGCCTATTAGAGAGGGGTATGGATACGGAATTAATACCTTGGGAGATCCAATTAACAAAGCCATCTAATGCTCCTTCTAGATTAGGGGTGACAGTCGGCCGTGAAGCTAGTAGAGCCCTAGAGAAAGCAGGGATATCTATCTTCCGTGATGGTCTGCCTTGGACCGTGGCTGTAGGGGGACGGGGCTTCGCAATAGTCCAAGAAAACTGGATCAGGTAATGATCTGACCAAGAGACCTGGAGAGAGTCCCTAATGGACAGAGGAAAGTTGGAGCAAACCAGGTCTAACGTATGACCCCCCTTATGGGAAGAGGACTTGATCCATTGGGACAATTGTGCTAAGTTGAACGAGTCCACTAATTCCCTAGAGTCATTTGCCTCCGGGCAGTCTAAATGGATATTAAAGTCGCCCAGAAGTAAGAAATTCGAAAAGTGTAAGGCTCGGGAAACAATAACTTCATCCAGTGCTTTCAAAAATGCTCCGGGGGGGCCAGGGGGGCGATACACCAGTGTGCCGCCAAGCGTAAAATGTGGTGACAAAACGATGGTGAAATCAAGAGCCTCCCCATCAACTATGCCCAAAGTTTCCTTGCTGGAAAAAATCCAAGTGTCCCTATACACCACAGCAACCCCTCCTCCTCTGCCAGTTTTACGGTCAGCCCTCGCTATTTTGTATCCCCTAGGGATGGCTAACTCGACCACTGGGGCACAAAACTCATTAAGCCAAGTTTCAGTTATAAATAGCAGATCTAGCTGCTCATCAGAAAGAAGCTCATAGATGTCTGGGGCATGCTTGACCAGTGAGCGGGAATTGATGAGCGCGGCCCGAATACAGTCTCCACTCTCAATCCTGGGAGCCAAGGCAGCTGTGGGAGCCGGAACTAACAGCTCCGTTTGGAAACAAAATTTACATTTAGGGCACGTCCTAGTCAGATTTTGGAGTGCTACCCAATGATCACCACAATTGCCCTTAGTATAATCAAGAGCCAGAAGTTCCTCCCGACTAAAGCACCTCCGACCGCCCTGCACCTCGTTCAGGTGACGGGCAGCGTGGCTGGCGCTGGACGCTCCTGGGACGCGGACGGGCGCAGACGGGCTTGACTTTGGCGCGCCTTCGGCGCGCCAAAGTCCCACAAGAAAAAGCAAAAACAATGGATAGAGCAGCACATCATAAATGGACCTTGGAAACCTGCCTCACCTGACTGTGACAATGCAGGCCCCCTTGCACGATGAGACATGTGTGCATGACTTGGAGCTACAGAGCCAAAAGTGGAGTGTAAAGTAATGGAATGGAATGGGGTTGCCAGAGGATAAACTTATCACCTGAGAGGGTATCCAGGTTTTGAGTATGTGAAGCATCTCCAAGTAGGATCATGTTAAGAGCCAAGTGTGCAGTCACTAGCATGAAACCACATTTCACGCAGCTGTCCTGATGTGTTGGGTGATATCTAGGCCTGGGCGGAAAACTACGCTACGCTCGCGGAGTGTGTATAGTTTGCGCAACTACGCGCTACGCGAATTGCACGTAGCACAGTGCAAAAACGCGTAGCATAGCGGGCATTTTCTGCTCGCTCACGGTCCTCAACGTCAAGTTGGCGACCGCGAGCGAGCAAAATCAACATCCCGGCGAGACTTTTTCCTCATTCGCGATCGGCAGTGTGGAAAATAAACCTCCCGGCGAGATTCTCAACGCGGGTAGGTCAGGTTTTCTCATTGCGAGTGGTCGCGTATGCTCGCGACCGCTCACGATGAGAAACTACCAGTCCGCGTTGAGAAAGCTGCCGCTCGAGTACAAATCTACTCGAGCGGCAAAAAACGACCGCTTGCACTGTGCATGATGCCGTTCGCAACGATTGCACAGTGCGGACAAGCATCCGGCACTGTACAATCATTGCGAACAGCATTTCCCTACCGCCCTACGCAGTTCGCGTAGCTATGCGTAGCTCACGTAGTGCGAAGTGCACTTCGCGTAGCTACGCGTAGCGCTACTACGCAAACTACGCCCAGGGTTAGTGATATCTTGCAGGTGTTGCCTGCCATTTCAAAGAGCACACTACCTTCGGTATTCTACTAATTATTATTGGGGGTGGGGTGAATGCAAGTGATGCACACCAGAGCTCCATGAGTGTTTGTTTGAAACATAGATAGTGTGTGAGCTTAATGGGCCCCTGGTAGTGTAGTGCCATGTAGGTATGGCTGAGCAAATTGACCTAGCAGTGTGTCTGAAATGGGAGTCATTGAATGTCTAGGAGGTGAGATGTGATGTGTGTGACACAAGGAAGCCTAAGTGATAGTCATTCACTGCTGTGTTTGATAGTGCCACACTTGTGTAGCAGCTGTGAAGGGAGGGATGCCATAGAAGAGGGCATTGGTGAATTACATTCTACATGTGATGTGGGCCTGGGTGAAGGTGTAGCTGACTATGCTATATAATTGTGAAGTGACAGGATGAGGTAGGTGTCCAGGATTTGGGGATGTTTGGAGGGTGAGGTGTTTGGGCCTAATTGTGTGGGCAACCAGGATAGATACATGTTACAGAATATCATCACTACTATCTTGTGAGGTTCAGCATGAGCCATTGCTCGTGCATACAGGCAGGCATGTTGGTCAATTGCATATTGTAGCAAATGGTGGTATTGGTGTCTCCTGAGAGTTGTTGTATGACCTGGTGTTATCAGTGTGTGAGAGTAAGTTCAGTCCTTGGGCCTAAAGGATCAGTGCCAGAGGAATAATGTCCAGGTACAAGTGAGCGGGTTGAGTGAATACATTTGTGGTACTCTGCAGATGACCACCTTGGGTTATGACAGAATGGGGTTAGCTTCAGTGGTTGCATATTTCCAAGTATGACAGTGCCTATCTCCCTCAGAAATGGTTCATAGTGCCTACAATTCTGGGCTCTGAAGATGACTGTGTGTGCTAGGAAATTACATGATTACACAAAAATAAGTAAACCATGATAAGTACTTGCCCTTATCCATTCCTGCAGTATAACAAGGTTGCTTGATGTGTAGAGTTGTGTGGATGTGTGTTAAATATTAGGCTTTGGTCACATGAATACCAAGACAGCACCAAAGCAGATTGGTGTGGTGTACTGTGTGAAAGGCAGAGTGTTAGACCAAATCTAATGGATGACCAAACTAACATCACTTTGTCAGAAGCTCTGTGCTAAATTATGGCTGGAGTAAATGCAGGCACCCTTGGGACATGTCAATAAGCGATGTCAATAAGTGATCCTTACATCAATATAGCAATTATAAAAAAATAAGGTAACCAGCATGATAAATGTGGGCCTTACCTGCACTCACCCTTTCAAGCAAGGCAGGGCAGCAAGCTGCGCAACTACGTTGCAATGTGTGTATGACACAAAAAGGTGTCCTTGTCACACAGTAGTTGTATGAAAAATGTAAAGATATTGCCATGTGCAAGGCAACAACAGTGCAACTTGCCCTGTAACATAAAGTGAATGAAAATAAAGTCTGTTTGTCACCAAAATTACTAATGTAAATATCTACCATAGATCGTCATAACAGATTACAATTTCATTGCAGATTTACAAACAACACCTCCTGTCCAGAAACGTCTCCTTGAAGACCAACCTGTTGGTGATGCCATCCTGCACCCCTTGGACGTTGACATCTTCCAGCAACTCCTGGACTCCATTGAATCGCCTTCTCCGGACATTGTAAGGGATGACAGCACTGTTGGGTCTCCAGAGGAACCGCCACCCACAGGACAGGCCCCATCTTCCAGTCCAATTCCAGCTGCAGACTCCGAAGACCCCCAAGTTGTCTTCCAATGGTGAGTGGTAGGAGTACACCAGTGGATGGTTGATGTGGTGTGTGCGGGGATGTCCGTAGGTGCCTCAGTCCTAATAAGGATACATCTGAGGCAATTGAAGGAAGGTACCTACACTTTGCTCCATAGGATGGATGTGCCCCTGGCTGACATTGCTGGTGTCAGGGGGGGGAGGCAAGCACAACAGGTTTCAACATCTGACACCAGTGAGGTTGCCCCCATGCTGGGGACCATCGTTAACATGATGACATCTATGAAGCGCAAGTTGGACACCCAAATAACAATTGCTGCCTTTCATAGCAACGTTGTTGCATTGTTGAGAAGCCATTAGTCCCGTGGCAGTGCTGTGCTGCCTTCCTTACTGGCACAGACAAATGCTGTTGAAGAAAGGAGAGCCATGTCTTCTGCTTCTGATGTGTGTGGGCCTCAGATGCCTCTCACACTAACACCAACAATTGCAGGGAAGGCACAACACCCATCGGGGAAGAAGATTTGGACTTCACCAGTTTCCGTTGGCGAACAGCAAGGTAACACTTGTTCCCTTGCCAGTTCCCCAGTTGTCCTGTGTCTGTCATCATGATATCTTCTTTGTCACCCAGCACTGTACCTTTATGTTTGTGCACCTGTTAATCTTATCCGCCTGTGAACTTTTGAAGAAGCCAACCTTTCCTATTGGGAATTTGCACCTCCTCAATGAAACTCTCGCATGACATGTCTCCCAAATGTACTCTGTCTGGACATCTTTTGCTCACAATCAATGTTGGTGTTGTTGCCCCAAATACTGCACAAAAGTTCTTGCTGAGCCACCCATATTTGTTAACCCCTTCGCTGCCAGGCCTTTTTCCCTGTGTACCAAGGCTTTTTTGGGCTATTTGGGGTAGTTGGCACTTAGGCCCCCAGAACGTTTTGTCCACATAAGGTATAAATGCCAAATTTGCATCCTCAATTTCCAGTATCCTAAGGATTGTAAAGGTACCAAGGGTTTGTGGAACCCCCTGGAGGGGACCAAGAAATTAACCAAAATACAGCTAAATTTTGACTTTTTGGGGAAAAATGGCAAAACAGTGCTGCAGAAGAAAGCGTCTATTTTGGCACAAGTTTCCTACCACCTAGCATTACCCGAAGTCTCCCAATAAAAATGGTTTCTCACTTGTGTGAGTATGGCTTGTGGCAGTGACAGGAAAGAGCCAAACACAACACAGACACATCACATTTTCTCACATAAAATTGACCATTTGTTTGCAAAATGTGTAGCTGTGGTTTTTGGACCATAACTCCGGTGGCAACTAGGAAAATCAAGCAAACCTGAACATCTTTTAAATCTAGACACCCAGTGGAATGCAGGTTGGGATGACTTGCATGACTTTCATCAGGTTTTCTTACTCAGAAGTCCTTGCAAATCTCAAACTTTGACTAAAAAATATATTTTCCTCACATTTCTATAATGGAAAGTTCTAGAATCAGTGGGAGCCACAATTTTCCCACCACGTATCATACTCTCAAATCTCTCAATAAAAATGGTTCCCTGCTTGTGAGAGTAGGCCTAGTGCCCGCAACAGGAAATGGCCCAAAACACAACATGGACACATCACATTTTCCACTGAAAACTGACTTTTTTTGCAGTGTGCTTAGCTGTGGATTTTGGGCCGTAGCTCAGCCAGCACCTAAGGAAACCTAGCAACCCTGTACATTTTTTAAAACAAGACACCAAGGGGAATCCAGGATGGGGTGGCTTGTGTGGCTCTCTCCAGGTTCTGGTACCCAGAATCCCTTGCAAACCTCAAACGTTGTAAAAAAACAAACAAATTTGGCTCCCCCTCAGTTCTTCATTGTATACATTTTTACGTTCTCTCTTTTGGACACCCACACAAGTGAGGTATAATTTTTAACAGGAGACTGAGGGGAATGCTGGATAGTGAGAAATATGTGCCTGTGTGGTGATCCCACAACCTTTCTACACAGAAATGTGAGGAAAGTGTGACTTTTTAGCTTAAATTGAGGTTGGAGGCTATTCTGTGTAATAAAATGATGGAGGGGGCATGCAAGCCACAATGCCAGCCAAGCATCATCCATGCACACCACCAGCCAAGTGCCATCCACAAACACCGCCGGCCAAGCGCCATCCTAGCACATCACCAGCCAAGCGACAGTCCACGCACACCGACAGCCAAGCGTCAGTCAATGCACACTGCCAAACATGTGCCATTTACACAGACCGCTAGCCAAGCAACAGTTTACGCACACTGCCAGCCAAGCACTAGTCCACACAGACCGCCAGCTAAGCACAAGTCCACACACACTGCCAGCGAAATGCAGGTTCACACAAAGCCTGCCAAACACCAGTACACGCAGACCATCAGCCAAACTCTAGTTCACACACACAAAGCAACTTTCACTAGTATAAAGTGGTTATCTGCCCCCCTTGGAGGGCAGATCGCATACTATTGCCCTCATCTGCCCCACTGGGGGCATAAAGACTTTTGCTATTTTTTTGGCGGGGCATGGGCATCCCCATTCTGAGCAGCCCCCACCCCTGAATTACTAAAAAGAAAATAGTCCCTGGCTTCCTAGTGGGCTTTCTACCCCACCCCAGGGGGCCAGTTCAGGAGCTATTGCCCCCATATGCCACCGGGGGGGCAGAAGGACTGCCCATTTGTATTTGAGTGGGGTGGGGGCATTGGCATGCCCATTCTGGGCAGCCCCTACCCCAACTCTGACTAAAGAAAATACTCCCTGGTTCTTAGTGGGCTTTCTGCCCCCTGGGTGGCAGTTTGGGGGATATTGTACCCTTCTGCCCCCCCCGGCGGGGGCAGAAAGACTGTGACAATTTTTTGGGAGGGTCGGGCATTGCATGCCCCTTCTGGGCAGCTGCCACCCCTATATTTACATAAAAATGTAATTGCTGGTTCCTAGTGTGCTTTCTGCCCCCCCGGGGGGCAGATTGGGGGTTATTGCTTCATCTGCCCCCATGGGGACAGAAAGTCTGTGCCTATTTGTGGGTGTGGGTATTACAATGCCCTCACCCCTAAATTTACATTTAAATCATCACTGATTCCTAGTGGGCTTTCCCCCCCGGATGGCAAATTGGAGTCTATTGCCCCCATCTGCCCTCATGGGAGCAGAAAGACTGTGGCTATTGGTTTTGAGGGGTGGGGCATTGGCTTGCCCATTCTGGGCAGCCCCCACCCCTAAATATACATTAAAATGTAATCCTTAGTTCCTAGTGTGCTTTCTGCCCCACTTGGGGTAAGATCAGAGGGTATTGCCCCCATCTGCCCCCCAGGGGGGACAGAAAGACTGTGTCCATTTGTGTCCATACACAGGAGCCACCGGAATCTGAAGAATACATTTATTTAAGTATCGCAGGACACACCTCAGCCACAGGTGTCAGTTCATCTCCTTGTCGTTCTCCCTAATGCCTCAGGGATGCTCTAGGTAGAACGCTCTTGCCACAACATTCTAATTATGTCACCAGACCCCAGAGGCAATGTGTGCACTGGCACAAACCAATTTAGGACAGTTGGAAAGGGGCAGGGAGGAGGAAAGGAACAGGGAGAGCAAGATCAAGGAAGATACCACACATCCCACTCCTTTATAACTTAAACCTTCCCTCCTGAAAGAACATAAGAAAAGGAGAAGGAATGTATAAAGTGCAGATTACACTAATTACAACTATGCACTCTCAAAATGGTAAACATGAAAATGGAAAACTTAAATGGATGTTACCACAAAATCCTCAAGATAACCTGAACAGCACATTTTTCTTCTACTTGACCTAATGGGATTCTCAACACTCTCTCAGTTGTTTGTGAGTGGTGTCCTGACTCTCTCATCAGCTTTATCATTGTCACATTTCTTGGTGATTACCCTTTCTCAGGCATGGTGCATCTAGCAACCCTTCCCATGTTCTAAATTCTCCCATCTTGAGTTGTCACCGCATTTTTGAAGAGTTTCACAATACTGATAGGTTCAGTAAATTTCGACAATCTTGTTCACCCAGTGGGAGCTTTGACCTTGACTAGATCACCTATCTTCAAATCTATCTCTTTTGATCCATGTATTCTCTCATATCTAACTTTCTTTTCAACTGGTAGCTTATTTTCCCTTTCTCTCCATTTTGTGTTCCTAGTTAAATTCACCCACCCCTTATGCCACTACATCCACCCTGGTACCAACCTGGAGTTGGGTGTCCTTGCTTTCATCAACTCAAAGGGTGTTTCCTTGGTCGTTCGGTGTGGTGTTAAACAATACGCTTCCAACCACTTCATAACCTCTTCTCTCCAATCTAGACCAACAACTTTGGCTAACTGGATACCTTCTTCGATAGTCCAATTCAACCTTTCTACCATCCCATTGGCCTCTGGGTGATAAAGTGCACTCAATTTGTAACATATCCAATTACAATGCAAAAACTCTTTCATTTCTTGATAACGGAATTGAGCCCCAGTGTCAGTTTGTAAAGAGCTGGACAAACCTTCTCCCAGAAACACTTATATTAGAAAGCTTATCACTGTCTTAGTTTTTTTTTTAAATTTGTTTATTATGTTTTTTTAAACATGTCAAGAAAAAAAGACCTTCAGCATGATAGATACAATACATAGATAGAAACATGCGTAGCAACAACATCGACTTGACAAATTGATGTAATACAGAGCCCAGAATAATAAAAAAAACAGCAAGGATTATCTCAAGTAGTCTAGACATTACATAAAAATCGCACACATAGCACAGGGAAACAGTTCTGGATGGAACTAAAAACATATCTGTACAACCGAGCACATATGCATTACATGTTAGCAATAAACAATCATGTCGGAGGGTGCAGCAGGCGGGGGGAATGAGTATTGTTTACGGGCTCCAGCAGGTGTTCCAGGAGATACAACTTGAGGGGATCCCAAATATCACAAGGGCATGAAGTGGGGGGAAGAAGTTCTGCATAGGCATATGTTTGGTCTTGCCAAAATATCATGTCCCTAACCCACTCCTTAAATTTGGGTGCCCTGCCCCGACCCCATTGGCAAGCTATCCGCCTCCTAGCCAATAGCAGGCCAAAAGAAATAAATTTGCGATATGCCACAGCAATGTTTTCAGTATAGCCAAGGAGAGCTAGCAGGGGAGAGATTGGAAGCTTCAAGGAGGTCATCAGTTCCAGCGCAGTGATCACCTGTTGCCAGTAGGCTAAGACTGCGCTACACTCCCAAGCAAGGTGCAGGAAGTCTGCAGCTTCCGCCCCGCACCTATCACATCTACTAGTGTCGCGTAATTTGTATTCGTGTAGCTTAACTGGGGTATAGTATAAGCGGTGTAAGAACCTAGAGTGAGTGATACGCAGGTGACTGTTAGAGGAGACTTGTTCAGTCTGCCTACAGCAGTACGTCCATTGTTGATCAGTGACATCTTGCCCAAGTTCAGAGGACCACTTATCACGGGCAGCACAGGGGACGGGCGTGCTATCAGTGTACAAGCTATGATAGAGAATAGAAACTACATGTGAGGCACTATCGGTGCGTAATAGTTGGCGCAGGGGAGCGACTTCTGGGGGTTCCAGAGGGTATGAAGGGGTATACTCTTTAAGACCCTGCCGCAATCGCACATATAGAAAAATGTCCATGGGGGAAGGCAGAGGTTGTGGAAGGAGCTGCTGTAATGTGCGAAATGTGCAGTTTAAATAGAGGTCTCCCCAGCAGGTAATGTTGTACTTAGTTTTAGTTTTTTTAAAGGTGCCCTCTTGCAGGACTGGCATCTTCGGATGATAAACAAGGAGGAGTAGGGACGAATATAGCATGGGAGCCTGAAGTCGCCGGGAAATGCGTTGCCAGGCCTTCACAGTGCAATCTACAGAGGTCGGGTGGAGCGCCCGAGGTGCGAGTGTAGTCAATATGATCCCTTCCAATGGAATGGGGTCCGCCAGCCAGTGTTCAGTCGCTACATGAGGCGTATACCTAGGGGGGTGAAACCAGTAATGGGCATAATGCGCTTGAGCACACAGATAATACAATTCAAAATTAGGGACATCAAAGCCCCCCTGAGAGTAAGGTCGAGCAAGTGTGTCCCATTGTAATCGAGCCTGTTTACCACCCCAAATTAAGAGGAACAACTCCGATCGGAGAGAAGAAAAGAAATGCCTGCCTGGGTCATAGGGAATATTTAAAAACAGATAGAGGAGCTTGGGGAGGACGACCATGTTTATGAGAGAAATGCGTCCCGCCATGGTGAGGGGGAGAGCGTTCCATCTCGTTATGCTGCTTGTAATATGGTCTAATGTTCGGCCATAGTTGAGCCTCATAAGTTCTTCCCGATCAATGGTGACGTGTATCCCCAAATACTTTATGTCGGTAGCGCACCATTCAATGGGAAAGTCAGTGGTGAATTGCACCACAGAGGCAGTGAGAGGAATTAGCTGCGATTTCGTCCAATTGATGTGGATACCAGAAAGGCCACCAAATCGGACAAATTCCCGCAGTAAAGCATTGAGATTCTGCTGTGGCTCCCTAACATACAAGGTGACGTCATCCACGTAGAGGGAGATAAGAATTGGATGGAGGAAGCAGCGCAGGCCCTTCTCTTGATGGTGTTGCCTGATTTTGGCCGCCAGGGGTTCTATGGCAAGGGCGAAAAGGAGTGGTGAGAGCGGGCAGCCTTGTCGGGTACCTCGGGTGACAGGGAAGGAGGAAGAAGTATGTCCATTAATTAGAACCTTTGCTTCCGGAGCAGTATACAGGAGGCGTATCCACGCTACAAAACCTTTAGGGAGCCCCATGCATTGAAGTATAGTAAATAGGTAATCCCATTCCACAGAATGGAAGGCCTTCGTGGCGTCCAGAAAGACCGCCAAAAGTGCCAATTGCGGATCAACATTCTGCAAGACGGAGAAAAGGGTACGGAGATTGTGAGAAGTCGCCCTACCTGGAATGAAGCCAGCCTGATCTGGCAAGACTAACTTCTCCATCAAGAGACTGAGGCGGTTAGCTAGTAGTTTGGCAAGGATTTTTGTATCAGTATTAATGAGGGAGAGGGGCCGGTAGGAATCGCAGAAGTCTGCCGGTTTGCCGGGTTTCAGGAGAGAGGTGATGAGTGCCTCTCTCATAGATCCCGGGAGGATCTGCAGCTCTTGGGCCTCCATGAATACTTCCTTAAGCACTGGGAGCAGTTGTTCGAGGTAGGCTTTGTAAAAGTCGATGGGGAGCCCGTCGGAACCTGGGGCCTTCTCAGATTTCATCTGTATAATTGCAGTTCGTAGCTCATCGTCTTCAAATGGCGCCACTAAAAATTCCCTTTGGGTGTCACCTAGCCATCCTAGAGCAATATCTTCCAGGTAATGGGAGAGGTCAGGGGGTTCTGTTCTGCGAGTGCTTTAGAGGTCTTTATAGAAGTCAGTGAAAGTATGTAAGATTTCGAGGCTATCTCTGTGTCGTGCGCCATTGCTATCTACTATGTCTATAATGTATTTGGAAAAGCGGGGTAAGCGAATTTCCATCGCAAGTGCCCTCCCGGGTTTTTCTCCTTCCCCGTATTTACGGGCTGTGAAATATTTGCCCCGGAAACGAGCCTCCCGCTCTGCCGTGTCTTTATATTCAGTGAGCTTGTCTCTGAGTGTGACATTCTGCACCCCCGATGTATCTTGCCATATGTCCTCTTCTAATCGCTTCAATTCCCCCTCGAGCTGGTGCAGACTGCGCCGAATGTCCCTGAGGATTCCGAAGCTTTTTGAGATGCAGGAGCCGCGCATTGTGACCTTGAAGGCCTCCCAGATCGTACTAATGTGTGTAACCGAGCCATTATTCATCCTAAAAATATCTGCTATTTCCGCCCCAAGTTCCGCCTTAAAGGCGGTGTCTAGTAGTGCCTTAGGCATGAGTCGCCAACAGCGTGGAGTAGCAATCGAGTTCGGGGGAGAAATTGTCATTAGAACTGGGGTGTGGTCTGAAAAGGTTCTAGCCATATGTTCAGTCGAGAGGATCCAGGGAGTGACCCCACGGGAAACAATCCAGTAGTCTAGATGCGACCAGGAGGAGTGTGCTGTGGTGTAATAGGTGCCTTCTCTCCCATTTGGGTGCACATGACGCCATGCATCTATAAGCCCATGATCAGTGAGTAGGTGTATAAGAGTGTCATGAGTTTTGGTGTAATGCTGAGGGAGAGGGTTAGATCTGTCGACTGTAGGGCACAAAACGGCGCTAAAGTCTCCCCCCCAAATGACATGAGTGGACCCCACTTTAAGAATTTGCCCCCAGAGGCTTGTGAAGTAGTCTGGATCGTCGGTATTTGGTCCATAACAGCAAACAAGTGTGACCGACTGTGTGCCTAGAGTGCCCCAGAGCATACAGCTCCTACTAGATGAGTCACTGTAAGTTCTGCCCAGGAGGAAGGGTGTGTTCTTTTTGATTAAAATCAATGTACCCCTGGAATATGTAGAATAGGAGGAGAATACGCGATACGCAGCCCATCGGCCACCGAAGCGGGCAGGGCAGCGAGGGTCAAAGTGTGTCTCCTGAAGCATGGCGACATGTATCTGATGCCTGTCAAGATATGTGAGGATTTGCCTACATTTACATGGGTCACCAAGGCCTCTGACATTCCACGTGAGTAAGTTTATTTGTAACGCTTCAGTGCGAGGAGGCATTTCCAGGGAATAGGACAAATGACATGATGTGTATCGGTAAGAGGGCTATGTGTGTCTATCTCAGTGTGTGCTGGCATGTCTATCTGCTGCTGAATAACAAAGAAAACATTCAAAAAAAGCAATCCCCAACCCACCCCCACCCACAACAGCACCCCAATTGTGCTGGTAATATTCAGCCCACCCAAGCCCCAAAGAACCCTTGACATTTCAGTCCAGGTCAAGTAAGTCCAACAAAAAAGGAAACACCACGGGGGATCGCCCATGTGGGGGGCACTCGTGGGTCATGAAATCCTCCCTTCTCCCTGATCTCTTAAACAGCTTCCCAGTGGTACGGGGAGGGAGGGGGAGAAAAGGGAGGGTGCTTGGCATAGTCCAATATAAAACCTAAATAAAGTACATTAAGCCCACCATTCTGACAAAGAGTGTACGTATATTGCGTGAAACACTTATCTGTCTGCGACGAGCTGCAATCAAACCCAAACAGCCAGGAAAGAGGACATTGTTCTCTGCAACAGATGTAGATAAAAGGCTATCCTGCAATTATCGGGACCACCAACATCAGCAGGCTCTGCAAATTGAGAAGAATTCAGAAAAAAACAGTCTCCTTAGCGATGTTGTCTACTTTAGTGTCAGTCTGTAGCAGGGGATGGAGATCTAGAAAGGTGGTCGCTGGGATCTCGGCACGGTGAATGAGGTTTGAGGTCCTTGAGGAAGTCTTCCACTTGTTGCGGGTTGGTGAAGAGGGTGTGTTTCCTTGATATGTAACCCGCAGCCGTGCCGGGTACATGAAGGCATACACGATGTGCGCCTTCTGGAGTTTTTCTTTGACAGGCAGGAATTTGCGTCGCGCCTCTTGAACCACAACCATGAAGTCCGGATAAATGGTGAACTCAATGCCATCATAGTGCAGTGACTTGTTCTCTCTGGCCAATTTAAGTGCGGTGTCACGGTTGCGATAGTTGAGGAGTCGGGCCACAATAGGTCGCGCAGTGCTGCCCAGAGGAGGTCTGGGACCTAAGGAGCGATGTGCCCGCTCTACGATGAGTTGGGAAGAAAAGGCCGCCTCACCAAAGGTGTCTTTCAGTAGACGTTCAATGAAATCTTCCATGCAGCCCGTATTGGTGCTCTCCGGTATTCCTATGACTCGGATGTTATTACGGCGGCTGCGAGCTTCGAGATCTTCATTTTTGGCGGCAATGACTTTTAAAAGTTTATCTATTTCTGTCACTTGTTGCTGCATCTGAGAAGTGGCATCTTCGTTGTCAGATATGCGCCGTTCGGCCTCTTTGAGCTGTCCGTCGTGTTTATCTACTTTCAAGACAAGGAAGTCGAAGCGGCTGTTCATAGAGTCCATCTTTCCGGAGAGGTCAGTGAGGCTATGCTGCATAGCCAAGAGCAGGGTTTTTACTTCGTCTGCCGGGGTAGGTGATTGTGACTGTGCCTGCTCACCGCCAGGTTGTCCAGAATCTTCCATAATTGAACGTGTAACCACCTTCTTGTTTTCAAAAATGAGCTTGGGCTGGCGCCCATCTGGCTTCCCCATTGTCGCGGAGGATGAGAGCGGTAGACGCCGGAAGGCGGACGATGGCGGGTTTCGCACCAGCGTCGGCCTGTTTTTGGGGGGGCAGCGAGTTGAAAGGCGACCAGTCGTTTGCGGTGGCAATGTCTCTCTCAGGAGCAGGGTATACTGGGATCCAGAAGTGCTTGTTTCTCCCAGCAGTACGATGGTGCTGACAGCACAGATGAGAAGCGGAGCGGAATTTTTCAAAGCTGGTAGGTGTGCATTCGGAGACTGGCAAACTACTCTACGAACCACAAACGTGTGAAGCAAGGTGAATTATGCAGTAATTCGCACTGGGCGCGGACAGCAGCGGGTTTGGAAACCCGGAATATTTGAAGTGGGCACTCTGTACATGCAGCGTTATCGGCTCAGGATTGAAGGGCAGGCTTCTCAATCCAGTAACTTCTCCCCCAGACGTCTAAGAAACAGGATGGTTGCAGCTGCGCCAAAAGATTAAGCAAAAGAGGCCTGCTGGTGCTGGAGTCTTTAAGAGCAAGTAAGTGGCTTCGCAAGGGCCGTCAATAAGGCCATCATAAATTAAGAAGACAACCAGTACAGAGGAAGGCGACAGTCACACGAGAGACCACCACCTATTATGTGGCGGTTACATGCAGTTTTCTTGTTAATGAGCGGGTGGTAATAAAGGGTGCCCAGCGTCACAGTTTGCAGGCCAAGGATGCGGAGAGGCCAAGGCGGGAAGCAGGCCCCAGTGTGCCCGTAAGGTCTCAGCAGCTTGAGAAGATTCTGAAGAGTCTGTAGGAGTGAGCGAGTGGTCTCTCAAGTGCCGTCAATTAGGCCAGCATGAAACCAGAAGGCGGCCTGTATAAAGGGAAGCAATAGTCATACGAAAGACTGCAATTCACAATGTGGCGGTCACCGTGAGCATGAGCTGGTGGTAGTGAGGGGTGCCCAGCGTCGCAGTTGGCAGGCCAGGAGCACGGAGGGGCCAATGCGGGATGCAGGCCTCGGTGTGTACAGTTGCAATGAGTGCTCGGTGGCCAGGGGAGATTTTAGAAGATGGCGCCCAGCGTGATAAGAGAGGTGCGGGTTCAGGCTGAGATCAAAAGGAATGTTGCACAAAAAAGTTACAGTGGAAGGGACTCCTGCGAGCGGGTGGGGGCCGATCGGCTGCGCGCTGACGGGGCGTCTGGCAAAACGGGAGATACCCAATATGTGGCAGCGGTATGCTGGAAGAGTTGCGGTGCAAGTTTAGTGAGCATGCCAGCTATGGCTTACCGCCATAGGGAGATGTGGGACTTGCTGAATATTGGCAGGTTGATGATGCTGCTCGCAGGGGAATGGCAGGCTGGCGGAGGGCAGTCCAGTCCATAAGCCGGAGAGGAGCCCTGTGTGTTTGAGGTCGTCTCTAAACCTGGTCCAGCATGACCCAATGGCGGGAACCAGTTTCAAAAGGATTGGCCAGGTGGCAGATTTCGCACCGGTGTAAGTTTGTAATGAGGCACAGCTTCGCAGTCTCAGGGTGTCTGGTGAAGCGGTAAGTAACCAGTGTGCAGCAGCGGAATGCGGGCAAGGCTGTGGTGCTCTTCACGGGGGCACGCCCGCTGTCACTTACCGCAGTCTGGCAGAGCGTAATTTACAGATGGTGTGGCTGATGCTATGCGATCCGTTGCATGAATCATAGTTGAGGGAGTCGATGAAGGCCAGTCGCCGATGTAGGCCCACCAGGGCACAGTGGTGCGAAGAGCCCTCAGTGTTCGTGCAACATAGCGACTTAGGCCGGGAGGCAGAGCTAGCGTCTACCTCATGTGCCACCGCTGGTATCGACGTGTAGGCTGGTAGTTATGCCAGTGAGGTACAAGTCCAAGACAGCACCGGCCAGACGCCGTTGTGGCCCAGTGGGTAGGTCGGGAGGATGACTGGAGCCGCAGCACAAGTCCGCCGGGGGGCCCGCCACCACGTGGAAGCCCCGGGACTCGCGCAGCGGTAGTGGCCGCACGGGTCTTCAGGCCAGTCACCATGTTTGTCCTGCGCCTGTCAGAACTCGGCCCCGGAACCTCTTACAAAGGTCGCAGAGAGTTGATTCTTGCACCGAAGCAAGGGAATACCTTGAGGAGAAAGCGGCAGGGTTTGTAATCCGGATTAGTGAGGTTTAGAGGAGGATAAATGAAATATAATGCTGCCAAGCAGCCAGAGCCTCACAGGTGTGCGGCCATCTTGGTCGTGCGCCACCTAGCGCCCACTGTCTTAGTATTGATTTCCACAACAAACTTCAGTTCAGGCCAACAGGAGAAAAGGTCAACTAGTACTAAGATGTGCGGAAAATATTTCTCCCCTGATAATGGACCTATTATGTCTAATGCTATATCTATTCAAGGGCCCTTGAGTGGTGGTCTGCAATGCATGGGTGGCGTGTGAAGCTTGAGAACCTTATCACTGGAAGTGCACGGTAAACACTCCCATATCTTCCTTTCAATTTCTAGATCCATGTTAGGCCACCAGAAGACTAAGCGTAGTCTCTGCTTTGTTAATCGGCAAATATCCATCATGAGCCAAGTTTGTCTTTCAAGGATGTTGGAGAAATTAACTTTATGCCTCTGAAAAGACACCCATCCACCATGGGTAATTCTTCCCTTACCATCCAATATGGCTTGAGTTGCTCATCATGTCTTTCCTGGCCTGCCCATTGCGTTTTAGTGTTCTCACTTACCTTCTATAACAGGATGTCATACTCCAATTCTGCCTTCCATTGTGTCTCTTCTACAGCTCCTTGGGTGACAATACATACACTTTCCTGTTGAAAATCAAAATCTTCCTCTTCCTGTGAGGTCACACTTTCTCCCTCCTCCTTTGGATTTTCAACAAGGAGAGAAAGGCAATCTGCTGCAAACCTTTTTACTCCTGGGACATATTCTACCCCAAAGGTATATTCTTGAAGATCCACTACCCACCTCCTGATTCTATTTGAGATGGAATCCAGACCTTTTTTTGTTAACACATCTGTGAGAAGTTTATGAGCAGAGAATAGTGTCCCCCAAATGAAATTCTGGAATTTATTGATTGCCCAGTGTACAGCCAATGCCTCCTTCTCTATCACTGAATAATTGTTTAATGATCGAGAAGCAAAGGGCGATAGTCTATTCGCCCTTCTGTCCTATTTGTACCATAATTGCACCTAAGCCTTTTGAACTGGCATCAGTTGTTATTACGGTATGTCTGCCGGGTACGAATGCCTTCAAATTTTGAGCTTGAGCGAAAGTAGTCTTAGTGTCCTCAAATTCTGTCTGACAATTCTCACTCCAAACAAATTGCACTCCATTTTTCAGTAAAGCCTGAATGTGATATGTTCTTTTAGCAAAGTTATGAAAAAATGTGCTGCAAAATTATAGCATTCCTAGAAAAGACTTAGGGCATATTAACAACGGCCAGCGATAATTATCGCTGGTCGTGCTTAGCGATAATTATATTATCGCCGCCTATCTCTGGTATTTATCGCCCTGGTAGCGCGTTATTAACAACGCGTTACTCCAGGGCGATAAAGATTCCAGAGATAGCGAGGTTATCGCCCTTTGCAGGGAACATCGCTGGTTTTCCAGCGATGTTCCCTTCAAACGGCGATAACCTTGCTGATACGACCCTGTGGTCGTATCAGCAGAATCCATCTCCTATGTCTAACATAGGTAAGTCAGGATTATAGCAGACGTTAGATTTTGGCGAAAACGGCCGTTTCGCCAGAGTTTGACGTCTGCTATAATCCTGTGGGCTGCCTTGTAAATATCGCGATGTGCACATCAGCGATATTTGCAACGTAGCCCATCCGAGTACGCCAGTAACGCCCACTTTGCATCTCATTAGAGATGCAAAGATGGGCGTTGGGGGGGAAAGGGCGATAGTGCAAGGATTCACGCGATAGCGTGACCTTGCTGATTAGCAAATTAGCGAAAACGGACGCTAAAGCGGCGATAATTGTTTATCGCCTCGTTGTTAATATGCCCCACAACCTCTTCTTTATTTTTTGGGGTAGACAGATTCATGATGACATTTTTCAGTTCTTCCTTGGTAGAATGTCTTCTGCTGAAATCTTGTGTCCCAAGTAATCTATTTCTTGGCAGCCAATTTTGCACTTTTCCCTTTTTACCATTAGTCTATTCTCACTGAACCTGCTTGTTAGACCTGGCATCCTTGGCGTGGGTCTCCCTTCCATTTTTTTCATAATGCCTCCACTGTTGTCGATATGTTTTTGCTGGACTAGATGCTCATGGGCACTTTGCCACTGCTAATCAGTGCCCAAGTGCAAGTGCTCGCTATGATAAATTGTGTTGTGTATTAGTGACTCCATGATTGGATGATTGGTTTACTTGTCAGTCCCTAGTACAGTGCACTGAGTGTGCCCAGGGCTTGTAACTCCAATGCTGCTGGTGGGCTTGCAGCACTGGTTGTGCCACCCACAGGAGCAGCTTGTAAAGTGTGTCTCAGGCCTGCCATTGCAGAGCCTGTGTGCAGCCTAGGGCTGCCATGTCGACTTGGTAAGTACACCCACTTACCGGGCCCTAAACCTTCCCTTTACTGCATGTTGGTCACCCCTAAAGTAGGCCCTAGGGCAGGGTGCATTGTAAGTATAAGGTAGGACATGCCCTGGTGTGTGTGGCATGTCCTAATAGTGAATTACAGCCATTTTCGTTTTTCATTATTGCAAGGCTACCTGTTCTCCATAGGCCAGAATGGGCAGTTAGATTATTACATTTTATAATCCTAACTGACTCAGGGAACATGGTGGAAATTCGAGTTTAGTATGCCTGAACTCAGAATGATAAAATACATCTTTTAGTGAAGTTGGTTTTAACATTCTGTGTTTGAAAATACCACTTTTAGAAAGTAGGTATTTTCTTGTGTAACTATCCAAAGCCTGCCTCTGCTAGGTTGTGTATTCCTTGTCTGGTGTTTTTGAGTGACATGGCTGGGGATTCCAGGAGACAGAATGAGTCAGCCCAGTGGTGAATAGAGAGATCTGCATCTAGATGGGTGGGAGGAGTTGCACCTGGGACCTGAATAGGACAGTGCCTGCCCCCACAGTGCTGGCTCCACCCCTGTGGTGCGTCTGATGTCTCTGCCCTGCACAGTGAAAGAAGAGAAGGAATCATGTCAACAAAGTGCTCCAGGGCTGGGCTTTCCCTCCACAATGCTGGCTCCACCTCCTGTGGGGCATCTGATGTTTCTGCCCTGCACTGTGAAAGGAAAGAAGGAGTCATGTAAACAGAGTGCTCCAGAACTGGTTTGGACTGGGAAAAGGCCCCTCTGCCCTCAGAGGACAAAGGATTTTGGGGTATAAATATTGGGACCCAAATCCCAAGAAATTAGATCACTTTTGGGAACAAGAAGAAACCTTTGCTGAGGAGCGGAACCAAGAAGAAGCTGAGGAGAGACTATCCCTAAGCCTGAAGTGCTGCTTGGGGGTTGGCCTGCAGTGGTTTGCCTGACTGCCAAAGAAAGGAGAAAGGAACTTTTGCTTTGCTGTGACTTTCATCAACTTGTGGAGGATCTCCAAGGTCTTGGAAGAGAGCTTGCCCCTGATCGAAGTCCCAGGACCATTGGACTTCACCCCTTTGTGAATTGCTGCTGGAAACTCTGTTTCAGTGGCTACAGAGGTAGGGAGCTGTGACCGACTCTCCCGACCGGCTCGGTGTCCTGTTGGCACCGCATCGAGCAACGCCTGCATCTTGCAACGCACGGCCTTGGTCTCACCGACTCCGTCAACGAGCCGCTGCCTGCACCGTAACCTGTGAGCACCGCACCTTGCAACGCCTCGCTACACCGAATCCATCTGGTCCGACCGACACGGTCACTGCTGCTGAGTTCGAGTCCTGTGACCGCACCGGAGTTGGGCACTGCTCGCACGTTTCGCGATGCACCGCCCGACTCGCACCGCTGTCCGGACTGATCGACGCCAGCTCCCGAATCCAGCTCCGTCGCCGCACCGCAACCTGCCAGCACCGCATCGAAGCACCGTCTCGCCCTGCAACGCACGGCCCTGGTCTCACCGACTCCGTCTCGACTCCGTCAACGAGCCGCTGCCTGCACCGCATCGAGGGACAACGCATCCTGCAACGCTTCCATTTTTGCATTGCGACCGCGACGAACAGCCATCCGGCTCACACGCCCGTGCCTGCCGCTTCAATTAAAAGGTACTGTGACCGAGTCTGTCTACGCTGTGTTGGCCCGTCTCGACGCGGTCAGCTGGATTTGTTAGACTCTGTTTGTTCTTGACATCGCCGTAGCCGGAGGAGGCTACCGACTCGCACAGAACCTTGCATTAAGCCTTTTGATCAGAACTAAGCATTCTTGACAGTACTGTGGATTATTTTTGTCGTTTATGGTCTTGTGATAAATCTATATAAAAGATACTTATTTTTATAAATATACAACCTGTATGGTGTCCATTTGTAGTGTTATCACTTGATTACTGTATGTGTTCACAAATGCTTTACACACTGCCTCTGAACTAAGCCTGTCTGCTTGTGCCAAGCTACCAAGAGGGTGAGCAGGGGTTATTTCAGGAGTGTACCTACTTTCCCTGACTAGACTCAAGGGTCCCTATTTGGACAAAGGTACCTACCTCTGCCAACTAGAGACCCCCAAATCTAACATTGGTGGTCAGCGGTGAGGATTCTGGACTTGCATTTGTGACTCATGTACAGTAATTGGTGAACACTACTTAGTGAGTGCAGACCAAAACGCTACCACATACTCTTTGATAGCATTTTCTCTGGGATTTTCTACTTTTGCAACTGCCAAGTTTAATCACCATGGAGAAACCAGCATCAGTAGCCTCTGTTGAGTGTGATTGGGAAGAGGAGAGGCTAGAATGCTACACCCTCAAGCAGCTCAAGAATTTCTGCAAAAAGTTTAAAGTGTCCATGACCGGGCTCTCCAGGAAGGAGGACCTCCAAAAGGTGCTGAGGGCCTGGGTCGAATCAAGGAGTGCCCCTGTGGAGGGGCTGAGAATGCAGAAGGGCAGCTGGAGGGGCTATTGGGTCTAGGGGCTGGTAGACCACCTTCCCCAGTAGGTAGCAGTGTTTCTGCCAGAGGTCTGTCTCCAGAAGAGTTGGAGGACAGGAAAGAGAGTAGGATGCACGAAATGGAGCTGACAAAGCTCAAGCTGAATGGGCAGTTAGAATTTGAAATGCAAACTAGGAAATTAGCCCTAGAGGAAAAGAAAATGCAGTTTGAACATGAGAAAGTTTTGAGGGAGTTGGAATTGAAGGCCAAAAGCTTAGAGATTACTCCCTCTGGTGGCAGTGTACCGCCTGTGCCTGTTGAAGCTAGGGTGTATATTCCAAAAGATGTGGTTAAGGAATTTTTTTTAAATGATGACATTGGGCAGTGGTTCAAAGCCTATGAGGTAGCCATGTCTTCCCACCGTGTCCCTGAGAAGGATTGGGGAGCGGGGTTGTGGGGACGGTTCCTTAGTGAGGGCGGGATACCTTGTTGGATTTGCCCTCTGAAGTCTATAATTCATATAGCCACATGAAAGATGCATTGATGACTAGATATGGTTTAACCCCTGAGCTTTATAGGCAGAGGTTCAGGAACTGTAAGAAGATTGAAGGCAGTACCTGGGTTGAATATGTGACCTTCTTTTGCAGAGCCTTGGATGGTTGGGTAAAGGGTAGCAAAGCGACTGATTTTCAGGCGCTCTTTGATTTGATGGCATGGGAGCACTTGTCCAGTAATTGTTTTCCTGAGCTACGCCAGCACCTGATTGATAGTAAGCTGACTAACCCTAGGCAGCTTGCTGAGGAGGTGGACTGCTGGGTGAGTACCCGGGTCCACAAGGGTCACGTGGGAGACTCCGCCAAGGGTGGGCAGGGTCCCCAGCAGAAGAGTGGGGGGGACAAAGGTAAACAGAGGGAGTTCCATAAAGGGCCCCAAAGTAGACCCCAAGGTAACCAAGGGAAAGGTTCCCAGCCTCCCCCTGAGAAGAAGCCAGTGGCCCTGACAGGCCCCCCTGTTCACCAGGGACCACTGGTGTGTTACAAGTGTGGCGCCCCTGGCCACAAGGCAAACGATCCTCGTTGCCCTTTGCATGGAAAACCAGCACCCACTGGTGCCCGGCAGTTGGCTAGTGTAGCCCTGGGGGAGGAGTGGGGTGCCCAAGGTGGGGGGGATCCCACAGTGTTTTCCCTTGTCTCATTAGGAGACTCTGAGATGGTCCCTAGGACCCAGCTGCCTGATAACACTAAAAAATACAGGCAGTGGGTGACCATCAATGGCCATAGGGTGGAGGCTCTGAGAGACACAGGAGCCAGTGTGACAGCTGTCAAGTGTCACCTGGTGTCTAAAGAGCAGGTTGTCCCTGATGCATTCTATCTGGTTGTTTCCGCTGACAACACAGATAGTCACTGCAAGGTGGCTCAGGTTCCCTTTGAGTGAGGGGGGGGTCTCGGGTACTCTTCAAGTAGCTGTGAGGCCAGCCATGCCTGTTGACTGTTTGTTAGGGTGCGATTTGGAGAGCTCACCTTGGGCTAAGGTGGAGCGGAGTGCGCATTTAGAAATGTTGGGCTTGCCTGATTGGGCATGTGTGACCACCCGGTCAATGGCAGCTAAAGGTGTTCAAGAGGACCTGGAGCCTGAGAGGGAGGCCCAGGTGCCTGCCGGAGAGAGAGGAGGCAGGGGCACGGGAAACCGGCCCCCGAAGTTCCCACGGTCCAGGAGGAGGCAGACCCTGAGGGGGATGCCCTGGAGCCTACAGGGGAACAGGTAGCTGAACTAGGGGACCTACCTGAGCTGACCCATTGGCAGCAAGAAGGAGGACCCTCCAGGGAAGAGTTCTGCGAGGAGCAGAACACATGCCCTTCTCTCGTGGGTCTGAGGCAACAGGCCACAGACCAGGCAGCAGGTGATCAGTCTGGATCACATTGGATTTACTGGGAGAATGGTCTCCTGTATTCAGAGCCTAAGGTTGCTGAGCCTGGGTCAGCCCGTGTGCTGGTGGTACCCCAGCGCTTCAGAGCCTTCCTACTGGGATTGGCTCATGATGTCCCGTTAGCAGGACATCTGGGGCAGGACAAGACCTTTGAAAGGCTTGTCACCCATTTCTATTGGCCCCAGATGCGCAGGAGTTCCGCCACTCACTGCAGGACATGCCAGACTTGCCAGGCAAGTGGAAAGAGTGGGAGGAAGCAGAAGGCTCCTCTCCAACCATTCCCTGTGGTCAGCACCCCCTTTGAACGGGTGGGTATTGACATTGTGGGGCCACTGGACCCCAAGACAGCCATGGGCAACAGGTTTATCCTGGTCTTGGTGGACCATGCCACCCGGTACCCTGAAGCCATCCCTCTCAGGACAGTGACAGCCCCCGTGGTGGGACGGGCACTGATGGGAATTTTCTCACGTGTGGGATTCCCTCAAGAGGTGGTGTCTGACAGAGGTACCAACTTCGTGTCCAAGTACATGAAGTCCCTGTGGCAGGAGTGCGGTGTAACTTACAAGTTCACCACTCCTTACCACCCTCAAGGAAATGGGCTGGTTGATAGATTCAACCGGACCCTCAAGGGCATGATTATGGGTCTGGAAGAACCCATGAGGCGTAAATGGGACGTCCTCTTACCTTGCCTGTTGTTTGCATACCGGGAGGTGCCACAGAAGTCTCTAGGGTTCAGCCCCTTTGAGCTCCTCTATGGACACCCGGTGCGAGGACCTCTGAGTTTGGTCAAGGAAGGCTGGGAGCAATCTCCCAGGAAACCTCCCCAGGATGTATACAGTTACATGCTGGCCTTCAGGAACCAGATTAGGCGTTTCAGAGAGCTTGCTGAGGCAAATCTGGAAGCCAGCCAGGAGGAGATGAAGCGGTGGTACGACCAGAATGCCACTCTGGTCGAGCTTCAGCCTGGTCAGAAAGTGTGGGTCATGGCCCCTGTGGAGCCTTGTGTGCTCCAGGACAGGTGGACCGTCCCTTTCACGGTGGTGGAGCGCAAGAGTCCAGTTACCTACTTGGTGGACTTGCAGTCTCCCAGGAACCCCTTGCGGGTCCTGCATGTGAACCGCCTAAAGCCCCACTTGGAGAGGTCCCAAGTGGGCATGCTCTTAGCTACAGATGATGGGATGGAGGAGGAGACCGAGCCTCTTCCTGACCTCCTGTCAGCCCGAGAGCAAGATGGATCAGTGGAGGGAGTAAACCTCTCTACCTCTCTCACACCTGAGCAGCAGGGTGACTGTCGCCAGCTGTTGGGACAGTTCCCTGACCTGTTCTCCCTGGTTCCCAGTGTCACTCATTGGTGCGTCCATGATGTGGACACTGGGGACAGTCTTCCAGTGAAGCACAAGGCTTACAGGGTGACTGACAGGGTCAGAGCCTGCATCAAGGAGGAGGTCTCCAAGATGTTTGTGCTAGGGGTGATTGAGTCCTCTAACAGCCCTTGGGCCAGCCCAGTGGTCTTGGTTCCAAAGGCTGCCGCACCTGGTGCCACACCAGAACTCCGGTTCTGTGTGGACTACAGGGGACTCAATTCCGTCACCAGGACTGACGCCCACCCCATCCCCAGAGCTGATGAGCTCATAGATCGGTTAGGGGCTGCGCGGTACCTCAGCACGTTTGACTTAACGTCTGGGTACTGGCAGATCGCCTTGACTGATGGGGCAAAGAGAGGTCAGCATTCTCCACACCAGATGGGCACTACCAGTTCCGGGTGATGCCCTTTGGGATGAAGAATGCCCCTGCCACCTGTCAGAGGTTGGTCAACCAGGTGTTGGTTGGCCTGGAGGATTTCAGTGCCGCCTACCTGGATGACATCGCAGTGTTCAGTGCCAGTTGGGAAGAACATCTGCGCCACCTCTGGGAAGTGTTGATGGCACTGCGGAGGGCAGGCCTCTTAATCAAGGCAAGTAAGTGCCAGATTGGGCAGGGCTCTGTGGTGTACTTGGGACACCAGGTTGGGAGCGGCCAGGTGGCACCCCTCCAACCGAAAATTGATACCATTCTGGCTTGGGAGCCCCCAAGACCCAGACAGAGGTGAGAGCCTTCCCAGGACTCACCGGGTATTACAGGAGATTCGTCAAGGGGTATGGCAGCATTGTTGCCCCCTTGACAGAGCTGACTTCAAGAAGCAGCCCAGGAAAGTGATTTGGACTGACGCCTGTCAAAAAGCTTTTGACACCTTGAAGACTGCCATGTGCACGGCGCCTGTGCTCCAGGCACCCAACTTCTCCAATGAGTTCATTGTTCAGACGGACGCTTCAGAGCATGGTGTAGGGGCTGTTCTATCACAGATCAATGAGGAGGGCCTAGACCAACCTGTAGCCTTCATCAGTAGGAGGTTACTTCCCCGGGAACAGAGATGGAATGCTATTGAGCATGAGGCATTTGCTGTGGTCTGGGCACTGAAGAAGCTGAGACCATACCTGTTTCGGACTCACTTCCGGGTTCAGACAGACCACAGGCCCCTCCGATGGTTGATGCAGATGAGGGGTGAGAATCCAAAGCTGTTGAGGTGGTCCATTTCCCTACAGGGGATGGACTTTACGGTGGAACACCGCCCTGGTACAGAACACGCCAATGCTGATGGTCTGTCCAGATTTTTCCGCCTTAGTGATGAGAACTCCCTAGAGGTAGGATAGTTCTCCCCACATTTCAGCTGGAGGGGACACGTGTTAGACCTGGCATCCTTGGCGTGGGTCTCCCTTCCATTTTTTTCATAATGCCTCCACTGTTGTCGATATGTTTTTGCTGGACTAGATGCTCATGGGCACTTTGCCACTGCTAATAAGTGCCCAAGTGCAAGTGCTTTATGATAAATTGTGTTGTGTATTAGTGACTCCATGATTGGATGATTGGTTTACTTGTCAGTCCCTAGTACAGTGCACTGAGTGTGCCCAGGGCTTGTAAATCCAATGCTGCTGGTGGGCTTGCAGCACTGGTTGTGCCACCCACAGGAGCAGCTTGTAAAGTGTGTCTCAGGCCTGCCATTGCAGAGCCTGTGTGCAGCCTAGGGCTGCCATGTCGACTTGGTAAGTACACCCACTTACCAGGCCCTAAACCTTCCCTTTACTTCATGTTGGTCACCCCTAAAGTAGGCCCTAGGGCAGGGTGCATTGTAAGTATAAGGTAGGACATGCCCTGGTGTGTGTGGCATGTACTAATAGTGAATTACAGCCATTTTCGTTTTTCACTATTGTAAGGCTACCTGTTCTCCATAGGCCAGAATGGGCAGTTAGATTATTACATTTTATAATCCTAACTGACTCAGGGAACATGGTGGAAATTCGAGTTTAGTATGCCTGAACTCAGAATGATAAAATACATCTTTTAGTGAAGTTGGTTTTAACATTCTGTGTTTGAAAATACCACTTTTAGAAGTAGGTATTTTCTTGTCTAACTATCCAAAGCCTGCCTCTGCTAGGTTGTGTATTCCTTGTCTGGTGTTTTTGAGTGACAGGGCTGGGGATTCCAGGAGACAGAATGAGTCAGCCCAGTGGTGAATAGAGAGATCTGCATCTAGATGGGTGGGAGGAGTTGCACCTGGGACCTGAATAGGACAGTGCCTGCCCCCACAGTGCTGGCTCCACCCCCTGTGGTGCGTCTGATGTCTCTGCCCTGCACAGTGAAAGAAGAGAAGGAATCATGTCAACAAAGTGCTCCAGGGCTGGGTTTTCCCTCCACAAAGCTGGCTCCACCAGCTGTGGGGCGTCTGATGTTTCTGCCCTGCACTGTGAAAGGAAAGAAGCAGTCATGTAAACAGAGTGCTCCAGATCTGGTTTGGACTGGGCAAAGGCCCCTCTGCCCTCAGAGGACAAAGGATTTTGGGGTATAAATATTGGGACCCAAATCCCAAGAAATTAGATCACTTTTGGGAACAAGAAGAAACCTTTGCTGAGGAGCGGAACCAAGAAGAAGCTGAGGAGAGACTATCCCTAAGCCTGAAGTGCTGCTTGGGGGATTGGCCTGCAGTGGTTTGCCTGACTGCCAAAGAAAGGAGAAAGGAACTTTTGCTTTGCTGTGACTTTCATCAACTTGTGGAGGATCTCCAAGGGCTTGGAAGAGAGCTTGCCCCCTGATCGAAGTCCCAGGACCATTGGACTTCACCCCCTTTGTGAATTGCTGCTGGAAACTCTGTTTCAGTGGCTACAGAGGTAGGGAGCTGTGACCGACTCTCCCGACCGGCTCGGTGTCCTGTTGGCACCGCATCGAGCAACGCCTGCATCTTGCAACGCACAGCCTTGGTCTCACCGACTCCGTCAACGAGCCGCTGACTGCACCGTAACCTGTGAGCACCGCACCTTGCAACGCCTCGCTACACCGAATCCATCTGGTCCGACCGACACGGTCACTGCTGCTGAGTTCGAGTCCTGTGACCGCACCGGAGTTGGGCACTGCTCGCACGTTTCGCGACGCACCGCCCAACTCGCACCGCTGTCCGGACTGATCGACGCCAGCTCCCGAATCCGGCTCCGTCGCCGCACCGCAACCTTGCAGCACCGCATCGAAGCACCGTCTCGCCCTTCAACGCACGGCCCTGGTCTCACCGACTCCGTCTCGACGACGTCAACGAGCCGCTGCCTGAACCGCATCGAGGGACAATGCGTCCTGCAACGCTTCCATTTTTGCATCGCGACCGCGACGAACAGCCATCCGGCTCGCACGCCCGTGCCTGCCGCTTCAAGTAAAAGGTACTGTGACCGAGTCTGTCTACGCTGTGTTGGCCCGTCTCGACGCGGTCAGCTGGCTTTGTTAGACTCTGTTTGTTCTTGACATCGCCGTAGCCGGAGGAAGCTACCGACTCGCACAGAACCTTGAATTAAGCCTTTTTGATCAGAACTAAGCATTCTTGACAGTACTGTGGATTATTTTTGTCGTTTATGGTCTTGTGATAAATCTATATAAAAGATACTTATTTTTATAAATATACAACCTGTGTGGTGTCCATTTGTAGTGTTATCACTTGATTACTGTATGTGTTCACAAATGCTTTACACACTGCCTCTGAACTAAGCATGTCTGCTTGTGCCAAGCTACCAAGAGGGTGAGCAGGGGTTATGTCCGGAGTGTACTTACTTTCCCTGACTAGACTCAAGGGTCCCTATTTGGACAAAGGTACCTACCTCTGCCAACTAGAGACCCCCAAATCTAACACTGCTTAAAACCGGTCTGTTTCTGAGGTCATGTTGTTCCTTGCTGCCCCCCAAGATTATTATGTCACCCTGGTAGCAGATCACTCTTGTGATTCCTTGAAGCATACTGCTCATTACTCTTTGGAAGAGAGCAGCAGCTGACACAAGTCCAAACAGCATGCGTTTGAACTTGTACACCCCTATCGGAGTAATGAATGCTGTTAGTTCTTGGGAGTCTGGGTGTAATTTGAGCTGGTAATATACCGACATGAGGACTAGTGTGAAAAAAAAACTTGGCCCCTGCTACCTTGGTCATCATTTCAGTGATGTTGGGTAGAGGGTATTTATCACCTACCACTTCTTTCTTGAGTGCTCTTTGAGCTATACAAAGACGAACTTCTTCATGCCTTTTCTTGGATACTACGATTGGGGCTAACCACTCTGTGGCTTCTACAGGTTCTACAGGTTCTATTACTTCTAAGCCACATAGTCTTTCTAACTCTTCCCTAACTGCCTCATGCATTGATAAAGGTAAGCTCCTTACTTTGGCTGATACAGGTTTAGAGTTTTCTCTCAGCTTTATTTTGTGTCTATAGTTTTTTAAACACCCTAGTTGTTCCGTCAAAACCCCAGGGAATTCTCTTTCTACATTCACTGGTGTTTTGTCTATACTCTGCACTAGTATTTGGGATCCTTGTTGGCGTAGAGGTATACTCCAAGAACCTTTTGTGCTGGCCAACCCAGAATATTGTCCTCCCATGTGACACATACACTTTTGCGAATCTGTCTTTATAAGCTATATTTCCCCAAAAGTACCCTTTCATCTGTATGGGCTGCCCACCATACCCACCTGGTCTGATGTCCATTTTGTACAATTTCTTCTGAACCTCAAACATTTTTTCAAACACTTTTGTGGCAATACTTGTCAACTTTGAGCATGAGTCGAACATTGCTTCTACATTATACCCTTTCAATCTTTACAACATGTTTTGGGATTATTCAGGACACCTTCCTTAATTTCTAAAATGATTTGATCATGCACTTGTGTTACATTACCCTTGAGGTATTTACTGTAATATAGGTTACTTCTGCAACAATTTCTAAAATGGCCTTTTTTCTACATTTATTGCAAATTACTCTCAAAGCGGGACAATCTTTATTGTTAGCTATGTGTCCCATTTTCCCACACCTGTAGCAACTGTCTCTAAATACCACACAACCTTTGTTTTCCTTAGGCTCTACCTCGGTACTTAACCACTTTTGCCTACCTTGGACTCCCCCTTAGTGTCTTTGACCACTAGCACTTCACTATTTTTTTGGGTCATTTCGCTTACTTCGGGCTTCTCCAACCCCTTCTTGTTTTATTTCTTTCACATAATGTAACATGTGCTCAACCTGTTTGGCTACTATCAACACTTTCTCCAATGGTGGATCATCTTTTACCACAATTATTCTCTTATTCTTTCATTTTTGCATGTAAGTAAAAACTGATCCCTTGTACGTTCTTCACATGTTGCCCCAAACTTGCACTTTGCAGCCAACCTCCTTAGTTCTGGCACAAACTCTTTCACTATCTCCCCCTCTTTCTGACCCCTATTCCCGAAATGATAACTTTCCATTTTAGTGCTTACTTTGGGTAAAAAGTTGTTGTCAAGTTTTCTTACACTAATTTTATACTCATTGAGTCCCCTCGCCTCATTCGCACCTAGCTCAGGTAAGTGCTCTAATATCTCTTGTCCCTCTGCTCCCAGATAGTATTGAAGTAACGCTACTTTCCTCTCCAACCCTAGATTTGGACCACACACTACAGTATAGTTTTGGAATACTTTATTCCAGTTACTCCATTTTAAAACTGGTGGACCTGGTGTTGACTTAAAAAATGGTGGGGCTGTTACATTCTGCATAGTGGCTGTTTTACTACCTAATCTCTCAAGTGAATTCTTACTGAGTACCTACCCGTCCAGTCTTTTAATTATACACATATTTAGAAAAGTGTCCAAATACTGTCAAAAAACCTGTAAGGAAAAAAAATAAGTTAGTATTTCACGTGGAATTTCTTGTCCTGGAAGCTTTGTCTATTTAACATTAGCGAAGAAGAGAAATTGCAGGAAAAATGGAATCCACTAGGTGGCGCTGTTCTTTAACAAGTTCTTCACTGGTTGCAAGGTCCTTCTTTTGTACAAGTTTCCACATGCAAACTTCTTAGGGGCAGATTTACAAGCCCCTTGCGACACTTTTACGCTGCTGTTGCGTCACTTTTGTGACGCAGCGGCATTGTAAACAATGCGCCATGTTGTGACACATTTACAACGTGACGCATCTAGGGAGATGCGTCACATTGTAAAGCCCTGCATCACATTATACCTGTGTCAGGTATAATGTATGCACGGTGGGCGTTCCCACGCAAGAAAGCATCGTAAAAGTGACGTAGTGAAATCTACAAGATTTCACTGAGTCACTTTTACGACGCCACTGGGTCAAAATCTTACGCCTGCTTCAAGCAGGCGTAAGGAGTGATGCAGCATAATAGAAATAGGCATCCCGAAGGATTGCTGGAGTTGCGTCGTGCTTGCAATACGACTCCAGCAATGCGTTGCCTTTACGCCAATAGATGCATCACGCATCTGTCAATCCTTGCGGCACGGTGCGCAGCATTGTAAATGCGACGCATCCATGGTGGCGCAAGGGTTTTTTTGCGTGATGCAAATTAACTGACGCATCTCTGCTAATATGCAGAGATGTGTCAGTTCTTGTAAATCTGCCCCTTAGTGTGTAAACACAACGTCGTCACAAAGGAAGTGGGAAAAATCGAAGCACAAAGGAAGTGGGCAGAATCAAAGCACACTAAGGAAAACCGAAACTCTCCACACGGTGTTAATCTCTGCGTTCACCAAAATCCACGCTCGGAACTCCACACTATCCAATGTAGCCACACCAAAGCTTGTAAGTAAGGAAGAATAAAAACTCACTCTTGTCACATGAAGTATTCCCCCCCCAAAAAAAATGTTTCCTCATAAAATCAGAACATACTGGAATGTGCCTTGAAACAACTGGAGGGCACACAACTACGTGCAAAAGAGAAAAATGCCACTCGGAAGGCCTTTTAGAATATTAAATATGCTTGCCATGGAATTAGTGAAAATACATTCTGGGTGAAAGCAGCAGGTATATAACTAAATTCAACATGGCGAATCGCCACCCAGATGACCTTCTAGTGAGAACCCTCGAAGCACCCGGTAATGTTTGCTTGTAAGTTCACACAGAAATGGAAACAGCGGCACGTGTATGCACCCAAATGCTCACAAAATCCTTAACACATTGAAAAAGTCACAGTCGAAGGCTAAGAGAGAACGAGAGTGAGGCGATGACTTAGAACAGCAACCAGACAAACAGTAGGAATAAAGACACTGTCCTCAGACGTGTGTACTCCCGACCGGTTCAAAACTGTGAAAGTCCATATGTTCCATATGTCTTTTCTACGTGCTTGTTGAGGTGTTCCACTTCGGCTGGCTCACTTGTTGAATGTTCCGCATCCCATCTTCTGTCGCCAGTGTTACATCAGTAAAAACATACACGGGAGCCATTGGAAGCTGAAGAATACGTTTATTCAAGTATCGCAGGATACACCTCAGCCACAGCTGTCAGTTCATCTTCTTGTCGTTCCACCTAATGCCTAAGGAAAGCTCAAGATACAACGCTCTGGCCACAACATTCTAATTACATCACCAGACCCTAGAGACAATGGGTGCACTGGCACAAACCAATTGAGGACAGAGGGAAAGGGATGGGGAGGAGGAAAGGAACAGGGATAGCACTATAAAGGAAGATACCACAGAGGGGGCATTACAATGCCCATTCAGGACAGCCCCCACTCCTAAATGTACATTAAAATAAATCCCTGGTTCCTAGTAGCCTTTCTCCTCCCCTGGGGGGGACAGACTGTGGTCTATTGCCCCCATCTGCCATCCCCAGAGGAGCAGAAAGACCGAATAATTCCCAAGAAAGTTAGGGGGAGCAAAGGCCCGTGCCCAAGGAGCCTCTCCCCCCTCCCTGGTATATAGTGGTTGATCCCTGATTGGGGATCACCCTCCTGCAGTGATCCCCAAACAGGGATCCACTAGGGTACTATTAGAAAGGGGAAATGATCCCCTTTTCAATGATACCTCTCCCATCTGCCTTGGTGCTTGGGGGGCTGATATAGCCCCACGAGCACCGCAGTAGTAAAACTGAAATGAGTCGAATGGCTCATTTCAGTTTCACTTTCAATGAAATGACATCAGCACGTCATGTGCGCGATCGTCATTACATAAAAAAAAAATGCCTCAGAAGACAGGGGAAGCTTTTCCCCAGCTCCCGAGGCTGAAAAATAAAAAAGGAAATCCCTCTGCTGTTTCCAGGAGACGGATTTCTCGGCACAGAAGGGGTTAATAAATTCATTAATATAAACCATAGTGTTGTATGTTTGCTGATGAAAGGTACTGCTCATACCATGGTGAATGTGTATTCACATAACTCACTTCTCACTTCCAAACATCTCAAGGAGAGTAAGCAAAAGTTACTAGTTGCTGCTTATTTTGGATGTGCAGGTACATGTACATCCACTGCAATGGCATAAAGTTGACTGTGTTGCAGTCCAAAGGAATATCAGGGTGTGATGTTAAGCGTCAGGTACTTGACTGACACACAGTGAAAAGCTCCAACTAAACACACAAATGCCTACCCGATAAAAATGGGATCTGTGAGACATGTGAGCCAATAACACTATTCCATTCATCCACATATTCCTGGCTCAGTGAACAAGACAAAATGATGAAGCTTATATGATAGCCTCAATGCTCAAACTGAAGATATCCTAAAGTACATATATCATCATGTTTCACTGATTATAGGCAGACACTCATGCCCATATTCCTTCATAATTAGCATCATACTGGTGCCACACGAGGATGAACTAGGGCAGTCCTGTACCTTGGATGTCAGTATGCAAGAAATGCAGGGAATTATTGTTGGGGTTGTGTCAACTGATATATGGTGTGTAAAGTTACACTGGGATATGTAGGCTAAATGTGTTCCTCTGCCCCTGAGAGGCCTCACATTTTTGAGGGTTAGCATAACCACACAAGACATCTATTGTACAAAGTACACACATTAATGCGTAGGAGTCAGACCTCAGAACTAAGAACAAAGCAACGCCTCCCCTGGGGAAGAGGAAACGGGAGAAACATGTCATTGAAACATAGCAAGTAGTCATACAAAGTGACATGCATGAAGTGCCACACTTAGCAAATATGCAGTCAATGATGATGGAGGTTCTTCAGGTGTGGACTTGTAACCAGCAAACAACAATGACCCACTTGCACGATGCTGCAATGGTGTGTGCAGTAGTGGCACGCACCAGTGTGTATCCCAGCACAGCCAGGAATGAGTAAGAGGTAGTGACAAAACCTTCCCAACTATACATGCTGTATCTCTTACACACACAGTGCTATAGTAGGTGACTATCTGTGTTTGGCAGTGTGTCATCACCCAAAGAGGACCACATAAGGTGCCTAAAGAATGGTAAAAAGTCCTTAAGTGACTCAATTGTGAGGTAGACTAACTCGTCCATAATCACAAAGTGATATATAACTTCAAAGTTTGCAGGGCAATAGCTACATCATGTACTCAACTCAAACTACTCAATGATGACAACTCTTCATTATGAAATGATTATGATGTGAAAGTTGGAAAAACATAATACTACAATATATATCCTAACAAACTACATCTACCTATACTACACTAACTAACCTTAACACAAACTTTCACTATCTAAACATCCTAAACAACCTACACCTACAAATCCTACACTAACTAACCTTAACACTACCTTACACTAGCTTAACTTATCTTAATCCATCTTAAACATTAAGCACACATTATATGTTAAACATCAACCGCCACCCACTTCCACACACATAGATAGGCACAATACAAACAGTACTACACCTAAACATATACTAACTATACATGTAAACCTAAACAAATATATATATAATATATATATATATATATATATTCACTGAAAAAACCATAGGTTTTACAGACGTTATAGTTAGAAATTAGCATTTAAAAACCTTTGAAATTCACTGAAAAAACCATAGGTTTCAGGGATGTTATAGTTAGCTGGACATTTCACTCGTACAAAACCATAGAAATTCCACCGTTATGGTTAGTTCAGTTAACTATAACTTGCGCCCCACAATGCACTGCTCATGACGTCACATATTACATCATTGATGGCATGGTCAGTGACATCACTGATGACATCACTGATGACATCTCAAATGACATCACTGATGACATCACTGATGACATCATTGACGTGATAATCTGATGCACCTCATCACACCCTGATATAACATTTAATACACCCACTGTAAAATACACACTACCATTTTCGAAACCATCCACACACCAATACCAGTTACTACATACTCACTCACTGATTCCTAGGTCTGCACACACATCCACTCATTCACCCATACAATCACTTATACATGCAGTCACTTATCAATACAACACATCATATGCACTCATACACCTATTCAGACACTCACACACCGCCACTCATCCATGGAGTTACTCACACACCTAGTCAGTCATGCAAAGAATCAATCACACTCCCATTTACTCACCTAAACAGTTATACACACACCACCTCACTAATTCATACAGACAGTAACGCATAGTTACTCTCTTATGTAATCACTGAAACAAGTACAGACTCATCCATACATGCCACTCTCACAATCACTCAGTCTCACATATAGTTAGTTATATACACCATCACTCACATATACTGCCTTTTACATATGTAGTTACTCACATATGTACCACTGAGACATCCATTCACTCACCAACACACCCATACACACACTCAACCACCCATACAGCTGTTTCCACATGCACTCTTGAACCCATACACCCAGTGAATCAATCACTCACACATCTATGCACAGAGTCACACACCTCCAACCCACACACACACTCAGTCCCCCATACAAATACTAAAGCAAACAATGAATAACTCATATAGACACTCATGTAGCTACTGACCAACCCATGTAGCAGCTTACACAACAACAGGCAGACTGATACAGACATTCACACAGTTTAGTCACTAACCCATGCATTCAGTAAGACACGTTTAATCAGTCACTTATACAATCAGTTACATACCTCCTAAATCCTCCATCCAGACACTTATACACCCACTCATTCTTCAATACACCCTGCCATATATATAAAACATATTTAAACTTTACAGAAACACACAGTCACTGGATGATGTCATCAGTGATGTCATTTGAGATGTCATCAGTGAATTTCAAAGCTTTTTAAATGCTAATTTCTAACTATAACGTCTGTAAAACCTATGGCTTTTTCAGTGAATTTCAAAGGTTTTTAAATGCTAATTTCTAACTATTACGTCTGTAAAACTTATGGTTTTTTCAGTGAATTTGAAAGTTTTTAAAAATATTAAACTACTATTCTGCTATTTATCATTAGTACTGTTTTTTCTGACTTTTCCACTACAGAAAAGAAAATAAACTGTAAAACTGTTGTGTAATGTAATATATTTCACAAATTACAGTGTTACTTATCAAATAATACAACATAATTTAACATTTTGAAAACATATTTTTCTCCCTTTTTCTGCTGTTATCAGATTCTACTTAACTTCACTATTCACAGTGATGTCAGTGTAGTATCATCATAAACAGCTGGGAAAAAAACCCAATCTACTAGATTGTTAAAAAAAACAAAATGACTAATTCTAGCAAACACAATACCAAATAAACACAAATAACACATCCAATACTATTTCCAATTTTTAAATCTTACCTTTACTGTGTAGTTTCTGTTCACATTTTTCCTCAAGGCCAAATAATGTGTGGATTTTTTTTTTTTTAAATCATCCAGTATCAATTTCTTGAAGCATCTTCCCATTTTCCCTCTAGGCCGAATAATGTATCTAAATTATTTGTTTCAGAAATATCAAGTATGAGTTGGGTAATTCATAAGGCAATCTCGGTTTAATTTCCAAGTGTGTATATACAGTATAATGTCCACATGTGGTAGTAGCTCCAGCATGGAAAACAATAGCCAGTGTTGTGAAAGTTCTACCAGAAATAGATACTTGACTAGCAACAAAAGTTTTAATTTTTGTTTCCACTTTTCTTCCATTTGGTCTACAGCGTTGTAGCATTAAAATTAGATATTTTCCATATCTTTCTAGGCATAATGTAGATAACATTTCTGATTGACAACGAGAACATTTCATATCATGATTTGCTTATTTTGCTAATTTCGGAAAAGGTACAGATTTGCAGTCAGGTATTGTTAAATATAGAAATTGTTCTCTGTCAACTATAGTACTTGAAGTTAATGAACACTGTTCACATTTGTGATCCCATTTGTAACTGAGTCCAAATAAACTCTCAATCTGGATTCCTTCATCTTCTAATACTCCAAGCATAACCATCAGAAACTCTTGTGCATCTTGTTGTATATTAGGACTGAACGTTAAAGATCCAGTACATGTATCCAAGAGTTGTCGATTACCAGAAGCAGTATGGATCTTACTTCTGTCAGTTCTCAATTGTTCAAATAAAGTATAAAGTGCAGAACATAATCTTTTTCCTGACTTTCCATAATTTCACCATAAAGATCTTCTAGATAAAATATAACGTTTAGAATAACATTACCATAGCAGTTGACACCAGAAGCATTTTCTAATAGGTATCCCACAACATCATCACTTGTTTGTATTTTCTGTTTCTTTGCATCTTTTCTTTTCTCTTGAATTTTTTTCTGCTTTTCAACCACACTTGATTCATCAACATGTTTGCGTTTTGAACACACGCATGTTTTTCATAAATAGGATATTCACCAAAAGTTGGTGCATAAAGGCTTCTTAAACGATTATATTCTCTTACACAATTTACAACAGCACTAACCTTGTTTTCATCGAAATCAATTAAATACAAACCAGACAATGTTCTAACTCGAGATAAAGCACTAACCTTGTTTTCATCGAAATCAATTAAATACAAACCAGACAATGTTCTAACTCGAGATAAAGCAACGTATGCCATTCCCTCTTTAAACACAGTTCTTCCAACATTTACTAAAGCATTATCTACACTTAAACCTTGAGATTTATGAATGGTTATTGCATATGCTAAACAGAAAGGAAACAATTTTCAACGAACACACAAGTCTTTTACCAGCAAAAAACGTACAGCACAATGCCCAATTTGTTTCACCTCTGCAATCTGATCAAATTTAATTTTCAAGAATTCAATTGCAATTCTGTTTTGAAATCGGTAACTTCTCCAAGAGGTGGATTCTTTTTATTGCAGATGAAAGACATCATAGCTTGAAACCTATGATTAAAATATCTGCACACATTTACAGGATCCAAAGAACTTAGGGGGATATTAGCAACAACTTGCGATAATTATCACAAACCGCGCTTAGCGCGTTTTTTTTATCGCCTCCTATCGCTGGATATTATCGCGGAGATAACACGCTATTAGCAACGTTTATCTCCAATGCGATAAAATATCCAGCGATGCGGCGAAATGCGTGAATATCGCTGGAAATCCAGCGATATTCACGCATTAACGCCATGGTGGACTTAGCCTGACAATCCACCTCCCATTGAATAACAAGGTAAGTCATGTTTTTAGCAGGTGTTAAATTCTAGCGATAATCACGCTTAGCGCAACTTTTTTTATCGCTTCGCCTGCGTTGCTAATAGGGGGAAGTTGTGTTAGCGACTGTTTCAGTCGCTTTTAGTTGGGAACGCCTACCTTGCATGTCATTAGCGATAATTATCGCTGGCATGCAAGGCGATGGGAAAACCGGCCGCTATCGCCAGAAAGCTGTCGCTAACGCCTGTTAGCGACAGCTTGCTGATAGGGCGATAAAAAAATCGCCGCTTTGGCGGCAAAAAATGCTGCTAAAGCGGCGATAAAGCCCTTGCTAATATGCCCCACAGTTCTCCAGGTGTCTTCATTTCAACATTCTTTATATTGGAATTTGCTTCTCGTAGAAATTCAAGCAAATCTTCCCATGCTTACTCTGCACAGCTAAGTGTCACAAACCATGTTGGTGTACCTAAGTTCCGTAACATACATTTCAGTTCTCCATGACGACGATACCAATACTCATTTGTTCCTCGTTGACATGCCATCAAATTAATTAACTGTGCTTCTAAATTTTCATCTGTTTGTTAAACTTTCTCCACAAATTCTTTCGCTGAAAGAAGTGATTGATGAACTCCAGTTTTCAGTATGTGGTTCACTGCATAGGACAGAGAAGACAGATAACTTTCAAACAAAAGGTGAAATATATATGGTATACACTGCCGGAATCTAGGATCTTCAGAGTATAATCTTGTTGAGCGGTATTCTGAAGCTGGAATACGTACAGGTCGGTCATTATATCGTCCACCTTCTCCAGTAGGAAACAGCTGTGGAAAAGAACGAGCTTCTAAGCTTTTCTCCCATACACTCATTGGAGTTCCCTTTGCTTTTTTCATTTGAAATAACTCAATACTGTTTCCTATTACTTCTTTTGAAAATAGAGGACATATTGTGTAATGTTCATAAATCTCTTCACTACTTGACTTGTCCACTTTCTCTATTTGACCACTTGAAATTTCAGATTCATCTTCCAAACTTATTACCTGTTGTTCCACATTTACACTTTTATAATAACTATTATTCTCCACAAGATATAACGTAGCCTTTTGAAGTTTTTTAACATCCACAAATTCTTGCCATATTTTCAGACTCTTTGTTGGTACTCAATTTACTAGAATGACTACTGCTTCATTTTCATCTTTGTCTCCACCAACAATTTCAATATTTTTCTTAAAATCAAAGGTAAGTACACTACTCTTCCTTTCAGCCCTCTTTGTAAGTCTGTTGGTGGCAGTTTACCTGTTTTAGGCTCCATGCAAATTATAGTTTGAAATGGATGAACAGATTGAATTAGAACTGACTCATATGTATTCAAATCTGCCAGTTCCTCCGGAATAGCTACTAATTCTAACTTATTATGTACTGCTCTAGCGGGCATTTTGTTCTCTTCTAATTTGTTATAACAATATTTACAAATACGTTGATCACTGCCTAACTCAAATTGACCTTCCACTAACAAGTAAGTTGCAAATTCTTTCCATTTATCATTATTCTTCTTTTCAGATTTCAAATACAAATCAGCATTCCTAGTTTGAGTTTTATAATTAGTACGTACGACAACAAACACAAACATAGTTTGGAATTTCAGAGCACACTATGTTAAACTTTCCAATTTCTTCTTCAAACTGATCAATCATAATCACTTTCCCATCTTCTTCAACATCTGTAATTGTCAAACTTTCACTTTCTATACACTGCTCTTCTGAACCAAAATATCGGAACTGAATATGATCACACTTTTTTGTACATCTGATAAAGAACCGTGTAAAAGAGCTGAATTCAGTTCACCTAAACATAATGCAGGACTTTTTACATAGTACAGTTTCCTTACAAACTTCCGCATTTCTGAATGGTGTACTGCTAACATCCTTAAGTGATGAAAAACACTTTTACACACTTTTCTTGAAAGACAAGCCAGAGAATGCCCATGTTTCTCAGTATATTTTCTTACATTACAAGGATCTAGTGTTTGTAACAACCTAATCTTCTGTTTTACACTTTTCTGTGTATATTCTCGTAACAAATTTCGCATTATATCAATAGATTCCTGTCGAATACTACAAATACTGCTACAACCCCACTTATACACAGGAGCTTGTGTGCGTTTCCCTTGCACTTCTTCAGCTATTAACTGTTCTGCACTAATAGTAACCATTTCCTCTTTTGCAACAGGACAACCATTCTGAACTTCATAGCAATGACCTCCAGTATCAACTGCAAATGGTAAACTATTTTCTTGGAAGTAACTCTCTTCATTAAAAAAAGGTTCACTATTAGATGTATGTTTCCATTTTCCACTGAAGATTTTACAAAAGTTGCTTCTGTTCACACGTCTTTTTTTTTTACTTTTGTCTTTCAGAATCTTCATTGTTTTATCCAACACTTTCATCCTCTTCAAAATAAAAATAAATATTTTTAGTTTTAACTTAAAAGCAGTATCCACTATGCTTTCAACACGCTGTTTCTGTTTCAATTGCAGCACTTTCTTTTTATATTTGTGGCATCCTTTTATTAAATTCTGAATTACTCTATTTCGAAAAACTCTTTGACAAATTTCTTGAAATTGTTTTTGTCTACGGGTAACAAATACTCTTTCCTTATCATGTTTTTTTTTCTTGCAATTTGAAGTCAAAGTCTGCTTCTCCTTACTTGAATTTTTTTTATTTTTCCTTTGTGTGATGTTATTTTCATTAAATGTTCGTAGTACGTTTTTAGAAATTGTCTAGTGTTTTTACCAGAAGAAACTATTTTTGTAGTACTCTGATTTTCTTCTAATCCATATTTTTGACTTTTCTTTAAGTAGATTGCCTTTTTGTTTTTCCTTTTTTTTCAGTTCTTCTAGGCATTTTCAATTTTTAATCCAAACAAAATAATTTTCTGCGAATGGAAAAAAAGTTTCAATTATTTGTTATATCTGTTCAATATGTCAAAATAATCACATACAATTATATAAGTTCCAGTGGCGGCTTGCAGAGGAAATGCTGCATGTTACTGGAGCGGAATAAGGGAACAGTAGGGTGGCAGGTAGTGTCATCCGACATACAGCACGTATTTATTGAATTATTCAGATTCACCTTCCCATTTTATATGTGACTCCACTACCTCCTACTTTTTCCCTCGCCCCCCGCCCCACCCCCGTCCCATGCACCCCACCGTCCCACGCCACTTCCTCTGCAACCCGCTACAGATAACTTTGTAGATACTATTTTGTAAAATTGTTATCTGTATACTTAGAGTGATATTCTCAACTAAATGGCACATATAAACGTTACCCTTATTAGTTTAACACTTCTATCGGCAACTTAGCAAGCATAACACTGCACCATATTAGCAAAAATATGGTACAGGCTTACATTTCATTGTGGATGTACATAAACAAGTACAGATCAACTGTTAGACAGCAACAAAAACCACCGACATGGAGATGGAGAGGGGGAAAGATTAAGGGACATATTCACAAGGAGCCATCGCCGAATTAACGGCACTTTATCGCAGCCAAACTCGTGATAAATTTACCCCCCCCATTCACAAGCCGGTGTTAACAGCCCACAGCACCAGTATACCCGCGATAGCAGCCTCAAAAAATATGCCACAGAGGAGCCTCGCAAATATCGCTAATGAGATGCAGAGTAGGCATTCCCGTGACAAAAGCCGAGACAACAGCACACCTCAACATTCACAACGACCAGCCACATCCGCGATAAAAACACAAAACCGGCAATAAGGCGCGTTAGCACCAGGAAATTTACACCTGCTCTGACCTGGTGTAAAGTTGGACGGCAGCCAGCACCACAAAAGGGAGCACAGCCCAGGCCCACATCCGAAGGGCAATAGATGCCATGGAGCAACTCATCATGCGGCCTGGACACCCAACAGGGCCATAACACCCACCGCCAACACCCCAGGACCCCATCCCACACCCGGAACCCCCCGCGGCACCACCCCCAACCCCGGACAAAGAAATTGCACACCAACACCACGAATCCCAAAACAAACATCTTGCCTTATGTCGCACAAGCAGCAAAATAAACATACATGCGTGACCAGAAAATGGAGAATCAGTCATACAGCAATGCAACCACCAACACAAAACCCCAGACAAACAAAAGCAGAAACAACCCCTAGGATGAGTCCTAGCTGCTCCCACTGGACAATCCGTAGCACACAGCCCGGTAGACAAAATCCAAGAGAAGAAGGTGTGCCATGCGCGCAACAAAGGAAAGAGAGGGAGAGAGCGAGGGAGAGAGACGGAGTGAGATAGCACAAGCAGCGCAAGGCCGCATGGACACCTGGCTCCACATGCCAACATGTGTGTGTACATCGCCATCCATACACCATGAGACCGAGGCCGTGTCCCAATCTCAGCGCCAAAGCCACATCACATTCACAAAATGAAAGTAGTAGTGAGTCAAACATCAGGGATGAAAGCACCATTGTCCCAATGCAGAAGCCGGGAGGATACCTGCACCTCTGACCTTGGTCCCAAACGTGCCTGGAACACCCTGATAGAGATACAATGGCAGATGAGGACGACTCCCACACAACGCATTCCATAAATAAACCATCCGACTTATCCACAGCTCACACATAGAAGCCCCTGCCTGTGGTACCCCCTCATTGGATGCCCTTGACACCCACGGAAACAGCAACCCATGTCCCACAACGTTGCACACACATTCAAATCATTGCTCAGAGCTGTGGCATATCCTCCACACAACAGCTGCAGTCCAGAAGAGTGCCTGTTCACGAGACGCACCAACGCAATGGCAGGCCATACCAGGCACATGCACAACACCCGTCACGTGGAACAGTACCGTGCACGAAGGCTGCATTTATTGGGCGCACTGCCACTGGCAGTGCTGCGGATCAGTTACAGGCTCAGCTTCCGCATTGCCCACGTCACCTGCATCCAGCCCTGGTTCCACTGCCGAACATGCACATTCGAGTGTCCCATGGATGTCTGCCTATCCAACACAACTGTTGATGAATTGGACTATGACTTGTGTTTACGCCCCCTGTTGGATCACGAACAGGAGTGTAACAGAGACAGCCGTGCATTGGATGCCTTGACATACTGCGTATGTATTGGTAGTTGTGCATGGGAGATGGCACAATTTCTCGTGTGCAGTGACAACATCGAGGTGCTCCCCTATTGGGCTGTGTTGCGGATCGGTGAGACAGCGTGGGCTGAGCACACCTGCCCAGACCACCTAATGGATTGGCTCACCCTGGTGTTCCTTGAACACGACAACTACGTACTATTGGAACACATTGCACGTGAAGCTGCACGGGCATTCATGGACGAGTAACTACGTACCTGCAGCCACATCCTATTGCCACCCACAGCACATGGCCCAACAACTTGTTGCACAGTGGGGATTGCTCACATATCCCACCAAAACAGAGGACACGTCTGCCTTTGGTCGGGCTCTGGATGCATGTGCGTGGAATAACGCGTGTGCACACACACCTGTCCAAGGCGACGCAGGTCCATGGTCCGAGCAACACAGCGTCGTTTGGCAACGTTGCCAATTCGGACACACTGCTGGGTGAGAGCACACACATGGCGATGTAGCACGACATGTGAACCTGTCGGACCCTCACACCTGATCACTGTCAGCAGAGCAGACAATTGCCGCACCCCGGAGGCAGAGCACCATGCAGACCCCACGTACAGTGAGTCGTGTCCCCTCACACGGGGCACTGTGCAGACGCCAAACAACACATGACTCGTCCAGCAAGGCAAGGTGGGCTGTGAGCGTTGCCATATGTGATGAATCTTGTCCATTTCAGCCCCAACATCATCTGCCCCTCGACATGTACCCATGCTGCGTGCAAGTGTCTTAAGCATGTCCGTGCCTGTTGTGGCCGTTGCCTCGTCCGTACTGACACGCACATGCCAATAAAGCCTATGCCACTCCACTGGTGTCTAACTGTGAGGTGTGTTGTAAAGATTGTCCACTCGTGTGCCACAATGAGCCTTGTCCCAACACAGGGAAGAACTGACTGTCGCATGTGCAATGGGGGTGTATCCCTTTGGCAAGCTCCGCCTCTGTGAGCCAGACATTGTTTTTACATAGGTGCTGGACGACATCTGATGCTGCCCCATCACTTACGCAGTCTGATGTGTCAGGGGCCCACAGCCATGCAGCCATCACCCTGCCACACACACCGGACACAGAACCCATATGAGGGGAGTTTTGTACCACTTTGCCTTCATTGCTGATGTTCTGTGATTGCCATGTGTGTGGGCTCCATTGTGGGGGAGATGCCCCTGCAGCTCTGATTTCGTGTAGCCTTCTCCCCTTGAGACAGGGTGCCTTTGTATTGTGTGCTTTTCGGGGCCTGTTTTGCTTTTGACTTGGGTGATGTGTGCTCGCGGACTGATTTTGTGGCCTGGTGCATTGTTGGTCTGCTGCGTGTATTGTAAGGCATGGGTGTGGTTGCACGCGGACACGTCGGAGTGTGACCTGCTCCTTTGAGGATGTGATCCGCACTTGGCTCCGTCCATGTCGCTTCGTGGGCCATGTCATTTTGTTTGCGCTACTGCTATGCTATCCGACATGCAGTGTTACTTGCATAGTCAGTGTGGGTCACGGATCTGCTGGTTTGCTGGATGCAGCATATGTGCAAGAGTAGGTTGTGATATTGGTGATAGGGGGGGCACTCTGTGCACATTGTGGATGGGGGCCTACTTGGCATTTGGATGTGTGCTGCAGTGTGCCAAGGCATTCAGGGACATGTTCCAGGGTCATTGTGGGTGTACTGTGTGCTGCACAAATCAACGCCGTATCTGATTTACAAAACTACATACTCGTTTAAACTTAACAAACTATACTGCTTATTTGTTACCTCTATACCTTACTCCTAAAACCATGTAATCTTTCAAACATATGTCACGTCACTTTTGTACCATTGAAACTGATTACGACCTTCTCTTTACACTACAGATCCCATTAACATGCTAATAAAGGTATAAGTGCTATTTTCATACTAGATAAAGCTCTCTTACTTAATTTTTATAAACACTACTGTTTGGTGCACAAAATGGGGGTGACACATGAGGAGAGGAAACGAAGATGTAATCCCTAAACTTTTATTGTACCGTTCCTTTAATATACGTATATTGAGGGTTTTAAGTGGGATGAAGAAAAATGCGGGTGTCTAAAAGGGGTAAGAGTGTTCAGCACCGGTAAGACCCAGCCCACTTAAAGTCCTGCGTATTTTCAGCACAGAGACACACCCTAACAACTTTCATCACTTATAATCACAGTTAGTTTACTAGTGTGAAAAAATTGTACAGATAATTTACTAAGAACATTTTTAATTGTTTTTTATCTCTCACACATTTATAAAATATTTCTTGTAAAGAAACGCCCCTCTCCACCTTTATTTCGTACGAACGAGCAATAAATAATCCCTTTACCAGCATCTAGTCACTAACTACTAACACTGTGCACTGTACCCAATTGTAAAGCAGAAATAGTGTTTAGATTATGTCTTAAAGTATCATCAAATGATTCAAATCATGCATACATACACAAAGCAACGTGCACGTTTACTTTGTCCATTTACTCTCTATGTAATCTGTGCACATTCTGAACGGGTTCGCAGTATATCACCTGTTTTTACTTATACTCAAATGTACCTTACAGTAAAAAAATGACATCACAACCTATGCATTTGTAATATTTCCTACATAATACAGTGCATTTCTATACCATTGAAACTGATTGCAACATTCTTTATATAGTACAAATTCTACCAATATGCCAATAAACCTATAAGTGCTATTTTTATAATACAAAAAGCTGTATTAGATTACTTTTATAAACAGTACTGCTGGGGGCACAAAATGGTGGTGCAAGGTAGACAGAGTAAATGAAGGTGTAATTCCAAACTTTTTATGTATCGTCCCTTTACTATACGTATATTAACAGCTTTAACTGGGATGAAAAAATTGGCGGCTCTCCTAAAGGGGTGGCGGAGCCTACTACTAATAACACCCGGACCACTTAAACGCCTGCGTATATTCAGCAGAGGAACACACCGTGACAATTACTGTCACTAATAATCACATTTACTTTACCACTGTGATCAAAATCGTACAGAAAATATACAAAGAACATTTTCATTTATTTTTTATCTCTCACATATGTAAAAAAATGACTTCTGAAGAAACGCTCCCCAACAACTTAGATTTCCTAAGAACACCCAAATGCAAAGCCTCGCAGTACCACACCAGCCTTGACTGACATTGAAATCTACCTCTCAGTGTAAAAAAGACACCACAAACTGTGCACATAACCTTTCTTCTTTTTTTTCCATCTCTGTTAAGTTAATAACACATGAATTTTCTACTGTCACCCCTTCTCCACTATTTCCAGACTGAGCATAATTTCCAAACGTGCGACATTCTGTTTATCTCGCCGGAATAGATATACAAATCGAAATTAACGCTACATCGAATTTTCAAAACCATACAGGGCCATATTCACAAGAATGGCGATAACATTATCGCCGCTTTAGCTGGTCTTGAGAATATGGCCCACAGTCTTTTACATATGACAACTTACACCTTTTCTTTGTGAAAAACTCCTAAACATATATAAAGTACTTGTTTAACAACTAGTTGCACATTATGCATATTTTAGAACCAATAAAATACCAGACTTTACTAACCCTATGGGGCATATTAGCAAGAACGGTGTTAAAATACATATACCGATAGAAGCCCATGTTCTGCTGTGATACTGGGCTTCTTTTGGAATTCTCAAAGGCATATTATCAAGCCCATTATTGCCGCTTTAGCGGCAGTTTCCTGCCGCCAAAGCGGCGATAAATTTAACGCCGTTCTTGCTAATATGCCCCCATGTTATTTAGAAATAAAAAATACTATCAAAGTTAAAAATATCGTCTCAAATACTTAACCACTACTACAAAACACATAACACACCTTCTTAATTTCTAATTTACCTTCGTAGTTGGTATGCAGATTTCAAATGTCACAAACGCATACAATTCTTTTCTTGTCACACAGTACATGTAATGCACCGCTTTCATCAAGAATGGAACCAGTTTTGGCTCAATTTCCCTGTTGCTCCACACATAAATACATGTAAAGAACAAATCAGAATAGTTCCTTATTTTTTCTAGATTGCAAAACCTCTCTTTATTGGTTATTTTTGAACTTTCCATATAAACAGTTTTTTTATGGACACATACAGGTGAAAAGTTCAGCGTATTGTATCAACACTTTCTAGAACATTCTACGACACGTGCAGGTTAAAAGTTCATCATTTGTTTAAACCTACCGATATTTTTTTTTGCAACATTTTCTCCAACATTTAACGGCACGTGGAGGTCAAAAGTTCATCATTCTTTCAAGTTTGAACTGCACCTTCCAAATACAATTAGCAGGTGTGGTTGAGCTGAGCAAATGTCATCCTATAATATGTACTCTACGTATAAACTGCTTTTTTATTAACCAATCACAAAGATGCTTTTCATCAAAACTAATATACACCCTACTTTTTAGGACACAATACATTTCATCTCCCAATCGGTTAACGTTTTGTATGTAAAAAAAAAGTAGTTCCCCATGTTTAAACATATCTCTCATTCTACGAACAGACTGCATGACCTACAGACATTTATCCATATCTTCTAGCCATACCTTCAAAATGCTAGTGTGGATTGTAGGACATAGCTATATTTTCTGGTGCAAGAGGTATGCAGAACAGAGACGTATTGACTTAGACCTAGGTTTACAAAATGTGCACATTAAATGGTTTGCACAGAGAGGATTGAAGTGGCACCAATTGCTCCCTTTGGTTAAAACCTGTTTGTATCTCCAACACCCTGATCTCATGATTGTGCACTGTGGTGGTAACGACCTAGGCACATTGACTGGGGTAGTTTTGGAAATGCTTATGAAGGACACCTTTGGACAATTGATGTTACTTTTGCCTCAAACTGTCTTTGTATATTCCAATATATGCGAAAGACAGAAGTGGAAATGGTCAAACCAATTTTGTCAAAAGATTGAAAAATCTAGGAAGAATGTCAACAAAGCTGTGTCTGCATACCTCAGAGACCATAGAATGGGGTTGATCTACAACAACAACATACGTTTTGATATGGCTGATATCTAGAGAAGTGATGGAGTACACTTCACAGATGAGGGAAACCGAGTTTTCCTGATTAACCTGAAGCTGTGCATTCGCACTTACATGTAGCGCCAACTAATAAACACAAGGGCTCTTTTTAGAGCCACCTTATATTCCCAATTTCGGCTCGCAGAGTGTCACCTGCGGTTCCGCTAGCAGAGGGACACCTGCGGGCCGTCGGGCAGGCTCGTAGAGGAAGAGCTGCGGCCTGTGGGCTCAGCTCGCAGAGGGAGACCTACCAGCCATTGGCTCACAAAAGCACAGCACCGTACCGGCTCGCAGAGGGAGAGATGTGGTCTGACTCGCAGAGGGAGACCAACGGGCCAACAGGCCTGCTAGCAGACACACAGCTATCAGTTAACGGGCTGGCTCACAGAGATACAGCTGCGAGCCCTCCGAGCTGCAACCCGATGGGCGAACTCGCAGAGGGAGAGTAACGGGCCGATGGGCCTCCTAGCACAGACACAGCTACGAGCTAACGAGGTGGCTCACAGAGGTAGAGCTGCGGGCCCGACGGCTCGCAGACACAGAGCTGCGAGCCGACGGACTGGCTTCTAAAGGCATAGCCGCGAGCTGATGATGTGGGGAGAGGGAGCGTAAAAGGAGTATCTCGCACAGACAGACCTGCAGGATATTTTCAGTATTGCCTCGCGGAGGTAGAATTACGGATCCAATGCCTTTTAGAGGGAGAGATGCGAGCTGACGGACTGAGTCACAAAATGGCTGACAGCTCGCAGTGGCAGAGCTGCGAGGCGACGGACTCGCTTCTAAAGGCATAGCCGCGAGCTGGTGATGTGGGGAGAGGGACCGTGAAAGGGGTATCTCGCACAGACAGAGCTGCGGTATATTTTTAGTGTTGCCTCGCAGAGGTAGAACTACAGACCTGATGTCTTGTAGAGGGAGAGTTGTGAGCTGACGGACTGAATAACAAAATGGCTGCCAACACTTCCTAGTTTCAACAGTTCGCAGCAAATGAGCCACAAGCTCGTGCTCGTAACGCCTCAGCCAATCAGATGTCAGAATTCTTAAATATCGATATCTGGAAAATTTGATATTTCTCTAAAACTACTGAACGGATTTACCCGATTTAAACAAAAGCGTGCTTTCTGGACCAAGACCTTTCTCTCTGCCAAATTTGGCATAATTCCGTTCAGCAGTTTGACCTGTAGCCTTGTCTAAAGTTTCCTATGGAAATTGCATGGAGAAAACACGTTTTGGGACCCCCATTTTTTCTTAGCCCCCCCTTGACGAATCCCCCCCAAACTTTTAGGATAGGGGCTGACCTGAAAAGAGGAACTTTTTGGAAAATTTCGTAAAGATTCGTCAAACGACGCCAAAGTTATAAGCACATCACCGCCAGTAGGTAATATATACAAATATATATATATATATTATCTACTGGCGGTCGCCAGTAGATAGTTATGGTTACAACCTATTATCCATAGGAAATCCGCGACATTCTATTTGAAATAACTCTCTTGCCGGTTGACGTATCTTCGCAAAATTTTCAAACTTTGTGGCCCGCTCCGGTCCGCTCCTACCCTGAAAGTCTCGGGGGGATTCGTCAAGCGGGGGCCGAGAAAAAGGGGGTCCCAAAACGCGTTTTCCCCATGCAATTTTCCATAGGAAACTTTAGACACGGCTACAGCCCGAACTGCTGAACGGAATTACACCAAATTTGGCAAAGAGGTAGTTCTTGGTTCAGAAAGAATCCTTTTGTTAAATGGTGTAAATCCGTTCAGTAGTTGCTGAGAAAATCAAAAGTAAAAAGATAGTGATATCTATGGCCGAGTAGGGTCCGCGTACCCTCCCGATCACGAGCTGCATGTTAATTGGCTGTCAGCTGGCTGTCAACATTCCGATTCAGGAAATGTTGGCAGCCATTTTGTCCCTCGGTAGAACCGAGGGACAGAAACAAGTGCGCAAAGCGCACAAAGGGGGCAGGGTAGAAACACCCTGACCCCCTAGGTTTGCTCAGGGGTCCCACAAGGACCCCTGGGCAAAAAAAAAAAAAAAATCGGCAGGATGCACTCAGGGTGCGCGAATCCTGCCGAAAAAATCGAGCGCGGTCTCCCGCGCTTCGATTGTATGTTGCCCCGGGTGGCCCAAGTCCCGGGGGCATGGTGGGGGGGTTAATTTTATGTGTGGGGGCCTCAAGGGTCCCCCAAGCCCCGGGGACCGCCACCCCCGGGGCTTTTTTAAAAATGTTGCGGGAGGGCTCTGAGCCTCCCGCAGCCCCGGGGACCACCACCTCCCGGGGCTTTTTTTTAAAAATTGAACAACCTGTGTGGGGGCTCCAGCCCCCCCACACGCCCGGGACCGCCACCTCCCCGGGGCACTAACAAATTAAAATGGGGGTCCGTTTTGGACCCCGAAGCCCCGGGGACCACCACCTCCCGGGGCTGTGCTGATGTAGGGAGGGGGCCGCGCGGCCCCCCTCCTGGAGCCCTTGATGGCCCTGGGGACCGCTACCCCCAGGGCCGGCTCCTGCAGTGTCCCGGGGTGCCTACCCCGGGACACTGTAGTTTGCTATGGCAGGACGGGAGCCTCGCGGCTCCCGTCCTGCCATAGCAAACTGCTTTGGATATTGGAAGAGAGAGCAGGGAAACCTGCCCTCTCTTCCAATATCCAAAGCAGATTGCTTTTCCACATGGGGAGCTGCATCTTAGCAGCTCCCCATGTGGAAAAGCAATGCCGGCTGCCAAGGGACGCGGGGAGCCGGCGGGACTGTGGGGGGATTGGGGACCCCCCCACAGTCCCCAACGAGAGGGCCAGCCCCGGGGGATGGGGTCCCCAGGGCAAGTAGTGGCCCGGGAGGGGGGCCACGCGGCCCCCCTCCCCAAAGTTTTCAAAAATGTAAAAAAAAAAATGGTATGGCCGGCCCCGGGGATGGGGTCCCCGGGGCCTTAAAATGGCCAGAGGAGGGGGCCACGCAGCCCCCTCAAAATAATATAAATAAATATAGAGGCCATGCCCCGGGGGATGGAGTCCCCGGGGCCAATACAGGCCCAGGGAAGGGGGCCACGCGGCCCCCTTCCCGTTTTTTTAATTTTGTAATTTAAAAAAGGGGTAAGGCCCTGGGGGATGGGGTCCCCAGGGCCCAAAAACAGAAAAAAGGAAGGGGGCCACACAGCCCCCTTCAGGGGACAAAATGTTGTTTTTTTTTTAAACAATCGGGCCCGCAGGCCCCGCCCCTTCCTTCACCACTCTGCAAACGCGCCCTGGCGCGTTTGCAGAGGGGGAACGATCCCCTTGAATACTGGGGGTCCCTGGAGGCCAACTAGCCCACCAGGAACCTCCAGTATGCGCCAGGGGGCTGCCTTGCAGAGAGGTGTACAGAGGCCACGCCCATTTTTACACCTCTCTGCAACGCAGCTCTGTGGCGCTTTTTGGAGGTATATGGTGGGCTAGTTGGACTCCGGGGACCCTCAGGATTCAAGGGGACTTAATCCCCCAACTTAAAACGCGCCACGGGCGCGTGTGCACAGTGGTGAAGGGAGGGGCGGGGCTTCAGGTGACATGTGTGCAAACAGGCCCCGTGGCGCGTTTTAAGATGGGGAATTAAATCCCCTTCAATCCTGAGGGTCCCTGGGGCCAACTAGCCCAACAGGTACATCCAGAAAGCGCCACAGAGCTGCGTTGCAGAGAGGTGTAAAAGGGGTGTGGCCTCTCTACACGTCTCTGCAACGCAGCCCCTGGCGCATATTGGAGGTTCCTGGTGGGCTAGTTGGCCCCTAGGGACCCTCAGGATTCAAGGGGACTTAATCCCCCAACTTAAAACGCGCCACGGGGCGCGTTTGCACAGATGTCACCTCAGGCCCCGCCCCTCCCTTCACCATTGTGCAAATATTCTTCTAAAATCATCCGAAATACGAATTCCGATTTACTCACCTGTTATAAGGAGAGACCTCAGTGCTGCATCTTTCAGCCCAGTACTGGTCCTGAAAAGTAATTTTAACCGTACTTACCAGTAACTTGAATTTCCTTCCATAGGATATCATTGCCTGCTTTTTGCTGAAAAAGTTTCTAAGTGTTGATTTTTGAAACATACAAATATTCCTCTAAAATCAGCCGAAATACGAATTCCGATTTACTCACCTGTTATAAGGAGAGACCTCAGTGCTGTATCTTTCAGCCCAGTACTGGTCCTAAAAAGTAATTTTAACCGTACTTACCAGTAACTTGAATTTCCTTCCATAGGCTAACATTGACTGGTTTCACTTGGAAATTCTTCTAAGTGTGGAGTTTTGGAACTTTAAAATATTCCTCTAAAATCAGCCAAAATACGAATTCCGATTTACTCACCTGTTATCAGGAGAGACCTCAGTGCTGCATCTTTCAGCCCAGTACTGATCCTCAAAAGTAATTTTAACCGTACTTACCAGTAACTTGAATTTCCTTCCATAGGATATCATTGCCTGCTTTTTGCTGAAAAAGTTTCTAAGTGTTGATTTTTGAAACATACAAATATTCCTCTAAAATCAGCCGAAATGCGAATTCTGATTTACTCACCTGTTATCAGGAGAGACCTCAGTGCTGCATCTTTCAGCCCAGTACTGGTCCTGAAAAGTAATTTTAACCGTACTTACCGGTAACTTGAATTTCCTTCATAGGCTAACATTGACTGGTTTCACTTGGAAATTCTTCTAAGTGTGGAGTTTTGGAACTTTATAATATTCCTCTAAAATCAACCAAAGTACGAATTCCAATTTACTCACCTGTTATCAGGAGAGAACCCAGTGCTGCATCTTTTAGCCCAGCACTGACCCTGAAAAGTAATTTTAACCGTACTTACCAGTAACTTGAATTTCCTTCCATAGGCTAACATTGACTGGTTTCACTTGGAAATTCTTCTAAGTGTGGAGTTTTGGAACTTTAAAATATTCCTCTAAAATCAGCCGAAATACGAATTCCGATTTACTCACCTGTTATCAGGAGAGACCTCAGTGCTGCATCTTTCAGCCCAGTACTGATCCTCAAAAGTAATTTTAACCGTACTTACCAGTAACTTGAATTTCCTTCCATAGGATATCATTGCCTGCTTTTTGCTGAAAAAGTTTCTAAGTGTTGATTTTTGAAACATACAAATATTCCTCTAAAATCAGCCGAAATCCGAATTCTGATTTACTCACCTGTTATCAGGAGAGACCTCAGTGCTGCATCTTTCAGCCCAGTACTGGTCCTGAAAAGTAATTTTAACCGTACTTACCGGTAACTTGAATTTCCTTCATAGGCTAACATTGACTGGTTTCACTCGGAAATTCTTCTAAGTGTGGAGTTTTGGAACTTTATAATATTCCTCTAAAATCAACCAAAGTACGAATTCCAATTTACTCACCTGTTATCAGGAGAGAACCCAGTGCTGCATCTTTTAGCCCAGCACTGACCCTGAAAAGTAATTTTAACCGTACTTACCAGTAACTTATATTTTCTTCCATAGGAATCCATTGTCTGCTTTTCAGCAGAAAAGTTTCAAAGTGTCGATTTTCACAAACTACAAATATTCCTTAAAAATCGCATGTATGACTTAAACGCATTCTTTCAACTGTTTACAGGAGATGCACCAGTGCTGGATCCAGGATCCAACACTGAGTAAGAAAAAGTAACGATAACAGTTTTTACCTTCTAAGTGAATTTCCTTCCATAGGATAACATTGGTGATTCTATGAGAAAAAGTTTCTAAGTGTCAACTTTTAAAGTACAATAATATTCCTTAAAAATCACGACTGTAACCAAAACGCTTTTACTCAACTGTTTACAGGAGATGTGCCAGGACTGAATCTAGGATCCAGTCCTGTGGTTAGAAAAGTAATCCATAAAGTAACTAATTGCATTTAACTAGAAATTCACATTGAGCTGAATGTTGCATTGTGTTTGAAAATGTGTTGCCCATTGCAACAACTGTAACTACTGTACTTAAAAGTCTATTGCCTATGTGCAAAGTATTTAAACTAAAGTAATTCATTCTGAGAAAGTATTTTTTGTAATGTAATGTATAATGTAATTACAATGTAATTTAAAAAATAAAATATGTAAAAAAAAATTGTTTCTAAAAATGTAGTAAATTAGTATTAAAAAAATTTATATAACAATTAATACATTTAAAAATTGTCATTTACAAAACCTTTGAAATTCACTGAAAAAACCGTAGGTTTCAGACATGTTATAGTTACAAATTAGCATTTAAAAAACCTTTGAAATTCACTGAAAAAACCATAGGTTTCAGGGACGTTATAGTTACAAATTAGCATTTAAAAAACCTTTGAAATTCACTGAAAAAACCATAGGTTTTAGGGACAGTTATAGTTAGTTGGACATTGCACTCGTACAAAACCCGTGAAATTCCCCCGTTATAGTTAGTCCAGCTAACTATAACTCGCGCTCCAGCAATGCACTGCTGATGACGTCACATATTACATCACTCATGACATGGTCAGTGACATCACTGATGACATCACTGATGACATCTCAAATGACATCACTGATGACATCACTGGTGACATCATCCATGTGATAATTTCATGCATCTTCTCACACCCTAATATAACCTTTGATACACCCACTCTAAATTACAGACTGCCATTCGCAAAACCATAGACACTCCAACACCAATAACTACATACCCACTCACTGATTCTTAGGTCTACGCACACATCAACTCACTCACCCGTACAGTCACTCATACTTACGGTCACTCAGTACAGGACTATCATATGCACTCATACTCCTATATAGACACTCAAACACCGCCACTCATCCATAGAGGTACTCACACACCTAGTCAGTCATGCAAATAATTAAACACACTACCATTTACTCACCTATACAGTTATACACATACCAGCTCACTTACTCATACAAATACTAGCACATTCTTACGCTCTTATACAATCACTGATACAAGCACACACTCATCCATACAGCCACTATCACAATCACTCACTCTCGCTTATAGCTATTTATATACTCCAACACACATATATACTGCCTTTCACATATGTAGTTACTCACACATGTACCACTGGGACATACATTCACTCACTAACACACTCTTACACACACTTACCCACCCATACAGTCTATCACAGATGCACTCTTGAAACCATCCACCCAGTGAATCACCCACTCACACATCTATGCACAGAGTCACACACACCCCTCCCACACAAACACTCAGGCACCCATACAGATACTCACACAAGCATTCATTAACTCATATAGACACTCATGTAGCTATTCACAAACACATGCAGCCACTTACACAGCAACAGACAGACGGATACAGACATTCACCCAGTTTAGTCACTAACCCATGCATTCAGTAAGATACGTTAAATCACTCACTTATACAGTCAGTCACGCACCTACTAAATCATCCATACAGACACTTACACACCCACTCATTCTTCAATACGTCTTTTCCTATATATATTAAAAATATTTAAACTTTACAGAAACACACAGTCACTGGACGATGTCAACAGTGATGTCATTTGAGATGTCATCAGTGATGTCATCAGTGATGTCACTGACCATGTCATGAGTGATGTAATATGTGACGTCATCAGCAGTGCATTGCGGGGGCGCGAGTTATAGTTAGCTGGACTAACTATAACGGGGGAATTTCACGGGTTTTGTACGAGTGCTGGACATTTCACTCGTACAAAACCATATAGTTACAACCTATTATCCATATGAAATCCGCGACATTCTATTTGAAATAACTCTCTTGCCGGTTGACGTATCTTCGCGAAATTTTCAAACTTTGTGGCCCGCTCCGGTCCGCTCCTACCCTGAAAGTCTCGGGGGATTCGTCAAGCGGGGGCCGAGAAAAAAGGGGGTCCCAAAACGTGTTTTCCCCATGCACTTTTCCATAGGAAACTTTAGACACGGCTACAGCCCGAACTGCTGAACGGAATTACACCAAATTTGGCAAAGAGGTAGTTCTTGGTTCAGAAAGAACCCTTTTGTTAAATGGTGTAAATCCGTTCAGTAGTTGCTGAGAAAATGAAAAGTAAAAAGTTAGTGATATCTATGGCCGAGTAGGGTCCGCGTACCCTCAGCGCACCCTGCGCGCACCGTCCCGATCACGAGCTGCATGTTAATTGGCTGTCAGCTGGCTGTCAACATTCCGATTCAGGAAATGTTGGCAGCCATTTTGTCCCTCGGTAGAACCGAGGGAAAGAAACAAGTGCGCAAAGCGCACAAAGGGGGCAGGGTAGAAACACCCTGACCCCCTAGGTTTGCTCAGGGGGTCCCACAAGGACCCCCTGGGCAAAAAAAAAAAAAATAAAAAAAAAAAAAATCGGCAGGATGCGCTCAGGGTGCGCGAATCCTGCCGAGACAAGCGCGGTCTCCCGCGCTTCGATGTTAATTGGCCCCCGGGTGGCCCAAGTCCCGGGGGCATGGTGGGGGGATAATTTAATGTGTGGGGGCCTCAAAGGGCCCCCAAGCCCCGGGGACCGCCACCCCGGGGCTTTTTTAGAATGGTGCGGGAGGGCTCTGAGCCCTCCCGCAGCCCCGGGGACCACCACCTCCCCGGGGCTTTTTTTTAATACATTCTAAAACCTGTGTGGGGGGCTCCAGCCCCCACACGCCCCGGGACCTCCACCTCCCGGGGCACTAAACATTTTAATATGGGGGTCCGTTACGGACCCCAGAGCCCCGGGGACCACCACCTCCCGGGGCTGTGTACTGAATGGGAGGGGGGCCGCGCGGCCCCTCCTGGAGCCCTTGATGGCCCTGGGGACCACCACCCCCAGGGCCGGCTCCTGCAGTGTCCCGGGTGCCTACCCCGGGACACTGTAGTTTGCTATGGCAGGACGGGAGCCTCGCGGCTCCCGTCCTGCCATAGCAAACTGCTTGGATATTGGAAGAGAGAGCAGGGAAACCTGCTCTCTCTTCCAATATCCAAAGCGATTGCTTTCCACATGGGGAGCAGCATGTCAGCTGCTCCCCATGTGGAACAGCAATGCCGGCTCCCAAGGGACGTGGGAGCCGGCGGGACTGTGGGGGTATTGGGGACCCCCACAGTCCCCAACGGAGGGGCCAGCCCCGGGGGATGGGGTCCCCGGGGCAGAGTATTGGCCCGGGAGGGGGCCACGCGGCCCCCTCCCCAAAAAAGAGATTTTTTATTATTTTTTTTTAAATGGAAAGGCCGGCCCCGGGAGATGGGGTCCCCGGGGCCTTAAAATGGCCAGAGGAGGGGGCCACGCTGCCCCCTCAAAAAAATAAATATAGAGGCCATGCCCCGGGGGATGGGGTCCCCGGGGCAAATACAGGCCCAGGGAAGGGGGCCACGCGGCCCCCTTCCCGTTTTTTTTTTTGGTAATTTAAAAAAGGGGTAAGGCCCTGGGGGATGGGGTCCCCAGGGCCCAAAAAGAGAAAAAGGAAGGGGGGCTACACAGCCCCCTTCAGGAGACACAAAAAAAAAAAACGATCGGGCCCGCAGGCCCCGCCCCTACTTCACCACTCTGCAAACGCGCCCCTGGCGCGTTTGCAGAGGGGGAACAAATTCACCTTGAATACTGGGGGTCCCTGGGGGCCAACTAGCCCACCAGGAACCTTCAGTATGCGCCAGGGGCTGCCTTGCAGAGACGTGTAGAGAGGCCACACCCCTTTTACACCTCTCTGCAACGCAGCTCTGTGGCGCTTTTGGAGGTATATGGTGGGCTAGTTGGACTCCGGGGACCCTCAGGATTCAAGGGGACTTAAACCCCCAACTTAAAACGCGCCACGGGCGCGTTTGCACAGTGGTGAAGGGAGGGGCGGGGCTTCAGGTGACATGTGTGCAAACAGGCCCCGTGGCGTGTTTTAAGATGGGGAATTAAATCCCCTTCAATCCTGAGGGTCCCTGGGGGCCAACTAGCCCAACAGGTACATCCAGAATGCGCCACAGAGCTGCGTTGCAGAGAGGTGTAAAGGGGTGTGGCCTCTCTACACGTCTCTGCAACGCAGCCCCTGGCGCATATTGGAGGTTCCTGGTGGTCTAGTTGGCCCCTAGCGACCCTCAGGATTCAAGGGACTTAATCCCCCAACTTAAAACGCGCCACGGGCGCGTTTGCAAAGATGTCACCTCAGGCCCCGCCCCCTCCCTTCACCATTGTGCAAATATTCCTCTAAAATCAGCCGAAATAGGAATTCCGATTTACTCACCTGTTATAAGGAGAGACCTCAGTGCTGTATCTTTCAGCCCAGTACTGGTCCTGAAAAGTAATTTTAACCGTACTTACCAGTAACTTGAATTTCCTTCCATAGGCTAACATTTCAGTGAATATATATATATATACCCACCAATGGGAAGCTCGAATGAGACTGTCGGCTATGTGGGCTAGCAGCCGCAAACAGGATTGAGGACGAGTCCACTTGCAGGGTCCATACAGGACAAGATTTGTGTGCTATCCGGACCACATTTCCCACAATGCACAGTCTCATTCGAGCTTCCCATTGGTGGGTGTGCAATATGAAAATGGCGAAGTGGGTTCAGCGTTTGCACACACTGTCTCCGTTCAAGCCTCTGAAGAGAAGCATATGGAGCTTCGAAACGCGTCAGGCAATTCCATTACGGAGCAGCTTCTACAAGCGGATCCTCGTCCCTGCCTATCATCAACAAAGCTGCTGATCGAGTGCTACTCACCTGGTGGACAACCTTTGGAGCAGAATGTAATACGCGGCCGTCCTGCCGCGGAGTGTGCACTACCCCGTAATGTTATGGGGGCCACCCGACATGGTAACTATCATGTCGGCTATGTGGGCCAGCAGCCGTAAACAGGATTGAGGACGAGTCCACTTGCAGGGTCCATACAGGACAAGATTTGTGTGCTATCCGGACCACATTTCCCACAATGCACAGTCTCATTCGAGCTTCCCATTGGTGGGTGTGCAATATGAAAATGGTGAAGTGGGTTCAGCGTTTGCACACACTGTCTCCGTTCAAGCCTCTGAAGAGAAGCATATGGAGCTTCGAAACGCGTCAGGCAATTCCATTACGGAGCAGCTTCTACAAGCGGATCCTCGTCCCTGCCTATCATCAACAAAGCTACTGATCGAGTGCTACTCACCTGGTGGACAACCTTTGGAGCAGAATGTAATACGCGGCCGTCCTGCCGCGGAGTGTGCACCACCCCGTAATGTTATGGGGGCCACCCGACATGGTAACTATCATGTCGGCTATGTGGGCCAGCAGCCGCAAACAGGATTGAGGACGAGTCCACTTGCTGGGTCCATACAGGACAAGATTTGTGTGCTATCCGGACCACATTTCCCACAATGCACAGTCTCATTCGAGCTTCCCATTGGTGGGTGTGCAATATGAAAATGGCGAAGTGGGTTCAGCGTTTGCACACACTGTCTCTGTTCAAGCCTCTGAAGAGAAGCATATGGAGCTTCGAAACGCGTCAGGCAATTCCATTCCATTCTACAAGCGGATCCTCGTCCCTGCCTATCATCAACAAAGCTGCTGATCGAGTGCTACTCACCTGGTGGACAACCTTTGGAGCAGAATATATATATATATATATATATATATATATATATATATATATATATATATATATATATATATATATATATATATATGTATATATATATATATATATATATATATCGCACAGCAAAGGATCTTGCGGAAAAAGAATCCAGGCGAGCCCACTCGGTCGATCAAAGCAGTTTATTTTCTATGACAGACAAGGACGACGCGTTTCGACCACGTCCGTGGTCTTGGTCACATGACCATCGCCTCCATTTTTTACTATTTAAAGGTACGTGCACATACTTGTTTAATGAACATAAAAGAAATGTTATAGGCACATATAAACATAAAGTGAAAAAAGTGCATAGTGAAAACAGACACATTAGTTTCAATGTTGCAAACAATAATAGCATTTTAAATGTTTAGAAAAGGCCTCCAACTAGTCATATTTGTGGTAAATCCATTCATTAATGTTACACTATAACAATGAAAAACACTGCTCAATTGTGACATGGAGGGACTAGTGCCCTGTATTCAATTAGTGATTATGTACAATTATCTCAAGACTATTAACACTTTGCTGCAGTACAGGTATATTACCCTAGTAAGTATAACATTTGACTAGGAGCTGGATGGGGGTCCGCCATACTCCGGTGCTCTTACATGATTGCCAAGTGCTGTTTCATGGTGATTCACATCTTATGTTCTGAAAACGTAACAAAGGTACAATAATTAGCATCATTATATCACATTTTGAACAGTATTCATATTTCAACTATTGCATAAAAGAAACCAAGGTTGAAGAGACTTTACATACAAATTAATCAATTAAGCTACAAGTCTGTTTATATAATATTATAATATATGTGAACTAGAAAAGGAAAAAGGTGGTGTGTGCAACTAAACAAAATAAACTAAAGAAGGAGAAGGTAGGGCGTGAGTCTACAGCCAAAGCTTTGATCATACTGATCAGTGTACATCCTATAAGTGGGAATACAGTTCCTCATCCTGATTAAGGCCACCTGGGTACATGGTCCCTGCTAAGAGAATCAACCGTGACTCAAGTTTGCGGAGGGCCGCAATGCGATTGCCTCCTCTCGGATTAGGTACGATAGTGTCTAATCCGAAAAATCTAGCTTTGGTCCAGTCCGACCCATGTTCCCTAGAAAAATGTCTGGCTGTGCTATAGCTCTGGTCAGAATTGGTTATTGCCCTCCAATGTTCAAGGATGCGCTTCTTAACAGGGAATGTTGTTGATCCAATGTACCAGAGATTACAAGGGCAGACTACAGCATACACCACAAACTCAGTACTACATGTGATAAATTTAGATATTTCCCATTTGGTATTGGTTCTTTCTAGGATTACCTCCAATATGTTTCTGCTGTTTTTACAGGCTTTACATTTCCCACATTTGTGGAAGCCTTTAGTATGTTTCAACCAACCACCTTCTTTTGGTTGGAGATGGCTGTGGACCAGCATGTCCCTCAGCGATGGGCTTCTCATATAGGTCACGGAGGGAGTCGGTTTTATTTCATTTCTCAGAATGAGGTCTTTCCTCAGGATATCCCATCTATTTCTGAGGATATTCCTTATCTCATTCGATTGATTACAGTATTTGGTGATAAATCTAACTTCACTCTTTTTGATGGGTCCAGATAGACTCTGCTCGGAAGTTTTATTAACTATTTCTTCTCTAGATTGACTTTCGACTCGTTTTTCTGCTTGTATAATGGCTTTTCTAGGGTATCCTCTCTCTTTGAATCTGGCCTTCATTTCTTGTTTGGTGTCTTCGTATGTGGTAGGGGTACTGCAGTTGCGTTTAGCCCTGAGGAATTCACTGTACGGTATTCCCCACCTAAAACTCGGAGGGTGAGAGCTGGCAGCATGAAGGATGGAATTCCCTGCTGTCTTCTTTCTAAAAAGATTTGTGACAATTTTTCCCCTGTCTACGCTTAGTTTCAAATCTAGGAAATCAATTGATTCCTGACTGTAGTGTCTGGTGAACCGGAGGTTCACAACATTCATGTTTAAGCAGTCTATGAACTGATTAAGTTCCATTTCAGACCCCCTCCACACAAAGAAAATATCATCAATATACCTGAGCCATGAGGATACATTGAATATCCAATGTTCAGTGTTGTCGTTCCAGAGCACCTGCTTCTCCCACCAGCCCACCATGAGATTAGCGTAGCTGGGAGCGAAGCAGGTACCCATAGAAGTCCCTTGTAGTTGTTTATAATGTTCTCTTTCAAATATGAAAACATTCTCCTTCAGGCATATTTCCAACATATCCAAGAGCATGAGGGTATGTTCAAGAAATTCTGCTCTGCGCTGTCTTAGAAAGAACTGGCAAGCCTTGATACCGTCATCATGCCTGATACTTGTGTATAATGACTCCACGTCGAGACTAACTAACCACTGGTCATTCCCCATGTCAACATCCCTGATCTTTTGCAAAAAGTGCGTTGTATCCCTAAGATAGGATGACAGATTTCTCACATAGGGGAAGAGAAAATGGTCAACGTATCTGCTGCTACTTTCCAAGAGGCTATTTTTAGATGATACAATGGGTCTGCCTGGTGGATTGGTATCATTTTTGTGGACCTTAGGGAGAAGATATAGAGTAGGGGTAGTAGGTGTGTCATTTCTGAGGAAGCGTGCTTCGTCCCATGTGAGTAGGCCCTTATCTTGCCATGTTTGTAGCTTACATATATACATATTTTTCAGGTCATCAAGATATTTTCTGTCCACCTTTTTGTAACAGGTTATATCATCCAGTTGGCGATACGCTTCACTGGTATACATGGCCCTAGTCATAAGGACCACGTTGCCACCCTTATCTGAAGGCTTAATGACAAGATCCCGATCTTTTTGTAATTTAGAAACTGCCTCCCACTGGGTTTTAGTCATGTTACCCTTTTTGGTGTTCTTTTTAAGGAGCTCCAGAAAATCTTGGGCCACTAAATCACTGAATATGTCGATATTATCTTTAACTGTAATCGGGACATGTTTGGATTTGGCTCTAAATTCTGTAGAAGTAGTTTCGGTGACATCTATTCCCAAAAGGTCTGATATTGCACCAGTATGTGCAGGATTAAAAGGATCAAGTGGGATACTCCTGTCTTCATCTAGTGTGGTGATGGTGTGTAGTGTAGGGATATCCTCTATTGCTAGACCTACGTCCACCTCCCTTCTGGTCCCTGTTGTTGCCTCATTCTGCTTTTTCCTTGCTGCATGTATTTTGCACAATTTTAACTTTCTTTCAAATTTGTACAGATCAATTCGAGCTTGAGCATAATCAAAACCCACATCAGGACAGAAAGACAACCCCAACTCAAGTACACTTATTTCATCATTCGTTAGCATCTTTTCAGTCAAATTCATTACCGTTAATTTGGTTGTGGTGTCTTCCATCATTGGTTCTTGGTCTTCTGGCCTCTTGTTCCCATGCCAGTTATTCTTTGTTTTTCTGCGCCTGACGTTCCGCTTGCGATTTTTCCTGCGTTTTTTGGCGCTTTTAGTCTTGGTTTCCCTCTGTTGGAGTGTTCTCTCACCTTCTGCATGATGCTCAGTTCCTGAGAAAAAGACTGTTGCTCAGTGTTCATTGTGGCACTGCTGTCTATCGATTCTGCATCTGAACTCAAATCCGTCACAGAGTCTGTCACAGAGTCTCCTTTGGTCGTCTCAAGTAGGTTCAATGTCTGATTTTTCGTGGTCTCGGCTCTCATTTTATCGTATTTTTTGGCGAAAGTTAAGATACGCCCAGTTGCGTAATCTCTCTCATCACGTGTGAATTTTCGCTGTTTTCTCGCTACGATGTCTTTTTCAAAAGCCTTCATTTTTTCATCCACTATTTTCATCATTTTTTCAATTTCGTTTTGATCTGTTTCTCTCCCTAGGTCCTCCATTAGGTCATGGATCTGTTTCAATATGTTCTTATGCTCATCCCAGGCATTGGCGATAAGTATTTCTAGCATTCTTTTGGAACATGCTGTGGTATTATCAATCCAGTCTTTTAGCACTTGCGGTTTTGGTACAGATAGCGTGGGGATAATGAAAATGCGGAGACCTCTCGGTATGCGGTCAACTTCCAGGTAGTTTTGGAGTGAGGTCGCCTCCCACCATCTGCTCGTTTCTTTTTTCCTCAAACGTTCCAAGTTGTTAACTTTCTGCCTCAGTGTCGATTGACTTTTATCTGGAACTGCATTCCCAGGTGGCTGTATGCTCGGTGATGTTTTGTTAAAAATAGCTCTGGCGGACTCCTCACGCCCTTTCATGAACTCGTCTGTCATACTCTCTGCTCGTAATTGTCAACAGTGCACTCTTAGCACTTCTGCTTCTATGATTCGCCGCACGTCTCGAGCGGAATTGCTCACGTGAACTCTGGCTGGGCAGGGGGGCGGCGTAACGTGTTGGAAGGAAGTACGGGCTGGAAGCACAGACGTGCCTCACGATTCCTTTCTTTCCTTCTCAAATTCCCAGTGACTCGGGACAAGGGGATGCACGTAACAACGTGCTGCCGCTTACCCGCTCTACCTTCAGCACTGGTCCTCTTCGTAAGTGGTGCCGATAGCGTTACCAGGTGTAATATATATATTCACTGAAAAAACCATAGGTTTTAGGGACAGTTATAGTTAGTTGGACATTTCACTCGTACAAAACCATAGAAATTCCCCCGTTATAGTTAGTTCAGCTAACTATAACTCGCGCCCCCGCAATGCACTGCTGATGATGTCACATATTACATCACTCATGATATGGTCAGTGACATCACTGATGACATCACTGATGACATCTCAAATGACATCACTGATGACATCACTGATGACATCATCCAGTGACTGTGTGTTTCTGTAAAGTTTAAATATGTTTAATATATATAGGGAAAGGCGTATTGAAGAATGAGTGGGTGTATAAGTGTCTGAATGGATGATTTAGTACGTGCGTGACTGACTCTACAAGTGAATGATTAAACGTATCTTACTGAATGCATGGGTTAGTGACTAAACTGTGTGAATGTCTGTATCCATCTGTTTGTTGGTGTGTAAGTGGATGCATGGATTTGCGAATAGCTACATGAGTGTCTATATGGGTTATTGATTGATTCTCTGAGTATCTGTATGGCTGCCTGAGTGTTTGTGTGGGTGGGGTGTGTGTGACTCTGTACATAGATGTGTGAGTGGGTGATTCACTGGGTGCATGATTTCAAGAGTGCATCTGTGATGGACTGCTTGGGTGGGTGAGTGTGTGTATGGGTGTGTTAGTGAGTGAATGTATATCTCAGTGGTACATGTGCGAGTAACTACATATGTAAAAGGCAGTATATATGTGTGTTAGAGTATTTAAATGGCTATAAGTGAGAGTGTGTGATTGTGAGAGTGGCTGTATGGATGCGTGTGTGCTTGTATCAGTTATTGTATAAGAGCGTAAGAATGTGCTAGTATTTGTATGAGTAAGTGAGCTGGTGTGTGTATAACTGTATAGGTGAGTAAATGGGTGTGTGATTAATTTTTTGCATGACTGACTAGGTGTGTGAGTACCTCTATGGATGAGTGGCAGTGTGTGAGTGTTTATATAGGTGTATGAGTGCATATGATAGTCCTGTACTGAGTGACTGTAAGTATGAGTGACTGTACGGGTGAGTGAGTAGATGTGTGTGTGTAGACCTAAGAATCAGTGCGTGGGTATGTAGTTATTGGTATTGGAGTGTGTATGGTTTTGAGAATGGCAGTCTGTAATTTAGAGTGGGTGTATCAAAAGTTATATTAGGGTGTGAGAAGATGCATGAAATTATCACATGGATGATGTCATCAGTGATGTCATCAGTGATGTCATTTGAGATGTCATCAGTGATGTCATCAGTGATGTAACTGACCATGTCATGAGTGATGTAATATGTGACATCATCAGCAGTGCATTGCGGGAGCGCGAGTTATAGTTAGCTGAACTAACTATAACGGGGAATTTCTATGGTTTTGTACGAGTGAAATGTCCAACTAACTATAACTGTCCCTAAAACCTATGGTTTTTTCAGTGAATTTCAAAGGTTTTTTAAATGCTAATTTCTAACTATAACGTGTCTGAAACCTATGGTTTTTTCAGTGAATTTCAAAGGTTTTTTAAATGCTAATTTCTAACTATAACGTGCCTGAAACCTATGATTTTTTAAGTGAATTTCAAAGGTTTTTTAAATGCTAGTTTCTAACTATGCCTACAGAGGTAGGACATGTGAAGAAAGAAGAAAAAACGCACAGAAAGAAGCAAAAGAAATGCAGAAAGAAGCAACAGAAGTCCACAAAGACGAAGAAAAGTGCAGGAAGAAGCAAAAGATGTGCAGAAAGAACCAACAGAGGAGCAGAAAGAGGCCTTGTTGCAAAATCATCCTGTGCCCACAACTTTTCAGACGGGTACTGGTGGTAACTGACTCTGACTAACCAGAGTCAGTGCTATGCTAAAAGACACTTAGAATACAGTGAAAACACCTACATACACTAGGGAACACTATGCGTTGGGGTACCCCTGTGATTAGCATGACCTCCTCTGTAAGTCCCTAGTACATAATAGGGCAGGGGGATTAAAACTACCTCTTAAATCGCGCTACAGGGCGCGTTTGCACAGTGGTGAAGGGAGGGGGGCCTGAGGTGACATGTGTGCAAACGCGCCCCGTGGCGCGTTTTAAGTTGCAGGATTAAGTCCCCTTGAATCCTGAGGGTCCTTGGGGCCCAACTAGCCCCCAAGGTACCTACAGTTAGGACCACAGAGCTGAGTTGCAGAGAGGTGTTCCGAGGCCACGCACCTTTTTTCACCTCTCTGCAACGCAACTCTGTTGTGCTTACTGAAGGTACCTGGTGGGCTAATTGGCCCCCAGGGTCCCTCAGGATTCAAGGGGAATTAATTCCCCAACTTAAAACGCACCACAGGGTGTATTTGCGCACATGTCACCTGAGGCCCCGCCCCCTCCCTTCACCACTGTGTAAACGCGTTCCGTGGCACACTTTAAGTTGGGGGATTAGGTCACCTTGAATCCTGAGGGTCCCTGGGGCCCAACTAGCCCACCAGGTACTTCCAGTAAGCACCAAAGGCCTGCGTTGCAACGCCTGTAACAAATTGTGCAGTTGTGTTTAGGTAGTGAAGGGGGTCGTGTTGGGGGTAGTGTTTTAGGGTTTAGGGTAGTGCAGTGGTGTTTGTGTAGTGTAGGGGGTCATGCTAGGGGTAGATTTAGGGTTTAGGGTAGTGCAATGGTGTTTGGATAGTGTAGGGAGTCGTGCTGGGGAGTGTTTTAGGGTTTAGGGTAGTGCAGTGGTGTTTGGGTAGTGTAGGGGGTTGTGCTGGGGGTAGTGTTTTAGGGTTTAGGGTAGTGCAGTGGTGTTTGGGTAGTGTAGGGGTCATGCTGGGGGTAGTGGTTTAGGGTTTAGGGTAGTGCAGTGGTGTTTGGGTAGTGTAGGGGGTACTGCTGGGGGTAGTGTTTTAGGGTTTAGGGTAGTGCAATGGTGTTTGGGTAGTGTAGGGGGTACTGCTGGGGGTAGTGTTTTAGGGTTTAGGGTAGTGCAGTGGTGTTTGGGTAGTGTAGGGGTACTGCTGGGGGTATTGTTTTAGGGTTTAGGGTAATGCAGTGGTGTTTGGGTAGTGTAGGGGTTCGTGCTGGGGGTAGTTTTTTAGGGTTTAGGGTGGTGCAGTGGTGTTTGTATAGTGTAGGGGGTAGTGTTTTAGGGTTTAGGGTAGTGCAGTGGTGTTTGTGTAGTGTAGGGGGTCATGCTGGGGGTAGTGTTTTAGGGTTTAGGGTAGTGCAGTGGTGTTTGTGCAGTGTAGGAGGTCGTGTTTTAGGGTTTAGGGTAGTGCAGTGGTGTTCAGGCAGTGTAGGGGGTCGTGCTGGGGGTGGTGTTTCAGGGTTTAGGGCAGTGCAGTGGTGTTCGAGCAGTGTAGGGGGTCTTGCTGGGGGTGGTGTTTCAGGGTTTAGGGCAGTGGTGTTCGGGTAGTGTAGGGGGTCATGCGGGGGGTAGTGTTTCAGGGTTTAGGGCATTGCAGTGGTGTTTGGGTAGTGTAGGGGGTCATGCTGGGGGAGTGTTTTAGGGTTTAGGGCAGTGCAGTGGTGTTCGGGTAGTGTAGGGGTCGTGCTGGGGGAGTGTTTTAGGGTTTAGGGCAGTGCAGTGGTGTTCGGGTAGTCTAGGGGGTCGTGCTGGGGGGAGTGTTTGAGGGTTTAGGGCAGTGCAGTTGTGTTCGGGTAGTGTAGGGGGTCATGCTGGGGGGAGTATTTTAGGGTTTAGGGTAGTGCAGTGGTGTTCGGGTAGTGTAGGGGTCGTGCTGGGGGTTGTGGTTCAGGGTTTAGGGCAGTGCAGTGGTCTTCGGGCAGTGTAGGGGGTCATGCTGGGGCTGGTGTTTCAGGGTTTAGGGCAGTGCAGTGGTGTTCGGGCAGTGTAGGGGGTCTTGCTGGAGGTGGTGTTTCAGGGTTTAGGGCAGTGCAGTGGTGTTCGGGCAGTGTAGGGGGTCTTGCTGGGGGTGATGTTTCAGGGTTTAGGGCAGTGCAGTGGTGTTCGGGCAGTGTAGGGGGTCTTGCTGGGGGTGGTGTTTCAGGGTTTAGGGCAGTGGGTTCGGGCAGTGTAGGGGGTCGTGCTGGGGGTGATGTTTCAGGGTTTAGGGCAGTGCAGTGGTGTTTGGGCAGTATAGGGGGTCTTGCTGGGGGTGATGTTTCAGGGTTTAGGGCAGTGCAGTGGTGTTCGGGCAGTGTAGGGGGTCTTGCTGGGGGTGGTGTTTCAGGGTTTAGGGCAGTGGTGTTTGGGCAGTGTAGGGGGTCGTGCTGGGGGTGGTGTTTCAGGGTTTGGGGCAGTGCAGTAGTGTTCCGGCAGTGTTGGGGGTCATGCAGGGGGTGGTGTTTCAGGGTTTAGAGCAGTGCAGTGGTGTTCGGGCAATATAGGGGGTCGTGCTGGGGGTGGTGTTTCAGGGTTTAGGGCAGTGCAGTGGTGTTCGGGCAGTGTAGGGGGTCGTGCACGGGGTGGTGTTTCAGGGTTTAGGGCAGTGCAGTGGTGTTCGGGCAGTGTAGGGGGTCGTGCTGGGGCTGGTGTTTCAGGGTTTAGGGCAGTGAAGTGGTGTTCGGGCAGTGTAGGGGGTCTTGCTGGGGGTGGTGTTTCAGAGTTTAGAGCAGTGGTGTTCGGGCAGTGTAGGGGGTCTTGCTGGGGGTGATGTTTCAGGGTTTAGGGCAGTGCAGTGGTGTTCGGGCAGTGTAGGGGGTTTTGCTGGGGGTAGTTTTTCAGGGTTTAGGGCAGTGCAGTGGTGTTCGTGCAGTGTAGGGGGTCGTGCTGGGGATGGTGTTTCATGGTTTAGGGCAGTGCAGTAGTGTTCAGGCAGTGTAGGGGGTCGTGCTGGGGCTGGTGTTTCAGGGGTTAGGGCAGTGCAGTGGTGCTCGGGCAGTGTAGGGGGTCGTGCTGCGGTGATGTTTTTGGGTTTAGGGTAGTCCAGTGGTGTTCGGGCAGTGTAGGGGGTCGTGCTGGGGCTGGTGTTTCAGGGTTTAGGGCAGTGCAGTGGTGTTCGGGCAGTGTAGGGGGTCATGCTGGGGCTGGTGTTTCAGTGTTTTGGGCAGAGCAGTGGTGTTCGGGCAGTGTAGGGGGTCGTGCTGGGGGTGGTGTTTCAGGGTTTAGGGCAGTGCAGTGGTGTTCGGGCAGTGTAAGGGGTCGTGCTGGGGGTGGTGTTTCAGAGTTTAGGGCAGTGGTGTTCGGGCAGTGTAGGGGGTCTTGCTGGGGGTGATGTTTCAGGGTTTAGGGCAGTGCAGTGGTGTTCGGGCAGTGTAGGGGGTCGTGCAGGGGGGTGGTGAGTCAGGGTTTAGGACAGTGCAGTGGTGTTCGGGCAGTGTAGGGGGTCATGCTGGGGGTAGTGTTTTAGGGTTTAGGGCAGTGCAGTGGTGTACGGGCAGTGTAGGGGGTCGTGCAGGGGGATGGTGTTTCAGGGTTTAGGGCAGTGCAGTGGTGTTCGGGCAGTGTAGGGGTTGTGCTGGGGGTGGTGTTTCAGGGTTTAGGGCAGTGCAGTGGTGTTCGGGCAGTGTAGGGTGTCGTGCTGGGGGTGGTGTTTCAGGGTTTAGGGCAGTGCAGTGGTGTTTGGGCAGTGTAGGTGGTCTTGCTGGGGGTGGTGTTTCAGGGTTTAGTGCAGTGGTGTTCGGGCAGTGTAGGGGGTCTTGCTGGAGGTGGTGTTTCAGGGTTTAGGGCAGTGGTGTTCGGGCAGTGTAGGGGGTCTTGCTGGGGGTGATGTTTCAGGGTTTAGGGCAGTGCAGTGGTGTTCGGGCAGTGTAGGGGGTCTTGCTGGGAGTAGTGTTTCAGGGTTTAGGGCAGTGCAGTGGTGTTCGTGCAGTGTAGGGGGTCATGCTGGGGGTGGTGTTTCAGGGTTTAGGGCAGTGTAGTAGTGTTCGGGCAGTGTAGGGGGTCGTGCAGGGGATGGTGTTTCAGGGTTTAGGGCAGTGCAGTGGTGTTCGGGCAGTGTAGGGGGTTGTGCTGGGGGTGGTGTTTCAGGGTTTAGGGCAGTGCAGTGGTGTTCTGGCAGTGTAGTGGGTCGTGCAGGGGGTGGTGTTTCAGGGTTTAGGGCAGTGCAGTGGTGTTCGGGCAGTGTAGGGGGTCTTGCTGGGGGTGATGTTTCAGGGTTTAGGGCAGTGCAGTGGTGTTCGGGCAGTGTAGGGGGTCTTGCTGGGAGTAGTGTTTCAGGGTTTAGGGCAGTGCAGTGGTGTTCGTGCAGTGTAGGGGGTCATGCTGGGGGTGGTGTTTCAGGGTTTAGGGCAGTGCAGTAGTGTTCGGGCAGTGTAGGGGGTCGTGCAGGGGATGGTGTTTCAGGGTTTAGGGCAGTGCAGTGGTGTTCGGGCAGTGTAGGGGGTTGTGCTGGGGGTGGTGTTTCAGGGTTTAGGGCAGTGCAGTGGTGTTCTGGCAGTGTAGTGGGTCGTGCAGGGGGTGGTGTTTTAAAGTTTAGGGCAGTGCAGTGGTGTTCGGGCAATGTAGGGGGTCGTGCTGGGGCTGGTGTTTCAGGGTTTAGGGCAGTGCAGTGGTGTTCGGGCAGTGTAGGGGGTCTTGCTGGGGGTAGTGTTTCAGGGTTTAGGGCAGTGCAGTGGTGTTCGTGCAGTGTAGGGGGTCGTGCTGGGGATGGTGTTTCAGGGTTTAGGGCAGTGCAGTAGTGTTCGGGCAGTGTAGGGGGTCGTGCTGGGGGTGATGTTTCAGGGTTTAGGGCAGTGCAGTGGTGTTTGGGCAGTGTAGGGTGTCGTGCTGGGGGTGGTGTTTCAGGGTTTAGGGCAGTGCAGTGGTGTTCGGGCAGTGTAGGGGGTTGTGCACGGGGTGGTGTTTCAGGGTTTAGGGCAGTGCAGTGGTGTTCGGGCAGTGTAGGGGGTCGTGCTGGGGCTGGTGTTTCAGGGTTTAGGGCAGTGCAGTGGTGTTCGGGCAGTGTAGGGGGTCCTGCTGGGGCTGGTGTTTCACGGTTTAGGGCAGTGCAGTGGTGTTCGGGCAGTGTAGGGGGTCATGCTGGGGCTGGTGTTTCAGGGTTTAGGGCAGTGCAGTGGTATTCGGGCAGTGTAGGTGGTCGTGCTGGGGCTGGTGTTTCAGGGTTTAGGGCAGTGCAGTGGTGTTCGGGCAGTGTAAGGGGTCGTGCTGGGGCTGGTGTTTCCGGGATTAGGGCAGTGCAGTGGTACTCGGGCAGTGTAGGGGGTCATGCTGGGGGTGGTGTTTCAGGGTTTAGGGCAGTGCAGGGGTGTTCGGGCAGTGTAGGGGGTCGTGCTGGGGGTGGTGTTTCAGGGTTTAGGGCAGTGGTGTTCGGGCAGTGTAGGGGGTCTTGCTGGGGGTGATGTTTCAGGGTTTAGGGCAGTGCAGTGGTGTTTGGGCAGTGTAGGGGGTCGTACTGGGGGTGGTGTTTCAGGGTTTAGGGCAGGGCAGTGGTGTTCGGGCAGTGTAGGGGGTCGTGAAGGGGGTGATGTTTTAGGGTTTAGGGCAGTGCAGTGGTGTTCGGGCAGTGTAGGGGGTCATGCAGGGGTTGGTGTTTCAAGGTTTAGGGCAGTGCTGTGGTGTTCGGGCAGTGTAGGGGGTCGTGCTGGGGGTAGTGTTTTAGGATTTAGGGTAGTGCAGTGGTGCTTGTGTAGTGTAGGGGGTCGTGCTGGGGGTAGTGTTTTAGGGTTTAGGGTAGTGCAGTGGTGTTTGGGTAGTGTAGGGGATCGTGCTGGGGGTAGTGTTTTAGGGTTTAGGGTAGTGCAGTGGTGTTTGTGTAGTGTAGGGGTCGTGCTGGGGGTAGTGTTTTAGGGTTTAGGGTAGTGCAGTGGTGCTTGTGGAGTGTAAGGGGTCGTGCTGGGGGTAGTGTTTTAGGGTTTAGGGTAGTGCAGTGGTATTTGTGTAGTGTAGGGGGTCATGTTTAGGGTAGTGCAGTGGTGTTTGTGTAGTGTAGGGGGTCGTGCTGGGGGTAGTGTTTTAGGATTTAGGTTAGTGCAGTGGTGTTTGGGTAGTGTAGGGGGTCGTGCTGGGGGTAGTGTTTTAGGGTTTAGGATAGTGCAGTGGTGCTTGTGTAGTGTAGGGGGTCGTGCTGGGGGTAGTGTTTTAGGGTTTAGGGTAGTGCAGTGGTGTTTTTGTAGTGTAGGGGGTCATGTTTTAAGATGCAACGCTCCAATACCTGACCAGTCTGCACTACATAAAACTGCAAAAAAAATAAAAATAAAAAGTGCTTTGCACACTTTTGTCATTGGGCTATATGTGGGCTACAAATGGGTAATATTTGGGCTCTTTTTTCTCTGGTGCCCATCTTGGAAGACTTCTTTGTTATGGAGTTGCCTAATTTCCTCATTTACTGCAGTCTCCTCAGTAGGAAATGCTTTCAGTTTTTTACTTTGATTCCATCAAGAAGGCATTCAGATGTGTCTCACATTTGCCATAAATTCAGAATGTTAGCACTCTAGTTGCTCATTAGATCACTGTAGTAAAGCTACTGCTCACCAGGGAGTTAACTGGAAGTCTGCTGCTGGTATTGAAAGTGATTGTTTCAGACTGCATGTCAGAATTTTCTAATGAAATAGAAGAGAATTTGAGATCTCACTTAAAACATGCCCTCATTTTTCTTTCTGCAGCACTAACCATAATTTCTATTTCAAAAAGAACCCCCTCATTTTGTTCCTTTTTAAATTAAATGTTTTAAGTATTAACGGTTTATTCCAATCAAGATGGCTTCAGGTGTGCCATACTTTTGTCATAAGTAAGGCTGTTAGCGCTCTAGTTGTTCTTTAGAACACTCTGGGAAGCTGCAGTAGAAAACAAAGGCATCAACTGGCAGGCTGCTCCTGTTGAAATATAACAGGAAGATATTTGAGATCACACTTGAAACATGTCCTAATTTTTCTTTCTACAGCACTAACCATAATTTCTATGACAAAATGAACCCCATCATTTTGTTCCTTTTTAAATTAAATGTTTTAAGTGTTACCAGTTTATTCCAATCAAGATGGCTTCAGGTGTGCCATACTTTTGTCATAAGTAAGGCTGTTAGCACTCTAGTTGTTCTTTAGAACACTCTGGGAAGCTGCAGTAGAACACAAAGGCATCAACTGACAGGCTGCTCCTGTTGAAATATAACAGGAAGATATTTGAGATCTCACTTGAAACATGTCCTAATTTTTCTTTCTATAGCACTAACCATAATTTCTATGACAAAATGAACCCCATCATTTTGTTCCTTTTTAAATTAAATGTTTTAAGTGTTACCAGTTTATTCCAATCAAGATGGCTTCAGGTGTGCCATACTTTTGTCATAAGTAAGGCTGTTAGCACTCTAGTTGTTCTTTAGAACACTCTGGGAAGCTGCAGTAGAACACAAAGGAATCAACTGACAGTCTCTGCCCTTGTTGGATGTACATGTTTTACTGAGAATGTCAGACTTCATTCTCACATGACTGAGAAAGATAATGTGAATTTACAGAAAATATGCTCTTATTTTAGCTTCTGGAGCACCTTCCAAAACTCTATGGGACAAGCATGTGAAAATAGTTTTCTCTCAAACATGATTCATGATATCCCAGCAGAAGGTTTTTCACAGGGTAAAATCACCTTAGAACACACCACAATTCCTGAAATTAGTATGGTACCATCAACAAATGAATTCTAATGTAACTAAAGTCTGTTATCACCCTTTATAGTTCTGCTTTTGGTAACCCTCAAAATCTTTGATTCACTACAATGCATTTCAATGGGGTACTATTATTTATATTGGTCCCAAGATGGCTGCCAGCAATTCCAGGATGAAGTGCTGACAGCCAATCAGATCTCACGATGACATGTGTGGTTAGGCTCCGCCCAGATATATATGTGATTTTACTTTTGATTTTCTCAGCAACTACTGAACGGATTTACACCATTTTACAAAAAGGGTTCTTTCTGAACCAAGAATTACCTCTTTGCCAAATTTGGTGTAATTCCGTTCAGCAGTTCGGGCTGTAGCCGTGTCTAAAGTTACCTATGGAAAATTGCATGGGGAAACACGTTTTGGGACCCCCTTTTTTCTCGGCCCCCACTTGCCGAATCACCCTGAAACTTTCAGGATAGGAGCGGACCGGAGCGGGCCATAAGTTTTGAAAATTTCGCGAACATTCGTCAACCGGCGCCAAAGTTATTGGAAATAGAATGTTGTGAATTTCCTATGGAAAATAGGTCCTAACTATAACTATCTACTGGCGACCGCCAGTGGATATATATATATATATATATATATATATATATATATATATATATATATATATATATATATATATATATGTTCACCAAATGCCCGAAAGCTGCAAGGGGGCACTTGGTAGCTCACCAACCATCCGGCTCTGTAATTCAGCTTGCCTCGTCACTCAGGTACAATTATATCAGTGCCGACACGTTTCAGGGCTACTTGCCCCTTCATCAAAGGCTGCTCAGTCTGCACCATGAAAGCTCTCTGTTTCAATTCATTTCAGCATTTTTTTATTTATTTCCGTCCCCCTGCGGGCTGCGCTCAGTGCGCGATCACTCAATCTTGCATGCTGGACCTATAGTCCCTTGGAGAGCATAGTGTTCCCAATAGTTGGTTCCATGCGCAAACAATATTTGAAAGCATATTTTTTTCTCCTTTTAGTAAGGTCCCAAGTTCCAAGGCAATATTCTTCGCTTTTTAGGTGTGCTACGCTGCACAGGATAGGAATTGTTCCATTCCTCAGCCTCTCGATTTGTGCCGAGATGGTGCTCCCCTCCACGGCAGGGCCGCCGTGCTGTAATTTTGTTCACCAAATGCCCGAAAGCTGCAAGGGTGCACTCGGTAGCTCACCAACCATCCGGCTCTGTAATTCAGCTTGCCTCGTCACTCAGGTACAATTATATCAGTGCCGACGCATTTCACGGCTACTTGCCCCTTCATCAAAGGCTGCTCAGTCTGCGCCATGAAAGCTCTCTGTTTCAATTCATTTCGGCATTTTTTTATTGATTTCCAGCCCCCAGCGGGCTACGCTCAGTGCGCGATCACTCAATCTTGCATGCTGGGACCTATAGTCCCTTGGAGAGCATAGTGTTCCCAATAGTTGGTTCCATGTGCAAACAATATTTGAAAGCATATTTTTTTCTCCTTTTAGTAAGGTCCCAAGTTCCAATGCAATATTCTTCGCTTTTTAGGTGTGCTACGCTGCACAGGATAGGAATAGTTCCATTCCCCAGCCTCTCGATTTGTGCCGAGATTTTGCTCCCCTCCATTGACTCCGCACAGCACTGTGCTCCAGTTGCAAACAGAGCTCATCACAAGGTTCCTGATCCTACTTAAGGAAAAGAAAAAAAGCTTTTATTTTTTAAACGTGCATTTAACCTACTAAAGGACATATCGTACTCACATCAGGGACTACATATCCCATCAGGCATTAAATTATGTTGCACTGAGCAAAGCCCACTAGGGGCCATATTGGAAATAAAATTGCCGGAAACAGAAAGATTGTGAGCTTTTAGTGCACGTTTGATGAGTTGCCCATGAAGAAGAGGCGTGTAGCCTTGAAACGCGTTGGCATAAGTTAACAATTATGGAGCATTGAGGCGAGCTGCATTCACATGCCTGATGGTGAAGGCGCACTCGAGTGACTTCTCAAATGCTTTAGGGCACCTTGTTTGATAATTTTTTCTCACTGCTGTCCTTGTCGTGGAGAGGGCACCATCTCGAAGAAAGAGAGGCTGTGGAGTGGAAGAATCGACTCCGCACAGCACTGTGCTACAGATGCAAACAGAGCTCATCACAAGGTTCCTCATCCTACTTAAGGAAAAGAAAAAAAGCTTTTATTTTTTAAATGTGCATTTAACCTACTAAAGGACATATCGTACTCACATCAGGGACTACCTATCCCATCAGGCATTAAATTCTGTTGCACTGAGCAAAGCCCCGTGGGGGCCATATTGGAAATAAAATCGCCGGAAACAGAAAGATTGTGAGCTTTAAGTGCACGTTTGATGAGCTGCCCATGATGAAGAGGCGTGTAGCCTTGAAACGCGTTGGCATAAATGAACAAATATGGAGCATTGAGGCGAGCTGCATTCACATGCCGGATGGTGAGGGCGCAGTCGAGTGACTTCTCAAATGCTTTAGGGCACCTTGTTTGACAATCTATCTATCTCGATAGATAGATAGATAGATAGATAGATAGATAGATAGATAGATAGATAGATAGATAGATAGATAGATAGATAGATATATTACCTACTGGCAGTTGCCAGTAGGTAGTTATAGTTAGGACCTAGTTTCCATAGGAAAAGCATAACTTTGGCGCCGGTTGACGAATCTTCGCGAAATTTTAAAACCTAGTGGGACGCTCCGGTCAGCTCCTGTCTTGGGGTGATTCGTCAAGCGGGGGCCGAGAAAAAAGGGGGGTCCCAAAACACGTTTTCCCCATGTTATTTTCCATAGGAAACTTTAGACAAAGCTACAGCCCGAACTGCTGAACGGAATTACACCAAATTTGACACTGCTGATGACGTCACATATTACATCATTCATGACATGGTCAGTGACATCTCTGATGACATCACTGATGACATCTCAAATGACATCACTGATAACATCACTAATGACATCATCCAGTGACTGTGTGTTTCTTTAAAGTTTAAATATGTATTATATATATGCCAAGGTGTATTGAAGAATAAGTGGGTGTATAAGTGTCTGGATGGAGGATTTAGTAGGTGCGTGACTGACTGTTTAAGTGAGTGATTTCATGTGTCTTACTGAATGCATGGGCTAGTGACTAAACTGTGTGAATGTCTGTATCAGTCTGTCTGTTGTTGTATAAGCTGCTGCATGGGTTGGTCAGTAGCTACATGAGTGTCTATATGGGTTATCGATTGGTTGCCTGAGTATGTGTATGGGTGCCTGAGTGTGTGTGTGTGTGTGGGTGGGTGGGAGGTATGTGACTCTGTGCATAGATGTTTGAGTGGTTGATTCACTGTGTGTATGGGATCAAGAGTGCATGTGGAAACAGCTGATTGGGTGGGTGAGTGTGTGTATGGGTGTGTTGGTGAGGGAATGGATGTCTCAGTGGTACATGTCCAAGTAACTACATATGTAAAAGGCAGTGTATGTGAGAGTTGGAGTATATAAATGACTATATGTGAGAGTCAGTGATTGAGAGAGTGGCTGTATGGATGAGTGTGTACTTGTATCAGTGATTGTATAAGAGAGTAAGTATGCATTTGTTTCTGTTTGAATAAGTGATGTGTTGTGTGTATAACTGTATAGGTCAGTAAATGGAAGTGTGATTGATTCTTTGCATGTCTGACTAGGTGTGTGAGTAACTCTGGATGAGTGGTGGTGTGTGACTGTCTGTATAGGTGTATGAGTGCTTATGATAGTGTTGTATTCATGAGTGATTGCATGTATGAGTGATTGTATGGGTGAATGAGTGGATATGTGTATAGACCTAGGAATCAGTGAGTGCGTATGTAGCAACTGGTATTGGTGTGTCGATGGTTTCGAAAGTGGTAGTCTGTATTTTACAGTGGGTGTATCAAAGGGTATATTAGAGTGTGAGGAGGTGCATCAGATTTTCACGTGGATGATGTCATCAGTGATGTCATCAGTGATGTCATTTGAGATGTCATCAGTGATGTCATCAGTGATGTCATTTGAGATGTCATCAGTGATGTCATCAGTGATGTCACTGGCCATGTCATGAATGATGTAATATGTGACGTCATCAGCAGTGCATTTGCGGGTGCGCGAGTTATAGTTAGCTGAACTAACTATAACGGGGGAATTTCTATGGTTTTGTACGAGAGAAATGTCCAACTAACTATAACGTCCCTAAAACCTATGGTTTTTTCAGTGAATATATATATATATCTATAGATATATAGATATATATATATATATATGTATATATATATATATATATATATATCTATATAGATATATATATATATTGTTATTTAATATTTTTTTAAACAAACACTGTACATCAACCCCCCACCCACTAAAAACCATAAAAGCATGAACACAGTGCAGTGATCTAAATATATACCTATTACAATATTTAAAAGCTAAATGTAGGAAAGTGCCTCTTTTGACATGGTTAGCCCTCACTTTTGACTTGATACCTGATGGAATTTTGAACTGTAAGTGCACTGGATCCCTGCTAACCAGATCCACAGTGCCAGATTTCTTTCCCAAACAGTACCACGATTGGCACACCTTCAGTCACCCCCGTAAGTCCCTAGTAAATGGTAACCCTGGTACCTAGGGCATGAGTACTGAATAGGGTCCACTGGGGCCATGCAAGCTGCCATTATAGGCTGCGTGTCGTGGTACAGAGAAAACTGAAGAGTCGACATGGCACACAGCCCTGTGTGCCATGCCCTCATACACTGCATGGGATATAGGTAGGTCACCCCTACTGCAGGCCTCACAGCACTAAGGCATGGTGCACTATATCCCGATGGTGCACCATATCCCATGTGTCGACATATAGGCATGAGCAGATATGACCCTATGATATCTGAGCCATTCTTAGGTATGGTAAGTGCACAGGGAAGCCATAAAGAGTTCATGGGCTGGATACTGGTCATTGCGAGTTTCCTAACTCCATGATGGCTCCACTGTACCCTAAGATGTTTAGTACCAAACATCTTGTCTTAATCAATCCTCACTGATGCCAGTGTTTGGTTTATAAAAAAATGTCCTGAGTGGCCCAGCTGTCCCAAAAACATCTCCCCAAGGGGCATATTCTCAAGGAGTTATCGCTGTGTTAGCGGCACTTTTCTGCCGCTAATGCGGCGATAATTTTATCGCTCTATTACCAAGCTGTCGCTAACAGCCGTTAGTGACAGTTTTTAGGCGAAAGTGACCCTTGTAAAGATCGCCACTTCTGTTAGCGATAAACATATGCAGGAGAGGAGTTCCCGTGCAAAAACAGCCGCAAACACCACTATTCCATATTCACAAGGGGATCCTTGAACTTCTGAAGACCAAAAAAACTGGCTCTAACTGCAGTTAGAGCCAGTTGCTTAAGACCAGAAAATAGCTGGTCTTAAAAATGGGGAAAACACTTGGGGCCACATCTCAGCAGGTTTTGGTGTTGGACAGCAACTACAGTGCAGGAATGTGCACCATCAATAAGATACTGCGCATTCCTGGGTCCCAGTCATGAAAAGTGTTGCAGCGCTGCGACAAGACAGCGTTGCAACACTTCTCACTATGCCCTTCTTCCGACAGCATGGATGCGCTGTATACACTGGACAGCGCTCCATGACGCAAGTAATGACAGATACATCAGGAATCCTGACGTATCTGTCTGCGCTAAAGTCACGCATTGCTGCAGTCGTGTCACAACCATGACGCAACTCCAGCAATGCATGGGGCCAGCCTATCCCTATGGCACTGCGTCACCCTCACGCCTGCCATCAGGCAGAAGGTACTGACGTAGTGCCGTCCATGAGGGGTGCCTGAATGTCGGTGCTGTTGGAGATCCATCGGTGGTGGTTGCGCGCTTCGGTGTCACCGAGTAGGATGTCGTTGGTGAATGGGAGACCCTGGGGTGCAATGAGGTCTACAATGGTATTGGAGAATGGGGGGCCATGGCCCGGGGGGCCTGCACATGAGGGTGCCGCAGAGGATGTGCTTGGTCCGGATCTGGGAGTTGAGGTGGTCCATGGTCACCCTTGGGTCATTAGAGTGCGTGGTCAGTCGGAGTGTGCTTCTGTAGGTGATGGCAATGCCTCCTCCTTGATGGTCGGGGTGCTCCTTGCGGGTGATACTGCAGCCGTCAGTATGGCGATGGCGATGTCCGGTCCGAAGCAGAGGTTGGTCTTGGCAGGCGAGGTGGCGTCCAGGTGTGATGGCGAGGAGGGTGCTGGCGTCGTAGCGGTGGAGTGTCCAAGAGGAAGGCTCCTTGGTGCTGAGCGCAGTCCAGGGGCAGACGGACGCAAACGGTGTAGCCTATGAGTTGCCTTTGGCACGGGAGACGCCCATTACAATGCAGGCAGTACATCGTTAACAAAGCAACTCCGACAACGCAGGTGCCTTTACATCGCATTTGATTACAACACATTGTGAGGTCAGTAATAGGGTAATTTAAAGTTTTTCGGGTGGGTATGTGTGTTCGGATGTAAAATATGAAAATTGGGGTGTGTTTTGGGGTAAAATATGAAAATTGGGGTGTGTTTTGGGGTAAAATATGGAAATTGGGGTGTGCATTTGGGTCAAATTTGATTTTTGGGTGTGTTATGGGGGCTCAAAAAGGAATTCCAGGCTTCACGGTTGGGTTTGGGGTGCAAAGGTTAGTTTTGGGTTGCACTCACTGAAGTGGGAATAGTGATATTAATGTCTCCGCTATGCAACACCTACTCTACTGTTGCAATGTGCCTAGTATTAGTATGCATTGGAATGGAATGCGATGTTATGGCATGCGTCGCAACCACGTATGTGCCTTTGGCACACGGGTGGTATGCCCGCTGTGCATGGGCGCACAGTGGCCGCCATTGAGAAGTGCTGGGTGGGGTGCTGGACAGCTGTGAGGTGGTAAACGCTGGAAAGAACACTGGATGGGGCGTGGACGCGGGGGTGTGTGTGTGAGCGGGTGTTGTATAAATTTTAATAAGCGAAGTCTTACCTCGAAGCCGGGTCCCGTGTCTTCATTGCTCCTGATCTCCTGCGTCTGCTTCCAGGAACAGGAAGTAGGCAGCCAGGCTCCCTCCCCTGAGCCAATCACAACACTGCGATCCGGCGGTGGGATTGATAATTGGCAACGGGACAAGGCATGCAGGCAGGGGCTGGAGGGGTGGGCATGTTCTCCATGCAGGCTGTAATGCAGCCTGCATTACGGACAGGGAAGTGCGCATGACTGCTTTGGGCGGCCTGAGTGGGCCGACCAAACAGTCATTGCGCACTTGAGTGGGCATGCCAACCTGCCCATGCCTTGCCCCGTGCTTGGAGCAGTCCTACCCACCCTCCCACCCGCAAGGGAAACATAGCACGGTTACATCAGTAAGTTATCATCATGTGATGATTGTTCCTCTTCTGCACTGCTTGAAAGCAGTGGGGCGACGCTCTTCCGTCATAGCGGATGAGCCGCCACTGGGGGTGAGTCATCTACGTGTGCTAGGCCTGGGGGACTCGACCCCCAGGCGTCCTGCGCTACGCGTCCCACCTTCTCCTTACCTGGACATTGACACCGTGGCGCAATCCGCTGCACTCTCTCCAAATCTGTGACTCATCCAGCAGGATCCTCAGCCAGGAGGGATTTCACAAGCCTGGGTACAGTAGTCGCCGCCAAGTCCGCTGGTGAACCTCCTGATGCAGTTGATGCAGCAGGGCCCTCTTAGGCGTGAAGTTGCAGCGCTCCCGCCACACAAGTTTGGCGCAGCTCAGGGGCCTCACCCACCACAGTTCCGGCCAGCCCAACATCATCCGGCCTATGATGCAGAGAGGAGGGACCCACCGTTGGTAATCCCCTCCGTGCACCCCGGTGTAGTGGTGGATCGTAGAATGCGATGCAAACCTCCCTATGTTGGGGCGCAGGAGAGCCTCTACTATTAACAGCTCCAAGGTGCGCAAGGCGGTCTTCTCACACAGGTCAGCAACGTGTCTCCATGCGACCTGCCAGACTTCACCACCAGGTACAAGCGATCGTCGCACCTCAATGTCTACCGCCACGGCTCATCGATTCCACAGCTCCTCCGCATCCCACTCCACGCTCCAGACGCAGGTCCAGCGAGGCATCCAGGCTCCAGACGCAGGTCCAGCGAGGCAACCAGGCTCCAGGCGCAGGTCCAGCAAGGCATGCAGGCTCCAGGCGCAGTTCCAGCGAGGCATGCAGGCTCCAGGCGCAGGTCCAGCGAGGCATGCAGGCTCCAGGCGCAGGTCCAGCGAGGCATCCATGCTCCAGGCGCAGGTCCAGCGAGGCATGCAGGCTCCAGGTGCAGGTCCAGCGAGGCATGCAGGCTCCAGGCGCAGGTCCAGCGAGGCATGCAGGCTCCAGGTGCAGGTCCAGCGAGGTATTCAGGCTCCAGGCGCAGGTCCAGCGAGGCATGCAGGCTCCAGGCGCAGGTCCAGCGAGGCATTCAGGCTCCAGGTGCAGGTCCAGCGAGGCATGCAGGCTCCAGGCGCAGGTCCAGCGAGGCATGCAGGCTCCAGGCACAGGTCCAGCGAGGCATCCAGGCTCCAGGCACAGGTCCAGCGAGGCATCAAGGCTCTCATCCTGGTCATCCTGGATGTTGGCTGGCTTGCAGGTGTTGTTGATGTGTGCTGCACTTGGCCCTGGCTGCTCCATTCTGCATTTTATTGGTTTTTATGGCTATTTTATAATGGAGGTTGACTGATAGGCTATTTTTTGCATTGGAGACAAAAAAATCTCACGTTGGGCTGACTAGCGTGAGTTTTTTTGCCGCTAATGGGCCTATCAGTATTTATCGCCCACTAACGCCGGATTTCCTATAACCATCGCGCTGATGTTAGCGGCAGTTTTCACCGCCGTTCCCTGATACTATCGCCATGTAGTGACGGCTTGGTAATACACCGCTAACATGGTGATAGTTTTCAGGGTTAGGCGGCGATAAAAAAACTGCCGCTAACTGGCGTTTGCTGTAGGTATCGCCCGTCCTTGAGAATATCCCCCCAAGTTGCTTGCTCCTGACAATGAGGAGTTATCGACCCCCGGTGCCCGGCTGGCCTATCTGCTCCGCACCCGACCAGGCCCAGTAACAATGACCAGGCTGTGCTGCCTTGGACCCAAGACCCTTGCACCTTTCCCCATTCCTTCATTGTAAATCACTGTGCAGTGTCTTTTCAAGTGGCCCCTTTTGTGATAGAGCACCAGCTACCATTACCTGCATCACGCTACTCCCCAGTGGCGGCTGGTGACATTTGAAAGTGGTGCGGCATAAAATTATTGCCGCACTGCACTGCGGCGAGCGTAGCAAGCGAGTCCGAACAACCTACGGAGGGTTCAGGGGGGGTTCTCCTCCCGAGAAATTTTTGAAAAAAAGGGTGGATAAATGGTGCATTTTCAAGCAAATTTGAGGAAGCACATGAATAAAGATACCAAGATATGTGCAGACGTGAAGATTTAGATCATACATGTGTGCAGAGCAGAAAATCTGCTGACATGTATGTGCACAGGGGCCAAAACCACAAATGAACAAATTCCAAACACCTCTCTAAACAGAAAATAGACACAATGGCACACATAAACACACAGACATCCATAGACACACAGCCACGCATACGTGCACTGCTACTTCGATGGGCAGGTTGGTGACACATCCAAATACCATAGCTGTGTATAGAACTCTCCCTGCGTCAATACTGGCTGCACTGGTGAAAGCGTTCCAACAGTCATGTCGGACGGACATACATTGTTATTAAAGAGGGCTGAAGAAATGTCATTGCTGGGTGGTTAAGTGAACTGCGCTGTCCTTACCTTTGTTAAATGACCCTGAGAGGGCACAGGGTGGAATCTACAGAGTGTCAGGGTTGTGTGAAGGTGCGTATGTTTTAGGGAAACAGAAAGATTCAGCGTTTATATCTCTATATGGGTATTAGCTGTACTTGCATGACACTGTATTTGCTGATATTTCTCAATTTTAATTTTACCAATAAAATAATTGATACACAAAAAAGATCAGAGTAGAGTGGTTCACCCGGAGACCGTTTATCCCGAATATTGTAGAATATTTATATAATCACAGGAAGCCCCCACAAACAGGTAGGGGTGACTGCGGGGACGGGTAATGGTGCAGTCACCACAAGGATAACCCAAAGAACAAGTCTTCTCTGAGCTATGGGCGTTGTGTCAAATTACTCACAATATTACAGTCACTCAGTGTCCTGCAAGCCCTTCTGGATGACAGGAACCAATCACAGGTGTGCACTTACCTCATCAAATGAGTCAAAAGATGTGGCCTCTTTTCTTGGTGAGAAACAGATCCGGGGTCAAGACGGCGAAGGTTTGGGTACAGCTGTAATCCATTGGAATGATGTGGAACCTGTATAGCGCTTTACACACCATCTAGGCACCAAAACACGTTGAAGAAACGATGAACATTTTGATGCACTGGAGGCAGCCTCGTGTTATCTTCCTCAGAAGGATGAAACACCCACAACTGATCCTTCTCACCTCTCTTTCGGAAGGGTGAAAGGCTGACAAGTGATTCTGGTACTCTCACCATTGACAGATGAAAGGCTGACAACAGCTCCCCATTTTCTCTTCTTTGGGACAATGAATATTTGACGGCTGGTCCCCATTTCCTCTCCCACAGGTCAAATAAAGAATGACAGCTGCTTTCACTCTCACGGGATGAAAGGTTGACAACGGGCTCTCATCTCCCTCTGAAGGATGAAAGTCTAACAACTGACCGCTCTGTTTTTTTCCCTTGAAGGGTTGAAGGTTGAAAACGAGAGCCCCTCTGTTTCTTCCTCTCCGTGATGAACCGTTGACGATTGGTCCTTATTATATCTTCCTCCGTCGAATGAAAGGCTGTCACGCACTCCTTCCGGCAGCCCTCTAGGATTCAGAACAGGCCCTTGCGTTTTTCAGCTCTTTCGGGCACATCAAATGGATGTCAGTTGGTTTTTATTTTATTTATCAGACCGACTTCCTTTCAATCTTTACTTTCTCCACCACTGAGAATTTGTGTTCTGCTTCACGAGGCCTGCAGCTCACTCGCCCACAGAGAGTTGTGCGATGGTCCTCAGCGTGTGCCTGACGCTGCCCCTGCCCTGCCGGTCTAGTTCTGACAGACACTGAACTGCATGCAAATCTCCAGAGACCTCCCCTCCCGAATCATGCCCCCCTCCGCGAGGGACCCCAGGGTCCTCTCACGTCATATCTTGCCAGCATGCCCCCACCTTGGTCTCTACATAAACGTTCGATTCCATATGGCAAAAACAATCCCTCATGAATACTACATAGAATTAGAATGGATGTTACAGAGCAGAGCTACCTGTGCCCCCACCCCTGCCCCTCCCTGCCATACACCAGTCTGCCCGGGGTCTGACACAGAAGGGAAGCGCTGCTCCGCTCTCAAACACTAGGGGGCATATTCACAAGGAGCTATCGCCGAATTAACGGCACTTTATCACAGCCAAAGTCGTGATAAATTTACCCCCCCATTCACAAGCCGGTGTAAACAGCCCACAGCACCAGTTTACCCACGATAGCAGCCGCAAAAAACATCGCCACAGAGGAGCAGCGCAACTATCGCTAATGAGATGCAGAGTGGGCGTTCCCGTGTCAAAAGGCGCGACAACATCACACCTCAACATTCACAACGACCAGCTACATCGGCGATAAAAACACAAAACAGGCGATAAGGCGCGTTAGCACCAGGAAATCTACACCTGCTCTGACCTGGTGTAAAGTCGGACGGCAGCCAGCACCACAAAAGGGAGCACAGCCCAGGGCCACAACCCATGGTCAACAGATGCCATGGAGCCACACATCATGCGGCCCGGACACCCAAGAGGGCCAAAACACCCACCGCCACCACCCCCAGGACCACCCCTCCCTGGCACCCCCCTGACCAAAGACATGCCACATCAGCCACACCTAAACATGTACAAAATATTCCGCTTGATGCCGCACAATCACAACTGGTGACATGCATGTGTCGTCACAGAAATGAGCAGCACACATTCACTTTCGGAGCAACAAATGAAACTTTAATCAAAATGAACAACGAAATGAAATGAAGACACATGGCCGCTCCCCTCGGGACAATACGTAGGTCACAGCCTGTAAGACAAAAAACATGATGAGAAGGTGTGTCCTGCGCACATCAGAGGACAAAGAGAGAGCAAAGGAGAGAGAGAGGAAGAGAGGGAGGAAGAAAGAGAGGAAGAGAGGGAGAGAGAGAGAGAACGTGCTGCCCCTGCGCACCCAGGCCACACTGCTCACCTGCTGCCACCGGTGTGTCCCCAACCACGTGCCGGTATGCATAGCAGGACACCAGGTCACACATCTGAGTCAGAGCCATCAGCTGAAACAGAGCCCAGATACATGACTGGCACAGTACACACACTTGCACAAGACAACATCGCTTGCCCGCCCATGTACACCCAGGCAGATGCACCCCAACCCCTCCCGCCGCCCATCGGAGCATGCCTGCCCATGCACACCCAGGCCTCAATGCTCACCTTCCGCCACCGGTGCATAGACAGGAGGTCCCACCACGTGCCGCTGCAAGCCACAAGCCCGGGGTCCGCGGACATGGCACCCTCCACATCATGCAGCCCCGCTCCGCAGGCCACCAGGTCTCACGTTTGGTGCTGGGTCTTGATTACTCCATGGCAGAGGACATACCAGTGCACCCGGCACCATCGCAGGCTGCACACCCGCTCAGCCCAATGGGTGCCACCAACTCTGGGATCCCGGAAGCGATGCCACGGGGCGGTAGGCCCGCGCTGCCCGTTGGCTCTGGCCTACACTGCGGTCCAGCAGGGCACACAAAACCTGAGCTGTCTGGACCGTCGGGACGGGGCATCATCGCAGGCTGCACACCCGCTCAGCAGCTCAAGGTGCCACTGACTCAGTGCACCCAAAGTCACCGTCCCGTGGCGGGGTGCCTGTGCTGTCCGCAAGGCCTCGGATTCCACTAACCCTGTGCAACCCCAGTCTGCGCCACGTGGTCGTAGGCCCGTGCCGTACTCAAGGCCTCGGATGCCACTAACCCTGTGCAACCCCAGTCTGTGCCATGTGGTGGCAGGCCCGTGCCGTACTCAAGGCCTCGGATGCCACTAACCCTGTGCAACCCCAGTCTGCGCCACGTGGTGGTAGGCCCGTGCCGTACTCAAGGCCTCGGATGGCAATAACCCTGTGCAACCCCAGGCTGCGCCACATGGTGGTAGGCCCGTGCCGTACTCAAGGCCTCGGATGCCACTAACCCTGTGCGCAACAACTCATGGGCCCTATATGGGTGCGACCCGTGGAGCGTCCGTCATCCAGTCTCCACCGGAAGAGGGGAATGTGATGTCGTCGGCCCCTTATATTGGCGGAGTCACATGGCCTGTGACGCCTGTGCCGGATGGGTGTGGTGTGTGTGAAAACCTGCCCTCAGGGAGTGGCTGTGACATGCTGACAACTAGACCAGTGACCTGCACACCACCAGCGAGTATGGCTGCGACGGGTAGCAATGAGGGCCCCCCTCGGGCGTAAGCGGAGTGGTCTGGCCTGCCGTACGCCGGACCAGCGCAGGGCTTGCAACAATGACTCGTGGGATCTGGGCGTGGTCCAGTCCATGTCCGGACAAGGAAGTGACTGATGCGTGTGTCCCTGTTGTAGTGTTCACGGGACCCGGTACACAAAATGCAATGTCGCACCCTCTGACTGGCATCCCACAGGATGAACATCATTGGCACAAGGGAAGGCACTGTCCCCACATTCATCCACACATCCATACATGAATGACGTAAGACATTACACAGCAGTGCGTCACTGGATGTTTATTTGCACATCCAGTGCAGACATGCAGCTGGACGGTAAAGGGCAATGCCGAGCACACTACACAATATGGGCCCGTGGAGGGCCTGCCAGTGTACATCCCAGGATGACCAGTACTGCGGAAGGGGAAGGGTACAGTCCGCAGTCTGTCCGCCGTGTCAATGGTCGTCAAACAGGATGTGGCAGTCCATGTCGCGGTCCAAGGTGAGTGCATCGGAATGTATCAGGGGTCAGTGGTAGGTCTTGAGGCCAGGTGTGACACCAAGCAGAAACAGGCAAGGTGGCGGACATGAATGCTAGTACCTCCTTCTGATCTCAATCCCATCCACGTCCTCATCCCCGGATGTGTGCTCTGCCCCACCTGTGGGTGTTGCAGTACCTGCTGCGGCACTGTGTGCCACTGACACATCAGGGGCCGGAGGAGGATTGTCGGCCGCACTGTGTGGCAGTGACACATCAGGTGCCTGAGTGGATACGCCTGCCGTGCTGGGAGGCACTGACACACCTGGGGGCGGAGATTTGGATGGTGTGGGGGCAGCAGCATTCATCATCACCACGCCTTGTGGCAGCAATGCCATTATGAAGACATGCAGGGCCTGGTAGATCCCAGCTACATTTCGCTGATGTGCAGCGGTGGCTGCCATCCTTTCCGCCTCCATCCGCACCATGTCCTACATGTGTGCCAGCTCACGGCTGGCATCGCTGGGGCCAGTCTGAGCGGACAGGTATTCCTCCCTCTGTGTCATGACTCCAGCGATGTCAGTCAGGGCTCGTTGGAGACCATGGGGTGGACATAGACACCCAAGGATGGCGTCCAGTTTGGTAGCCATGAGGTCGAACCCCACCCACACCTGCTCGGCCGTCTCCCTCTGGTCCTCCAGCACAAGGCGTTGGAAGGCCATTTGTTGTTCCTGGGGGTCTTGGGAGACTGTGGGTGCCTCCTGCTGGGTGGTTTGGGTGGTGGGTGGGGTCTCATCAATGTAGCTGGGCTGCCCTGATCCTGGAGGTTGCTGGCAGATGAGGTCAATGATGTCTTGGATGGTTTGGGTGTCGATGCTGGTGTTGTCCTCCTCCTTGTCATCAGTGACTGCTCTGCAGGAGGTGTTGGCGGTGCCCCTGCGATGTGAAGGGGAGATGGTGTATTACAATGTGTCCACATGTATGTAGACGCATGGTACAGGTTGACATTCAGACAGCATGGCATTGTACATTGTGACAGTCTGTGGGTCTGGGCGAGGACCCAGGGTCATTGTGGGTGTGCACTGTGCCCTGCTTTCTTGTGCATGTGTGCCATTGTGGCCATCTCCCCCGCCCCCCCAGTACCTGGTGGTCACTCACCCTGTTGCGGTTGTGTTGTGTCCTGTCGAGCAGTGTCCGGTCCCCCGACTCCGGCCACAGTATCCATACTGATGACTGTCGACACCAGCTCCTCCATGTCATCCAGCTTCAGCTGTGGCGCTGGGCCCCCACCTCCGGTCTGCGTTGCTACCTTCTGGTTGGCGCTGAGTTTCTCCTTGGTCTTCCGCTTGATGTCATTCCATCGCCTCTTGACCTCGTCCATTGTCCGCTTGTGCTCTCTGACGGCATTCACCTTGTCGACGATGTCCCGCCATATTCCATTTTTGGTGCCCAATGACACGTTGGAGGTGACGAAGAGTTGTTGAAGGTGTTCCATCACCTCCGTGACTATGATCCTGTTCGCCTGCGGACTGAACTTGGTCTTCCTGGTCTTCTTGTCCTTGCCCTTCCCTGTCCCCAAGGTCCCAGGCTGGTCGTCCGAGGTGCTTGTGGGGTTGTGCTCGTCCTCTGCGCCTGCTCCGGATGCCTCCATGGTGCTTGGGTGTTGGTCAGTTTGTGTGTGGGTGTATTTTCTACTTTTATGGTGATTTTTGATGCCTGCTAGGTGTGTGTTGCAGGCCTGGTGCTGCTTGTCGCTGATTTCCTCATCGCGCTTTGGCCCATCGCGTGTTTTTTGGTGTTGTGGTTTGTATTTTTATCTCCATCGTGGTGGTAGTATTGCGGACATTGTCCGCGGTTCCGGCAGACTATCGCATGCTACCGCCTTGTGGTGAATTCCACGTTGACACAGGGTTATTTTCCCGTGCTAGGCTGCGATATTGAAAGTTGCATTACGCTACTCTTGCGGTAGTTATCACACGTTCTTGTGAATATACCTCTAAGTGGTTTCTAAGAGCTGCCCGGGCTGCAGGGCAGGCCAGCCCCTCACTCATCTCCTGGAGGGATCAATAGCCCTAAAAAGAAGACGGGGAAGGTGGTGTGAGTGACCCCCACCCGTTCCTTCTTTTCACAGTGATAGCCTCCGGGCATGGATTAGGATCACTTAGCACCCTTTATTAATATTTAAGGGCCCGGGAACAAGAGGCGTCTCTGGCTGTACGGGGAGGCTGTTCAGCATCAGGGCACAAGGGCACACGGCATGCACAGCCCATACACAGGCACAGCATGTGGAACCAGTACAGGCACAGCATGTGCAACCCACGCAGTCACAGCATTTGCAATCCACACAGGCACAATGTGTGTAACCAGTACAGGCACAGCATGTGCAGCCCACACAGGCACAGCAGCAGCCGCGGCCGGCATGCTCGCGGGAGGGAGGGAGGGGGGCGCGGGTGGGGGATAAAAAAAATAAAATAAAACGTACCTTACCGCCGTACCTTTCCTGCAGGAACAGGAAGCAGCCAGCAGGCAGCCTCCCTCCCCTATCCTAAGCCAATAACAACGCTGCAATGGCAGTGTTATGATTGGCACGGCGCACCGGAGAGCGCCCCAGCCGGGCGCCTGTTGGGAGGCCATTTTCTCTATGTAGGCTGCATGCATGCATAGAGAAAAAGGGAGAGTGCGCATGACAGGGTTGGTCGGCCCTGGGCCGACCAAACAGTCAGTACCCACAACAGTGGGGAAGCCACTCCCCCCTGCCCTCAAGCAGGACCACCCACCCGCCCGACCCCAACCAGGCACTTCTGCTTTCTCGCAGTGCGAGAAGCAGAAACATAAAATGGTAGTTTTACCAATTTATGTTTCTGCTTCTCGCACTGCGAGAAAGCAGTGGGGCGACGCCCCTATGGAGGAGCCGCCACTGCTACTCCCGGCCGAATCCGGAACGCTCCCGATTTTCTGCTGCTGCAACATTGGACCTGGTCCCACTGTCGACCTAAAACGAGAAGGTGGACTTCTTGAAAGCATTGCCTGATTTTATATGCATTTTTCTTCTTTCCCCCTTTGACTTCAATGGTGTGTAATTGCGCACAAAAGTGATATATTTTCCGAACTCTTAAAAATCATAACTCCGAAAGTACTTACTGTAGATCATGGGTACTCACAAACTTTCTCTCGGGGGCCAAATTTACAGTGTGGTTTGTGGCCGAGGGCCGCACCGGTGGGGGTGGGGTCAGTGGGGGAGGGGGCGGGGCTAGAGCAAAAAAAAACATGTGACCATGAGGTTGAACACAGGCCCCTGCAGCGGACGCCTTTGACCACTGAGCCACCAGACCCGGCATACACACATCTCTCTCTCTCTCTCTCTCTCTCTATCTCTCCCTCCCTCGATCTCTCCATCTCTCTGTCTCCCTCCCTCTATCTCTCCCTCTCTCTCCCTCCCTCTCTCTCTCTGTCTGTCTCCCTCCCTCTGTCTCCCTCCGTCTGTCTCCCTCCCTCTGTCTCCCTCTGTCTGTCTCCCTCTGTCTGTCGCCCTCCTCCCTCTGTCTCCCTCTATCTGTCTCCCTCCCTCTGTCTCCCTCTCCGTCTCTCTGTCTCTGTCTGACTCTGCCTCTATCTGTCTCTGCCTCTCTCTGTCCCTGCCTCTATCTCTGTCTCTATCTCTGTCTCTCTCTCTCTGTCTCGCTGTCTCGCTCTCTCTGTCTCCCTCCCTCTGTCTCCCTCTCCATCTCTGTCTGTCTCTGCCTCTATCTGTCTCTGCCTCTATCTGTCTCTGCCTCTATCTGTCTCTGCCTCTATCTGTCCCTGCCTCTATCTCTGTCTCACTCTCTCTGCCTCTCTCTCTCTGTCTCTATCGCTGTCTGTCTCTGTCTGTCTCTGCCTCTATCTGTCTCTGCCTCTATCTGTCTCTGCCTCTATCTGTCTCTATCTCTATCTGTCAGTCTGTCCCTGTCTCTGTCTATCTCTTTCTCTATCTCTATCTGTCTCTGTCTGTTACTGTCTCTATCTGTCTCTGTGCCTCGGTAAACATCACATCATAGGCTCTTAACGCACACCTCACCCGGCTCTCACTCCCTGCTGCCCTCCTTCACCTCACCCGGCTCTCACTCCCTGCTGCCCTCCGTCACCTCACCCGGCTCTCACACCCTGCTGTCCTCTGTCACCCTGTAATTTCACAGCTTGGATCAAAGCGCATATAATTAATTGTCCTAAAACACAATACATATGTTTGTGCTCGCTTTCAAATTCTACACACCATTATCTTCATGTTCCAATTGGCGATTGCTATGTCTGTGATCGTGTTACTTGTTGTTGATGGGCTGTAACTGGAAAACAAACTTTTCTCTCTCTCTCTAACTCTCTCTCATTCTGTTTCTCTTTCTCTCTTCTGCTGTCTCTTTTCTCTTCATCTGTGTCCCTCTTTCTCTTTACCTTATTTTCCTGCCTGTGACTGCGTTTCTCCATTTATTGTCTCTTTTCTAGTTTTTTGCTCTATCCTTCCCATCATTTTTAACAGGACACACTGACATAGCTTGCATGACTCTTTTTAACGGAAAATCCCAGTGAAATGCAGGGCCACGTGCAGCATCACCTAGTTGGCTTTGGCAATGATATGATTATTCCATGTTACTTTCTGACACACTTAATACCAAGTTAGCAATTTACCCCTTCATTATACAGCAGCCCCCGATTTCCTTTGCAGTTTGCCATCCACTTTCACCCCCTGTCACCTCACCCCGCGTATGTGTCAGCCCGGGCTGAGACAGCTTCCCGGGCGCACACACAGCCGCACCCGAGTACTTCACAGGTCTTTAAAAGACCATTTACTGCTAACGAGGCTTTGTTGTATTTCACCTCTTCTTAGCGCCCCTGCATCTCCACTCTGACTATCGCTGGAATCGCCCGGCCCCCAAAGAGCAGAGTCTCTCGGAGTCTGCGCTGCTGCAACCGACATTGTTTGCTGACACTATTTAAAAAAAAATAAAAAATCACAGGTACTATGTCTACAAGGTCCGCGGGCCGCCAAGGAAGGCTTGCCGGGCCGCTGGCGGCCCGCGGGCCGTACTATGAGTACCCGTGCTGTAGATAGAAGTTCTTGGTCTTAAAAATGACATAAAAATCTGATTTTCCTGGAGTGTGGCTCTCATGTATTGCCTCTGTGAGTACAACAAATGCTTAGCACTACCCTCTGATAAGCCTAACTGCTCAACCACACTACCACAAATAGAGCGTTAGTATTATCTACTTTTTGCCTCTGTAAACCAATCAGGGAACCACTGGACTCTCTGCACAGTGTACCTCATTTTAGTACACCATATAGAGAGCCAGGTTCATACATAAAATGTAACTACATTAAACCTATTCTAAACGCTAACTTACACTATGCCTAGCAGCTAAAAATGCAAACAACAATTTTTTTAAAAAGTGAAGGGTAATGTCCTTAGGGAGAGTTCAAAGAAGTTGTGCAACCTGTCACCAGGGCCTCCCCCATGTTGAACACACATTCCCGCAGTCTGTCCTGCACCTGTCGGAAGCCATCCATTCTCTTGGTGATTTTTCTCAACTCCCTCACGATATAGTAGTGGAAGACAGAGTCCCTGTGTCTTCTGGGCCTCCTAGCCTGTGCTGTTGGGGACTATGGGCCATATGTATCAAGCCCATTTCCCGTTCGCAAACGGGCCGATTCTCAGAATCGGCCCGTTCTGCAACAGGCTACTTTTGGGATGTATCATCCCAAAGGCATTCGCAAAATAGAGAATCGCAAAAATTGCAATTCTCTATTTTGCGAATACATTAAGGAATCGCAAATTGCGATTCCTTAAATGAAAATGTATGAAGCACCTAAGTTGTGCGATTATGGCTTAAGGAATCGCAAATTACCACCAACTACAGGTTGGTGGTAACTTGCGATTTCTTTGAGAAATGCATTTTTTGCATTTTTCAAAGTGGCATGTGGCGCACATACATGCCCTTAGGGCATGTATGTGTGCCACATGTGCACCATGCTCATTTCAGGGGTGCAACAGGGTGTCCTTTGGACACCCTTGCAACCTTGAAATTGCATTCTCAATTTGCGATTCTCTAATTGCTAATCGCAAATTGAGAATGTCCTCCCATTCATTCCTATGGGCCTCTAGGCCCATAGGAATGAATGCGGAGGGTTTCCTTAACTGCGATTCGCAATTTGCGAATCGCAATTAAGAATATGTAGGATTCGCAAATTTTCTTGCGAATCCTACATACATCTCGTTTGCGATTCTCAAATAGCGATTCTCAAAAATTTGCTATTTGAGAATCGCAAACACAAACTTTGATACATATGGCCCCTATGTGTCTGCAAGTGTAGCCAGTGTAGCTTTTGGGGCTGTGTTTGGCATGGCTGCTGCCGGCTCAGGACAACTGTGTCTGTTTTTCTGGTTACTGTAATGGCTGCTGTCTCCTGTTTGGCATGAATATTCCAAGACCCCAATGACCTATTTTGCACGTACGGCTTGCCCATCGTACGAAAGGACTAAGAGATGTGCTGGATGAGTCGGTAACATTCCTGTCGCACCTCAAAAGTCTTGGCATATTCAGCTGGCATATCATCTATGGTGGTAAGGAAAAACAACTCTTAGTTCAAGATTTACATGCACCTTATGTATGTGAAGATAGGCTGACATCGTAACACAATCATATGTGCCTGTTCAGACCAACTCCAGATTTTAAGATGGCGATATGGACAACATACCATCACTACAAAGGCATCCCCTACTTGAGCTAGAAAAACTTAGGGCCATATGTATCAAAGTTTGTGTTTGCGATTCTCAAATAGCGAATTTTTGAGAATCGCTATTTGAGAATCGCAAACGAGATGTATGTAGGATTCGCAAGAAAATTTGCGAATCCTACATATTCCTTAATTGCGATTCGCAAATTGCTAATCGCAGTTAAGGAAACCCTCCCCATTCATTCCTATGGGCCTAGAGGCCCATAGGAATGAATGGGAGGACATTCTCAATTTGCGATTAGCAATTAGAGAATCGCAAATTGAGAATGCAATTTCAAGGTTGCAAGGGTGTCCAAGGACACCCTGTTGCACCCTGAAATGAGCATGGGTGCACATGTGGCGCACATACATGCCCTAGGGGCATGTATGTGCGCCACATGTCACTTTGAAAAATGCAAAAAATGCATTTCTCAAAGAAATCGTAAGTTACCACCAACCTGTAGTTGGTGGTAATTTGCGATTCCTTAAGCCATAATCGCACAACTTAGGTGCTTCATACATTTCATTTAAGGAATCGCAATTTGCAATTCCTTAAATGCATTCGCAAAATAGAGAATCGCAATTTCTGCGATTCTCTATTTTGCGAATGCCTTCTGGGATGATACATTCCAAAGGCTTGTTCCAGTTCATAAACGGGCCGATTTTGAGAATCGGCCCGTTTCTGAGCTGAAAATGGGCTTGATACATATGGCCCTTAGTCATGTGCCGTTTGTGTATATGCACAATATGGAAATGTACTCACAATGAGATTAAAACCATGTCATACAGATCAATGATTCACACTCATGATGAACTGATTTCAAATAGGACACATGGTTCAGAAATCAAAACATTTGGTTTTGGAATTGCAGCATGCAAGTGGGCTGAGACTTGCTCATCAACATACGTGAAAGAGGTTAAGATGATGCAGTCCACGTAGTGTGCCTCTGCGTTGCATACCCCATCTGGAGTCACACAAGGCAGCGCACATTGCTGACTTCACTTACTCAGTGTCCAGTAGTCAATACATGGATAGGGGGTTGTCATTTATCTCCTGCAATACATGACTGGGATACATTTCAACAATTTGCCCGCAGGCAAATGTACTGCAATTTGACATATAGCTTCTGGTTCACACTTGGAGCAAAAACACATGTTGAGTCTTACTTGAACATGTTCCTGTACACACATAATCCTTGGGGTGCATTCGTGAGTACACATTTTATATTACGCAATGCATCTCAGTAGTGTCTGTATGCATGCTGGAGCACTCACCTGAACAAGAATTTTGTAGCATGTAAAGCAGGGACCCGTGCACCATGATGCAGGTTGACATAGTTGGTGCCACCCAGTCTTACTTAGCCCACCAGTATGTGCATTCCTGCATGCCAACGTCTACACAGTGCAGCAACATTCCTGGTTACCTTGCAGTGGTATGCCTTTCAGAAATGGCAAATAAGGATTTAACGGGGCATGGGTTTGGCATTTAAAGGTCAATCCATGTGCAGACTACTGCGTTTGTCCAGTGGGCCACTACATTCCAATTAGGCTGAATCCATGCAATGAGGCCTACTGACACTCCATAGTCTTCACAGCAATTGCAATTGCACAATGAACCTTGAAAAATACACACTGCACAGAGATCAGAAGGCTGACATCCAGTTAAGACCTGGATAACAATATGACCAGAATATTGCCAATGTGTACATCCACATGCATATTACGCATCAGACAGTATTTCAGTCAATCATCTAGACAACACCATGGTTACCTAGAGTAGCAGGCCTCCATACCTACAGCCTCCATGTCATCAGTGTAAATCTTCCTATTTCACACCATTTTACACAGTGATGACATGGCTTACTTTGAGGGAGCCTCAAGTACTCCTGATGCTGGATTATGACAGGCATACCTATGGTTAGGGGAAGAAATGGAAGATCTAGAACTATGTATGATAATGTACAAACACTCATACAGACACACAGGTAGCCATGTATTGTGTTACTGTAATGGATCGAATCCATTAATGTTGAACATTATGCCCCAACACAACAACATATGCAGCATCTATCATATTCAAAATGGTTAGATTGTGATGGCTACCCTGCTGACACTGTCATGCATGTTTTTACTGTTTGGTTTTTAGTTTGCCATTGTGCTATTGGAACAGGTATGTGTCTGAAAACAAATTAAGTGTAACACACCAGGTACAGTTGGCCACGCTTATGGTCACTCTCACTGAAATGGTGTTGCAGGAGAGCTCAAAACTATGCAGCATGTATGAGCATGGTAAGCTACATGTTGATGGAAGATATGTTGCATATTAACAAGCAGTGCGTGTGACTCTGATTTCATGATACCTACCTGGTCATACTTGGTAACAGTGTCTGTGTATTGATGTTGCACATCATCAGCATCTGTGTCATACACAATCTTGGACATATGCAACAGAAAACTGCCCAGACAAGCTTAGCAACAGAAATGTGACTGTGCTGCTACATATGTAGAATCATTTGGTTCATGCCATTTGTCGTACAACCTAATATGTTTATGTTGAATACATGCAGATTATGCAGCAGATGATGGTTACTGTGCCTAAAGCAGCATGTCTATAGATGTGCTACTATAAACATAAATGTAAAGATGCTTAGATCTTCCTCTCTGTTCATCAAAAATGAATCTATAATCAGGTTCTGTTGTGTTTCAACACTGACTGCAAAATGGTATTAGGTGATTATTACCTGCCAGAACACATCTCATTGTTACAATTTACATAGATCATACACAGACGTCAAAATGCTACATATGTGTACTTATGACACTTGCTGGTAGTGTTTGGGTTCCTGGAAGCTGTCCACCTAAATGGTTGAATGGGATATGTCCTCCTATGAGACAAGAAATTGTACATTGCATTGTAAATAGTGCGGTTACATATCGGTATTTTTTATATCTTACAAACAATGTCATCCCTGTATTTCAGATATACACAAAAGCTTTGACAGACATATCAAAATAGCACATTAATTAGTGACACAGCTATTCCGCTTGCAGGCCTGAGCTGGCTGGATGATGAATTTCTGAGGTATCCATCATCACATGCCTGAAGCATGCCTTAGGTATGTGATGTACTCAGTAATGCTGGCCAGCCTCATGTCAGACTCCATTGTACCATGACACATGGGGGATACCATTGACCCTCAGCAGAACTAAGTAGTACTTAGATGGGAAAAGACAGGCAGACACTGTAGTGACAGCATTAAAGCCATATAAGTCTTTCATGGCACTGGTGCACAGAGTGCTGACTAGCGGCAAATCTTGGTACCTTCAGACTTTGTGCTAGGATGCATGCCTTGTCAGCAGGCATTATGTTTTAGTAGTGCCACTTTAAAAGTCCACTGTTCTGCACATGTACATTTTGAAAACGACATATTAATCTGTGTGCATGTGTAACACAATGCAGCATACATGGAACATTTTACAGGAACTGAGTTTGGACATGTATCCCTTGCTCAGCTATTAACAATGGTGGTCTGGCAATTTTTGAAAATCCCCTGGTCATTTGCATATGTTACATAAAGGAATGCTCATAATTCCATGCATTTTCATTGAAAACCACCACTTGCAACCCAGTTAACAGCCCCTTGTGCCAGAGTATAGCAATGCAGTGGCAATGTAGTGATTGCCACTGTCTTTGTCAGGCAGCCATGTCTTACGCATAGAGTTAGGCAAGCTCCTTTATGTAATGTGCTGGCAAAGGCACTCCTACACTCAAGGCCATTTGTATGACCCAATATATGTGACACATGCACAACGCAACATGGTACATTTGCAATACATTTTTTTTAGGATAATTGTTGACCCACCCAAGGCCACCTTGTGTAGTCCTGAGAAACGTGACTAATCTCGGGTGACTCAATGCATTGCACATCACTGCATTGCCTTACTCTACACCTGGGAGTGATTCCATGAGCGTTGTACGGGGGTACACACTCACATCCCTTGGTTTTAGAAGCATTCCCAGACTCAACTAACCAGGTGAAGCTGGGAACGCGCCTGGACTTAAAACCACCCCAGGAGTGGCATTACAAAACGTTGGACTGTTGCAGGGATTCTGCACAAACACAGAACTATGCACGGGATTATATGACCTTGGTGTATAGGGAATGAGTCATACTACCACCTTAGTAACCATGAGCCCAGGACCGACTAGCTATAGTGTCTCACTTGTTCTCCTACTCACTCACAGAAAAACAAATGATTAGACACCCCAGAACACAACACTCCCAGATCTCTAAGGAATCGCGGTAACAAGACACAACCTTTCACTCACACTCTTGTACTTGTCCACAATAAGATCTGACAGATACACGAAACAGTCTAAAATATTTATTTTAACTAACGTTCCCTAACATGCAGTATACGTGCCACAACAAGCAGGAAAATGCATAGTACAAATACAGTCAGCATAGCAGCTAGTCCATACATCATGAACGGGGATGTCATAATGGAAAGACTATAGAGCCTAACCTCCCTCTCCTTGCTAAGAAGCAATATTATTATATATTAGAAGATCTCTGGGCTTTGTCAGCAGACCACATACCTTAGCCTATAGATGGTAGATCTACATCATAGGTGCTGTCTCGCTCTTCTCCCTGGAAAGGTCCCTCTCCAAGTTTGTGCCACCTATTCGTGTATGCTAATAAATCCAACGTACGTTGTCCAAACAACAGCTGCATCAGTATATTTTGTCTAGGTGCTAAGGCCTGGACAGAACAAAATAACAAGGGGCATTGTTGTTCGACCTTGCTCACAATGTTCAGTCAAAATCACAGGAACATGCAGAGAGTGAACACAGCCATGAGTTCTCATGTGAAAACAGCCATAGAAATTATTAGCAAAAAATAAAGACATGTAGTAATGTGTGCAAAGCAGCAGGCAGGCTGCAGCGTGCTCATGCTAACTTAGAGAAAATTACAATGTCCCTATGGGCCACGTTACAGGACCACTCATACTCCTTGTCACTTCATCTTTCAAAGTGTATTGCATTCTGCAACACACTTAGATGTAAGGGTGGGTGGCAAACTCCACTCCGCAGGTGGAGTACACAGAGCTTTTTCCACTCCGCGCTCTGCTTGGAACGCGGAGTATGGCCTTCTCCCACCCACTCCGAGTCCTCCTTACAAAGGCCTCTATGAATGAGAAATGGGCTCCCAGCCCTTGAACACTTGATTGGCTCTTTCACACTCCAAGACCAATTGTGCACTCCGTAGTACTCCATAGGCGTTGTCCACATGTCAAAGAGCTAATCAAGTGTTCCAGTTTAAGAGGAGCTCTGTCTCACAGGGGATCCTCGGAGATGGGGCTGCCTCCCTCTCTCCTGCTTCCCTCGCTCTGTGTCCCCCTCCTCATGGCCTTTCACCCCACTTGTGCTGCAATGAGCTGCAGAGGTGCAAGGCAGGAGCTCTCTGCCTGAGTCTCACCCTGCTGGAGGCAGGACAGGGGCAACCAGGCTGTGACCTGCAGGGAGTTGCGCATTTGAGAGGAGGGGGCTGAGCTGCAGGACACTGTGTTGGGACATTCTGGGCCACCAGCCACCCTTCTTCCTGGCCTTGGCATTACTTTACGGTGGCACTGCCCTCTGTCTGCCCTGTGGCTTCACTAAGGCCATAACAGAGCAACTGGCAGTGCCGGCTGAAGTGAGCATGATGTTTTCCACCCCGGGCCACCAGGCAGCCGTGCATCTCAGGCCCCTCAAGAAGTGGAACCCGACTCAAGGAGGAGGTGAACGATGACCCTAAGGCACCTGGAAGCGAAGGATTTGCAGGACCAGTTCGGCATGCGGGGCACAGCTCACCAAGTCCGGCCGGTGAGTGTCACTAAACTTTCAGTTCTCAAAGCCCAATAAATTGGGCGCAAGTTTTTGGGGAATGTCACTGTGCCAAGGAGTGGGGCTTGATGGTGGTCGGAAAAACTTTCATGGGGTAAAATATCCTAACCGGGGTCAGGCGGAACTTCACAGAATCACGGAGAGTTTTGGGGCAATTCCACGTAGCAGAACTCCGCAAGTTCTACCCACCCTTACTTAGATGGCAGAATATGGCTCACAAGATAATTTGATTAGCAGGGAGTTGCACCTTCATGAACAAGTACATTCCTGCATGTGGCATAGGCACTCTTGCTCCATGGTGCAAGGCTGCCTGTGTTGGTCCGAGAAAGACTAGAAATCCCTGGAGCAGGATGACAGCCATAAATGTATACTATTAGAAACAGTACATCTCTTCCAATTTTGCTTTCACGCATTTCCGGGCAGTAAGCTGACTATCTGCACTGCACTGTGTGGCCATGCTCATTATATGCCCCTTTGTTTACCTAAACAGAACTTTAGGGGAGCTCTACAGTGGTCCACATGTATCGGGCTAACACCAACATCATGACATGCAGTGCACACAATTAGGCACCGCACACGTTTTGGTTCTACAATCACTTTGAACTGTGGTAGAGTGTGTGAAGGTGAACACACACTACCAGCACATACACATTCCCCATGTGCACACTGTTCCACTTTTGAACCTATATGTTGTATATGTCTTGCACAAGCACATGCACTCTGCACATGGTTTTATTGTGCACACATATATTGATCAACATGATGTTGAGCAGGGGTGAGTGTAAGACACAGCAACAAACCTTTTGAAGAAGTGAGTGTGCCAGTAGGCCTCCCTGAATTGAACTGGGGTCACTTGGTCATGATCACTAGTACTGTTCACTACAAATCATGCTGCACACCCCACTTTAACTCTGTATTACTCCTGGCACAGGCAGTGGCAGTACCTCAACTCTGCGGGCAGGTCTTTGTGTGGCCCTCCAGGTTAAAAAAGATTGCAATCCATGACACAGGCCTATATAAAGACACACACTCAAATGCCTTTTCCCCTTTGGGATGATTCAAGATTTGTGATACCATCAACTATACACTTGGACACTCAGGGCAGGGGGTAAGTACTATTACCATGCAGAGGTAAGTTCATGTCACCTAAGCTCCATTACACCATGTACAATGAGACAGTGTATGTGCACATACATTTGGGTGTGACAATTGACATGGAGACTTGACACTTCTGCTATCTCTGTATTCTTAAGGTGTTGTGATGGTTGCAAGAACATCTCCATTGTCTTACTTCTCTGGCTAATGTATCACATTGGAAGGAAGTCTGTTCATAGTGTTGTTTTACAAGCCTTTGAGCCTCATCGTATTGGTGTGCAATGCATGGAAAATGTGTGAATTGTCAACTTTGGCATGATGTGATATATAGAGCAATGTGGCCAGTAACTGAGTCACATGTGTAGTGTTTTGAGGATGGCCACACATGCATGTATGCCTTCTTTACAAAGGACATTATCACATGTTCCCATGATACTAGTCCTTTGTCCATGAGAAGAGCCACTCATGATCTGTGATAGTATCTCCAATAATATTTGTACCAGCAAAGTGTTGCCATTCTGCATTCTACCGCATTCGTAAGCACTATACAATGAGGGGTTTGTCTCAGGTATGGACACATATGGTAGTTTGTGTTCTAAACTCACTCAGTACTATCTGAAACACACTTTTTTGGTGCAGAACACAGCAGGACTGCTAGTTGTGCAGCACTGCACTGCTCAAGGGTCTGAGGATAGGGATGGTAATGTTGGATGTGGATATGTGTTAAGCCTGGCCTGTCCCTGTAATGCAGTACACTGCATTACATTGCATTTCTGTGTTGGTGGATTAATTTTTGAGAGTGATGCCCCAAGTAGCTCAACGGTTCTGACGACATGAATCTTATGTGTTGAGGCCTACTTTTAGGTGAGACGATGTGAGTGACATGATGTTTACAGTGACTGTGATATAAAAGCCAACACAATGAATGAGTTCATACATTTATTTTCGTGTTGAACATTTTAGTGAATTGCAGACATTTTATCCATCATGTAACAAACAAATTAAGAAAATACATTTTGCACAATGTGGCCATGTTTACGCCGACCAGCCATTGTTTGGTGAATCTCTTCTCCGTCCACCTCCTTCTCCTCCATTGGATCATGTTGTTCATGCTCTCAAGTCACACAGGACATTAGTATGCACACAGATGTTGCGGAGGTTGGCTCATATCAGTATTATCTTGCAGACCATAGGGGGCGAGTATAGCAATCTCCCCCCTGGCATGGCATAGCATCGGAACCTTGACTTGAGTACACCAAATGTACGTTCAACCACTTTCTGGGTCTTGACAAGTGCCTGGCTGTACTGTCATTCCAGCTCTGTCTGGGGGTTGCACAAATGAGGGCATGACCCATGGCTGCAGGCCATATCCTTGGTCAGCTGAAAGTACAAAAAATACAACTGTTAATGATTATGCAGATTGTTACAACAACATTCCTGTCCATGTGTGTTATGTGAACTGAGTAACTCATACACATTTCTTGCAGCATTTGACGATCTGTGTTTTATATACAGTTGACCATTGGTTAACACATGTCACTTCTAGTTCTCTGTGTCACTGCAAATGTTGACCATGCCCTGATACTTTGGACACTGCTACATTCTGACTTTCATGTTTAAGCAGTAGATTGCTGTGATAGATATTTTGAAAAGTTCTTGGCCACTCTATGTTATGTGAACTCACTACATGTGCAAAGTGACAAAATATTGATCTGATTTTCTGCCATATGTTCATCCCTAGGTAGGTTGTGACAGTGCCAGCATGTTTGACACTCACACATACATATGTCCTTGTGAAACCTTGGATGTTGTTGCTTGCCTACATGACATTGACACAGCCTTTGAATTGTTCACTTACTTAAGTGTGTGAATTTGCTGCATATATGTGGTGGTTTCAAACATGTAGCATGGATAGTTGTAAAATTTGTTGTCAGTCTCCAGCTAATGCTTTTTGTCACACAAGTTGTCATGGTGCATTTGTATTGACACATAGGTCTTGCAATGTGGGCCATCTTTATGTATAACACACTGATGTTGCTACAAGTAACTTTCTACTACAGACTTGGACACAATAATTTGGGTTTTCACATGTATGACTCAAACTTGTAGGGGATTCTGAACATCTATGCCTTGATCCTGTCATAATTGATGTGGCCAGTGAATGTTGAGATTGGTATCCTGCGTACACTGTGATACCTTGTCCTGGTTTGATAGCATTGTGTTTGACTTTGTGAGTTTAACATTGCTGTATTTTTATGCATGTAATTTGGTCAACTTACACCACAAAACTGGTGATCTATCACATTGTTCATATATGTCAATGTAGCTTGATACATATGTGTATTGGTGTACCTCGACTGTGAGCATGGCTGAGACATATGTGTATTTTGTACTGTTGGTTTCACATTGTTAACTGATATTGACTTTCACACATGTCTGGGGCCTACACTTACATTGGATGCCACACATGGACTTTGCAACTACTTCTTTCAGTGTTGCTCCTGAAACGTTCGTCAACATACAAGTATACTTCCACATGTTTAACACTTACTCATTTACACAAGAGTTGTTGTCACACAATTGAATTTGTAGCACTTTAACTGATACCCAGATTAGGTACGCCATTGAGGAGACACTCATCTCACACTTATCTATTATGTACCCTTTTTAACATGTTGACTTGTCTTGTGTAGCATATGATTTATGATTGATTTGTTAACTAGTACAGATTATGTGGTTCCGTCCATTCACACAGTGTGAGATAACACAATACTACACACAGATGTTCTGTCACTACTGCCATTGCTCGATTTGTGAGGGAATGACAGAATGGAAAATAATTTTTTACACATTGCAGTACATTGTTACCAGTATGTGCACATGACACTAGGGGCCAGATATTTTGCTAAGTGCCACAGTGCAGCACAGAATGTAACCTTGATGCGCTGCACTGAGTCAATGAGAAATGGCAGGAGTGCACAGTAATTAGGCAAGACAGCACATTCCTATCCTTTCACCCTGTAAAGGCACACAATGGACTGCCTAGCACAAACATAGGTACCCTTGCACCATGGTGCAAGGGTGGCTGCATTGCATGCAGAATTGCTTTAGTGCAGGAAGCGGCACATTTCAATACATAAACAATACATAGAGATGTATTCCTCTATCTATGTGAACGCATGAGAGAGAGGGCAATATAATCTGTCAAGCGATACATCCAACACACAGTTAAAGTCGAATCCCGATATACATAGTATATCCCAAAAAATTCCTCTATCTATGTGTGCCACAGAATGCAGTACACATAGGAAGCAGAAGTGACTTGGATGACTTAAGTTATTTATCCTTGTAACACATCACCTGGGGAGGCATATGTATTTGATGCATTGCCATGTGTAGCTGGTTTGATGTACATGACATGCATCATAAACCATGGGAGTTGCATGGAGGCACCCATATTTATTTGAATTGTTCCCAGGTGTAGCTGGTTTGATATACATGACATGAATCATAAACCATGGAAGTTGTATGGAGACACCCACACAATGCTCATGGAACACCTCCCCTGCTCACAGTAATGCAACACAGCATTTTGCACAGCTTTTACATTACTCTAGATATTTAACACCAATCACAGCCACACAAGGTAGCTTCTGTGTCTTCACATATCTGACTTAGTGGTTTGCATCACATATGTATCACAGTGCATGGGGCAAATGTGAGGCGCACCTCTACCAACAAGTAGGCTATTCCCATATCGGCCATTCTGGAAGCGCTCAATGATGATACTGTGATGAAAGATGTACTAAAGAACGATGATGGATTCAACCCAGATCTGTGACTAGGGGTGAGTGTCTGAAAAGTTTCAGCACTCCTTCCATGATCTCCTTGTGTTTGTAGTATTTCCCCATACAGGACCCCAAGATCAACACAGAATTCTCACAATGTGTCTACCTTTAGGGATGGTTCCCCTGGTAGAAGAATTTGCCACATGGGGCACAGTATTTGGGGCAACCTATACCATCACGCAAAGTACACAACTAATAGCTGTTTTTCCTGATGTGCTCAAACAGATTCAAAATTAATACGGGTTGGCCCCTACCCTAGATTTGGGATTACATGAATTGCCAATTTTGCTACAGTATCCTCAATCATATTAAGTAATATCAAAGGGGAAGCAGCAGCATTGACAGTGCACCAGCATCTCACACAGGTCGCTTTGGCAAACCAAGAGCTTAAGCTATCTAAAATTAATGCTGAAACCTACACATCTATAGGTCAAGATAATTTGGGGGCCAGACCTAATAAACCTCGATTAAAAGGCAATTCTGAAAAGGATATGAAGGGACAAGCACTAGAGTATTCTAGAAAACACTGGGATAATAAGAAAAATAATGAAAATATAAAATCACAGAGTGGATCTCCTCCACAGGACTCTCCTGAAAAGCGCTAAAACTTGTGTAGCCGTGAAACTATAAAACAGCCTGATAGGTTTCAATATACTGATACATGTCCTTCTCATTCCTTTCAGGAAACACCTGAAAAACGCTTGGAGAGACAAAACGATCAGAGTGCAGGTTGGAGGAGTATGTGAAACCGAAGAAGTACAAAAACAACATTCTTCTGACATCACCGTAAAAAGGAAGAAATACTTCCAAAACTAAAACCTCAATTCAAGAAGAAGAAAGTGACTGGTATTTCTCTCAAATATGCCACACATATTGAGGCGTCTGCTTCTGAACTAGAGTTTGTACGAGAAGTCCCACCAGGGGAAAATGTGATATTACCATCCTTCTCCCTCCTTGTCCCTGAAGCAGTTGTCTAAGTCCACCGATTACCCCTAAGCCCCCAACAACCTGTCTGCCATGTTTTCTATGATTTTTGAGTCCTGCACACCCTTCAATTATGAAGAATCTATCCTCAATCGTCCTTCATACTCCAATGCCCTGAGTGAGTTCCTATACTTTATCTTCTGGCTCTTGATATAGGGTGGAGAATCACTGAATCCCACCTTCAACCAGCAGTGAGTTGCACACCAAACTATTCAGAAAGGTGCTCCCCCTTACAAGGCGGTGCTCCAGGTTACCGACAGTGAGAGTTGAACTTGTTGCTTATCATCTCACCTTTCTTGCTTTCTCATGTGAATCCAAGGACCACCCGGGCACCAATAAGCCTTGCAGCAGTGAGCTCTATATATGAAGTGGCTTTCCCTTTCTGCCGTGGGATACAGAAATCAAAGACCTAGCCCTGACTGCTGATACTGGCTGTCTTTATCAGTCCAACCTGCAGACTCTGTCAGTCATTGGAAGCTACTTTTAATGCTGGCTGAGTGGCTCAGTGACACTGTTAGATACCACATGGCTGCCGGCTAACAGTGCATCTCTGTACACATGAACTGACTCTTGAGTCTAGTGTGGACTGACCCTCCTACTTTACTTAACTCTTGTTTGCATGTACATGGCACCTTATCTTTCCCCCGGGCCAGTGCAGCACCATGATGCTTGGTGAATCTTTGGGGGAGGGACTGAACACTAAACATCAGGAAAGATAGTGAACCACTCTGGTGGTAGCAACAAGATAGACAGTGTGCTGCACAGTGCATATGTGGTATAGACACCTTGGTAGCTGCCTTACCCAACTGGTGCGCAGCAAAAAACTCAGGGGAGCCATTTCATTATTCAAGAGCTGGCATTGTGATTTCATCATCTAATAGCACAATGTATGAGGAGCCTCCAGCCCAATGGGTCCCAAATCATATACCCATGATATCCTGTCAGGTAGACCTCAAACAGACAGCTCTGTGTTACAGTCATACTAGAATCCAGCTGTTCAAAGATGGCCACCATGGATACTCATTCATCCACTGTGCCCATCTTTTAATTGGATTAATTAAAAATAAAATATGCTTCTAAAGATCGCCACCACACTTCCTTCAATGTGCAATCAGGCACACACGTTGGTGGTCATCTTCAAATGGTCAAAATAGCATTTTAAGATTGCCACTAATCAAGAACCATGCAGCCAAAGAATAGTGCGAGGACTAGGAGCAGCTAGACGACCATGGTTTGGGGTCAAGTGGAATAAATAGTGGAGACAAAAAGAGAAGTGAGCAGGGAGAGAGAATGAAAGAAAATAGTCCCTCATATGCACCACACAGCATTCGAAGGATATCTCAAACAATCATGATGCTGTTTGATTAAATGCTTATGGGTGGAACAATCAGAAGAATAGGGAGGAAATCCATTAAAGCAGAGATCTGAGAAAGGCAACAAAGCCATACAACTATGAACAAGGGGGTTGTTCATAGTGCACTCCAGGACAGATTTAGATTTTGGTACATGTGGTCATGCTGTCGAAAACCATTAATTTATCTGTCAACCACCATGGAGGTCCATCCATCAGATTTAGAACATGGGAGTTTGACGGACAAAAGTCAGTGAACCATCCGCTGTCTCCGTCACATTGTTCTTAATCCGTTGAAGGAATTATTCCCTAAACACGAGGAAGGGAATGAAGGAAAGCAGCTACTCCATCTGCTATATTTAGAATATAATTTCTGTAGATGGAAATATGGTGTTTCATCCTCCGCATCTGTTTTGGAGGAAAAAAAGCATGAATATCCAAACCTTGCCCACTACAGCCACTTAACCTACTCTATCAACATGTTCTTGCAACTCCAACCTCTAGGATTCTCTCTGGCAGTGGTGGATGAACAACACAATGCACAAAAAATGGAAAGTAATTGCAACTGTCTAAACTATTTTAAATGCACTATGTTAACTATCAATGGCACTAATGCTAACATTATGTACACCAGACCATATCTAACAGCAATGTACCCTGTCTCCATATCTGGCCACATTGAGCACACTATATGCCATATTAAGTACCCACCTGATACAATTGTACTACCCCACACCTCAAGTCAGTAATTGTATGCACAATTATAAAATAATTTACTAAATAAATGTATACTAATAATTAAAATTGGAAGATTGAACATAAATCCAACAACTATTCTGATTCATCCCACTTTACACACAATTATATGATTCAATCAGGTATTTGCCCACTGCCCACAACCTGTAGATGTATCCATATATAATGTGTGACATATATACATGTGAATCTCAGTAGCTAAAGCTACATTTAACCAGACAAATCATAAAGTTAAATGTAGTCACACACACAAACACACACACACACCCAGGCACACACAAACACACATGCACACACACACACACTATCACTCTGAATTCCCACACACTAGGCCCTCATACAAACACTAATTTTCTGTAACACAGAAAAAGGGACTTAACTACATTTCCCACATTGCAACACAAAGGAAATCACAAAACATGGAAATGTAAGTAAATGGTTAAATAAGCAACACATTGGAATGCATAAATCACACATGGAAAACATTATAACATTTATCAAAACTAAATATATCTACAAGTAAATAGCGGACACAAAAGGTTAAATTATACATCTTAATAAATAAAAAATAAAAAATAAAATGGGACAAAAGTATCCATTATCTTCTGGGTATTTTAATTTCATTCAAAAACAGTCTGTATAACTCTCTAGGATTTTATCTTGTCTCATCATAGTAGTCTCTTCCTCATTTCCTCATAGATGTCTCAATACTTCTGGGGCAGATGGATGTCTGGGTACCCAACGTTTTTGAATGGGTGGGGTTTTTAGGATTTTTTTAGGCAGTCCTGGGGAGAAATGATGATGGAAATTGTGAGATTTTAGGGTATTGAAGATTTTGGAGGTAGGGGAATGTTTACGGGTAGAGGGTGTTTTCAGGACTGGTTGAATGGAGGATGAAGGTGGAGGGAATCATGTAAAGGCTTTGGAACGCGGTTAGAGCTTTAAATGTGGGTAGGTGCTGGAATAGATCCACGATTTGAATGGGGTGAAAGAGGAATTGGGACAGGGGTGCTGGAAGCACTGGTGTCAGCAGAGGCTCTTACAGAGCAGAATCCATGTCATCCAGGATGTCAATCACTTGAGAGAGTTTCTGACTGCAACAAGCAGTACGTTGTACAAAGAGGTTCTATAGACCCTCCAATGCTTCCTCAGGCACATGTGCTGGTGGGATGGGTGTAGGTGGAAAGGTGCCTGGGCAAAGGAGACCCCAGTCTGTTTAATGACAGGAGTGAGGGTGTGCTGGTAGTAGTGGTGGTGGTAGCCACAGGAACAGATGTTGTGACTACCATGTAGAGCTAGTACAAATCGGAGTCCTCAGAACCAAAAGCACTAGTGGGCTCCTGGCCAGCCCCATCACACTAGTCACCACTGGGTTCTGCGGTGTTGATGGTTCCACCTTCCAACCTCCCATGGCTCTCCAGCTGGTACCTTGAAGGCAGGCCAACATCTCCCCCTCTTGCTCTGGAAGAGCTGAAAGCAGACATATGCACGCATCTGTTACATACTACAGTGGTCAGTAGCAAAAGGTACACACATCAAGGAGGTCCAGAAAATAAGACATCTTAGCTTGCTACCCTCAAAAGGACAAACAATTGTACATCAAATATTTTGATTGTGTCAGACCTGTTGCTCCATCACAAATGTCATGGATATATTGTATGCTGTATTGCAAGTACATTATATTATCAAACACTTATAATAAGACATAGCAAACGCTCATCTTTTTAGTGACAGACTACCCATCTGCAGATCTCAATATCATACACTATACCTTTTAATGAATTCATTTCAAGTAAAGCTAAAATTCTGTATGTTATAGGGGACACTGTGTCACAAATGTGACATATTTTGACCAACACGTTATCTGTTATATATGCTTTAATGCAAAGTGTCTTGACATCACACACAGCTGTGGGAGGCCAGTCACACCTGGTGACCTCTAAATTGCAGCTGGCAGTGTCTCCCGGGCAAGGAGGGAGAGCAGGGGGAGATGGGGTAACCCTGCCTTGTACCACGCACTACTGGGAAGGAGTCCGACAGAAGCCCACAGCAAGAAACCACAGCCTCAGGGGCATCATAAGGGAGTTGCACCTTCCAAATGAATTCTGACCCCAGACCCACATGGGGCATAACGTTGAAAAGGTAACATCAGTCAACACAGTCAAACACCTTCTCGACATACAATGAAAGCATCAGAAATTTGGAGGGTCTTCCTTTGTCTGCTACAGCAAGTGGAACAGAAAGCTGAGAAGATCTTGGGAGCTTCAGCCCGGGATGAAGCCCACCTGTTCAAATGGGTATCACCTTCATTTTGACGTTGAGCAGTGAAATTGGGCAGTAGAGCTGGCACAGTCCAGGGGGTCCTTACCAGCCTTGGGGATGAGGACTAGGAGCCCACCTCCTCTGCCCCCTTAAATGCCCTTGATAGGTGGAGGGCCAAGGACTACTAGTGGGGCCTAACCAGAATGCCATCTATAGTGAATGGGGAATACTGACTACTGCTAGCCTGAGTGGTGTAGGACTCAAGGACCAGCCTATGAAACACTAGGGCCCTGACATCAGGGTGCACTGTGTAATGTTTGTGAATGTCGGATTTTACTTTCTGGTTGCCTATAAATACACCTTTTTTCATAAAAGCAAATATTTGACATGACAGTCATTTATTGTTGCTGCGTGTATTTTGAGTTGTGAGCCTGTGTTCATCCTCCTGTGTCTACCTACCCCCCAAGAAGTCTTGGATTGCTCTGCCCATGCTACAATCTGTAGGGGTACTTGGCCCAGTTGCTTTAGATCTGTAGTAGTTCTGGCCATGAGGAGTAAAAGGCCTCAACTCCCAGTTACCTCTGCTTGCCCAGTCGCCCTCTGAGTGGGGTTCTGACACCTGATTGCTGTGGCTTGATGAGTCACGCTAGCAGCCTACTAGGGGCCCGATTCACAGAACTAACTTAAGACAAAATCCTAAACTTACTACCATTTTGGTATTCACAGAAGGCACTTCCTCATTTTGGTATTCACAGAAGGCACTTACTTACTTATTTTGAGTAACTTACTCATTTTGAGTAACTTACTCATTTTGTGTAACTTACTCATTTTGGTATTCACAGAAGGCACTTACTCATTGATGAGTAAGTGACTTCTGTGAATACCAAAATAGTAAGTTACACAAAATGAGTAAGTTACTCAAAATGAGTAAGTTACTCATTTTAGTATTCACAGAAGGCACTTACTAATCAATGAGTAAGTGCCTTCTGTGAATACCAAAATGAGTAAGCTACACAAAATGAGTAAGTTACTCAAAATGAGTAAGTTACTCAAAATGAGTAAGTAAGTGCCTTCTGTGAATACCAAAATGAGTAAGTGCCTTCTGTGAATACCAAAATGGTAGTAAGTTTAGGATTTTGTCTTAAGTTAGTTCTGTGAATCGGGTTCTAGGTTTTCTCAGCTTTTGATTGCAGTTAGGCAGCATACACCACCAAATCAATGAAATGTAATCGCTCCAGTAGTTTAGCATGGTTGTCATACATTTAACATAACTTGTCTGAGTATGTAAGGTCAGTTATCAAAACCCCATTTAATTTACAAAGCATAGTTTCTACTTTTGATAGTTCCAGATGTAGTAGTTATGGCGCCCGCTGAAGTTTTTATACTCATCCCTAATGACTACTGTAAAAGCCTGCAAGTATCAAAGGGAACTAGCTTCTGGATAGGAGCTCCTGATATGTGTATGTAATGCAACACAAATGTGTTTTAGAAGACCCTCACTCACCAACCTAGTTGGTGACATGCCATCATCGGGTCCCACCCAAGGTACCGAGTGTACCTTGGGTGTGCTTCGACGCCTGGATGCAGCGGAGCTGGTTCTGTGCAGTGAGTGTGCAGTGAAAGTGAAATGAGTGTGGTTTAAAAAGCTGTCTGTAGGGTCCCGTTAAGTAACAAGAAGATTATTTTAATGTGTGGGCCCTCGGCAGTGATTAAAAAAGGAGAGGTGGATATCTCTGGAGATAATTAGGCTCCGATATCCTGTGTGGTCAACATGTTTCAGCCAGTCTCTCTGTGCTGGGCTGGCTTTCTTCAGGACCTTATGTGTGTGAGATTAAAATGGTGGTCTAAAACTAAATGTGTAAGAGACCATCTATGTGGCGCACTCGCTAAGGTGCGTTATGTGATAGAGGATGGTTTCCTCTCGCGACGCATACCTGTTAGTGGGGGTAAAAAGGCGACAGACAAACATACACATTGATACATTTAGATGATATCGTTTAGACACATCCATTAGTGTGAATCAGGAGCATGGTGTCCGTGCTCTAATCGGATAAAATACGTGGGAGGACGGACCGTGGCATTTTTGTGCATTGTAATTAAATCAAAACAATGTATACGCCTCTTATATATGCGTTATCATGTGAAAATCAATATACGATAATGCATGGTGGTGAATAAAAGGATAAAAGGATAAAAACAATTTATGCTCACTCAGAAATTGTCTGAGAAATGCCCCATGAGTTCCGTGGGAGGGCCCGACCTATTGTCACACACTGTGTGTTTGGAAAAGAAAAAAGAAAAGAAGAGTGAAGAGTAAAGGCACATACGTTGTAAATCACTGGCGTGCCGTATGGCTAGGGGACTCCTTGTCCCTCGAAGGCTGGAACCCCCCAGAAGAAAGCCCCACTTACTTCTTCAAGATCAGAGGCCCGTCTCCGTACCTAGTCTGGCCGCATCGGAACTCCAACGGTAAATGACTGGTGCGAGGTGGGAGTTTAAATACCTTGGCAGCTTCTGCCGGTGAAAACAGGTTTCTCTAACGAACTCCAGGTGCGAGTGGTCTGTTTCCATGCCTTGCACCTCTGTGAGTAAACAGAGAAGAAAGCAAGCGCACGTGTTTTTTTTGCTTACGCTGCGTGTGAATAAAGTTAAATTGAATTGTGTGTAAATTCAATGGTGTATCGGGTAATTCCCTATGTAATGTTGCTTCACTTTATAATTAATTTAGAAAGGTTTTAGTCGGCTGTGTTATGCTAGAGAAAGCGCGCTAGTTAAGTGGAGTATTTAGTTATATCCCCATGGAGATGGAAAGGCAGGGAGACTAAGCTCCGTACTGGGTCTGCATACAAAGAGGCGTTAAACAAATGCGCACGTGTTGGTCCCTGCATCTGGGTATCGTGCGTGTATTCAAGAAGTATTATTAGGCAATTCCCTCTGTTATGTAATACGGGTTTGAATTTTGGAGGGTTGGGAAGGCCGAGTTTATGTGAGACGCCTATTAGTTGAAGCCTCGTTGTTTTCTGCCTGGAAGTGAAGAGGCAGGGGGACCGGTCTCCGTACTATATGTGTAGGGTCCGCATGGACCGAATGTGCATATATTACCCTCTGCATTTGGCAGTGAGACGTATATAGGGAAGGGGTCATAATGGAGACACATAGGTCTTTAGGGCTCTTGATGAATACATAGGTGTTTAGGGCTCTTGATGAATATAGTGACCCTAGGCATGGGGGACTCATGCGTTTACCGCAGTTGTGATGGAAAGAGTACAGATAGTCAACAGTGAAGACTGTTCCTCGGAATATTGTCATTCAATCCTGTTTTGTTAGTGGAAATGCGGTATATCCAGCGTTGTTCCTTTTGTAAAAGGATTTTATCATTAGTGCTGCTATGGCATGCGATATGTTCTATAACGGTCCACCTGATGTCATTAGGTGTATGCCCTGTAGTAAGGAAATGGTCTGTAAGTTTGCTCAGGTTCTTTTTGCAACGTATGGTGCTGCGGTGTTCCACGATGCGTGTCCTTACTTTCAACCCTCCAAAATTCAAACCCATATACCCACGTGTGCATTTGTTTAACGCCTCTTTGTATGCAGACCCAGTACGGAGCTTAGTCTCCCTGCCTTTCCATCTCCATGGGGATATAACTAAATACTCCACTTAACTAGCACGCTTTCTCTAGCGTAACACAGCCGACTAAAACCTTTCTAAATTAATTATAAAGTGAAGCAACATTACATAGGGAATTACCCGATACACCATTGAATTTACACACAATTCAATTTAACTTTATTCACACGCAGCGTAAGGAAAAAAAACACGTGCGCTTGCTTTCTTCTCTGTTTACTCACACAGGTGCAAGGCATGGAAACAAACCACTCGCACCTGGAGTTCGTTAGAGAAACCTGTTTTCACCGGCAGAAGCTGCCAAGGTATTTAAACTCCCGCCTCGCACCTGTCATTTACCGTCGGAGTTCCGATGCGGCCAGACTAGGTACGGAGACGGGCCTCTGATCTTGAAGAAGTAAGTGGGGCGTTCTTCTGGGGGTTCCAGCCTTCGAGGGACAAGGAGTCCCCTAGCCATACAGCACGCCAGTGATTTACAACGTATGTGCCTTTACTCTTCACTCTTCTTTTCTTTTTTCTTTTCCAAACACACAGTGTGTGACAATAGGTTGGGCCCCCCCACGGAACTCATGGGGCATTTCTCAGACAATTTCTGAGTGAGCATCTAAATCTAAATCCGTATTTGTAAAGCGCGAACTACTCACCCTTACGGGTCTCAAGGCGCTGGGGGCCGTCGTGGAAATTAAGTGAGCTATTGCCCAGAGTCACATGGTGCTGAGCTGAGCTGCCACCGGAGCCGGAGATCGAACCGTGAGCCCTGTGCTCCGAAGTCAGCTGCCCTGGCCGCTGCACCACACCTCTCCACATAAATTGTTTTTATCCTTTTATCCTTTTATTCACCACCATGCATTATCGTATATTGATTTTCACATGATAACGCATATATAAGAGGCGTATAGATTGTTTTGATTTAATTACAATGCACAAAAACGCCACGGTCCGTCCTCACCACGTATTTTATCCGATTAGAGCACGGACACCACGCTCCTGATTCACACTAATGGATGTGTCTAAACGATATCATCTAAATGTATCAATGTGTATGTTTGTCTGTCGCCTTTTTACCCCCACTAACAGGTATGCGTCGCGAGAGGAAACCATCCTCTATCACATAACGCACCTTAGCGAGTGCGCCACATAGATGGTCTCTTACACATTTAGTTTTAGACCACCATTTTAATCTCACACACATAAGGTCCTGAAGAAAGCCAGCCCAGCACAGAGAGACTGGCTGAAACATGTTGACCACACAGGATATCGGAGCCTAATTATCTCCAGAGATATCCACCTCTCCTTTTTTAATCACTGCCGAGGGCCCACACATTTAAATAGTCTTCTTATTACTTAACGGGACCCTACGGACAGCTTTTTAAACCACACTCATTTCACTTTCACTGCACACTCACTGCACAGAACCAGCTCCGCTGCATCCAGGCGTCGAATCACACCCAAGGTACACTCGGTACCTTGGGTGGGACCCGATGATGAAGCATGTCACCAACTAGGTTGGTGAGTGAGGGTCTTCTAAAACACATATGTGTTGCATTACATACACATATCAGGAGCTCCTATCCAGTAGCTAGTTCCCTTTGATACTTGCATTATACCCAGGGGAAGTGAACTGGCTTCTACCTTCCTCGCTCTTCATTTTGATTATTACCAACCCTACTGTAAAAGCCTCCCATTTTAGGAGCGGGGTAGAAGCAGTGCCATTATTGTCTTCAAAATAATTAACAAGTGCCTCCTGAAGGGTTTCCCTAAATACTGTGTCTTCCTGCCACAGAGGCTGCAAGCGCCATGTTGCTATGGGTTAGAGGATTCTTCCCCAGGCTAAGCCCACCTTTGGAGGCTTGTGACCAGAAAAAGTTTGCCCCAAGTATGTGGCATAGAGGACATATGACTGCAGCCTCCCTGAGCACACCATCTGGTAGAGTCTAACATGTAAATAAGGTGGGGCTGGATAGTATGAGTATTCCTTTTATTGACCATTCCTTATGCACCAGGAATCTACAAGGGACCAAAACTGGAGCCATGATGCCAAGGCATAGGCATTGCGGATCACTGGTGTTCCTGGAAACAGGGGGTGAGGAGATCCAGGACAATATCAAACACAATAATAACATCCTCCCTTAGAAACCATAGGATGTTGCTTGGTCAGCCATCTTTGATGACAATACATGTAGAAAGGAGTGTTGCTCCAAGTGTGGTGCATATATACTAGTCAGTACTAATGGGTGTTCATCTAGACAGGCCCTGGCAAGGACATATCTACTGTAGGTTTAAGGGGGCAGGCTTTGTCTTAATTAAATGTGTTCCGGTCCTACTTAGATTAGCTGCCCCTCTGGCAATGGAGGAAAATGTGGTGTTAAACAACTGTCTCCTCATCTATATTGGAGAAGGTCCACCTTTCTAGGGTTTAGGTGCGTCTCCTGGAAGTAAATCACATTAGCTCTCGGTCTCTTCAATTGTGCATGAATTTTATGTATTTTTTTTTCCCATGGAGCCGATACCTCTAATATTCCATAGTGAAAAAATGCATCTACCTTGAGTAGTCATATTGTAGGTATATTAGCGTATGTAATGGGACCCTAGATATGGTCCATGTTTCACTTGTGGAGGGATAGGATTGCCAGAAGAGGCCACTTGGGGGGAGCGGGAGGTCCCAGATGGGTTCCTACCCAACATATAACTTTCTCTTAAAAACAACAGATCAGAGACTAAACTATCTGTTGATCAAGCATTGTAAGAACTGGAACAACATTGTTAAGGATGTGACATTGGTTGGAGAGATGTGCCAGTACTACAGTAAATACTGACCGGGTCCATGCTCTATTTCCTGATCTATGTTTATTATTACAAGGGCAAAGGGGCCAGTTACAATGAGAAATCACAGCAAAAAATGGGCTTTGGCACATTTTTGCCAGCCATCTCAATATAAAACAGAGCTTTATAAGAAATGGGGTTATTAGTTGAGAGGGGTGGAAGCCTCACTCAAATAAGAAGCCCAGTCCTTGTCAGGGTGAACCACAAAGTTACTAAATAAACCTGTGCTTACGTCTATGGTAGCTTGGAACAAAAGCAATCAGGCATAACTTAGAGGCAATGTATAAAGTATATAAGCAGCCCTCATACTCCAAACCAAGTTAGACAAATAGAGTTCCTTTTATGAAACAAAATGACACCAAAACAACAATCAGTAGAACCGGAGTTTAGATTTTTTCAGGGCCATGTGGTAATTTGATAGTACTGGGCTTGGGTAAAGTCACAAGTTCAGGCCAACAGCAACGGAGCACGGGTCGGATACGGGGACCAGGTTTCTCCCTCTGAAGAGTTTGCCTTCACAAGTCCAAGTCCACACAAGCAGCTGCAGGTTGAGGTTTGTATTGGCGAGCCACGATTAGGTCGTTGCCAGAGTGTGGAGCAGATCTGGTGTTGCAGATGGCCGCTGTTGTAGCACGAAGAGCCAGTCATTGTCAGAGGTTCGTGTTGGTGGTCGGCATAGATGGTCGCTGCTGAGCGGGCTGTCGTGGCTGACACAATGTGCAGATGTTGCTGGAGATTTGCATTGGCAGGCATCGCAGACGATCATTTCACGATGATAACAAGCTGCTTCACGGTCACAAGGAGTCCAAAACTTCAGTATTTTAACCTTCAGTTTAGGAGGAGCACACTCTGATGCTAGCTAAGGGTCAATGGCCTGGAGGGCACCTCTTGGGGATGAGGACTCCAGAAGTGACCAGCAGCATGGTTCAGGCAGGTCCAGTTGGTGTTAGTCAGCTGGGCAGCTGCAGGGTTTCTCTATCAGATTGTTATGCCCCTGCAGTTCAAACAGGAGGTCAGCCAGCTTACCCCTGGAGTCACTTATGATGAGTCTGGGTTAAAGGCAAGGAGGTCCAATCTTTCTTCAAGATGCAGGTCCAGTCCTTTCACAGCTGGATAGCAGGGCAATACAGTAGCAGTCCTTCTTACAGAGCAGCAAAGCAGTCCTTCTGAGGTGTACTCAAGAGTTGGGTCTGAAGGTCCATTATTTATACCTGGTGCTCACTTTGAAGTAGGAGAAGGTCCTGGAGGTTTCCATCGCCAGAAGTGTTTGCAATTTCCTAAGTCCCTGACCTGTCAGTACTCCTGTAGCTCTATACCGTTGCAGGTGATCGACTGATCGAGTCTGGACATCCAAAATCTCCGAGCCCCAAGCACCAGCACCAAGCCAAGCTCCAAGCCCCCGTTGCGGTTCCAGCTGTGAGGGAGAACCGCGGCGGTCGGGCGGAGGTGAGGGGCGGTGGCGGGGGAAGACGGAGAGGGAGAGGGGGACGGAGGTGAGCGACGAGCCCTTGAGATGCGGAGCTCCGGGAGCCGTCACTGAGCCGGGAGCCATCCCTGACGTGTCCATGCTTCGTACGAGTGCTGACTGCCCGGGAAAAAGCTCTTCACTAGGCTACACGGCCCTCATCCCCCTCCCCTTGTCTACACTCATCTACACAGGTCATACCCTAGCAGACCCTGCAGAAAGCAACGGAGGTGAGCTGCCTGCCCCTATACCAGTGGACTGTTGTGGACTGTTGTGGACTACTGAGTTAGGTGTTGGGTGTGTCAGCTGTCTGGACGCGGTGTAGAGGTGGTGTAGAACAAGGGGCGTTTCCGGCCCCCGATGGACCTTAACCCCTCTCCACTATATTTCTGTTTCGCTATCTGGCACTGGTTAATCTAGCTTAAAAAGGCCTTCTCAGCGGCAGCAGCAATTTTTCAGCGATTTTTGGCAGGTCTGAGGTGAGGTACTAAGTGTGAACAGGTGGACTAAGTGAACTAAGTGGACCAAGTGGGGTCAAGTGTGAGTCTGTGTGGTGTGTACCTATACCCCGAGCGCAGCGGCTTTTAGCAGCTGTTGCCCAGGCCCAGGAGTGTGAGCCCAGGACCCTGCGGAAGCGGTCCAGCTAGGTTTTTGTTGCGGCCTGCGGGGGTGTCTGGTGAGCTGGTGAGCTCCCGCTTGGGTGGTACCTAGCCCTTCTCCAGCCCTTGAAGCTCCTCAACTGTTCTTCACACGTGTTTTATGCTCCTGCTCCTGCTACAACCCCACAGTCCCAGGCCTAGGGCGAACACTTGGGCGAACACTTGGGGGGTATACTTGGCTTCCAGCTTTCCAGCTTTCAGCCTCCAGGCTTACAGTCTAGGGAGCCATCTTGTAACTGTATCAGCCTGGAAAAAGACCTGTATTACTCCCTAGCAACCACGAAAAGAGGCTGTCAATTACTTGAAAAGGCACCCAAGGATGTTTTTGGAGTGTCTTTTTGTGGAATCGTGGAATTGTGGAGCTAACATAGCAAGACAACAGCCACGATCTGTTTTGAGGCCGCTAGCCTGAAGCTAACAAGAGTCTATTAATTTTAGCACAGACGAGATCCGGTAAGGTGCGGTCTAAGGCACAAGCCCCAATTAAAAGGAAGCAAGAAAGAGACACCGCACTGGGAAATCTTTCTGCAAAAAAGGAAACCACAAATCCAGTTGTGCAGGTCCGTTGTCAATGTCAATGTCGACGACTCCCCCGTCCAGAGGAATTGTAGTGCCACCTATGACTCAGACCTAGACTTGGCCCTGGACCTGAGCCCGGAGCTTCGCCTAGACGGTAGCCCCAAGGTTCTAACCACCCTAGACCATCCTGTGGGCTGGAGGCCAGGCCAGACTGTTGACAAAGACAGTGACAAAGAAGATAAAAAATCGTTGGATCATCATAACCTGTCCAAAATAACAGATTACTTCCGGCCATCAAGCAAACACGACACAATTCAACAAATAAATAAGAATGATAAATGTCAACCAGAAGTGACGGACGCTATTTGCCATTTTCACACCTTTCCACCCCCCAACTCAGTATCTCTATCAAACTTGCATCCATCAAGTAGGTCTCCTGTGTATGCCCCAGAAGATGTGGTGTATGCCCCAGAAGATGTGGTGTATACAGATACAGCTTCAGCAGGTGCTGATGGGTGGGCACATCAAATTGTCGTATTTCCTGAATTTAAATTAAACAACAATGAGGATCCCCCCCTGCTAGTCCCCGAGGAGGGACCCAAAACAATCACCCAGGAAGCAACTATAGAAGAAGAGTTAACCAAAAGGGCTCGGATAGTGACACCCGGAGAAAATCCCCTGAACCTGTGGTCTGCTATATTGAACTCTATGCAAGCAACAGCACTGGACCTAACTCACCACTCAAACAAAATGGACATCCAGGTGGATATTATGAACACAATGGCAATATTTGTGTCTGGAATCGACGAGAAACTTGAAAAATTAAACGCACTAGTCACAAGGGTCCAATCAAACCATTTAAATTATTTTAAAGTTTGTTCCTGCAAGGAGGTAGTCGAGACACTAGTGCAACTCCTGGCTATCATGCAAGCAATACTGGATGAAGTCAAAAACAACACTGGCCCGAGTTTCAGCCCGGTACAACATTAAAAGAGGAAAGATCCAGTCCAAAGAATGTAACTGCATGGAGCCAAGTGGTTCCTATTGAAAGGCCGGCAGAGGAAGACTCCGTGGATATAGTAGAGGACAATCTCGAAACTCCGTCCAGGGTCCACCATGAAGCACCTGTGGTTGGGAGCACAAAAACTAATGCTCCAGATGTACCCCGACAAACTAAAAGGGAAAGGAAACAAGTGTGAAAAAGAAGGAACAAAATCCACTCGGGTGACTTAGAGAGCATTTATACCTCCTATATTACTCACCAGGAAGACCAGGATTGTCTAGGGATGGCCCAAACGTACCCGAAGACACATGGTACCACCGTGGCTCCATCTCACGATGTTGTTCACAACAAGGTAATATCCCCTAAAAATTTAAGGGCATCTTGTACCATACCCAGTGGACCATTGCCATTACACAGTTCCCAACCAGAGGGAACACCTGGAGTCCACCATGCCGGCCGAAAAGACAAAATACAGCGCACCGTGAATCCGCAAGCAAAAGAATCCATGGAAGAAGAAACCCAGACACAGCCCTCAAGTGATTAGCCTCTCCTGGAACCTCAGTTGCAGGCGGCAACTGATGGCAATCAACCGACTTCAAGAGGTAGTGTCAGTCCCGATCAACTTTTTGGTTTAAACAACTCTGGTCAGATGTTGCTGTGGATCCCAGAATTTAAATCGAGAAGAAATCTTAAACCGCTCAAAGATCCTAAAATTGCTCAAAGCCTTGCCAGACCTGGCCCATGTAACGTCTGATGACATCTTTTCAAATAAGTTCCTGCCGGCAAGAAGATGTCAGCTTACGGACCCCACTCTAGTCACCTTCTTATCCTTGGTGCTTCCGGCTCTGATTTTGGAAAAGAAAAAGCATCTAAAAGCCTGGGGCATCGAAGTAACTTCCTATCATGGGGATAGATATCCCCATGTGCTCCTTGTGGGGCCACCAATAAGTGAGCAACTGGCTCCCAATGGGTCTGTACTAAGAGGAGCTGGTGGAAGGTCCCCCCCTGCGGTCCATCACAAATCGGACTCAGATTTCACTAAAATGACTATCAAAGTAACTAACGAAACAGCCACCGGCCTGCCGCGAAGACTGGTAACAACCAATGAGCAACAATCCTCTTGGGGCTGGTTACCGCAGGCTCTGTCTTGAATTAGGAGCAGTCAAGATTGAGGCGAGGGAAAACCACCAGAAAAAGTTCCAGGCTGCCTCGTAGTCTGTTCTTGGAACATCAACAGCCTACAAACAAAACCTTTGGATCCAGAATTCATAGGATTCCTGAGATCCTTTGATATCTTAATGTTCCAGGAAACTTGGGCGCAGACTACTATCCCTCTCATCAGCTACAAAGAATACACAAAACCAGCAGAAAGAAAGAGGGCAAAAGGGGGCCTGGCAATTTATATAACACCAACATAGCAAGTGAAATGGTGGAAGTGTTCGTGGACGAGCCAAATATGCTGGTATTAAAATTGGAAGGTTGGGCTAATAATTCTAAAGATCCAATCATTGTCGTTAATCTGCACATCTATCCAAAGCAAAAGCGACATCTTCCAGGAGAATAGCAGCTCACTTAAACCAGTTGAAAGATAGCCATAATAAGGCACATTGGCTAGTTTCCGGAGACATTAACGTCAACTTTTTCATTGTCCCTCGGAGGAACATATGGACAACGCGGGCCCCCGCCCTGAGCAAGCAATACCATCAAACATACGGAGGGATAACACAGGAGAAGAACTCATAAAAGCCTGTGAACTATTGGGCCTGCTGGCACTAAACGGTCGAAAACCATTTGACATTCCACCTGTCTGGTCAAGGGTCTGTGGTAATGCAGTTTTAATCATAGATTTACCACTAGGTTTGTGACTATAGTATATACCATCATGTGGAAAGCTATCACAATCCTCAGGTCATCATGGTGGACGCATCCCTGCACAAACTTGAGGCATTTCGCACATTGTCAGGAGAAACACACTCAGAAAACCTGAAACGCCCGAAGTGGAGCCCTGGCTCCATTAACTCATTAGCAGAAGATGCAGTCTCAAGTTTACAGGTCCTAGCTCAACTAGATCTCGATCCAATAGCGACATGGGCGACACTTGTCAATAATATGACTAAAATCCACAGTGAGAACAGCCACAAAAAGGGAACTCGACTTGATCATGGTAAATCGTCAACTATTCCCGTCCATATTCGGAACATAAGAAAGGAAACAGGCACATTTTTCAGCCAATCCTGCCAACATCCAGGAGACCCGGATCTACTACAACAACTCCGCAATGAGAGACGGCGGCTAAAAAAAGAGATCTGGAAGCATAAACAAGTCAATCAAGAAACACTATGGGCCCAGTTATTACACGCCTCTAAAACGCACAACTCGAAAAGATTCTGGTAGATAATTAATAGGAATAAGAAAGGTCCTGCAGCTGCAAATAACGCAAATATCAGCGCGACAGAATGGGTACATTACTAAAGTCACACTTCAAGAGCGGTTTGACGCTTACAGCTAGTCCTTACTGTCCTAATAAAACCACTGTGGCACAGCGGATAATTACAGAAAACGAAGTAGAGAAGGTCATCAAAAAGTCCCAGGTCGACTGTGCCCCCGGCCCAAATGGGCTATCACAGGCATTATTCAAACATCTTTCCCCACAATGGGCGGACTTCCTAGCATCAATGTTCAATTTCATTTTGGAAAACAACGTTATTCCTGATAGCTGGAGGAGCTCCATACTACATCCCATTTTTAAAAAAGGCTTGGCATGTTCACCCAGCAACTATAGGTTAATAGCATTGATGGATGTTGAGTTAAAATATTTTTCAACGCTGTTACTGCATGATCTGGATTCCTGGTCGCACAACAAAGGAAGATTCCCCTCAAACCAAACTGGCTTCCTAAGGGGCCAAGGTACTTCAACCAATCTTATGACACTGAGCCTAATCAGGAACAGAGCAAAAGCAACTAGGACACCCCTTTACATGTGCTTTGTAGATTTTAAAGCAGCTTTTGATGGTGTCCCCCGGCACAAACTATGGATCAAGCTTCAGCGATGGGGTATCCCACCGAGCATCCTACAAGCAATTAGGCTGGTATATTCGGACACCTGGGTCAAGATTAAAATTGGAGATGGCTCGTGCGTATCAAGGAAGGTGCAAACAACATCTGGCGTAAAACAGAGCTGTGTCCTAGGCCCCTTCCTCTTTAATTTATTTTTGGCAGATCTCTCTAGTGAGCTAATACAGACAGGCTAACGTATCCGGTGGGGGTGCACGGAATCCATCCGCCACCAATCCCATAGTTTATGTTATCCAAACGTGCAGATCCTGTATAGGTAATATAGGAACTACACGACATGGCGCCACCAACGTTGGTTGGGTACATATTTAACAGTAGAATCTGAGTAGTTCAGTTGTGCTATTATCAGAGACCCCTACTCACAAAACACCAGAGACGTCTGGAGTGAGTGGGCACAAACTCCGCCACAGCTGAGTAGGCGAGAAATCCTATTTATTGGCTGTTGGTTAATCAAGCTTGAAGGACACATTGTTCCTAAATTGTGCAAAAACACATTATCTTAGTTCCCTTGGAAAACTTCTTCTTTACAAAATGACTGAGAACAAAGATAACCAAGAATTAGACCCACTGCAACAAAATCTGCCCCTCACAGATGAGGACGATGCAGACGCAAAACAAATTGCACCAAACTTTACTAATACAGTCACCGTGAAACTACTTGCGCATGGTTTATCAGCTAGGGGTGGCATAGTAGCTTTCGTTATTAAGGCACACGAATCAAACAAAACAGAGGTATTTTATTCGTGGGTTACATTCCCAGCAGCAAATGCAAGAACATTTCACTCCTACACAGAAGGAGATGCACCAGCGGAATATTATCTGTTCGAGGATATAGATGTTCCGCTCACATACCAGGAACACTTATACTGGTTTAAAGGCGCCCTACCCCACATAAGAAGAAGTGTAAGACTCGGGCCGCTCGGAAGAGAAGGGGAAACATGGCCGATATTAGCGGCCTACACACCACATCCTGACATTGACACAATGCCACCAGGAGACTTACTCATACAACATAAAGATTTAATTAAAATCTATAGGAACTTGACGCAATTCGTCATGAGGACACTCACAGTTCAACCAGCAATAGTTGCAACAAATGAAACTCAAATTCAGGGTACAGCAACTAAAATTACACCACAAACATAACAATCAGTGATGGGTAAAATGCCCACAAAATGTGAACAAATACCATTCTGGGTAGCTCAGAAAATAACACAGCTAGAGGCAGTATTCCTGAATACTACCCCGTATGAAAAATACAGAATGCTAACAATGTGCTTGCCCATGGGGATAACACCACAATTAGAGGATTGTACCACTTGGGGTACAGTCTTTGCTGCCATTTATACCAGAACTCATGGTATCCCGTCATTAGCAGTAGTACCAAATGTATTGAGACAGATACAAAATGAGTACGGAGCAGAACCTGCCCTAAACTTAGGGATGAAGTTACTAGGTAACTATGCCCAGGTATCAGCCATAATACTAGCTAACATTAAGGGGGAAGCAGCTTCAGTGGCCATCCGCCAATGCCTGAGGGAGTTCAATCCTTTAGAACAGGAACACGAACTACCAAAAATAATTGAAACTGCATATGCAGAATTAGGCAGAGACAGTTTGGGTGGGAAAGCTTTAAAACCACAATTGATGGGCAGTCCTGAAAAGGACACTTCCAAGCAGCACACCTGCTTCAACTAAGAAGAAGTGGGACAATAAAAAAACAACCAAACTTTAAAGGAAACAGATCTCAAGCCCGAGGTAGATCTCCTCCACAGGAGCCCTCCGAAAAGAGGTACAACCTAAGGAATAGGGAAAATATTAGGAAACCTGACAGGTATCAGGATACTGATACACGTTCCTCTCGTTCCTTTCAGGGTTCATCAAAAAACTCCAAAAGGGAAGGACGGTCAGACAAACAAGAAGAGCGTACAAAGCCCAGAGGCAAGCAGCACGCTCAAGATTACACTTCTAAAAAAGAAGAAAAACCAAAGCAAAAGCCACAGTTCAAAAAGAAGAAAGTTACAGGTCTAAAGATCAGACATGTCCAGAATTCTGAGGACTCGACTACTGAATGGGGAATGGGCTCTGACGATGCCAGACAGTGCAACAGAAGTAACAATAGCTCGCCAGAACCTGAAGGAATTTCTGGTGACAGCGGACTTGAATGATTATTTCACGGTAGAAACACCCGATACTAGGGTAAGCGTCCCACATAAAGTATATGAAATAATGCTCCAAACGGAGGGGGACAAATGTAGAAGAGTGAGAGGTCTCTTTTGGGAGAACCTGACGTTTGGCTATGATATTTTATTAGCTGAACAAGATTGGCCGCCAGCATTCGTCATGGATTGCCCTAAAGGAGAAACGGTAATTCTTCCGGCATTCTCAGACCATATTCCCAGGCACTTACAACATACATATGCGCAGGAGTGGGTGGTAGCCTAGGCTTCGGCATTATACAAAAACCATGTTGGATGGGATAAGGATTCAACCCACCACATAATTCCTTTAAAAAATACTCCAACTGCACAGAGGCAGTATCCAATAAAGCAAGATGCTAAAAAACAGGTCAGGGAGATCTTAGATCAACTTGAATACCAAGGGGTGATTGAAACTTGCACCTCACCAATGAACAATCCTTTATTTCCTGCCATGAAACCTGACAATTCATATCGTCTAGTTTTAGATTACAGATATTTAAACACTTGCACTAAGACATTTGCAGTCCAAAATGCACACAGTGCCGCATTAATGAATAACATTGTGCGGAAAAAATATAAAACAACACTTGATATCTCAAATGGATTTTTCTGCCAAAATATAGCGCCTGAAAGCAGGTATCTGACAGCCTTCTCAGCGCTAGGGACCCAGCGTCAATTTTGTCGACTCCCCCAGGGGTATAAGAACAGCCCGGGGTTGTTTTCGGCTAGAGTAACTGAGTTACTTCAAAATTTGGATGAAGAGGCATTGTCCTATGTGGATGATATTTATCTAATGGACGATGACCTAGAGGAGCATTTGAACACCATAATTTTGGGATTTGCATCTGAGGGCTACAAATTCAACTTTAAAAAATCAAAAATTGCCCACCTCAGTGTCCTCTTTTTAGGATATGAGCTTTCAAGTGAAGGAAAAAGCCTGGCAGCCAATTTTTTAGGAAAATGCGCACTGCTCCAACCTCCAAAATCATTAAAAAATGTACAGTCAATTCTGGGATTCCTAAATTTTGGTCGAACTTACATTTTGGATTACGCAGAAAGAGTGAAACCTTTCTACGATTTAATAAAACCTGATTTTTCAGTAAAACAATGGACACAGGAACATACAGATACACTTCATTCCTTACAAGCTGACATGATAGCTTCCAAACACTTACAGACACGCGTGAACGTACGCAACCTGGTGATCCGTATAGTTGCGGGTCAATCTGGGTACACCTATCTAACATATAATGAAGGTGAGACAGTACCAATTGCATGCAAATCACATTTGTACACAAATGCTGAGATGCGCTTTGCATCTACAGAAAAGATTCTGACAGCAGTACAGACTGCTGTAGTGAGAGAAAGAGCACTGGCTCAGGGGAAACAAATAATAGTAGTAACTCCGGTTCCAGCCTTAGAGACTGCGACAAAGGCAAGCGTTCCTAATGCTAAAGCTTTACATCTGAGATGGATGCAATGGGCTAATTCTCTTACTGCAACAGAAGTAGAGTACAGGTACGACCCAAATTTAAAGACACAAGCATTCCTGCAATACGAACAAGAATATCCTCTACCAAACGAAATAATGCCTCTAGATCAGTATGAATATATCATCTACACTGACGGATCTGCTCAACCGGCCATAGGGAGTAAGCAACAATATAGCGCAGCATGTGCAATCGTTAAAGGTTGCATGCGGGATGGAAAGTTCCATCCAAGTTGCACAAAAACTCAATCTCTAGGAGACTGCACGGCACAGCTGGGAGAGTTAAAAGCGCTGATACTGGCACTAGTAAATACGGATCAAGAATTCCCCACACTAATTGTGTGGTATTCCTTTTACTGTGTGCAGTCTTACAATGAATATTTGCAGTACTGGGTTCAAAACGGGTTCAAAGATGCAAAAGGTGGCACAATTGAGCATAAATTGCTATGGGAACAGGTAGTGGAGTTGAAAACCGAACTACTGAGGGCTCACGTGATACATACACTGAGTCATCAGCGTGATGGCATTCACGTTGAAGGGAATTCATTGGCTGATGAAGCAGCAAAGGGGGCTGTACACATGGCTTCCGTAGCTGCAATCACTCATTCTAAAACGAGAATAGACGGTGAGATTATGGTAGCTATTATTGCAACCCGCAAAAACAGCGGAGCAGTACCAAAAAGGTTTCCACTCAAGTACTTCTACAAGTTAGATGCCAATAACATTCCATTTGCTCAGATTCCTGGAGTGGGGGATAGAGTAATTCCGAACATGGATCGTAGGTTAGGTTTAATTCTAGCAGCACACGAAAGGATAGGTTCTGCACATGCAGGAGTTATGGCGACTGTTTCTTTGTTGAAACAACGCTATTGGTGGCCTGGATTAACAAAGCAGACTAAGGACAAAGGGGCTGATTCCGATCTCGGCCGGTAGGGCACCGAATCGGATTTGGCTTAACCGGATCCCATTCGGAGCCCTCTTTCCCGACCGATTCGTACGTGCGTCCGGCCGAGCGAGTACGATGCGAGCACATGCGAAATCGCCGACCGACTCGTACGCGGGTCCGAACCGCTCCGACCGACTCGCACGGACACGACTCGCACAGCGCAATGGAGACGTTCCCCAGCCAGGCAAGTACGATGCACGCCGCTAGCAGTCCGACCGACTCGCGTCGTCCGGCTTGAAAGAGCAGTCGGAGCCAGACTTTGGCGGTCCGTGTCGGACCCCCCTGTACGCGTAGCCGCGCGAGTCGCACACAGGGGGGACCCATGGGTCCCCCCTACCTGTGCATGTATGCCGCAAGTCGCATCGAGGCGTACCCGCTGTAGGGGCGCCCTTGTTCGCCTCATACCCATTGAGTCAATGGGAGCCCGTGTACGCGTTGTACGTCCGGCTCCCATTGACTTCAATGGGAGTCCCACCGACTCGAGTCCGATTGCATGCGTGCCCATCGTACTCGTTTGGTCGGACTGCCAGGGTCCGATTCGGTCGGAAATCTCTCCGGGTCCGGCTCGGTCGGAGTGATTTCTGGCCTGAATCGGAATCGGCCCCTATGTCTTGAAATTCGACATCTGCCAGCAGATGGAAGGTTCCACCGTAACACGTCCAGCACAGACACCATTATTAATATCTGACAAACCACTAGCGTGTGTTTACTTGGACCACTGCGGCCACTTACAAAGAGATGGGGCTTACAAGTTATCATGGTTGCATTGGATTCCTGCTCGAGATTCCTATGGGTGTGGTCCCAGCGCTCAGCTGACGCTCGAACTGTTATAAAAGATTTGCGAGTCTTTATAGGGACATACGCAATTGGCACATTGCATTCTGACCAGGGCCCTGTGTTTAGCTCTTGGGCTTACAAGGAGGCCATGTGAGTATTGGGTGTAGCATTGCGGTACTCATCTCCGTACCATCCCAAGGGAAATTCGGTAGTGGAGAGAAAAAACCGAGACTTAAAACAATCTTTAACAGCTAGAGTATTAGGCACAGGTGAAAGTTGGGTAAAACATCTGTATGGGGTCCAGCATGCTCTTAACAATATGCCAAGAAATTCTCTAGGGGGGTCACTCCATATCAGGTCCTATTTGGGACAAGAATGTGGGTACCTGATCTTGATTGTGAAGGCACAGTGGCGGATGAAAAGCCTTTTGACATCCATGATTGTTTGGCTGTTTTACAGGATCTAAATGAATCCAGGACACAACAAAGTAATGACCATCTGAAGCAGACCGCCACTGCGGCAGTCAAATCAGTCACAGCAAGACCTGTCTGGATCCTAAAAGTCGGGGATCTGGTCAGAGAGAAAATAGCAGACAAAAAAGAATTTGGGCCATCATACAGAAAGCCTGTACCGGTCCTAGCAATTGAAGGAACAAGAACTGTACTTCTACCGCCTCTTGCTGGAAAAAAGGAGCAAAGATTTGTCTCAATTGACCTAATCAAACCACACTATGTGGCCGATACTGAGTAGTAGGCCACGTGGACTCCAAAGTAGCAGATGCCCTCCTCTCGCTACAATCCAAGAAGTTCAAACTGAAAGACTCATCACGTTCGAAGAGCCTCCAACACGGAATTAAGGACTATGCAACAATGCTATGGAACTCGTTCCCCTTGAACCTGAAGTTCAAATTCAAAATCAAACTCAAAATCAAAAACAACTCACTATTCGACCAAATACAGATGTCTACGTCAACATGCCTCAACAAGAGCAAACTACGATTTCTACAAATCCTGATGCAATACCAACAATTGATCGAACTGCTTCAGGCTACTTCATAAACTTTGATACGTTTTCTTTGGATCCAAGCGAACCTGAAACGACGCCAGCCAAAAAATCACACTAACAGCAAGTTACAGACTTTATGCACTTTCTTAAAAAGACTTATCTGGTGTCACCCTGGGTAGAACTATGGATAATCACCAGGATACTTTTCTTTATTTTCTGGGTAGGCTTGGTAATAGTTTTTAGTATGCTTATTAATGGGAAACACATTTGACAAAGCTCTGCAGCCCAAAAGGTGAATTTACTTTTAAAACCACACCAATCATCTCATCGAGAACAAAGAGACTTGTCATCAGTGAACATTACAGCAGTTCCTATACCTGATGGTATAGTGTGGGACAAGGTTGATTTCGATATATTTGGTCCGACTGAAATTTTAAGAATTCCTCATCTATTTAAAATATCATTGAGTGATATCATAACCTCCAGTACATTTTCCGATGATTGGGATTTTGAAACTGTTAATAACATGTTATCTGATTTGGAAAAATCTGCTGCATTTTCTAATAGTGAAACATTGGAAGGCACGTCAGATTTTGAAGCTATGTATTGTTATCAACATTATGGTCATAATTTTTTGCATAAATCTGCTAATCCTAGAAATGTGTTCACATACCACCAGTGGGAACATTGTCCAACACCGCCAAAAGGCAGTTCAAAAACATTTTCACAGAAGTTTCCATATTTTTCGGGGTTTAATATGTCTGACCCAGCCTCATATTATTATAAGGTCGCACCAACATCAGCACAGAAAAATATGTTGACAAACACCAAACAGATTTACTCTGCTTCCTTTATTACCCAGTTGTCCGAACAAGGTTTCGACTTGTGGAAAGACACCATAGACCTAAAATCAGTCTGGGGTACTAGGGAATGGCAGGTACAGAGAACAGAAGCTTCGTTTAGAGCATGCCTCATCCCTCAACAAATCATGTTTTTGAACGAGACAGTGCAACAGACGTCTTGCCTCGGACTAGCCAAGAACAAAGACTTGAACACACCTCGGCTGCCAACTCCATTACAAACCAAGGATAACATAACATCACAGGAAGAGATTACAGTAGATGACATCATACAGTACAACAGATCAGACCCCGATTGGAAAAAATGGTTGATTTGGCCCACAGACACTAATAGTTGTCAAGCAAGATTCATGGGTAAAACCGAAGGGTTTAATATCCGTAGGCCAGATCCACGTTATGTACAGAGACAACATCCAGGGGTAGTAACATCCTACAGTGTTGGGAAGTTGTGCCTTGATTGGCTAAAAACTCAACACTCACACAGGTGAAACAACACTTATCCTTACTGTCACAGGATGTGGATCTTAGGGATTTTCTAATGGGTCCCAGGAATCCACGTCAGAAACATTTCTATTATGCTGTCTACAATGAAATTTGGAAAATATCCCAAGAAGAGGCCGCAGAGAGGTTACGGGAAATAGACCGTATAAATCTAGAAACATCTCTAGCAGTGGTAGACAATGGGTTAACCACATTGACCTCCAGGATATATATTCCTTAGGCAACATTGTATCTTCTGCTATAGACATACTGGAACAAGATTTGGCCATATTACAACACGGGCAATCACAGTTACGTTCTATTATGTTGTTAAGCTGGACGCTGCAATCTTTGCGTGCAGCCTACGTGCCTTGGCGTTTTATCAACAGCACGTCCCTGTTTTCTGAATACAATCTAATAGATAAAACAGATAGAAATGGCACAAAGGGGAGCAAAATATACAATGCTGCTTATCGAAAAACTGTATAGATTACCATTCACAGTGGCAGAATCACCGTCTACAGAATGGCTAATCCATGGCCACATAACTCTACCAGTCACTACTTTTCAGTTTCAATATTGCCTTGAACAAAAGCAGGCAGGCAGATATGAAGAAATGGGTAAGGAATACATTAAGGAATCTTGGGAATTACCATACAGATTTCGATGCCGGAGTGGGAATCAAGAAGTGTTTCTTAGCGGTACAAACTGCGAGAATGCTTCAAGTGGATCACTCATATGCCAGGATATAATGTTGCACGGAGCTTGTAATGGTTCTGTAGCAAACCTGTCCTGTCATTTGAAGGGTGCCCCAGTTGCAGTGATTATTCCAGCATTCAGGCTACTTTCAAATGGGAGTTACTTGATGCTGAATGGTCAAGGCTGCTGTGGCATGCTCCTGGGCATCGCATATCTGGTAACTGTGAGCTCCAGGGATACTTGTTGTATGCAAGTATTGTTTCCACTGACACATACAGTCAGGGAGGCGCCATTATGGCCTTCACTGAATGTTTCCTTAATACGGTTTGATACTCTAAGCAGAATAAAAGCCATGCTTCTACAGAAGTCTGTGCACTTAACCTCCGCTCGAGAGACTTTTGATCTCCAGATCGCAAGGTCTTTGGCAGAGATACAGGCGCACATTCATGCAAACTGCCCTTTCCATTTCGCAGAAATGGTAAATATTATCTTTAACATGAAATTGTAAACCGTATCTTTAACATGTCTGATACGACAGGCATTGTCCACCTATTTAAGACCATAGATTCTGGACTTCTGAGCACCTTTCAGATGGTACTTGGAGTTATACCAAACTTCATACACTCCGTATTCGGAAGCATCTTTGGAGGACTTCCGCTGATCCTGTTTCTAATAGCAGGTATCCTGATTGTTTTCTATTTGCTAAGCAATGGACGTCCCAGTCACCAAGGCGATGGAAAGAACACTCCTGGAGCGTAAATACTGTGACCGCATGGTACAACTTCTAGGCCCGCCTCGCCTAAGAGAACTAAGTGAATCTTGGTTCTTGTCATTTTGACCGGTCTGGATAGACTGCATCTTACCTGTCCTCCGATGCCTGTTATGCGTAGAAGAATGCGTGTTAGACCTGTGTTTGACACTACCATCATGTGCACCACCGGACGTGAATGCTTTACTGGACCTGATAACGGCCCATGTTCTGCAGTGTCCTCAGCGTATTCCAATGTTGATGGCGGCATTCCTTGAGCCCCCACGGGTAGTAACAGCACCTGTTGGTATGAACACCGGCTCCTCCTCTGACACCCAGGATTTGGACGGCGCACAGGCTGCCCCTCACAGGCTGCGGACAGTGTGGAACATCTGTGCTCAATTGACGTGCTCTGCGAGGTGCTACAGTGGCCGTCTACTGCGGAAGCAAGCAACAAAAATGTTGCGTCTACCAGGCAGGACACATAAACATTTGAACTCATTTGGCTCGTCGTGTGCTGGAAAAAAATTCGCCCTTTTCTAAACAAGCTCAAATTTGGAACTATGAAACTATATTGACATTCCTTTCATTTTTTGGGCATACATGGCTTTTTAATGCTTATATTGGTTCGGACTATAATTACGGACACTTTTTAGAGCTAGGGCTTGAAAGAATTTTCTTTTTACATTTTTTAAGTTTTTAGAATTTTTTTAGAAGTTTTTAAAACATTTTTAGCTAAGATGTTTTTATAAACTTTGTGCGTACCGCTATCTAGCCATGTTAGTAGTACAGTAATAGGTTAAATATGTCGTCCATTCGGAAGAGGCGTGGGTATTATATTCCATATAGGTACCCTATATAGGCGCAGGTAACATCCCAACCTTTCACCTACATCCTTCCCTAAATTACATACATAACGGTTCTTAGGCACGGACTTTTTACCTAGATATGACACTGCATTCAGAACGCGGGTTTTTCCCTGATTCGATTCTCATACATTATGCATGAGGCTTCTTGGAAGCACAGCAGGACTAACAGTAGGATTACCATCTCTAAATCTAAATCCGTATTTGTAAAGCGCGAACTACTCACCCTTACGGGTCTCAAGGCGCTGGGGGCCGTCGTGGAAATTAAGCGAGCTATTGCCCAGAGTCACATGGTGCTGAGCTGAGCTGCCGCCGGAGCCGGGGATCGAACCGTGAACCCTGTGCTCCGAAGACAGCTGCCCTGGCCGCTGCACCACACCTCTCCTGTATAATATCTCTGTATAAAGTTCAGGCCCAACGCCATCCTTTAGGCCGGCACAGTAACGCAGCAAGGTAGGACCCCTGGGGAGACCTATGGGAATATATACAACACATCTTGCTTAGGAAGATAGAGGAGACCGTAACTTCCCGGCTGACACACTGACCAGAGACGCTGAGGTTCCTGCATGCAGACGCTCCAGCTAGCAGTGGTCTAACATCCCTCGCGGGGTGTCCAACTCGAGACCAGGATGGGGTCCCACATTCTCTAACTCTCAGGTAATGGGGTTGACTAGATCCTAGAGGGATTCTTGGCATAACACCTACATAGATGCTAGGTACACGTAGGTACATCTAGTTAGGGAGGCATTGTAGGTGTACGCATTTTTTATCATGTGTTTTATGTACTTGTATATATTCATGATTTCTGCAAGATGGTAGAGCTATACCATCCCTTTACTTTCATAGTACTGCTAATCATATATCTCTGCTACTGTCTAATGGTTGTTGCAGCTCATCTATGCTACACTAGAATAACAACTGTTCAATAAATCCTTATTGACAAATGCCCAGTATGGTTATTCTGTGTATCTCTGAGAGCAACTAAGTGAGCATGAGTGACTGAGCGAAAGGTAGTATATTGTTTCCACGATCCTGAGGGATCAGGGTTGTCATGTTCTGAGGTTGCCAGAATTTATTCTCTCCGCGATAAGAGGGGACTATAGTGGCACTGTGAGCTAGTTAATACAGACAGGCTAACGTCTCCGGTGGGGGTGCACGGAATCCGTCCGCCACCAATCCCACAGTTTATGTTATCCAAACGCGCAGATCCTGTATAGGTAATATAGGAACTACACGACAAAATGGTTGGGACAAAAAAATGCCAACTTTCTTAAAGTGACATTTTCAGAATTGTTAATTAAAATCTGACTTAAATATTAAAGAGGGTTTTCAAATTACAATTCTTTTTACACATTAAACTCAACATTCCTACTCACCCCAAATTGAAAGTTAACAATTTTTAAATGTAATAAGTTAACTCAGTGTTATCCAATGGGAGAGTTAGGGCTTGCAATACTGAAAAACAAATTTACCTGGACATATAAAAGTTAATAGTGTCTAACTTTTTTCATACACTGCACTCTGCCCTGTGAGCTTTTAGAGCCTACCCTAGGGAGTGACTTATATGCATTAACAAGGACAATTTAGATCTAGCAAAAGGTTTATTTTGTCAGGTCAAAATGCAGTTTAAAGCTTCACACACAGGCTGTAATAGGAGACCTGAGTCATGTTTAAAGGGCTACTTAAGTGGGTGGCACAATCAGTGCTTCAGGCCTACTAGTAGCATTTAATTTACAGGCCCTGGGTACATGTAGTACCACTTTACTAGGAATGTATAAGTACATCCAATGTGTCAATTGGGTCTCAGCCAATTTCACCATGTTCAAAGAAGAGAGCACACACAATTTAGCAATGGTTAGCAGTGGTAAAGAGTATAGAGTTCTAAGGCCAGCAAAAACAAGATCAACAACAAATGGAGGAGGAAGGCAAAATGTTTGGTGGAAGGCCACCCTGAGGCTGACAGGTCCAACAGTATGTATTAATGTTTTGTAACCGAAATATGTTCACAAACATTACTGTTTTACCACCAACTCAAAGGAGGTGGTGGTCTTATCACAAACAGGAAGAGGTACCCAAGGGACCTCTTCCACCGTCCTAAAAAGGTCAGTGTAACTTGTTTTTTTTTTATTGTACACTGTTTTCCTTTAAGGAAAATGGGCTGCATTTAAAAAAAAAAGATTCTTTATTTGAAAGCAATCACAGGCATGCTCGTCTGCTCATACCAGCAGGCCATCATCTCTGTGAATGGTGCGAATCTTAGTGGGTCGCAATTTGCAACCTACATAATACATTTTAATGAGGTAGGTCGAATTGTGACCCACTGCAAGTTGGTATTATGAAAACTGACCTATTAGTATATTGTTTGGTTCGCAAAACACCATTGTATTTCTGTACAAGTTGGTGTGAAAAAAACTGAGACCACTTTTACTGAGTTTGTTTTAGTACATTCCAAATAAGAAATTGTGAATCGTTATTAGTCACAATTTACGATTTCTTATTTGAAATCTAAGTACATGTGGCCCCATATTCTTTCACCCCCTACACTAAACCTGCATTATCAACATAAGCCTTTTGTTGTTTCCCTTGAACAAAGCATACCTTATAAATGTAAATATCATGACAACCATTAACATATTGTGCACAGTGCATTTTTTAAATTCCTATGTTTAAAATATGCTATCAGACATACTGCATTGGCCTTGGATGGGCCACATCTGAGCTGTTCCGCTAGCCAGTCTGTCATCGAAGTTCAAATATCTCTCGCCAAGATGGCTATGAGCAGCTATTGTACACCATTATGAATGTTTATTTATAAAAAATAAACCTTGAATTCATGATATTTCCTTGCACACTCATGTGGAAATCTAAAGCTAATCTGTTGCATAGACTGCACATTGTTGCATATTAATGTAATTAATTTTATCAGCTGCTGCAAATGAATAACAACGTATATGACCTAACTCGGTGAGCAAATGCATCCAAAGCATAAAACATATTGAAAAGCAAAATATGCGACTGAATGTTAGCAATTTTGTTACTCATGTGACCTTTGAGGAATGGGTCACAAGGGCACTTCCTGAGATAGGAAAGGCCATGCTGGGGGTCGCAGCTCTTTGCTATGGCGGACCGTTAATTAACGTGTATGTGCAACAGCTAAGAAAATGTCATGTTTTGTCTATTACATATGTGCAGCTTCAGACTGGAGCAAGGAATGAGTAGATGGCTCCACTAATTTGAGTGAACCTGTTATAGACCAGAACAAATTGGTCAATTTATTGATCAGAGTACCATATGGCATCATACAGCTCATTAAGCAATCTGATATCTTTTGTTTAATTCATCCATCATTAACCCAAGTACCCAGTTAACAACAGGCCCCTTCTCTTCTCGCCATATTATCCTGAGCCACTGTTAAGGAGACCTGTAACTCCAGTGGACAATGCCCTTGACACACCAGTGTGATGTGCTGGGGATTTCTGCACTAGGCTCCTAAGCCTTCACAAGCATTCACACACCACAGGGCAGCAAGAGAAGTTGTGCTGCTGAATTGAGTGAAAGGGAGAAAGCTCCATGGGTGCCAGTGTTAAGGTCAGGATAGTTTTTGTACAGGAATGGGTACCCCCCTTCTCAAAAACTATCCTCTGAGGCGTGTTCCTATTTCTATGAGTGCTGCAGAGTGCAGCACATATGCAAACAGGAAGTAACAAGTAGAAAAATTAAATTTCTCTTTGTTACACCAGCCTCAGGTAGGCACACATTTTGGCACAAACCCATGGCTACATCTCTATAAATATGGGTTTGCATCAAAATACAAGGACGAGAATGCTCAGGCTACATTGCATTACTTTTTTTTGTTAAAAAGCCATTGAACACAGTGGCTTTGTAAACCCAAAAATAGATTTTGTGCTGTGGCCTGAAACCTGATAAATGAAAGTTCTCTTTGGTTATAGAATCCTGGAAAATATATAAAGTCTCTAGCACAATGTAATATCAACCCACTTTTAAAGGCCTATTAGCATTAACATTTGTTTTTCACAATTAATCGGTCAAGCCGCTGCCCTTGAGGTAACTTTTCATAATAAACAGATCAGACCTGTACCATCTAACATAACTTTTCTGAACAAACCATTCAATGAGATAGCCTTCAGCATGAAAGGAATTGAAAGGGCTAACTGTAACTTTTACATGTGTAAATAAGGAGGAAGAACTTTTGAAACAAAATCTTCCTATTAAGCAATGCATGCACAAAATGGACATTAAATAATAGAAGACAGTGCAAGCGGGTACAGCACTAAGTGAAAAAGATACAGTTTGCAAAACAGTTTACAACTTTAATAAGTGGGTACTAGCTAGGACTATTGAAACAAAAACTATTTACCCCCAGGGTTTTTCATGGGGTTGACCAACACCAAACTCCTTTATTAGTACAATATTCTGGGAGATTCTTCGTTACCAAATACCTTCTTATCATCTTTAAATCAATTTAATAATAACCCAACTTCAAATGTGCATTGGCTTTATAAATTGCTTTTCTCAATAGGTAATCCAGGCCTACTGGCGTTTTCATAACATTTTATATTAAACAGATCATAGGGCTTATTTACAAGCGCCTTGTGCCGCCGATGCGTCACTTTTTCTCATATTAAAAGTGACGCACCTGCTGCGAAAGGGGCTTGTAAATAAACCCCCATAGCTATAGCCTTCCTCATTAGTTTCTCAAATTAACAACTCAGGGGTATATTCACAAGAACGTGTGATAACTACCGCAAGAGTAGCGTAACGCAACTTCCAATATCGCAGCCTATCGCGTGAAAATATCCCCGTGTCAGCGTGGAATTCACAACAAGGCGGTACCATGCGATAGTCACCAGATAACGCATCAAATGTCAGCGTGAAAATCAACGCCACGCCGAAAAAATGCGAAACGCGAACCCGAGAAACAATGCGATGAGGCCAATCGCGGTACAAAAAGTAGCGAAAAGCTGCCTCAGGCCTGCAAATCCCACGCGTCTGGTGGGAAATTACACCTTAAAAACCACAGAAACAACACACCAGAAACAAGCCAAAGCAAGTAGCAACATGGATGCACCCTGACCCAGCGCAGAGGGCAACGCGAACCACACAACCCCCACAGACCACCAGCAAGGAACAACGGGGTCGGGGAAGGCCAAGGAGAAAAGGGAGAGGAAGACGGGGCGCAGACCGCAGGAAAACAAGACCAAGGCCACGGAGGCGACAGAACACTACCAGCAACTGACCCACAAGCAGACCACCTGGAATGCAGTCCGAGTGCCCAGGAGGCTAATCCAGGAGGCCAAGAGGCGCCGGCAGGACGTGACAACCTAAACCAGGTACAAACCCGCTGCCAACAGGAAGGCAGCAACTGCGACAGGAGGTGGCAGTTCAGTGCCACAGGAGGAGCTGGAGGAAACCCAGGCCACAGTCATCAGTGTGGAGACGGTGCAAGGAGTAGGGAGTATGGACACAGCTCGAGAGGACCTGACACAACAACAAACAGGGTGAGGATCCAACAGGGACTGGGGGGACGTGGGGTGATGGGCACAATGCCACACATGCACCTCCCCTTCACAATGCAGAGGGACAAACAACACCTCCAGCAGGGCAGAACAGACAACCCATCAGTGATGCCTGAGACGAACACCACACCCCCGACACCCACGCCCTACAACAGCCCATGGACATCCCACACAACCCACCACCAGGACCAGGGCAGACAAGCTACACAGAGGAGAACCCAGATCCTGCAACAGACCACACAGCATGAAGCACCCGCAATCACGGCTGCCTCACAACACTTCACCCACCCATACATGGCACCCCAATGCCAGGTGGCAGAGCGCCAAAAGGAGGTGGCCCAACAGGTGCGGGTGTTGCCCAAACCATGGAATGTGAACCAGAACACATATTTGGGTGTCCAATACCCTTCAGGGACCACCCACACCCCACAAAGGAGACCCACACTGCCATAGAGACACATGCAGATGCACATACCCAGTACAGAACCACGCCCAGGGGCACGCACATATCAGTCACACACCCACGTTGGCTCTGCATACGACGGCACAGTCCACTCCCCATACGAATTGAGTGGGTGACGACAAAGCTACATGTCCAGGTTCTAGCCCGCTGCCTGCGGTGACTTCGCTGCGTCCACTGTACACAGCACAATGTAATGTCGTTGGGCCCAGGGCCCCCATGCACACAACAAGACCACAGGGACACATGCACATATCATGTTGAACTGGCTACGGGCACGTGCGCCCGGTCCCTTTATTGGCAGGGCCACATGTACAGTGACGCCTGTGCTGGATGTGTGTGGGGTGAGTATAAGCCAGCCCGCACGGAGTGCTTGGTGCTGGCAACAACCTGAAAAGTGGACACCAGTGTCATGGAAACAGAAAACACCAGCATAACAGAGCCAAATGCAGAGCAACATGGAGGGATCCGGAGTAAGGACAGAGGTCACCCAATATTCAGTCTAGACGTCCCATGAGTTGCAGTGGACTGAGGTAGGGGCACTAGAGAAGAGCGCGCTCATGTGAACAAATAGCCAGGATCATGTCCCTTCGGCTTAGCCCTGATGCAGATGCAGTGGGGTGTGTTACACCTGCATCAACTTCATCATCAACGTCCCAGGTCTCCCACACTGCCTGAGGTGACAGTTGCGTCCGCAGTCCACAGCGCAATACTCAGTATTAGGTCCGGGTGTGTAGCTTGACTACCGCCACCAGTCTGCATTCCTGCCCTGGGGCTGTTGCCACCTGCCCTCCCATTGTCTGTGCCTTCTCCCGTCCACACACTTGACACATCCTCCTCCTCATGGTCCAAGGTCTTCCCCACTGAATGAGGTGACATTGCTGCGCAACCTCACAACAGCACAAAACTCAATCAGCAACTGACAATGGTTTGCGGTGCACTGAGTCACTGGCACCTGGAGTGCTGAGCAGGGTATCAGGCCGATGATGGCATCCACGACAGGTCTGAGCAACTCCGTAGGTCTGTCAGGACCACCCTTTTGACTCTGGCAGATGGCGGTTGAAGGTGGTCCTTGCGGTGGTGGCGTGTGCCTCCTGCGGTGATGCGACGTCCGGGCCGGTCAAGACCAGATGCCATGTGTGGGCACTGGTGGCCCGCAGTTGGGGCCGGAGGAGGCGGACAGCGCAGGCCACGGACACATGGCGTTGATGACCCCAAGACCATCGCTACAGAGGCCATTCAATGTCTCAGAAGAAGGGGTACCAGGCCTGAGCAGCACAGAGTTAGTGGCCCCGGATGCACTGCGGCCGGCACAGGCACCCAGCCACAGGACGGTGACTTGCGGTGCAGTCAGATGGGCCATGCGACATGAGCGGGTACCCATCAATGTCCGAGGTGTATGCTGCGGAGGGTTTCGGGGGACAGTGGAAGGTGTCCTCCAGGGCATGATGCGGAAGGTCTGATGTCATCTGGAAGCAGCAAATGGAGGAGTGGAAAGCACAACCCTCATCTGCACTAACAATTCGGGATCAGTTACATGAGGATGAAAACTAGCCCCTAGTCCTTAGACTCAAACGCCACCAATGTACGACCGGTGAGTGTCCATGAATGTCGGGGAACAAACGTAGTGGCACATGTGCTGTGAGGGGATGCAGTCTGCAATGATGCCGGTACACAGATGTGAACTCCAACATTCCCAAATCAAGGCTCTGTGGCCTACTGGACCGCAGTGTAGGCCGGAGGCAGCGGTCAGCAGTGGCCCACAGACACGTGTCGTGTGCTTGTGATGCATTTGTTTGCTTCTCTGATAGCAGGGAGTTTGGTGATATCACCCCTGCAGTAGACATCAGGTCACTGGCATGGTGTAATCAAGACTCAGTTCCAAATGTGTGACCTACCTGACCGTGGTGTAGGCCTGAGGCAGCGGTCAGCATGGCCCATTGACCGAGTGTCGCCGGCATAGGTTGGATGGCCCCACCGGCCTGCGTAGTTCAGGTTCAGTGGCACCACGTGTAGCCGGCTGGCGTTGAACAGGGTTAGTGGCACCACGTGTCACAAGATGCCCATATGGAACTATGCCTCACTGACCGGAGGGGTCTGGTGCTGTGGCCGCTGGCCCGGATTTGGGGTCACTGCCATTCATGACTCAGGACACAGTTTCACATATGGGACCTACTGGTCCAAAGAGTAGGCCGGGGGCGGCAGTGGAGTACATCAATGGAAAAGGAATAAAGCAGGCTGGTGTCGTGGAGGCCGTGATGGTCTGAGGTGGCTGCCAAGTTCTCGGGCCTCGGGCTTGGGGTGTGCGCCGGCACGTGGTGGGCCCTCCTTGACACACGCCGGTGTCGGAAGGTGATCAGTGTGGCCTGGCTGCGCAGGGGTTGGCCTGACGGGTTCGTGGTCCAGCATGCCGGGGTCCGGCAGGCGCACGGCATCGCAGGTGACTCCGCTCATGAGGATGGCGTCGGCCTCGTGGCGGGGTGGGAGGCGCCGCCCTGGCAGAGATGTGGGTCTTTCTGGAAGAGGACCACTCCCAGGCCTACGTGCTTTTTATTCACACCCCTACGCTGGCGTGGCGTATGCCGGGCCATCCCACTCCGCTGACGCTTAGGGGGGGCGTAACAGGCAACATTTCCGCGAGGTCCCCCACTGGCTGGGGTGACATGGTGACGTCCACTGTCCACTACACTCCATACACAAGCAGTGTATGTCGCCATGGTCATGGGTGTGTTCTGCATACTGCGAGGTGTCCAGCACATCTCCGGCACTCTTGCCATTGTGTACTTTCCCAATCATGGTTCTACTGCATCCTTCACACATGCCTGGTTGCCACCTCTCCCCACATTTGGCTATGATGTGGCTGAGGTGCCATGCCATTGCTGGCTCATGTTCAGGGCTTGCCCATGTGGACATTGTAAGTTGTTCTGTTGTGTCTGGTGGGTGGGCATATTGTTGTGCCAGTTGTATGTGATTTTGTGACGTGTGCATTGCCAGCATTGTGAGTTGCATGGTTGTGGAGTTGAGGTGTGTGGGGTGTTCATTCGTATATTGCCAAGGGGCTGTGCATTTCCCTTGTTGCCATCCTGGGGACGCTGGTTGATGATGGGCTGTCGGAGGATGAAGGTATCATGCACACTGGCTGTGTATTTGAAGGCAACATTGTTGGGTGTTCCACGGTGTTCTGTTGTTGCCTGCACATTGGTGTGAGACGTGTGCTTCCTGTTGCGGTGATTGTGTGCTGTGTCACCAGGGGGCACAGGTAGTACATGTGTGCTGTGTATTGCCCCCGACATGTGCGTGCATCCTGCTATGGCGTATGGTCCTTGCTTGGTCTCCAGCGGATCCTGCGCATTGTGTTGTACGTATGGGGACAGGGGTACCAGGGTGATGGTGATGTCCAGGACAGGTGTGGGGGACTTGGATGTGGCTGGCTGTGAGACTCTTCGGACTCTGGCGGGTGTTGGTTGGGGGGTCCCAGGGGCCAACAGGTGCAGCCACGCCATCAGCTTTGTGTGGGGTGGGATGTTGGTTGTCCGCTGTGTTGTTGCAGTAGGCCTGTTGGGCGATGATGGTCAGGATGCGTAGGTTGGTTGTCTCTTTCAGCCTGTAGTGGAAGGTGACATTGTCAGATGTTGGGTCTGTGCGGCTGGTACGTTTCCTGGGGTTCCACTGTCTTTGTCTGCGCTGTGTCTGTGGTGGTCCGGGGGGGGGAGGTGTTCCGGGTGTGGGTTGGGGTCCTGGGGTGGTGTAGTTGGGTGTTGTGGCCCTCTTGGGTGTCCGGGCTGCATGATGGGTGGCTCCATGGCATCTGTTGCCCTTCGGATGTGGCCCTGGGCTGTGCTCCCTTTTTGGTGCTGGCTGCCATCCGACTTTACACCAGGTCAGAGCATGTGTAGATTTCCTGGTGCTATCGCGCCTTATCGCCTGTTTTGTGTTTTTATCGCGGATGTGGCTGGTTGTTGTGAATGTTGAGGTGTGCTGTTGTCTCTGCTTTTGTCACGGGAACGCCTACTCTGCATCTCATTAGCGATATTTGTGTGGGTCCTCTGTGGCGATGTTTTTTGCGGCTGCTGTCGTGGGTAAACTGGTGCTGTGGGCTGTTAACACCGGCTTGTGAATGGGGAGGTAAATTTATCACGACTTTGGCTGCGATGAAGTGCCGTTAATTCGGCGATAGCTCCTTGTGAATATGCCCCTCAGTCTTGCTGTATTGAGCATGAACACAGTTCTGCTGTTGCTGCTGGACTCTGCCATCTGTGAGTCCTACCCCTGCCTTAGGTGTCTTCTCCAAGTTCTAGTCCACAGAAGTGGGTTCTGCAGCTGTTTTGCTACAAAATTGACGCATTGTCACCACTGTGCTGATCAGAATCAACGCAGAGCCCTTCACTGTCAATGCAGTGCAGATACAGAGTCAGCCTTGCACGGCTCAATGATGCAGGACCTGACTGCGAGGTTCAACGACAATGCAGCGCTGATCCAAGGTACTGACTGTGAGGCTCGACTGCGACACATTTACCCACCTGTGTGAATCTGAACCTACGCATTGCCTTCACTGCATTCAGAAGATTGACGCATTTCATTGCTTGCGACCAGGAAAGGTATTTTGTTCACTGGGGCCTGCGTGGGTCCTGTACCCGGCCTGCGTTCCATCGCGGTTTGACTGAACTTTGACTTTACACTGGTCCAGCGCAACCTTAAATAACGTTTATATTACTACTTGCTTCTAAGCGCTTTACTGCATTTTATTCCTTTAAAATCCAAGATCTCTACTTTTAATCATTGTATCTTTGTTATTTTGGTCTCGTTTTGTTCCAAATATAATAATCTGTTTTTCTGAATCTGTGTGGAGTCTTTTTGTGGTGTATTCATTGTGTTACTGGGTGTTTGTGTGTGTTGCACACATATTTGACACATTGCCTCTTTAGATAAGCCTGATTGCTATGTGCCCAGCGACCAGAGGGTGAGCACAGGTTATCTTTTAGTGTGTATCTAGCTTACCCTGAATAGAGTTGTGGTTCGTGCCTTGCTTGGGTGCATACCTCAGCCAACCAGGAATCCAATTTCTAACAGTGGCCTTGCGTGGCTTTAGAAACCTCATTTAGATTTTGCATTCCCCTCGCGTTCCCTTGCATGGCGCAAGTGCAACGTGTAGGAAATTGCCCCTATTTGCATGGCTGCCCCTCACTTTTTGCCTAATGTTGATGCAGGTTGACTGAGTGTGCCCTGGGTTCCTGCCAACCAGATACCCAGGGCCTATGTCCTTTCCCTAAAACTGTACTGTTGCAAAACCCAATTAGCAACTTCCTGGTCACATGTAAGTCTCTTGTAAAAGGCACCATAGCTACCAAAGGGCACTATGACCAGGGAAGGCCTCTAAGGGCTGCAGCACTTATTGTGTCACACTTAAAGGCCCTGTACCTTAACACACACACACTGCCATTGCAGGCTGTGTGTTTTGGTGCAGAGCAAAGTGAAGAGTCGACATGGCACACATTCCTGTGTGCCATGACTACAATCCACTGCCCCTCTAGCTTGGTGCACTATACCAGTGGTGAGGGTACAGGTGCATGAGCCCTGTACCCCTTCAGTGTCTAAGTCCATTATTAGAACTTGTAAGTGCAGTAAAGCCATAAAGTGTATATGGTCTGGGAGTTTGTCATTGCAAACTCCACAGCACCATAATGGCTTTACTGACAACTGGGAAGTTCGATATCAAACTTCTCAGCACATTAAACCCACACTGATGCCAGTGTGGAATTTAATGAAAAATGCACTCAGAGGGCATCTTAGAGATGCCCCTGAAAAACGACCTGACTCTAGTGTCCTGGCTGAGTGGCTGCTCACTAGCTTCCACCACTAGATATGTATCTGGACCCCTGGGTCAAGAGCCTGCCGCTCTCGGGGTCCTGAAACAAAGCACATCCTGGGTAAAGGTGCCAAGACTCCTCCCCCAGGATGGGCAGGGTCCACGAACGGGAAGCTTTAAAGGCTTGCTGTCTTTGTAAGCTCACTCAGCTATTTGCTGCTCCCAGCAACTGGCCCACACCAGTTCTGACCCCCACTTTGGGCAAGAGAATCAGTGGGAAAACCAAGATAGGAGGAGAGGTGTGCCCACCTTTGCAAACCCCACCCCTCATGTGGGGGAGGCGAGGTGAAGCACAACTCTCAGTCCCCCAAATCTTGAAGATGGGGGGCCCAGCCAACCAGAGTGAGGCTTATGCCCCCCTCCCACTGGAGGGTGGCATAATTGAGGGTGTACCAACCCTAAGGAATGGACCCATTGGTCCAAACCTGTACCTACCTGAAACTCCCCTAAATTTAGTATTTAGCCGTGCTGAAGCCCCAGCCCTACCGGCCTGTCCCAACCTCGAATTGATCCAGCGGAATCCGGTGTGTCCTGCAGCCAGCAGTGCCCCAGAACCTGGAGGATCTGCCCTGCCTTCATCCAAAAATACTTTATCTCCCGTGAGCACCAGATTTTCTCGCCAACAGACTCTGGCTCTGGCCAAATCCGTGAGTCTGCACCACTTTGCACCTGACGCCCACGGCCCGAGTTCGAGTGGCCCAACACCACGAGGTGGTCTCCTCTGTGATCCTGACCTGGGATCTGGTGATTCCTGACCTACCTCAAGTCTAAAGCCAACACCTGCAGTCCCTTTCTGGAGGATCCCCCCAAACGCGACGAGAGCCGGTAGGAGAACCCAACCCCATAAGACACCCCTGCACCCGACGCCCCACGGCCTTGGGTGGCCCAACTGATGGTGTCCCGGCATCCCTTGACATCCCAACTTACCTCTCCAACTGGTGGTCGCCTCCAGAAGATCTTCGTCCCTGAGTCTGCAGTGTTTGTTGCAACCGGAGAATACCCATTGAAAACAACAGGGCACCCAACGCCAAAACAGCACCCTGCACCTGGTCACCCCAGTGCTGCTATGGGTGCTCCTTGGGTGCTAACTTTAATCCCCCTTTGCCCTGAGCTTAATTCCAGGAGCTTTGCTCCCACAACCTTATGGCCTGCTCGAGAGCAGCCACCAACCGGAGGTTTCCTATCCCCATTGGATAACATAGGGCCTCAGCACTCTCCACCCGGCCGCCCTAGTGCCGCTGAGGGTGCTTTGAGAGTACATCCTTAACCCTGGGGGAACCCTGGTTCTTACCCCAAAAACCCAACTCCCAAGACAGATAACTTACCTTTAAACCGATAACTTGATTTTCTCCCATAGGACTGCACTCAGTGCTTTTCTGAGAAAAATGTTTAAGTATGGAGTTGGGAGATTGTATGAAAACCTAAGAAACTGCATATTTACAAAAACTGATTTGCTTTCCTTTTATGTAGGAAATATCCCAGTGTGGTATCTAGGCATATCACACTGAGTAGAAAAAGTAACTTAAAAAGTAATCTAAAAAGTAACTGAAAAGTAATCTCAACTGTTTATGAACTAGTGACTAACCTGTAACCAAACCAATTGCATTCAACTGCATTCAATTGTATTCAACTGCATTATTCTTGCAAAGTACTATTACACTTTCCTGTACCAGGCCTGCCATGGCTCTAGAAAAAAAAATACAGCAAAGAAATATTTTTGGTACAAACAATTGGTCTGAGTTCAGTCTTTGAGTGTGTTATATCATTCCTTGCCTGAGTGCGATACAGCCTTACTGCTCGCCCACACTACCACGAATAGAGAGTAAGGTATTATCTACTTTTATCTCTGCCTACCCTTGTGGATCCACTGGACTCTGTGCCCACTATACCTTACTTTGGTATAGTATACAGAGCCAGCTTCCTACATTGCAATGCAAAACCTTGATAAATATGGGCCTAGGTGTTTTGAAATTCCATGGGGTAGCATATTATAGTAATCAAGCCATGAGCCAATATTAGCTAAAATAGTGACCCATCTGGCATCTTCACATAGGAGAGGAAGAATAGGACTGAGCTTACAAAGGTGTAGAGCACAGAAAGATGTGACTGCATTTATATGAATGAATGAATGCATTCCAAAAGATGCACCAGTTTGCGTCAGATTCACGACCAGTCACTACTGTGCAACAGCTGTTGAAAATGAAGATGAGCGATGAGGAGTGTAGGGTAATACCGATTTATCAAACGGTAGTGTCATGTGGCCAATACGGGCATTGTCGTCTTCCCTAAGTTAGCATGAGCACATTGTAGACTGTCTCCTGCTTTGCACATTTTACTACACAAAACTATTTTGATTGTGCCACACTGAAACTTTCACATAGAACATGCTTTTGTTTTTGCACTCTGTTCATTCTTGGGATTTAGTCTGCACATTGTAGACAAGGTCGAACAACAATGCCCATTGTTATTCTGTTCTGGTCAGGCCCTAGCACCTAGACAAAACATACAGATGCAGCTGTTGTTTGGAAACATGTACTTTGGTTATATGGGAATACACAAATAGGTGACACAAATTTGTAGAGCGATCTTTCCAGGGAGAAGAGCGTGCCAGCACCTGTGATGTAGATCATCCATCTATAAGACTGAGGTACGGGTTCTGCTGCTAACACCCAGAGATCTTCTAATATATAATCATCTTGCTTCTATACAAGGGGAGGGAGGTTAGGCTACTCTGTCGTATATCATGACATCTCCTTTTATGATTTACGGACTACTTGCTATGCTAACCATATTTGTGTTAGGCATTTTTCTACTGGTTGTGGCACGTATACTGCATACTCCAGCACATTAGTTAAAATAAACATTTTAAACTTTTCTCATGTCTCTGTCAGCTCTTACAGCGTACGAGTACAAGAGCGTGCAACTGCGATTCCTGAGAGAGTTGGGAGTGTTGTGTTCTGGGGTGTCTAATCACTTGTTCATCTGTGAGTGAGTAGGAGGGCAACAGAGACACTATAGCTAGTCGGTCCTGGGCTCTTTGGTAATAAGGTGGTAGGATAACTTAGTCCCTGTCTACTTAGATTCCATAATTTCAAGCATATTTCTGTGACTTTGCAGAATCCCTGCAACAGTAGGCCTGATCTCATGTCTTTCTAGTAGGAAAGAAAAAATACCTTCAGCAAAAGTACACAAGTCAAAAAACGAACTAATTATCTCAGGAAGGAGGAGATACTCACAACAAAGTTTACAGTATTTCTGTTAAATGTAAGATCATTACCCAAACACACCAGTGAAATCTTTGAGAAAAAGATGTAGCTATTGTGGGACTGATTAACTAACATTTGATGCAGTGCTACACAGGATGACAACTTCTTGCGCTTCCTCAAATGGAGATGGCAAGAATGTGCCATATCTACTAAGATATGGCGCATCCCTGCTCTGTCACTGTGCTGGCGTACTATGTGCTGCCTAGCTCCAACAAAGGTACCCTTGCACCAGGGACAGCTTCCTGCACAAACTAATCATTAGAGGCTTTTTCCTTTTTTTTAAATGTACTGCAGAGGGGAGCGCGCGCGGCGCCGAACAAGATGGCCGCCAAGCCCCGGAGCTCCGCATCGCAGCGGGGAATGCCGCGGTGATTTTTACGGTTCTAAAGGTTCCTGTTTACAGAAACGGAGCGTTTCATGTATCGGAGGCGCCCCTGAGTGGGTTTCTTCCACTTACATGCTTTTCCTGAATTTTTTTAATAGAATGGGAATTTAACTCTGTTGCAGCTCTTCTACGGCCGCCATTTTGATTCATCTGTGATGTACTTCTTTATTTACCTCAGGTACACACTTTTGCTTTGACTTTTGCTACAAAATATGACGTACCTGATTTTTTAAGTACAACCAGTCTTTTTCTATATCAGCAGCGGTTTAAATATTTAAATACACTGTGTTGGGCAGTTAAATACTGGAATCTTCTTGAGACGTTGTGGTAGTGCGCTGGTGGTTTTCTCTTGCCTCACCGAAGTCTGTCACGCCTTCGCTTTATGGGTAGGAGTAAGAAGTTGCTAATTACCTGTAAGAGATACCCGGCCCACGCCCCTGTGTCAGATTCCTGTCATACTGATTCTGCGCATATCGGCAATATCAAAATGGCGCAATCTGGATCTTCAAAGTCTTCGGTTTCACCAACATCCTTAACCAAAATGCAGACCCCTGCCTCTGCCAACAAACGTCTTAAGCAGGATCCTCCTTCTCCACCAAAATCTGCCTCTCCGGTTCCCTTGGACATGGTCTTTGAAGAAATTTGCGCTTTGCGCCCATTTATTGAGGAAACCAACTCACGTTTGCAGTTGTTGGACACTAAGTGGGCGTCTATGGAATCTCGCATCACCAATGTGGAACATCAAGTTGATGACTTACAGAATTTCTCCATCAAATTGGCTACTTTGGAAAGGGAGGTCTCTACGCTAAAGAAATCAGCGGAGGAGCTTGAAAATAGAAATAGACGCAATAATCTACATCTGTATGGTCTTCCCAAGGGTTTGGAGGGTAATGACCCCGTCCAGTTCTTCAATACTTTCCTCATAAAGCTTCTTGACCTTCCCGCTTCTACGAACTTGAACATTCAACGAGTCCACAGGTTGGGTCCCCGCTTGTCTTCATCAGCTGCTCCTTTGATACCTCGAGGTGTAATCTTTTTATTTTTAAAATTCACAGACTTGCTACAAGTTTTGAATGCAGCCAAGCATAAAAAACAGCTTGTTTGGTCAGGCTCTAAGCTATTCATTTCTCAGGATGTGTCTCTGGCAACAGCTAAACGACGGAAAGAATTCCTTGATCTTCGTCCAGCCTTGCGTACACTTGGAGCACGTTACGGACTATTCCACCCATGTTTGTTCAAGGTCACCTTCCAAAACAACACTTCCTCTTTTGATGATCCAGCCGACCTGAAGAAATTCATCCAACTACACTCCACAACTTCTATGGAAACTTCTGGTCCTCTCTCTTCCTCATCGTCCTCCATACCGTGACTTTCTCATTTATTGCTGACATGTTTTGTCTCGCCTTGACTGGTCTAACGTTTATTTCTCTTTTACAGGTTACTGATGGTAGCTGTCTTATAATATGTTCTTTTTAATTTCTCATTTATGTTTTTTCTTCCCTCATATTTTTGCAGATGTTCTTTTTGACATATCCCTTTCTCCGTTTCCTACTAGTCTCATTTGATTCCCCGTTGTGGTGCTTCCTCCCCGGTTGGTTGTGTCGTCTTCTTCTATGTGTCGCCACTCCTCATCCATTTCCTCTTGTGCTCCCTCAGAAGGTACGTAATACAGTCGTCAGTCATTTTTTTTTTTTTTCGTTTACATTCTCATTTTGTACCAATTGTTGACATGTACTGTCTTCTCTTAATGTCCTTTCTTTTATTCTCCTCTCTTTCCCTCCTTTTCTTTCTCTCTCCCTTTCTTTCTACAACTTTTTTCTTTTTCTTCATTGTTTCATTCTATTGTAACTGTTATTGCTGTTCATGTTATTTCATATATTTTTCAATGTACATACGTTCAGGGTTATATCGTGGAATGTGAAAGGTTTTATTGATAATATAAAAAGGCAGAGAATATTATCTCACCTAGCCTCTTATAATCCTGATTTAGTACTTTTACAAGAAACTCATTTAACAGAGGCGGAGGCTTTGAAGCTTAAACGAAGTTGGGTTGGTTCAGTTCAAGTTTCTCCTACCTCTAATAAGAAAAACGGCATAGTTATCTTAGTTCATAAAAAATTGCAATGTTCTGTTGTTTCTCAGGAAATTGATTCAGAAGGTAGATGGATAATAGTTAAGTTACTTGTTAATAATATTTCGGTAACAGTTTTTAATGTTTATGGTCCCACACAGCCAGATTATTCTTTTTGGCCCACTATTACAAAAAAATGTATTCAGCATCAAGATGAATTTTTTATTTTAGGAGGCGATTGCAACCAAGTTATAGACCCTTTTATTGACCGACAGTCTCAGGTTTGTTTCATTCCCCACAAAGCTCATAAGCAATTTCATAACACTATCTCCCAAACTCACCTTATTGCCGCTTGCCGCTTATGCAACCCAGACACAACAGAATTTTCTTTTTTCTCCCCCCCTCATGGTTCCCTTACCAGATTGGATTACATTTTTCTCTCTAAATCTCTATCCCAAAACCTTATTTCTTCCTCCCTTGAACCCATTGTAATTTCAGATCATGCCCTGGTTGTTACAGATTTTGTTTTGCTCCAACCGCAACCCAGATCTTCCAGATGGAGGTTCAATAATTTTCTTTAAAGGATCCTCTTTTTCTTCTTCCTTTGTTTCTTTTGCTGAGGAGTTTTTGCTCCCTGAATACAGTTCCCGGTTCTTCCCCTACATTGGTTTGGGATACATTTAAAGCAGCCGCCCGTGGCTTTATTATAAATGTTGTGTCCAGGAAAAAGAAAAAAACACTTGTTCAATACAATAATTTATTAGCAAACATTAAACGGTTAGAACATCAATTTTATTCTTCCTCTTCTAGATCTCCTCCAGAGGAGCTTATCCGTGCGAAATTAGATTTTAATAAAATAACCACAGACAACGCTTCATCTATTCTCTTACGTAGTAATGCCCGATACTATGCAGGCCGAAATAAAGTTGGTAAGCTTTTGGCTAACTATCTCAAGGTTCGGAGGGAATGTGTATCCATAGATTCCATTCAGTCATCGGAAGGGAAACATCTGTTTAAGGAACAGGATATTCTAGACGAATTTGTGAAATTTTATAAATCCCTATACACACCGGAAGCTCCTGTTTCTACATCTTCATTAGATGCTTACCTTGCTCAGTCTATTCCCTCTTCCCGAGACAACTTGGACTTCGATGCTCTTGAGGTGGGCATATCAAGTGCAGAAATTTCCAAAGCCTTGACTCTTCTCAAAAAGGAAAAAACTCCAGGTCCAGATGGGTTCACAGTAGAATTTTATTTATACTTCTCTAATTTATTACTCCCCAAACTCCTGTATCTTTCTCAGCATTTTCACAATATTGGTAAGGCTGAAGGTACTTTTCTAGAAGCCACAATATGCTTAATCCATAAATATGGTCGCGACCCTAAATTATGCAAGAATTACCGCCCTATATCCTTGGTTAATGTTGACTACAACATTTTTGCCAAATTACTTGCCCTTCATCTCGAACCCCTTTTACCTGCTCTAATTGGACCAGAACAATGTGACTTTGTTAAGGGCAGACTAACGTCTGACAATTTGCGCCTATTTCTTAATGTTCTTAATAAAGCTCCCACTCTTTCTTATGCCTTAGCTGCAATTTCTATCGATGCGGAGAAAGCATTTGACAGAGTAAATTGGTCTTGTTTATTTAAATCCCTTCATTGGCACGGTTTTAGTCCTAAATTCATTTAATTTATCTCTTTGCTTTATGCAAATCCTACCGCTTCTGTCTTAGTTAATGGCCTTCTCTCACAATTTTTCCATTGCAAAGAGGAGTACGCCAAGGTTGTCCCCTATCTCCTCTCCTTTTCGTTTTGTTCTCGGAGCCCTTTTTGTCTCGTATTCGTCAAAAAACCTGTATATCTGGGTTTGTTAATGGGGAGTCTCATTTGAAATTATCAGCTTACGCAGATGATATTCTGCTTTTCATTTCAAATCCTGTAAACTCTATTCCTTCTTTATTGCAAGAATTTTTGGATTTGTCTATGGTTTCTGGTTACAAGATTAATCCTGATAAGACTGAAATTCTCCCCATTACAAAATTTTGTTTTAAACAACATTTTGATCTGACTGGCTTTCAATGGAACACCTCCAAAATTAAGTATTTAGGAATTTGGTTCAAAAATTCCATTCCAGAGACGGTCAAAATCAATATGATAGAAGCTCTGGACCGAGTATCTAAACTTCTTTCCTTGTGGAATCCGCTTTTTCTCTCTTGGTGGGGTCGTCTTTATTCCATTAAGATGATGATTACCCCTATTTTGCTATATAATCTTTCAATCTTACCCATTCATATCCCTTCTATATATTTAAAAAAATTATGGCATGATAAGAAATCCAGGATATCTTTAACTCATCTTAGAAAACCAAAATCCATCGGAGGAGTGAAATTTCCTGACTTTAGACTTTATCATAAGGCTTTCTGCCTAAAGCAAGCATCTAAATGGCTTCTTACTGTATCCTCCCCTTTTACTTCTCTATGGGCTACAGTGGATCGCTCTTTGATTGCCCCCTTCTCTATGAAGGAACTTTTGGCATTCACTACTAAAGTAAATATTACGTCTCTTCCTTTATTTCGTCATACATGCTCTCTGTTAAAATTTCATTATCAATCAAAAATCACCACTAGGGAATCTTTTCTACAATCTCCTATCTGGTACAATCGTCTTATTACTATTAAAAATAGACCTTTATATTGGAAATCTTGGAGACTTAGAGAAGTAGTTTGGGTCCGTGACCTATTCGATGGTATGACTCCATGTTCTTTCCCACATTTTCAGGTTCTTTTTAATTGTCCACGCTCATTCTGGCTTAAATTCTCAACCCTTATGGAGTTAATTTTGGACAATTTTTACTCTCTACCTTCTGACAACTCTGCTTCCTTAGATGATCCATTATTAAAAATTCTATATTTAGTTCCAAAGGCTTCCCTGATCTATAAATTCCTCTCTACCCCAGACCCGATCCGCTCTAAAACTAAATTAGAATTGGCCTGGGAGAGGGATTTGGGTTGTGTGCGGAGCATTATTTTCTGGAATAAAATTTGGGATCGACTTCTAAAAATGTCTAGATCCGCTTCTAGTACCCAATCCATGTTTTTTCTTTATCATAGATTGTACCTTACTCCCCTTTCAATTGCTAAATTCTCACACAATGCTAATGATTCCTGTTGGTCCTGTAAATCCCCTATGGCGGATTTGTTTCATCTTCTATTTTATTGTCCTATTGTGACCTCTTTCTGGTTAAACATATGGTCCACTATAACCAAAATTTTTAAAATAAACATTCCTTTTTCTAATGACATTCTCTATGTAGGTAGTCTGATGGAATCCCTAGGTTTGCCCTTCCATGAACGAGGCTTATTCGACCTTATATTGGCTTTAGCCTTTCAACAAATTGCACTTAATTGGAAATGCTCCACCAATCTTTCCGCTAAATCCTGGTGGAACAATGTTTGTCATTATAATAGATTGGATATTGCTTTTGCCTCCTTTTACAATCCACTTGGTAATAGAGACTTATACTGGTTACCTTTAACTACGTATCTGAATAATGCTGCTAGGAATAAGGTTTGCTTTAATCATTCTGAAAATTTTAAACCGCCGTAAATTGCTTTTTTCTCTGCTTATCTATTTTAGATTGTTTCACAATGTTATGCTGTTTTCTAGTTATATTAACATTTAGGGGCCGATTCCGATCTGGGTCGGAAAGCTCTCCGACCGAGCCGGATCCGGAGAGATTTCCGACCGAGCCGGACTCCCCCAGTCCGACCGAGCGAGTACGATGCGGCCGTATGCTGCCCAACTCGATTCGGTCGGACTCCCATTGAAGTCAATGGGAGCCGGTCGTACAACGCGTACACGGGCTCCCATTGACTGAATGGGCACGTCGCGAACAGGGGGGCCCCCTATAGTGGGTACGCGTCGGTGCGACTCGCACCGTACATGCATGTGTAGGGGGGACCCTTGGGTCCCCCCTGTGTTCGACTCGTGCGGCTACGCGTGAAGGGGGTCCGACACGGACCCCCAAGTCCGGCTCCGGGTGCTTTTGCGAGCCGGATGCTCCGACTCGATCCGGCCGTCCGACGCGTGCATCGTACTCGCTCGGTCGGGAAACGTCTCCATTGCGTGGTGCGAGCCGTGTCCGTACGAGTTGGTCGGAGCGGTTCGAACCCGGGAACGAGTCGGTCGGCGATTTCGCGTGCGCTCGCATCATACTTGCTCGCTGGGATGACTGTACGAATCGGTCGGAAAAATGGCCTCCGAATCGGATCCGGTAAAGCCGAATACGATTCGGAGCCCTACCGGCCGAGATCGGAATCGGCCCCTTAGTCTTTGCTATTATTTTGTAATGTTACACGCTCCTTTTAGTTGTAGATTTTATTTTTCTCTCCCCCCCCCTCTATCTATAAAATCTCAAAATGTAAAATGCTTTCTACTTGTTAAATATTTGCCTATTTATTCTTGTAAGTTCAACTGGTTATAACTTGTATGGCATATTCTCTGTATTTATATTTTATTTTTTAATAAAGCTTTTTAACCTTAAAATGTACTGCAGAATGCAGCACACTTAGAAAGAGCAAACAAAGAGGAGAAATAAAGATATTTCTTCTTGTTGGGCATTTATTGGGAAGGCATACCATTTTTATGCATTCCCATGTTTACCTAGGGCCCACTATAGGGGTGACTTATATAGGATCAAAGGGGAGTTTAAGGCTTGGCAAGGGACTTATTTTGACAAACTGGCAATTTACAAGTGCTAAGAGGCTGCAATGGTAGACCTGGGGAATTTTGTAAGGAGCTACTTAAGTGGGTGGCACAATAAGTGCTACAGGCCTACTAATAGCATATAATTTACAGACGCTGGGTATATGGCATACTACTCTACAAGGGACATATAAGTAAATGTATATGTCAATCAGGTGTAAGTCAATTTTACCATCTTTAAGGGAGAGAACACAAGCACTTTAACACTGGTTAGCAGTGGAAAAGAGCAAAGTGTCAGTGAGCCAACAAAAACGAATTTCTACAAAAAGTGGAGGTTAAAGGCAAACACATTGAGGGAACACAACCCTAAGGCTAACAGGTCTAACATGAATCAGCAAGGGACATGGAGACCTGAGTCTGCCCAGATAAAGCAACCAAGACAAAATGTGAAACACACTTCTATGACATTGTGGCAGACTATCTCTGGAGACTGAGGCTCAGTAACTACAAGGCTGGGAAAGTTCAAGCAGTGGAGTTTCCGGGTAACTATTGGCAAAGGCACTATTTAAACAGAGAATACGCAATAGGAAGATTCTTTGCAACTTTTCATGTGCTTTGGCTTTTTGTTTTGCCATTATAGTTCGGTTCGCTAACAGCTCCTCACCATTGCTATTTTCGTTTTCTTCAATTCCATTGGTTGCTTCACTACGGACCTTTATTTGACTTATGTTTTTGGATCCTGGTATGCCTTTGTTGCTTTCTCTGTGTCTTCCTCCCTTAACATTTGCATTCCAGAAGTAACTTGATGAGGCACATGATACCCATTTCACTGACTTCCTTCCTTGTTCGTTTAGGATCACCACAGCCCTCCATTCTGAAGCCGATAAGGAAGATCATTTGTATTCAAATAATTGCTGCAGACTTGTTGATATCCATTAATGGTGCTGAATATATTTGTGCTTTATTTACACTTTACACTTTATCATTCAGTTGCATCGCCCTTGAGCCATGTAATGAGGCGCAAGGGCGACGCAACTACTAACTAAGATTAATCAAGCCACCCAAGGCCACTTTGCATGGCCCTACGTGGCTTGATAAATCCAGAGTAGCGTAACACCACGCAAATCGCTGAGTTGCATTACTCTGCCCTCGGTACATATTCCATGGGTGGAGCTTTGGTATTCTTACGCGTTCACTCATGGATTTTGGCGCATTCCCAGATTTACCATTATTATTAGACCTGGGAATGTGTCAAAATGCTTTGCCTCCCCAGGTGAGGTGTAACGAGGAGAAATATCTAGTTTTTTCCCTTTTCAATGTGTGCTACATTCTGCAGCACACATAGAAAGAGGAAAATGCCTCCGAGGATTGTTTTTGTGCAGGAATGTGCCCCTTCCTGCACAAAACAGTCCTCTCTGCAGTGTAGGCACCCTTGCACCACGGCACAAGGGTGCCTGCATTGGTGCTAGGCAGCAGCTTTTGCACCAATACAAGGAAAGGACAGGAATGCGCCATTTTATGTTAGATACGGCGCATTCCGGCCTTCTCACTATCACGCAGCAAAGCATAGTAAGGTGACTTGCTGCGCTGTGCTGCATTAAAGCTTGATTAATGAGGCCCTTAAGGTGTACCTAAACCATCTGAAAACATCTGCCTGTACCCCTGCTATTGAGCAAGATAAGAACCTTGAGAGATTTGTGCCTGAGAAGGCTGTGATGTGCTGGCTTTTTCTTGTCTCTTATTCCCCCTTCCCTGCAGTATTTTGTTTGCTCTCTCTATTGACTTTAGTACAGGTACAACGAAGTTCTGGGGAGTGGTGCGGATTGTCATCAGAAACGTCCGGCCAACATTTGCAAATCATGACACTTCTTAAGGACCATCCTAATAGAATACGTTCTACTCATAATCTGCTGCAGGCAATTACCAATACTCAAAATTAATAGATCTGAAACAGTAAATGATCATACATGTTGTACTCCCTGAATAAAATGTCTTCACTAGCCAAAGAAACATTTAAATCCAGCTCTAGGTCATTATTCAGCTGTGTGCGATTTCATTCTGGTATCTCAATCACCAATAGGTGGTATTTCTCCTACTGGGATGGCCCCTCTGGAGAATTTTAGCAAAGATCCTCAGTACTTTCTATCCTTTTTAGCATATTGCAGCAGCCTGCTTCTACAACTCAGATTGCTTTCATTATCTCATATCTGACAAGGGCACTCTAGTTTAGACAGATCAATGACAGAATATCGACAACAAAAATGTCGAGGTACAAAAATATCGGGACAAAAATATCGTTGCCCAGAATATCGAAGTCCTATCTACATCATGGTAAGTACAAAAATATCGAAAAAAATATTGTTGTCAAAAATATCATTGTAAAAAATATCGTTTTTTTAAATGCTTAAAAAATAATGTAAAATAAAGTAAATAATACATATAATTAAAAAAACATAATTAGAATTATTAGAAAATGTTTAAAATAATAAATAATAAATATAATGTTAAAAATAATTAAACATACATATCTCCATATATAAAATATAATACATAAATTTACTTAATAATATTTATAAATAATTATTATAATAAAATATAAAATGTTAGAAACATACTAAAAATTATAAATACATATATATATATATATATATATATATATATACATATACCAGTAAAATAAAAATAAAAGATATATATAATAATTTGAAAAATTAAAATATTATAATCTTTTACAATTACATTTGACACTACATTAACAGCAACAGTAGGGAAAATGTTGGATAGCGGAGGGGATAAAATTACTAATCCCACTCCAGGGAGTGCAACAGTAGGGAAAGTGTTGGATAGTGGAGGGGAATAATTTACTATTCCCACTCCAGGGAGTGCAACAGTAAGAAAAGTGTTGGATAGCAGAGGGGAATAATTTACTATTCCCACTTCAGGGAGTGCAACATTAAGGAAAGCGTTGGATAGCGTAGGGGTAAATATTACTATTCCCACTCCAGAGATAGCAACAGTAGGGAAAGTGTTGGATAGCATAGGGGTAAAAATGACTATTCCCACTCCAGAGAGTGCAACAGTAGGGAAAGTGTTGGATAGCAGAGTGGATAAAATTACTATTCCCACTCCAGCAAATGCTACAGTAGGGAACGTGTTGGATAGCAAAGGGGAATAATTTACTATTCCCACTCCAGGGAGTGCAACAGTAAGGAAAGTGTAGGATAGCGGAGGGGAATAATTTACTATTCCCACTCGAAGGACTGCAACAGTAGAGAAAGTGTTGGATAGCGGAAGGGTAACAATTACTATTCCCACTCCAGTGAGTGCAACAGTAGGGAAAGTTCTGGATATATAAGGGGAATAATTTACTATTCCCACTCCAGTGAGTGCAACAATAGGAAAAGTGTTGGATAGCGTAGGGGTAAAAATTACTATTCCCACCCCAGCAATAGCAACAGTAGGGAAAGTGTTAGATAGCGGAGAGGAATAATTTACTATTCCCAACCAGCAAATGCAGCAATAGGGAAAGTGTTGGATTGCATAGGTGAATAATTTACTATTCCCAATCAAGCAAAATAATTAAAATTATTTATCAAACAATTAATTAATTAATTTTTTTTAAACTCCCACCATATTCCCCTATAAATGACACAACCAATATTGTAAAACATAACACTATTAACATAATTAATTAATAATTAATTAAATAATTAATTAAAATTAACAAGCAATTTAAAAGCAATCAATAATAAATTAATTCACACTATTAAACAACTTAAAATAAATATTATAATAAAAAATGTAATAAAATATATTATAATTAAATTACTTCCCAGTGTACTCCCATATCAACCCACAACCCACTCTTAAAAAAATAACACAAATAACATTATTAATAATTAAATAATAATTATTAATAACCAATTAATAAATAATTAACAATACATTATTTATCACAATTAACAGTATAAAATTTTAAATAGATAAATATCAAATAATGACAAATATAAATTAATTAATAATTATTAAATTACTTCCCACCCTACTCCCCAATAAACCCACAACATGCTTCTAAAAAAATAACGCAATTAAGATATTTACCAATTAATTATTAATAATTAAGTCACAATTAATAACTAATTAATAATAAATTAATTACCACAATTAACAATATAAAATGTTAAATACATAGATATTAATTAATTACAAATATTAATTAATTAATTAATTATAATTAAATTACTTCCCACCCTATTCCCTTATAAACCCACAACCCGCTCCTAACAAAATAATGCAATTAAGATATTTACCAATTAATTATTAATAATGAACAACCAATTAATAACTAATTAATAATAAATTAATTACCACAATTAACAATATAAAATATTAAATACATAGGTGTCCATTACGATGTCGGACGGTAAAAAATCCGCCATCTACCACAGTGGTAACAATCCGCCCGCCTACACCGTCTGAATACCGACCGAGCAATTACGATGCCGCGAACCGAAAACCGCCGGAGGCGGAAAATAAACAAAAAATACCGCCCGCCCATGTCCGAGTCTAAGTCCATCCGCCCGCCACGGACGGAAAGACGCACGACAACCCAAAACCACCCGCCCTGACGACCGAGACATCGCCCGTGAAATTAGGATCGCACCGACATGAGCGCGGAAAATCCACAAATACACCGCCCGCCAGCGTAAACAACAGTGACGAAAATGGACTCGGCGGAAGCACTGGCGGCCACGTCCATGCACAGAAATCATCCGCAGACAAAACCAAACACACACAACATGGCCAACAAGTCCACACAGCAACCCACACACAAATACCCAAACACAGTACACATCCCAGAAACACCCCCCCCCTGGACAAACAAATCAACTACAAATCCCAGAACACCAGCCACAACACACCTGAAAACAACAGACCATCATGACACACCCACATAGGTAAGTACAAAACCAGCCCCTTCACAGACCACAACCCCTGCAACATTACAAACTGAGGACGAGAGCACACAACACAGCGAGACAGAAAGGACAGCAGCACACCACAGACACGCATCTATCACACACATCACCACCACCACCACCAAACACCGGCCACACAAACCCCCTGCACATCACACACCACACACCACACACCGCACCAGCACCACAAACACCAAAACACACACCATGGCATCACACAGAATGCCCAAGTTCACTTCCACTGAGCTGACGGTCATGGTCGATGAGATCGTCAAGGTGCACCCACAAATCTATGGCAACCAGGTCCAACGGACACCACTAGCCACCAGAACCCGGTTGTGGAGCAGGATCGTAGACCAGGTCAATGCATTCGGGAACGTGCCACGCAACAGAGGCGAAATCAACAAAAGGTGGAACGACCTGAAAAGCGTGGTCAAGAAGAAGGAGGCAAAGAATCGTGAGCTGGCTGCCAGGACTGGCGGAGGTAATCCCGCGCTATTCAAGACCTTCAAGGCGTGGGAGGAGAAGGTGCGAGTCATCATACATCCGGAGATCCTCACCGGATTACCAGGGGGAGTGGAGGCTGGTAAGTACAAACAAACGTATACCAGCACACCGCTATGTACTCACATGCACTACCACTATGCCATAGCTCCGAGGGACAAACACCCCCACGTCCAGTACACAATACACAAGACATCACTCACACATGCAACAGACACTCACACACACAGCCCAAACCTACCAACTAACAAAACCATGGGGGCATGTGTACAGTCAGCCAGCACCGCAACTCCCACCAGATCCCCTTGTACTCCAGAAGCGCCAGAAGGAGCACTCCCCACAACCATGTGTCAGCCATAGCTGCACTAACCAAAAAGTAACAGGTAAGTAGCCGGAACACAAAGTCAGTGGGTCGGAGGCGGGACAGCTGAAGTACAACACCCACCAGGCCCCCACTCCCACAGCGCAGCAAGGTGGAGCACTCCCCACACCCATGTGTCAGGCACAGCTGCAGTAACCGACAACTAACAGGTAAGTAGCCGGAACACAAAGGCAGTGGGTCGGAGGGGGACAGCTGAAGTACAACACCCACCAGGCCCCCACTCCCACAGCGCAGCAAGGTGGAGCACTCCCCACACCCATGTGTCAGGCACAGCTGCAGTAACCGACAACTAACAGGTAAGTAGCCGGAACACAAAGGCAGTGGGTCGGAGGGGGACAGCTGAAGTACAACACCCACCAGGCCCCACTCCCTCAGACCAGCAAGGTGGAGCACCCCTCCCTCCCAGCACCATGTGGCATCCATTGCATTGCGCACTCAAAAACAACCTGTAGGTGGGAAACTGTACAGGGCGGGGTGTCTGTAGGCATGAGGACTGTACTACGACTGACACATGGGACATGTCACGTAGCAGAGGAACACGCAGCACTGCTCCCAGTCACAATCATGTGACCAATGTGCACACGGACATGTATTACAGAGTCATACCCCACATGACCCATCACAGATACAGCAACACCCAAGGAGCCACGTCTGCATGCACAAGTCCCACTGGAGTACAGACCCACACGGCATGCACTGTGCCACCCATCACACACATCAGCAACACCATCGAAGTCTTGTCCATGTAGTCCTTACTGCCTGTCACCCACACATCGGACAACAACGCCCATGTAAGACAGACCTTACTAGAAGTACCAGCTTGGAACCACAATATTGCACACAAAGACAACTGGACCCATGAAACACACAGGCACACAATGCACATTCAACATATCATCCATCTCATCTCTCAGCCCCAGTGTCATGAAAGGTATGTCATCCGAACAGCTGGCCCTCATACAGTAGTCATGCAAAGATACCTGCCCATGACAAATCATGTGCCTGCAGTGACTGAAGCGCACGTCACACTGCGAGTAACAACACACATAATGTAGTCAACACCCCAAGAGCACTGCATTGATGCACATGTACGAGGGCAGCACGCACACAAAGGATTTGGCCCATCTGCAATACGTCGTGTGGCACACAACAAGCACGAACTCACAACAATGCTACCAATGTAATGTCCATGAATGATAACAGTCAGCAGATATGCCGGGCATGTTAGACAGACACACACCTTCGTCTATGCACTGTCATGTTGCCAGAACACATGTCACGTCCTGCACCCATTACTCACTTTTTGTACCCCAAAAGCATATTTCAACCCAAAAGCTTTTAGGGGGCTGTACCCCCATTTGGCATCAGCGTTTCTAAGCGTTCCATTTGAACCCCAAAAGCATATTTCAACCCAAAAGCGTTTAGGGGGCTGTACCCCCTTTTGGCATCAGCGTTTCTAAGCGTTCCATTTGAACCCCAAAAGCATCGTTCAACCCAACATCGTCGATGGTCCTGGAGCCCGCATACACCCGACCCACAAAATGTAGGAGCATAGCAACACACACCCATCGGCATTGCTAATCCGTCCCATGCCACATGTCCACATCACACAGTTCCATTGCCTAGCCCACGCATACACACATCGTACATCCACACACACGCCTCTGGGAAACCTGTGCACGACAGTGCACGAACTGTGAATGTCAGACAACCAATACATACTTTGCTAGGTGCAACACAATGACCTATCTCATTCTCCCCACAGGTGCCGAACTGCTGGATGCTGTAGAGGGAGACAGCAGCCAGCACAGCCAGTCCGCAAGCCCCCGACCCGGACTCACGGATGTAGAGGAGCTGGACACCTCTTCGGACGCGGACCACCCAGCAGGCCCATCTGGAGTGGCAGGGCACAACCGCTCCCCAGGGCCCCTCCTACCCACCAACCCATCACCCAGGGCTGCTGACCAGTCACAGACCCCTGCTGCCACGGTCGTTGCGGCCACCACCACCGCCGCAACCACCACCACCACCACGCCATCCCTGGCCACAGCCCCTGCGCAAGGGGTGGCACGGCCGTCGGGCTCCACCCTGGGAGCCAGACCGAGGACCGTGGTGAGCAATGTGGCTAGTGGGCAGGTCGGTGGCAGCAGTACTGGTAGGAGGAGCAGGGCCAGGCCAACGCCAACTGTGCCTGGGAGCCAAGCCCTGCCGCAAATCGACAGAGTCCTTGGGGCCTATCAAGAGGCCCAAGGAGAATGGGCCAGGTCGGCTAGCGACACGCGGGAGGTCCTTGGGGTGTTGAGGTCCATGGACGCCCATATGGGCCAAATCGCGGCCCTCATGGGCCAGCTGGTGGTGGGGGAGGGCACAAGCAAGGCCAGCAACACCACCTCCGCCACCACCTGCTGTGGCGCAGGGTCGTGCAGCATCGCGTTCCCCTGCGTCCACAGCGAGTGAGCACTCCTCAGCCACCACCAGCGGCACATCAACACACCCCCCCCTACCAAACGTGGAAGGGGCCGTCCGAAGAGGAAACAGGTGTCCAGAGGACTTCTCACGCACCAAACTCCAGTGAGTCAGCCAGCCACCTTGACCACCTACTGCATTGACTTGTAATACGATCCTACCCCACACTGCCATGTGAATGGCATGTGTCTGTTGGACTGTGGACATAGAACTTCATGGGTACACCTTGACCATCACGCAGCCATGACCGTCAACTCATTGTCACAGCATGCACCACATTTGTCATCACCTTGCACACAATCACATGTCACCGCTGTTAATAAATACACCTTGATCACAATCGGCTTAATGTGTCCTGGGTTTATTCAACGATGTGCAATCGCCACCATGAGCAGAAATGCATCTGCTGTGTGGCATGTCGATGGGACAGGAGAGACTGTAGGGACCTAGGGGTGAAAAACAGAACAAGAGTACATTCAATGAGTGTGTCACACTCTCATCACACAGTACTTGTCACCAACTACAAGCAATGTACACACATCTCACAGAGCAACAGGGCACAATGCTACAGCCACTGTCAGTGGCATACCAACCTGGACATGGACCATTGACACACAGCACTCAGTGAACAAAAGGCCCCCGTGACAGAGCACACCTGCACAACTACAGCTACATCAGCCGTCGTACATGGACACTCACCGTCAAGTGAAGTAGCGGGCGATGAGCTGCTGACGCACATTCACAGCTTCATCCTCTCCACTGTCCTCTTCACTAGAGCTGTCCTGGTCTGCAGGCTGGGGCCCTGGTTGATCTCCGTCATCCACAATTAGGGGGATCTGCTTGCGAATAGCCAGATTGTGCAGCATGCAGCAAGCCACTACTATCTGGCACACCTTCTGTGGGGAGTACGCCAGTGCGCCCCCGGTGCGTTCCAGGCATCTGAACCTGGACTTGAGGAGGCCAAAGGTCCACTCAACCACACGTCTGGTCCTCCCATGTGCCTCATTGTAGCGGACATCAGCTGGGCTCCCAGGACGTCGTAATGGGCTGAGCAGCCAGGGCCCATTCGGGTAAGCAGAGTCACCTGGGTGTGAGGGACACAGAGAACCGTTGCAATTCCAACTGGACACAAGACAGCATCGCACAGCCAGCACGCTACACTACTCCACATACTCACCAACAATCCAGCCACGGTCCGGTTGCAGATTGGTCATCAGACGTGGTAGGATGCTGTTGCGCATGATGTGCGCGTCATGGGCCGATCCTGGGAATTTCGCACACACGTGTGAAATCACCATGTCCGCAAGGCACACCACTTGCACATTCAGGGAGTGCGTGTGCTTCCGGTTGCGGTAGAGGTGCTCAGTGGCCTGTGGTGCAACAAGGCCAACATGGGTGCAATCTATTGCACCAACGACGTGGGGATCCATCCAAGGGCATAGAAAGCACCCTTCACTGCCGCCAATTCACGAGCCCTGGGGAATCGGATGTATCTGTTCCTGTACAGCATCATAGCTGACAGTACATCCCTGAGCACCATGCTGAACATGGGTTGGGACATCCCACCTCCACTGCCCACTGTGTGTTGGAATGACCCAGTGGCGAAGAAATGCAGTGCAGCCATCACCTTAGCCGTGGGGGTGAATGCTGTTGGATACACCCTGCGAGGACGGAGGTGGGGTTCCAACAAGGCACATAGACGATGCAGGGTGGGTCGGTCCAGACGATATTTGCGGATGACCTCCACATCCACCATGTCTGACAGCAATTGGTAGGGGCGATGAATATTTGGTCTCCGCCTAGGAAAGATGGAAGTGGACACATGTCAAAGCAACACGCCACATGGCTTCAGCGGACTGTACCCGCCATGGGCCAGGCCCTTACGGTCAACTCCAATGACCCTCGTGGTTGCACCCTGCGTGTTCCACTATGGAGGTAGGCGTCCAGGGCCAGCTGGGAGCAGGCCAACATCTGCAATTGAAGCTGCCAGACATGGTACACGAATTGCAGCAGCTTGTACCCACTGAAACTGCCCCAGGGGGTTATATGTGTGTGTGAGTGGGACAGGCATAACCACAGCTACCTGGAACTGCAGCCTGGCACCCCTCGACAACACCTGCTGCTGCCACCACTCCACCTACACGTGGATGACGCTGAGGACATGTCCAGGTCCACTCACCAGCGAGGAGCTGGAGATCCTGGATTCCGAGCTCCACGCACACTGCACATGGCTATTCCTTGCGAAAGTTGTGTGTGAGAGACAACTGCAGTGTGTGTGGGAGTGCATGTGGGGGACACACATGTTGTTGATCCGCAGCACTATGAGTCAGAGCCTGTGGTGTTCAAACATGCACTGCTCACCATGCTGACTGCAGGTGGCATGGGTATGTGAGCTCTCGGGCGCTTTGACCTGTCTGTCCCTCCCGAGTGGTGGTACATGGCAACTTCATGTCAGACATCCAGTGACCCAGACAATTGGCAATGCAGGTCTCAGTGCACTTGTTGGTCGTGTGAATGTCAGGCTGGGGCCATGCTGCCCTTCTCAGTCCCAGCAGGCCTGGCCTGCACATTGACTGCACAATGCCAGTAGGTGATGACACAGACTGCCTAGTGGGTTACATGTGTCTCCTGTTTAGGACCCTCCGGATGAGCGCTAACTCAGTCCTGTCGATTGGACACACCATGCCTCGTGATAGGGATGTGTGTGTGAGATAGTGGCACTGAATGTGACCTCCGTTGCGGGGTGGGCCATGCACAGGGCGAGTACGTTGATGGTTGCGCAGTGTTGGTCACAGTGGGTACACCCACACAGATGTGTTGCCTTGTGATCTTTTTCTAGGTCCGCCTGACAATGGACAGTAGATGTGGGCAGACTACACATTGCTCGATGTGCTGTCTATATGCATGTGCCTTCACACCAGGCACAGCTGCCCCTGCACATGTGACCCCTGCTGCACTCAGTGCTGGGTCTGTTGAGCTGATGCACCATCTGTGTGTGGGGCAGACAGCTCTGCTCACTTCCGTCATTGCCCATGACATCACTTTGCCGCAGGTGACATGGATCATGGACGGCCCACATGTACGCGTGGGTGGACTACACAAGACTGTCCAATGGTTGTCACCCCCAGTCAGTGCTTCGAATGGGTAGAATGTGGTGCTGGTACTCATTTTAATGTGTCGAGTGGGCGGGGCTAGGTGCGGGGCTACATGCAAGACATGGGAAGTTCATCGGCTTATCTACTAGTTGCAATACACACGAGACACGTCTTTTTCCGACCACATCAGGGTCATTCCTTAAACTGGCTGAAAATCAAACAGTCATCTTTTGCACTGTCCTCATGGCCTCCCCTCGCTCACCCCAATATGCGTTTGCACCTGAGAAGCTAGCGCATGCACAAGCAGCTCCAAGCTCTCCCCAGAGAGGCTAAGGAGTATGTGTGGGTCCAGTTGAACAAGTGGTCTGTCTCACGGTATAATAAGTGGCGGGACGCCGTCCACCTGCGTGGTGCCCCGACTCGAGACACGGGCAACATTGACAATGCATGACAGGCTCCGCAGTCCGGATACACCACCTGCAACACACAGAGGCTGTAGCTGCCCTAGCGGGCCAGGCCGCGTCCAACTGGAGCTCATGGACCCACACATTCACTCTTTGGCCTCTCTGGGGCGAGCTTGGAGCTGCTTGTGCACGCGCTGGCTTCTCTGTTGCAATGGCATGTAACGTGTGTGGGTGTATTGGCAATGGGTGGGATGGTGCGAGCCACCTTCCGTGACGTCACTCCTGCTTGTGATGTGTGCGTCCCCCCACTACTTCCATTTGACTTGTGCCATACTACACATTGAGGATGTGTTGCCTGCGTGATGTGACCAGGAGGAGCGCGCCATGACCTCTCACCCACCATGCTCCACTGCCATCCCGTGCCCTGGATTGCCTGTGCAAGTGGACAATGTTGGGGATACACCAGGTCGACAGGGGATGTGAGTGCCTTGGCAAGAGCCTGGCGGATGCACAGCAGTATCCAGCATGTCCACGGAGGGTGGGCTGACGTCTACACTTGATGCAGCATTGATCGTGTGCCCGCCTGTTGTGCACACACGAGTTCACATTCATCCCCAGACAGGTGGTCTTTACAAATTCCCAGGTGAGCGGCAATGTACTGTTCCTGAATCCTCCCAACACAGCGTGTTTCAACATTGCATGTGCGCACCTACCCGTCACACCCACCCACCTGAGCCATGCGTAACTCCCGCTTCACATGACACATGTGTGTCTTCCACAGTTGTGCTACTCATTTGCGTTGACATCCAATGACAGTGGACTACATGGTCATCTCACGACTGCCGTGTACTTCACACACTCTCATCCTCTCTCATTCGTACTTGTGAAATGAATCAGCAGAGACACATTTTTGCTTCAAGCCATGTATTGGGACTTATGTCCTCTGTGATGCAGTATAGTGGACACTACTGGCAGCGAAATGCATGTGGAGGATATACTCAGCATGTTTACACATAGCATAGGGTGTAGGGGTACATGTGATTAGTTGTTGACTGTGGGATGTGGGCTTCAGAGTTACAACTGCTTAGCCGTTGCTGTGCTAATGTACATTTGCTAATTACTGTGGTGCTGCTGACTTTGACACAGACAGTATACATTTAGCCTACCAGTCCGCTTGTCATCATGGGCACAGTGCATCTCAGTTCCATGTTACAGATTTGCTGCTCTAGTTACTCATACACACGTGCGTGGAGGTGACATCAGGGCATGGGCTTACGTGCATGCAACGGCGTCCCACTTGTTGTTGCGATGTGGTGGCTACTGGACATGTCACAGTCACTGGGCTCATGTTGTTGGTGGATGCACTTGTTGTCCATGCAAAGGTCCTGGCACGGACGTTCAGAGGGAGGTGAGGTGACAGCTCTCACATACTACAGCAGGACGATTACTGTCCACTGACCGGTGCATATGTTCATGGGCGCAGGATCCATATTATGGCATGGTTGTACGTGCAGTTCTGTCCATGTGGTTGCCATACACAAATCCCATACCTCTGCCTCCCCCTGTTCATGCAGAGTTACTGGATGTGATGAGGAACAGAGTGCATGTCCCGAAAATATCAGATGTCATGGCAGTGTAGTTGATGGTGTGGTGTCAGTTGCAGGTTGTATGGTATAGTTGTTGTACTGGTAACTGCCTAGTCCGTGCGGAAGCCAAGCATGGGTACGGTGTGGGACATGATTGTTCAATTGGGGGTACAGCGTCGGGGGCCGACGAATTGACAGGTTGTCAGGTATGCGAACCTTCCAGCAGGGCTGCCATGGCATTGGTGGTAAACATGGATGCCATCCAATGTAGCGGATGGTGGCTGTCAAGGTGTTGGTCGTAAGTTGTCCCTTGTAGGAGCATGATGGGACATGTTGGATGACATTCGATGTAACTGTGATCCATAATCCGTCGTGTGGAGGCACAGTGGTCCCATTGCAGTGTGGGTCCGATAGCAGCCACATACGCCATGCCCCCATAGGCTGAACAGACCCTGTCGTGGACGTCCAGGGGGTTGAATAGTTGTAGCAGGTCCGCCCTTGGACATGCCGGGTTGGAGAGACATATATCCACAGGATAGTGGAAGGGACACCTCCGACAGTAGAAGACGGGGATGACGCAGCTGAACAATGCGATGCGGTAAGTTAGTCGGTAACTTACGTTCAGCAAGGCCAGATTTTCACATCCCAATATCTGTATCAGGTTATGTTTGTACAGCTTAATCTGTCCGGCATAGTTGGGTAGGTGTGGTGCAAGTGCCATTTTGCTGCAGGGCGATGTGATGGCGTGCTCCGGCTGTCTGTGCAGTCTGCAGGGTGCAACCTCCAACGTTGCTGGGAATTCTGTAATGGTCGTAGGGAGGCAGGACTTGTGTTATGTTAGCTTGTGCGGAGGACACGGGCCCTCATCCCACATGCTTCTCTGAATGGTCAAGGTCAGTGGTGTCTGACTCCTTCCAGATAACTTGCATGCGAACCACATGGGGGAGTGTTATCATTTCTTTTTCTGTTCTGAATGTTCTTTGGTGTTATGCGCTATCTGCCCTGTGGCCGCTTCCCTCTGCATGCCTGTGTTGTTTTTTTTTTGGGACATTGACTGTTTTCTCCGGCTTGTTTAGTCGGGATGTGGTTTCAGAGTGGGAATGGAAGGTCATTCAGTGCTGTCTCCTCTCCCGTGTGTGGGCGGCAGGCTGCGTTTCCGCTATACGTTGGGCCTTGTGTGTGGGTGTTATAATTGGAACCACCTGTTGTCGGTCCCCGGGATCTTTGATGTTACGTATTGCATGTCTTGGTATTGGCTGCAGGGTGGTATCAGTGTTTCTGTGTGGTACTGGCATACCTTTTGCCGACGGGGTCCATATTCTGCTGGGTGATGTTGCCGCCGCTGTGTGCTTCGCCGTGTTTTGCACACAGGGGTGTGTCCTAATTTGGCGTGACATCACTGACATGTTCGGGTCACTTGTGTGTCGTCAGGTTGGCAACAGTGAATTGCCGGTTGGGGACATGACTGTGGCAGGGCTGTCACGTGACATGTGCGTTCTGGGTGGGGCTGGTGTGTGTGGTGTTTGGTTGTGACCCTGTGTAATTTGGGTGCGGCGCATACATGGCGCTGCCGTTGGCCTCTGTGTTGTGCGCATGTGTGGGTGCAGTGGTGGATGTGTCGTGTCCACGCAGGGGTGTCGGGGGGCCATATACAGTTTTCCCGCCCTTGCAGTGTGTGCGGTGTTTGCGTGCCCTTGTTGTGTGTCTGCCTACCTGCGTTGACGCGGTGCGTTGACTCCTAGGTGCTGCATCAGGTAGAGCATGGGGAGGGCCTGCAGTGCTGGATTCATGCTCGGGGGGTCCGCCTCTTTGCTATCCGTACTGTGCGTTCGGGTTTCTGCCTTGCTTTCACGTGCGGTGTCTCTTAGCCGGGGGTACTGTTTGGTTGTGGCATCGTAATTTGTACACCGGGCGGTACGTGATTTCGTCGGGCGGTGTGTCTCCATTGGGCCGCGCCGCTACGTGAACGGGCGCACTTTGATGGCGGACGGCGTCGCTGGCTTACGGGCGGTGTTTGGCTGTCTTTTCACATCCTAATTGGGCGGGCGTGTGGGCTGCGGCGGGCGGACGGTAACTGGTGGTTTTTGCATCCGCCAGCACGGCGGTGGTGCTTCCGCCCGCCATCCTAATGGGCCTTATAGATATTAATTATTAAACATATTAATTAATTAATTATAATTAAATTACTTCCCACCCTATTCCCCTATAAACCCACAACCCGCTCCTAAAAAAATTACACAATTAAGATATTTACCAAATAATTAATAATAAACAACCAATTAACAACTAATTAATAATTAATTAGTTACCACAATTAACAATATAAAATATTAAATACATAAATATTAATTAATCAAATTTATTTATTAATTAATTATAATTAAATTACTTCCCACCCTATTCCCCTATAAACCCACAACCCGCTACGGAACAAAAACGCAAACATTAATTAAAATACATTAATAACTTATAAAAATTATTATTACATTTATTATAATTAAATTACTTCCCACCCTATTCCCCTATAAACCCACAACCCGCTACGGAACTAAAACGCAAAATTTACTTAAAAAAAAATGATTAACTTCACAAAATTTAACACATATATTAAAAAACAAATGCAATACTTACACAAAAAAATGGAACACATACATATAAAATACACACTAAAATACATAACAGTAAATAAAAGAACGATATTTTTAACAACCATATTTTTGCTAACGATATTAATTACTTCGATATTTTTAAAAACGGTATTACTTACCTTCAACTCGATATTCTTGACAACGATATTCTGACTGTCAATATTTTTGTAGTCTGAGATTTTGGACTCGATATTACTGCTACTCGATATTTCCAACTCGATATTATGTCTGTTCACCAGTTTAGACAATGTCTTTAATGTTTGAATGGAAACCGTATATTGTATTTCAAGACAGTCTTTAAAAATGACACACTACACAAGCAGATCACTCAGGTCATTTGTGTCTACAACAAGAAATGAAAACATCATTACTTCTACAAGTATTTTTAGTCAATTGAAATCAGAATCACGATGGGCTTCAGCTGCGGCATTTTGCATTGGTTTAAGAGAAGACCCGAAGGATGCATTATTGTTAGTGGCTAATGGTCCAACTACCAGTGGCAGCTTGTGACATGCATAAGTGGTGAGGCAAGAAAATCATTCCTTTTCACCCAATGAGAGGCACTTTGAGAAACCAGCCACGCCTTAAGGGTCAACACCGAACCTCTCAATCATGGCTCATTATAAACAGTGTTTACAATGGACCACGACTGAGAGCTCTGGAGTTGAGGCTGAAAGTAGTGCGAGTTTCTCACAATGCCTGTCGGTGGGTAATAACATTAAAAATAAACCAGGCACCTGAAACTTCATCGCACCGATTGCGCCAGTGGGATGGGGGGCATTCTACCTGTGGACCACAGCACTACTGGCGGGGCTGTTAAGACCCAACACTCCACAGCGGGCTACCTGGAGTTGGCCTTGCCATGTCCTGTCTCTGGCCTGCACCTCCCCAGATCGTTCTGGGCACTGCTGGAGATTTACTCCTTTTGTGGGGGCACCGTGTGAACTGCTAATGGGATTTCCACTGGGCCAGCCAGTAGTACCCACACATTTTCCTTGGCTGCGGTTTGCGGCATCTGCACAGCCTCCTGGACACCAGCAGAGACATTGCCCTTTCCTTTGGGGACAAAGTGGGGCCGAGGCTGGGATCATGACAAACACTGAAGGTACGTGGCCCTTCCCTCCCCCTCATGGCCTCCTCTACAAGTGGTGGACACCAGTAGGGGCTCTGACTGCTGCGCATGGCCCCTACTGCAATAGGACTGCCATAAGTTCTCAAGGGGGTGCCCCAGCACCAATCACAACAAATCCATCACCGCCGTCTTCGTCTTTTATTGCCATATATGAGTTTCAGCTGTCTGCATTTCAGTCCACTCCTCCGAGTCCTGCTCCTCCATCCTCCTGAATCGCCCTAAATCTATTGCCCTCAAGCCAGATGATGATTGGATGTAGCATAATCGAAGAAAAAAGAAAATCTTGCCTCGTTGAGTCTCTCCAAAAGAAGTGGAACATGATGATGACTACTATGGCTATCCTCCTTTCCGAGCCGAGAGAGACTGCCCATTAACTGAAGATGAGAAGGAACAGGTAATGAATGATGACATGCATTGGATGCTGACTGAGTGATTTGTGTTGTTGTTGTTTGTAGTGCATGAAGTTAATTCATTGTGTCCTATTATCTAATCTACACACTAAAAGTAACTCAATGCAATGTTTGTTTCCATTCTTGTTTTTTAATAACAAATTTCTACTTCTACTGCAGGCCGATCCATTGCATTTTGAATATGGAAAGGGGACTCAATCTGTACACTGCACACTGAGTTGGACAACACACCATGATGATGACCACAGTGACATAATATCTTCGCAGTCACTCAGTACGATCCGAGATGATTGATGGAATAACTCAGGGCGTTTCATGAGTGGCATAAAAGGTAAACAAGTCAACAACAACCACTGCAGACCTACATGTCTGTGTAGTGGTGGAGTCGAGTGTGGTGGTATGACTGACAGCGGGGCATTGATTTAGTCACTTAATTTGTAAAATGCTATGTTGCTGTATATCTGCTTTGTCTGCCTCTGTCAATAAATGTACGCTAAATGGAGGATGGGTCACGGGTGCCGTGGGCCTGCTCTGTCCTGTTGTTGTTGGAGATTAATGCTGGAAACAGACTAGAGTAGACATGATGTATCCATGCCGCCTCTGAAAGTGTTCTTGTTGCACTCCACCGTAATTTATGCATTTTTTTTCTACTTGATTTTTCAATATCCCTTTTGTTTTTCCATCTACAATTACAGGCCGGCCCTTACCCTGTGCTATACTGGGAAAAACAACTCTCACTTACCTTACCAATGAATCTACATCTGCCAGGCAGGCAGTGGCGTCACCCAAGATTGATGGCCGGAGCGTCCATGGAAGGGAGGACCAAGAGGAATGCCGAGATGCAACTCCCCATTTTGACCAGGATAACATACAGTAACAGTATCAACTTTCATCATCTTTTAAATAATTTGATTCATTTTTTGTCTTCAATCATTACTACCGTGTGTTGTTGGTATTATTATGTTTGCTCTCTGCTTATAATTCAATTCATCCCTACAGCTATTTTTGAATTTTGTTTGCTATCTTTAATAGTAAGCCCGGGCCGGTACAACAGAACAGAAACTGTATGTAATTTGGGTCTCTCGGAGGGCAGACAGGCAAGGCAAATTGTATAATATACTGCTGCCCTGTACTGTCTAATTGTCTAGTAGTAGTTAGTAAATACTACTTATCATTAACCATCAAGTTATCATCATCATGCATGCATTTCCTTTTTCTCCCTTAACAGTTTTATGGATATGGTTGTCTGCCAAGATTGTGTTTTGTTGTTGTCCATGCGCACTATTTTTCTTTGTCAAACCTTTCCCCAAACCCCCCTTCCCAACCATTAATCAAACCCTAACCTTCTTCCCCCGGGCTGTGTGACTTATTGAGGTGTGACTAAATTAAATGTACACCAATAATTTATCACACGCTTGCTGGGGCGGATGTGGCAAAAGCAACACTAATTCAATTTCAAGGCAGGGCGAGGATTTTCTTCTGCTTGCCCACCCATGAGCAGTATATTTGCGAGATATTTTTTTTAAGCAAAGGAACCTAATCCATCACCATTAATTGCCGGCATCGATTGGATTTGTTGTCATCCTCCTACACAGCACTAACGGTTACGCTTGTGTCGAGTGTACTGTAGGCCTAGTCGAGTGACTCGACACAGCTTGAGTTTGTAACTCTATGTACTAGGCTATCCCCGCCACCATTATGTTTTATTGTATTTTGGCATATTATTGTTTGGCAGTAAGTTCCATACTGTACTTCGTTCTACTACTCCTCCCACAGTCTCTCTCAGGCGACTGACTGTCTCATTTTCTTTTTTTTACAAATGCTACTGCCAGGGTCTACTACTACAACCACCACAACCATGGCATGTTGGGAAAGAAAACCATCATCACCATGCAGCCATCGCCGTGCCTAAGTTAAACATCAAGCACAGGTAAGAGAAGAAGTTTGGGGAAGGCATAATTAATAATGGACATTTTTTCATTAATTCTATTTCACACACCCCTTTGAGTCCAGTTGCAGAATGCATAGACTAGGAGGAGAGACTGACAGTACTAGTAGGACAAGTCCCTCAGTGAGGGGTACCGCATCTATCTGTTTGTGTCTTACTAAGTCAGCCAATTAATTAAATCAAACACTGGCTGTGGCCCTGCACCAGCAAGGAAACAGTGTGACGTAAAACAGTAACCCCACCCACAAAACATTAACAACATCGTATATAAAGTATAAATATATAATTTAATCCCCTAACAAAAATAAACTATGTGAAAAAAATCCCACAACAACACCTGACCCACCCCTCTCCCTAACCCCAACCAATGTCCATTGCCCGGAACGAAAAAGTCCAACAAATTAAATGTCCAATTTAACAAAAAAAATGAAAACCCCAACGCCCGATTCCCACCCACCAAAATAAGCAATAAAAAAGGGGCAATCAACAGGGTCTGTTCATCGACGGGCTCGCCTCTCCAGGACACAAATACGCTCCTCTAGACGGGCCACGCGGCGCTTCAATGCACGGCAATTGCATCCACAGGGGGGGCAGCAGTGCTATTTAATGAAGTACGGCGGCGGGCGGCTGCCAGACAGTGGCGCCATAACACTGGAGGGGGGTGGCTGGGGCCCGGGGCATTGGAGGAGGCTGCAGCTGCTGCCGCCTCCTCCTCCTCCTCCAGAACCACCAGCCGCCGGTATTCACTTTGTATGGCCTCCAGCTTCCGGCGCCAGGCCTTGGCTGCCAACTCCTTCCTGTCTACTTTCACTTTGGAAGGAGTAGCTATATCAAGAAGGAAAAACAAGACTATTGTAAAATATACTCTTAGCAAAGCAGTAAGACAAATTAATTCTACACATAGTGGCACAGTAGCACTAGCAAGCACAGTACATAACATTTGTGGTATGTATCTATCCTCCCACTACCTCGGCCTCTAACATTTGTGGGAGTTTCAGGCATTCCACCACCCATGCATCTGATTCCTATCAGCCACCTATGCATGCATCCCATGTATCCTTCTCTGCCAGTCATAAATATTAAATCTCGCCCGTCCTTCCTCCTTCCACCCTTCTTTCCCTTTTCGTTCAACCCATCCATCAAGGTCGTCTGATCTGACTTTTAGTCTTCTCCATAAAACTTTCACAGCTGAGTTGAAGTCACATAGAAGAGGCCATTGGTTACTCAACAGTACACTCCCGCCGCTAATGCTATTGCTAATGCTAAGTAAAGGGTGTCTTCTTCAACCGTTCACAACAACTTCTTACTTAAGTCTCAACAGTACAGTGTACATTACACCCTTGCAGCGAGTGTAATGTGAATAAGTAAGGATTAGGAATATAACTTACCACCACCCGCCACTGCTGCTGGGTCACCCCCTGCAGCTCCTCCTGCAACTGCTGCATCTCCTCCTGCACCCTCAGCGGCTGCATCACCTTCGCCGCTGGCCCTGGTACTGGTGGTCGGTAGTACGCCTAGAAAAAACATTACACATTTTTGAGATGCCATATACACCTCCCCTATTTTTCACTAGCAAGATTGAAAAAAAAGTTAATACATACATAATACATATACAACATACATCACTAGTACAAATCAGGTAGTAGAGTAGACACTAGTAGTGTTATATGGTCCCTAGGGTCATTCTAGTCTTTGCTAAGTTACCCCGAGCCATGCAACCATTTTAGCTTTGTGTCTTTTATTTTTGCGCAAGTTACCTCGCAGCTTGTTGTGTAAGACGCCTTTGAGCCTACATGAGCTCATACTGCTACTGTCTGAGCGCTGCATACAAGGTCGAAAAACAAGCCACTTTGTGATGGAGTTTTGGTGTTAGTCCATATTGCTTATCCATAAAAATACTACACTTTTTGGCACGACTGAGAAATGCTTGCACTATACTAACGCGCACCATTTTTCTCATAACAGACGGAAGATTCCCTTCTATGAACCAGAGCTTTGCAGAGCTTATGATGTAACCAGTACTAGGTTCTTCTAAGGTGAGGGGTCCCCAGAATTCGCTCAGAGATCTTCATTTATAATTTTATATAAACTATATTCCTACCAAGGGGAGGGTGGTTCTTCCACCACTGTTCAGTTATCATGATTTCGCCTTTTGTCTTCTATGGACTTGTAGTTGTAAGTGTAACAATGTTTAGTGTTTTAATCTTATGCATTTTGCTGTTGCTGCTGCATTATAGAACAACGTACAGAGCTTGTCAGTTGAAAATAAACATAGACTCGGTGGTATTTGGTGTGGACTTACACGAGTGAGTGAGCGAAAGGGTGTGCATTGCTTCCGTGACTGAGAGGTCGGGAGTGTTATGTTCTGGGTTGTCTACTCATTGGGTATCTTGGGGGGTGGGTTCGGAGAGCTAATGAGACACTATAACTAGTCAGTCAGGGGATTGTGGTGGCTTCTGGTTGAGGTGTGAGGAAGGTCCAACCTCCCATCACCAACGTCCTATTTTCTTGTGCAAAGTTCTGTATGTGCAGAATCCCTACAACAGTAGTAGTATGTCCTATCCTATCAAAAATAGTAAAATCTGGTTGGGCATTTGGTTGGTGGGAATTGTCGAAAAGCCTCAAGATTAAGACTAGAAGTAGTAGAAGAGGACAACCCAAAGGACTGGACTCAATGGCTAGAGCTATTGGTGAATCTGAGTTTTATTTAAAACCTTTTAAATAAAGAGTGGCCAACTGGGCAAGCTTAGCTACAGACAGACTAATAGTAGTAGTACAGAGAGTCATAGCAAACGCAGTTAGAGGCAGGGATAACAAGAATTTAAAAACAGATAGTCTAGATCGAAGAAGAATTTGTAAAAAATAGAATTAGGAAACCGAAATAATAGTTCGGAAAAAATAAGGTGCAGGAAAAGTTAGGGAAATATAATTATTAATATTAACCACTGGAGGACTTACTGGGGCCAGCAGCAGAGCCCTCGGTAGAGGAGCGGTCCTGGCCCTGGGAGGCATCTTGATGTTCTTGTCCCGCCGCCTGTGACCCCGTCTTCTTGCCCCTGGGTGCTGATCATGTAAGATTTCATAAAGAAAGAGACAAAAATTAAAGTTTGGTGTGAAACAAATAAAATATTTTAAAATACGCTCCAAAAACATTTTTGTGAACAACAATTGCAATAAAATTTCCCTATCTAATCTGATCGACTAGTAGTATTGCGAGATTCACGGACTGTCTAGTAAGCCTAAGTACCACCTGACCAAGCCCACCTATTCCAATCCAGAGGGGCCAATTGTTCAGTAAGTCTGCATTTCCATTTATTTTAGACCTCAAAAATGCATAGATGGAGGACACATGCATACATTTTTACATACACCAAATTGTTGGTTGGTTGCTGCTGATGTTCTGCTAGTGATGATATAAGCCTATTAACACTCACTAAACAAACTACAAAAGGTTCTACTAAGGACTGGGGTAAGCAGCACTCAGCAGCACGTGACGTGACAGAGGATGCGTCACGCACACCACTTAAAAATTACCAACTAATAAGTAACTAAACCTATCAATCCACAACTATCCCTTCTTAGTGGCAGGAGGACAAAGGAAGGACTAGAGTCTCTCTAGCATTACCTAACTTAAGCTCTCTAAAGTAAACTCTTACATAATCATCAGGCCAAGCGAGCGCAAAGTTGCAAACAAGTAAGATTAGTAGCGCCGAGCGCCTGTGTCATAACAATCACAGAAGATTTTAAACGTAATTTACCTGCAATGTAAGCAGCAGCATTCTTGCTGGTCGGAAAAAAAAAATATTCGCAATATATAACACAGAGCAGAAGAACACAAAGTAGTAATATTAAATAGCTACTCATCAAGCCCCGGGACCTCCACTCCTAGCAGGTCCAGCAGGTCCTGCTCCCGGTCCAGAATATCGGACCACCGGTGCGTCAGCTGGTTATTGGTGCGCAGGACACCAGAGCAGCGAAACACTGCCCGACGCACCTTGCCCCACCGCTGCCGACGCTCCCGGAGCCCGTACCCGGACCCAGGCCTGCCGCCTGCTGCCAGGGTTAAGGGAAGGTGGCGCTGCACAAAAAAAACAACTGCGGCCACCTCCGCCTCACCAAATAAGGCCCGTGCCTGCACCCCTTTTTGGCACCGCCTTCCGCAAGGAAGGCGGTCGCGGCTCTGGCTACGAGCCCTGTGGCCTTTTGCCATGGTTCTGGGTAGGCGGGGGGGGGGGGCGGAAAAGAAAAGGTAGGAATTAAGAAAAGTAAGTAAAAGAAATGAAAAAGCAGGTAATAGAAAAAGAGTGAAAAAGTAGTGAAAACACACAAAAAGTTGAAAAAAACTCAAAATATAGAATCAGGAAAATAGAGAGATAGATAATAAATAAAAAAGATCAAAAAAAGTTTCCAGAAACAAAGGATTGAAAAGATAGAGGGAGGATTGAAAAGCAGGCCCAGAACCATAGCAATAGAGTGAAAAACAAGATGGCCGCGCCCATTGCGACCGCATGGGCAAGTTCGCGCGATATTTCCCCCCGAGCACGCAAAAAGCATCGCGAACACGTAATACGCGTTCCCGAACAGGAAATACTTATCGCGAATGGGCGGGAGCATGCAATACGCGACCCGGAACTGGAAATAAGCTTCGTGAGCGGGCGGGAGCATGCAATACGCGACCCGGAACAGGAAATAACCATCGCGAGCAGGCGGGACAAGTGAAAAAGAAGATGGTCGCGCCCATTAGCGACCGCATGGGCAAGTTAGCAATATATTTCCCCGCGAGCACGCAAAAACACATCGCGAACGGGCGGGACAAGCAATTCCGCGTCTTCGCGGAATTTCTACGTGCTCGCAGAGATTTTTAACAATTTCGCGGAGATTTGCGTAACGCGACTACGCAAATTCCGCCCACCCCTAAATTGCAAATGAGTATGAACAAAAGGAACGTATGAATACATAGTTAAAAACTTGAGATACAGTTCTCAGTTGCGTAAATACAAGTGTACAAGACTTGACATACGGATCTCAGTTGCGTAGATTCAAAATGTACCAAGATTCATGAGAATTTCTTTAAAAGTAGGGATTTTACTTCTTTTTAAAAGAGATGAGATAAGGGTTCCATCTAGTTTCAGGGGGCAGTGCGTTCCAAATCCTAGGAGGGATTCCAGAGAAGGCACGGTTGTAAGTTTTCTTTTGGTAAAGCGTTGTGGTTTCAGAAGAAGATTGCTGGTACTTCTAGAGGATCTGTTTTGCGGTGTTGGCCCGGTAGAGTGGCGCGAGGGGTTCCCACCTCCATGTGGCCACACTACCCCTAGGCCTTGGGGCACACTGAGGACCTGCTCATATGACCTCAGAGACAACAACAGTGGGGAGTAAATGGGGAAGTGGACATGCACACGGCGTGCTTCAGCTGGCCACCCCACCTCCTGAGCCTCCAACGATATACCAAATGTTGCAGAGGGTGATAGAGATTGTGGCCACGGAAATCTATCTGGTGGAAAGGAGGCCCTCTCTGGGTGCGGGGACACTGTCATTGTCAGTGATACTTACTAACAATCTAGTAATTGATAATGCTGATAACGCAACTCACACGAATGAGGCTGCCAAAGGGGTCAGTCATCCACTAAATGACACCACAGAGGACATCTGTGAGGGTACCCCATGTGTACCCAAAAAGAGGCAGAGGGTTATTCAAGCTAAGCAGAAATTGAGTAAGAATGCCAGTCCATCGCTCACTAATAACGTGCAAGCTCAGATTCATGGTGCCTCTATAGATCGAACTAACAGGGGCACTGTCGTATCACCTAGTTGATTGACACAATTAGTGGTGAACTACTGAACTCACCCCAATTCTGTCCCACCTTACACTGTTGGAGAAAATATGCAAGGACCTTTCAAACCAACAGTCACAGACTCTGGGGGTGTGACAGAGGGTGGTGCTGTGCCAAGCAACTTAAATCCCACGCCAATGAATCTCAACCTTCAAAGAGATTGTCGGGTGTCCTCCCAGACTTCTGCCCTAAGGCAATTGTGAAAACATTGCATTCTAGATAAATAATCTGCCCTTATATATTTTCCACCAGTGATATATTTGATATATTTGATGGTATAATTATAAATTGTCTAACTCGTCAGAAGCCTTCCCAGTACACTTTCTATTGAGAAGATAAACAAATGGTTTATGATATGTAAACATGTCAAATTGTGACCCTCATGACTACCTCCTACATTTTTCTATGGCTCTGGTGCAAGCATGTGCTTTATGTCAATAGTACTGTAATTTACTTCAACAGATCTTAAGAATTGAGAAGTGAAGGATACTATGAGTTCCTGGCAGTTAACCCTTTGCATGAATGCAGCTCCTAACCCTTTTTGATATCACCCACAATAAGACATCATCGTAAACCAGCCTGAAAAGGCTTCAGTGCTGGATCCTTAATTATTATCTTTTTGATGGTTTAAAAGGCATCATTAGCTTCCTTAGACTATACAAATCTGACACATATGTTAATAATTTGTTAAAGGTTTTGCACAATAAACACATAACCATTCCCAAAATGAGCACAATAGTCGCTTGACCCCAAAAAGGAATTAGGGGTTTCTTTGTCAGTTGGTGGGATTGTAACCGGGCTTTGATCACTGCAATTTTATTTATATCAATGCATTAAATAGTATGACCCCAATATTTTACCTACTGTTGGTAAAATGTACACTCATAACATGGGACTGTCACCCATATTATTTATATATGCTGAAAACTTTCTCAAACATTATAGAGTGTTCAGAAATGTTTTCTGTGAAAAAGTAGGACATCATTCTGGAATGCCTTTACACCTGTAGTGCAGTTCCTAGAGGAGACAGGGAAAGGAGATGAGGAAGGGGGGCGGGCGAGGGCAAAGTAGGGTGATGTGCCAGGTGTCAGAAGGAGGAAGGATAGAGTGGGGGAATAGCTCCTTTTAGGAGCAAGGGCCCTCACATACCCTGAGAGGTATCATGTTTCATTATCGGGCAGCTCCTTATTGGGCCAGCGCTGCAATGCCCAATAGGCCCCGTGAGGGGGCTCTTTGCCGGAGGTCTTTTCTTTTCGCCGATGAGCAGTCTGAGGGGTGGAGGGGCATATGAGTAGAGAAAGGAACCTGGGAAGACCCTACTGGATGACTAAGCACCCACATAAGCTCAATTTTTTTTAGCAGAGTCACAGGGTTGGATTAGTAAGAAAGAGTCCGCCTTCCTTATGAATGACCACCCAAGGATACCCTATTTCTACCTCCTGCCAAAGATTCACAAAAACACCAGACCTCTACCAGGGAGACCAATAGTGTGAGGGATCGGGTCTGTACTCGAGCCACTTTCACAGTTTTGTGATCACTTTTTGAAGCCCCTGGTTACAAAAACTCCATCCTTCCTCAAGGAAACCACTGATGTCCTGATCCTCCTTGAGGATCTGGGAAACAACGCCTCCATCGATCTACTGGTCACTCTAGACATAGAGGCCCTGTATACCAACATACCCCAGGACGCCACCCTAGAAGTGATAGATACCAACCTCATGGCAGAGGATTGGACCTCCCCAACTCCAGTGAGCTTTATTATGGAGTGTGCCACCTTAGGACTGAAGGAAAATGTCTTTCAATTTAAGGACCAGCTGTACCATCAAACACAAAGTATCTCGATGGGTAGTACATTTGCCCTAAGTCTGGTCTGTCTTTATATGCTGACTTTGAGAAGAAGCACATCCTTGTGGACAGAAACCCTTACCAGACCAATATCATGGTCTGGCGGGGTATATCGATGACATACTCATCATCTGGCAGGAATTCTGTGAGTGAATCAATACACTGAACCCATATCTGAGTAATTGAACCACAACAACAAATGCAACATTTCACTGATGTTCTTCTCCTGGCTTCTTTGCTTTTAGGTGCACAAAAAGACAGAGGAGGAGGTGTCATCATCATCACCCGTTGTACTGCCAGACAGAAGTCCTGCTGCGCACCACATCACGTCCACGTGTGATCACAGACATCTCTGCAACTTGTGCACCTGCATCCTGCTGACATCTGAAGAAGATGGCCCCAAAGAAAGGTATCAGGTCCTCCAGTACCAAGAAAGTTGCCAGTGAGAAGAAGAAGGAACAGAAGAAGGAAGTGGCACTTGCCAAGACTGGCGTGCCGCCCGATGTGTTTTTTGGTAAAAAAAAACTTACGCCTGCAGCAGCGGTGTCCGGCGGGGACCAAGCTGGGAGCAGCACCTCCGCATCAGCGGGCCCACCACACCAACCTAGGCCCAAGCCCATGAGTGTGGCAGAGGTTGCCAGTCTACTAACGAGCAGTGATGTTGAAATGTCATTATCGCAAAGTAGTACCCAATCCACGCACTCGCAGGCGGAAACTCAGCAGATAAGTGGGCAACCACAGCCGCAACCACAGCCGTAACCGCAGCCCCAACCGCAGCCCCAGCCGCAACCCCAGCCGCAACCCCAGCCGCAACCCCAGCCACAACCCCAGCCACAGCCACAACCACAGCCGCAACCGCAGCCCCAACCGCAGCCGCAACCACAGCCGCAGCCGCAACCGCAGCCGCAACCACAGCTGCAACCACAGCCGCAACCACAGCCGCAACCACAGCCCACAATAGTAGTTGTTCCACCTGAAGTAGGGGCAGTTCAGGAAATCGAGCTTTTTGCAGACGAAGAGGAGCAAGCCACTGTTTCAGAAGATCCATTGTCTTCCAGACCCCCAGCAAGGAAAAGGAGGGTTAGTCCATCAACTTCTTCTTCAAGCCCCGCTTCTGATGATCTAGATGCCACTTGGAAGCCACCAGCTCAGTCTGAGAGTGATGCACGCCACAAGACAAGGCTAGTGAAAAGGAAGGTTCCAGAAAGCCTTAGAGTTATGGAGGTAGATGTAGACGAGGGGGTGATGATTATGAAGAGCCAGTCATCATGAACAACACTCCCGGGCCAGAGGAGATGGAGACCAACATTATTAGACTATCCAAAATCGCTGCGAGGGATGTAGCACGGATACCACCAACACAGGTAACACCAACACGACCTCCAGCTTCCATATTTGCCTTTGCAAAGGCCTGGCAGGGACCTACATCCAGCTCAACCACCACCTCAGTAGGTGGTGGTAATGTAAGTGCACAGAGTCAAATTCCAGGCACACCCTCCAGTTCATCTGGTATTGAAAGTGGCACCTCCAGCAGCGCCAGAAAGTTCTCCTCCGCAGTTTGGGACTTCTTTTCGGTTAGCAGTAAGGAGGAGAACATTGCTATATGCTCAATTTGTCGGCAGGCTGTTAGGCGGGGTAAGCTTGGTACAAACTATGGTACCGGAGGACAAACAAGTCATCTCAAAAAACACCACAGTATCAAGTGGGAGGCTCACCTACTTCACTTAGAAAAAAGTAAAACTGGACCCATTGCTGTTGTTGGGGATGAAGAAGTAGGGGAAGATATGATCGCGGTGGAAGGTCAACAAGAGGGAGACATTTCTAGCCCTATCCCCAGCAGTGTAGTGGTTTCCGCCCACATCCTCAGCAACATCTCAGTGGCACCGTAGTAAGAGTCAGCCTGAGACACCAAGGCAACCGAGTACTGCAATGAGAAAAAGTGCGGCGTCATTGAGCCTAACTGGGTTCAAGAAGACAGGTGCACCACAAAGGAAAATATTCCAGCCTACCATTGACAGCATGCTTAGGTCGGAGGGGCAGTACCAACGCAACCACCCAACGGCACGGTTGTACAATGCGAAGCTGGCTAAATTGTTAGCACTGGACCTTCTCCCTTTTTCATTTGTGGAAGGGGTGGGTTTCCTTGAATTTGTGTCAGCCATCTGCCCTAAATGGAAGGTTCCCAGCCGGTGGTATTTCGCCAGAGTTGCTGTTCCAGCACTACATCACGATGTGCTGGAATTGGTTGGACAAGCTCTGCAGCAGAGTGCTGTTCACAAAATCCACCTGACAACAGACATGTGGACCAGTTGCCAAGTCACTGATTACATGTGCATCACTGCACACTGGGTCTCTTTTGTGGGGGTTAGAGAAAAGCTATCTGAAGTAGGTGCTGTTGACACAGCTGAGATTTTTAATGCTTCTCGGAAACATGCAACTGTAGCCATGTTCGCCATGGAGAAATCTCATACTGCTGCAAACATTTTGGAAGAGTTTAACAGCAAGGTCTTTGAATGGCTGCGCCCAAGAGGGCTTAACATTGGTTTTGTTGCCACGGATAATGGCAGTAATGTACTTAAGGCCATGGAGGTTGGTGCCTATTTCAGGGTCCCGTGTTTGGCGCACTGCATTAACATTATAGTTCAAGACTTTCTGAAAAAAGAACCTATAGTCAGCAACTTACTGACCACCTGCAGCAGAATATGTACTCATTTCAGCCATTCTTTTAAAGCCCGGAAGCAGCTGAGGATCATTCAACGTGACTATAGAATGCCAGTCAAAGCACTCATCCAGGAGGTGGCAACACGTTGGAACTCAACATATTACATGCTTGACCATCTGTTTGAGCAGTACAGACCAATCAATGAATATGTCATGCGAAGGGCGGATGCTACAGTGAAAGGCATGACCCTTCAGATGGACCAATGGTGCCTAGTTAAATCTCTTACAGAGATGCCTCTTCCTTTCGAGGTCTTCACACGTGAAGTCAGCAAGGAGGACTGTACTATGGGCCAAGCTATCCCATTGTTGCACATGCTAGAGCAACAGCTGAAGGAGGTGTCTGAAGCGTACATAGGTGTGGAGGAAAAACAAAGAAGCATATGAGTTGGTGGAGAGCTTATCATGTCGCTTAACTGAAAATGCAAGGGTGCAAACTAAGATTTTGTCACAAGAACATTACATTTGTGCCACAATTCTGGATCCATGGTACAAATCGGCACTGAAAAGTAAGACATTACTCCCTTTTTCAGAAGGGGATGTTGCCCGGTACAAAACTTGGATAGCTGAGGCAGCCAGCAAATTGGAAAATGAACGGCTGGTAATTAAAGGCCTCAAACCCACAACAAGTACTGCAGCAGGGCATCCGGCGTCGAGTTCAACTTCAGAGCCTGAGGGCAGTGCATTTGGTTCACAGCTGTCACCAACACCAACACTATCGACAACAGCAAGAACCGGATCATCAGCCCCAGTAAAAACGGCACATGATTGGTATTTACAGCAAGGACTTGCTAGGTCCAGTGCTGATGCAAAGACAAAAGAGGCCGGACAAAGTGTAGCACCCCTGAACATTGACCGGATGGTCCAGGCCTACCTGGATGACCCAACAGAGGTCTACATTGATCAAAACCCATTGCGGTATTGGTATGGCAAAAGGGGCAATGGCCAGTGCTCAGCAGGCTGGTGATAAACTATCTGGCTTGCCCTGACGCAAGTGTCTCTTCTGAACGTGTTTTCAGTGCTGCTGGTTGCATTGTAACAGTGAAAAGGACCAGTCTCTCACCCAAAAGCGTGGAGAGGTTAACCATGATCAAAATGAATTAGCAATTTATACCACCGAATTACATAATACGCTGGCTACCCCTGCTGGCTTTAAGCTCTGTCGGCTGGACCGCCTGGTTGGTAGAGGGGGTGGTTTAGCCATCTTGTATAGGGATAATTGGGCTTTCCATAGCGACACTTCAAGAACATGGGATGAGTGTGAGGTCTTGGATTTTAGTATCCACCTCTCCGATCATTTTACGCTGGGCGGTTCCCTCATCTACCGCCCCCCTGGGCCGGCTACTGCCTTCCTCAAATCTTGTGGGGAGGCTATAGCTGAGCGTGCATTGCGCTTCTCCCATTATATGGTATTGGGTGATGAATCTCCACCTTGATCAACAGGATGCTAAAGACTCCGTGGTTTTTCTTGACTCCCTCCACTTAGCTCATCTCTCTCAATGGGTCTCTCAGCCCACTCATCAGGGTGGCCATATTTTAGATCTCATCTGTTCTAATTTTCTTGTTCAGGTGGCTGAGCCCTCCCCAATTTCTTGGTCGGATCATTTTCTCATCTGCTTCTCTTGGGAGATTGCTCAGCCGGCCCGGCCTATGCGCTGTCTCCGCCCTCCGCTGTTCAGTAAAATTGATCCTATTCAATTTATGAGCTCCTTGGTCGCCTCCAGGCCTACCCGTCAGCAAGATCTCGAAGGGAGCGTGACCGGGTTTACTAAATGGATAGCTGATTCTGTGTTTTCATTATCTTCACTGCGCCCGCCTAAGTTAGTGAGGAAATCTCCTTCCAAACCCTGGTATCTACCGGAGCTTAAAACTCTGAAACATGAGTGTAAAGTTCTGGAGAGGGCCTGGCGTGCCAGCAGCTACTGCCCGTTGGCTAAACTCACCCTTAGAGCTAAACAAAAATGCTATTATGCCGCTATTGCCGCTGCTAAGGGTCAATATTTTGCGTCGCGTATTGACCAGGCCAATAATAATGCAAAAGACATTTTTTCAATTGTGCAAAGCTTTATGTCTCCAACGGCCCTGGCTTGCTCCTCGCCTGTCTCGGAGTCCTGGTGCAATACCCTCAGCAAGTTCTTCCTGGACAAAATTTATGCCATCCAGGCCACGTTTTCATCTTGTGCCTCTTTGCTTACTCCCTGTCCTTCTGTCCGGCCTTCAGTTGATCCACTTCATAATTTCTCATCTTTTTTGCCAGTAGATTTACCTACTACACTTAAGATCCTGAGGGCCCTGAAATCAGGCTCTCCTACTGACCCCTGCGCGGCCAGACTTCTGGCTTCCGTCGCAGATTGTATTAATCCTGAGGTCAATCTGATTACCAATATGTCATTACGGGGCGCCTTTGTTCCATTATCTTGGAAGCAGGCAAAAATTCTCCCCCTCCTTAAAAAGCCGTCCCTTGATCCTTCGATTCCTGGTAATTATCGTCCCATCTCGCTTCTGCCCAGCTTGGCCAAGGTTTGTGAAAAGGTGGTCACAAACCAACTCACTGAGTTTGTTGAAACCTATGGCCTGCTCCATCCGGCCCAATCGGGTTTCCGGGCTGCATATAGCACTGAGTCAGCATTATTAGAGGTGTCTGAGGCGATTCGTGAGTGCCTGGATGCCGGCGGGAGGGCAGCTTTGGTTATGCTGGACCTCTCGGCGGCATTTGATACAGTGCCTCATGCCTTGCTCCTTGATCGCCTCCAGGAGATCGGCGTTTCCGGGTCCGTGTGGGTCTGGATAAGGTCCTTCCTGGAGGGTCGATCGCAGCAGGTCTGGCTTCCACCGTGTGCCTCAGTTCCTCAACCAGTGACTACGGGTGTTCCACAGGGGTCATCCCTTAACCCTCTTCTCTTTAACATCTATGTTACCCCGCTGGTTTACCTTGCGGAGGCTTTAGGGGCTAAGGTGATGGCATATGCTGATGACACCCAGCTGCTGTTCTCTTGGGGTCAGGATGAGCACGCAGTTGCCCCGGCTCAACATTGCTTAGCTTCAGTTTTTCACTGGCTTGCTCAGGCACAGCTTAAGTGCAATGAGGAAAAATCAGAGATCCTTTTGCATGGCAAATTTCCTGTCGACTTCAGAGAGAAGCTATGGCCCTCCGGTTTCTCCCTTCCGAGTTTTAAGGGAGACTCAGTCAAGAATCTGGGGGTCTGGTTTAATGAGAACTTGCTTTTCTCTTCGCAGGTCAAGAAGTTGGCCAGCACTTGCTTTGGCATTTTGAAGATCTTGAGGAAGTTTCTTCCTCTTCTGCCTAATTCTGCTAAGGAAACTTGTCCGTGCTCTAATTCTTTCCCGCTTGGATTACGGTAATGCACTGTATGCGGGCATTCCGGGTTACCTTTTGAATAAGCTACAGGTGATTCAAAACTCGGCCGCTAGACTTCTGTTGGGTCTTTCCAGCAGGTGCAGTGTGTGTTCTCACTTGCGCTCTCTGCATTGGCTCCCGGTGGAGGTGCGAATAAAATTTAAAATCTTATCCATTGCCCACAAAGCCCTCCACGGTCTGGGACCCATCTATTTGCAGAAGAGGATTGCCTTCTATTCTCCGGTGAGACAGCTGCGCTCTTCCTCCCAACTTTTGGCACAGACCCCGCGGTTTAATCGCCAGAGGCTTGGAGGGCGCTCCTTTACCCGGATAGCTGCATTGGCATGGAATGCTCTGCCACCGGCCTTACGGGGCGTCAAAGATCCGATGATTTTTAAGAAAAAACTGAAAACTCTTCTTTTTTAACTTCTGTCTTCTGACTCTGACTCCGACCCTTTTCAAGCTCGCGCCGGGACACTCCCTGGAGTATCTGTGCGCGTTAGAAATTTATATAACATAACATAACATAACATAACATGAATCAACGCAGGAAGATGAGGACAGCGGCTCAGGTGACGGAAGTAGCGTGTTAGATGCTGATTACCTACTTCTGGTTGAACCCCCAGAGTTTGAGGACGAACTATACTTCCCTGACAACTAGGCTTCCACTTCTTACTGTCGTCCTCCCTTATTTACTTTTATTTGTGTGTCTGTCTTTCTGGTTGGAAACTTCAAATCACAACAAATCCATCACCACCGTCTTCGTCTTTTATTGCCATATATGAGTTTCAGCTGTCTGCATTTCAGTCCACTCCTCCGAGTCCTGCTCCTCCATCCTCCTGAATCGCCCTAAATCTATTGCCCTCAAGCCAGATGATGATTGGATGTAGCATAATCGAAGAAAAAGAAAATCTTGCCTCGTTGAGTCTCTCCAAAAGAAGTGGAACATGATGATGACTACTATGGCTATCCTCCTTTCCGAGCCGAGAGAGACTGCCCATTAACTGAAGATGAGAAGGAACAGGTAATGAATGATGACATGCATTGGATGCTGACTGAGTGAATTGTGTTGTTGTTGTTTGTAGTGCATGAAGTTAATTCATTGTGTTCTATTATCTAATCTACACACTAAAAGTAACTCAATGCAATGTTTGTTTCCATTCTTGTTTTTTAATAACAAATTTCTACTTCTACTGCAGGCCGATCCATTGCATTTTGAATATGGAAAGGGGACTCAATCTGTACACTGCACACTGAGTTGGACAACACACCATGATGATGACCACAGTGACATAATATCTTCGCAGTCACTCAGTACGATCCGAGATGATTGATGGAATAACTCAGGGCGTTTCATGAGTGGCATAAAAGGTAAACAAGTCAACAACAACCACTGCAGACCTACATGTCTGTGTAGTGGTGGAGTCGAGTGTGGTGGTATGACTGACAGCGGGGCATTGATTTAGTCACTTAATTTGTAAAATGCTATGTTGCTGTATATCTGCTTTGTCTGCCTCTGTCAATAAATGTACGCTAAATGGAGGATGGGTCACGGGTGCTGTGGGCCTGCTCTGTCCTGTTGTTGTTGGAGATTAATGCTGGAACAGACTAGAGTAGACATGATGTATCCATGCCGCCTCTGAAAGTGTTCTTGTTGCACTCCACCGTAATTTATGCATTTTTTTTCTACTTGATTTTTCAATATCCCTTTTGTTTTTCCATCTACAATTACAGGCCGGCCCTTACCCTGTGCTATACTGGGAAAAACAACTCTCACTTACCTTACCAATGAATCTACATCTGCCAGGCAGGCAGGGGCGTCACCCAAGATTGATGGCCGGAGCGTCCATGGAAGGGAGGACCAAGAGGAATGCCGAGATGCAACTCCCCATTTTGACCAGGATAACATACAGTAACAGTATCAACTTTCATCATCTTTTAAATAATTTGATTCATTTTTTGTCTTCAATCATTACTACTGTGTGTTGTTGGTATTATTATGTTTGCTCTCTTCTTATAATTCAATTCATCCCTACAGCTATTTTTGAATTTTGTTTGCTATCTTTAATAGTAAGCCCGGGCCGGTACAACAGAACAGAAACTGTATGTAATTTGGGTCTCTCGGAGGGCAGACAGGCAAGGCAAATTGCATAATATACTGCTGCCCTGTACTGTCTAATTGTCTAGTAGTAGTTAGTAAATACTACTTATCATTAACCATCAAGTTATCATCATCATGCATGCATTTCCTTTTTCTCCCTTAACAGATTTATGGATATGGTTGTCTGCCAAGATTGTGTTTTGTTGTTGTCCATGCGCACTGTTTTTCTTTGTCAAACCTTTCCCCAAACCCCCCTTCCCAACCATTAATCAAACCCTAACCTTCTTCCCCCGGGCTGTGTGACTTATTGAGGTGTGACTAAATTAAATGTACACCAATAATTTATCACACGCTTGCTGGGGTGGATGTGGCAAAAGCAACACTAATTCAATTTCAAGGCAGGGCGAGGATTTTCTTCTGCTTGCCCACCCATGAGCAGTATATTTGCGAGATATTTTTTTTAAGCAAAGGAACCTAATCCATCACCATTAATTGCCGGCATCGATTGGATTTGTTGTCATCCTCCTACACAGCACTAACGGTTACGCTTGTGTCGAGTGTACTGTAGGCCTAGTCGAGTGACTCGACACAGCTAGAGTTTGTAACTCTATGTACTAGGCTATCCCCGCCACCATTATGTTTTATTGTATTTTGGCATATTATTGTTTGGCAGTAAGTTCCATACTGTACTTCGTTCTACTACTCCTCCCACAGTCTCTCTCAGGCGACTGACTGTCTCATTTTCTTTTTTTTACAAATGCTACTGCCAGGGTCTACTACTACTACCACCACAACCATGGCATGTTGGGAAAGAAAACCATCATCACCATGCAGCCATCGCCGTGCCTAAGTTAAACATCAAGCACAGGTAAGAGAAGAAGTTTGTGGAAGGCATAATTAATAATGGAAATGTTTTCATTAATTCTATTTCACACACCCCTTTGAGTCCAGTTGCAGAATGCATAGACTAGGAGGAGAGACTGACAGTACTAGTAGGACAAGTCCCTCAGTGAGGGGTACCGCATCTATCTGTTTGTGTCTTACTAAGTCAGCCAATTAATTAAATCAAACACTGGCTGTGGCCCTGCACCAGCAAGGAAACAGTGTGACGTAAAACAGTAACCCCACCCACAAAACATTAACAACATCCTATATAAAGTATAAATATATAATTTAATCCCCTAACAAAAATAAACTATGTAAAAAAAATCCCACAACAACACCTGACCCACCTCTCTCCCTAACCCCAACCAATGTCCATTGCCCGGAACAAAAAAGTCCAACAAATTAAATGTCCAATTGTCCAAAAGTGAAAACCCCAACGCCCGATTCCCACCCACCAAAATAAGCAATAAAAAAGGGGCAATCAACAGGGTCTGTTCATCGACGGGCTCGCCTCTCCAGGACACGAATACGCTCCTGTAGACGGGCCACGCGGCGCTTCAATGCGCGGCAATTGCATCCACAGGGGGGGCAGCAGTGCTATTTAATGAAGTACGGCGGCGGGCGGCTGCCAGACAGTGGCGCCATAACACTGGAGGGGGGTGGCTGGGGCCCGGGGCATTGGAGGAGGCTGCAGCTGCTGCCGCCTCCTCCTCCTCCTCCAGAACCACCAGCCGCCGGTATTCACTTTGTATGGCCTCCAGCTTCCGGCGCCAGGCCTTGGCTGCCAACTCCTTCCTGTCTACTTTCACTTTGGAAGGAGTAGCTATATCAAGAAGGAAAAACAAGACTATTGTAAAATATACTCTTAGCAAAGCAGTAAGACAAACTAATTCTACACATAGTGGCACAGTAGCACTAGCAAGCACAGTACATAACATTTGTGGTATGTATCTATCCTCCCACTACCTCGGCCTCTAACATTTGTGGGAGTTTCAGGCATTCCACCACCCATGCATCTGATTCCTATCAGCCACCTATGCATGCATCCCATGTATCCTTCTCTGCCAGTCATAAATATTAAATCTCGCCCGTCCTTCCTCCTTCCACCCTTCTTTCCCTTTTCGTTCAACCCATCCATCAAGGTCATCTGATCTGACTTTTAGTCTTCTCCATAAAACTTTCACAGCTGAGTTGAAGTCACATAGAAGAGGCCATTGGTTACTCAACAGTACACTCCCGCCGCTAATGCTATTGCTAATGCTAAGTAAAGGGTGTCTTCTTCAACCGTTCACAACAACTTCTTACTTAAGTCTCAACAGTACAGTGTACATTACACCCTTGCAGCGAGTGTAATGTGAATAAGTAAGGATTAGGAATATAACTTACCACCACCCGCCACTGCTGCTGGGTCACCCCCTGCAGCTCCTCCTGCAACTGCTGCATCTCCTCCTGCACCCTCAGCGGCTGCATCACCTTCGCCGCTGGCCCTGGTACTGGTGGTCGGTAGTACGCCTAGAAAAAACATTACACATTTTTGAGATGCCATATACACCTCCCCCTATTTTTCACTAGCAAGATTGAAAAAAAGTTAATACATACATAATACATATACAACATACATCACTAGTACAAATCAGGTAGTAGAGTAGACACTAGTAGTGTTATATGGTCCCTAGGGTCATTCTAGTCTTTGCTAAGTTACCCCGAGCCATGCAACCATTTTAGCTTTGTGTCTTTTATTTTTGCGCAAGTTACCTCGCAGCTTGTTGTGTAAGACGCCTTTGAGCCTACATGAGCTCATACTGCTACTGTCTGAGCGCTGCATACAAGGTCGAAAAACAAGCCACTTTGTTATGGAGTTTTGGTGTTAGTCCATATTGCTTATCCATAAAAATACTACACTTTTTGGCACGACTGAGAAATGCTTGCACTATACTAACGCACACCATTTTTCTCATAACAGACGGAAGATTCCCTTCTATGAACCAGAGCTTTGCAGAGCTTATGATGTAACCAGTACTAGGTTCTTCTAAGGTGAGGGGTCCCCAGAATTCGCTCAGAGATCTTCATTTATAATTTTATATAAACTATATTCCTACCAAGGGGTGGGTGGTTCTTCCACCACTGTTCAGTTATCATGATTTCGCCTTTTGTCTTCTATGGACTTGTAGTTGTAAGTGTAACTAAGTGTAACAATGTTTAGTGTTTTAATCTTATGCATTTTGCTGTTGCTGCTGCATTATAGAACAACGTACAGAGCTTGTCAGTTGAAAATAAACATAGACTCGGTGGTATTTGGTGTGGACTTACACGAGTGAGTGAGCGAAAGGGTGTGCATTGCTTCCACGACTGAGAGGTCGGGAGTGTTATGTTCTGGGTTGTCTACTCATTGGGTATCTTGGGGGGGGTTCGGAGAGCTAATGAGACACTATAACTAGTCGGTCAGGGGATTGTGGTGGCTTCTGATTGAGGTGTGAGGAAGGTCCAACCTCCCATCACCAACGTCCTATTTTCTTGTGCAAAGTTCTGTATGTGCAGAATACCTACAACAGTAGTAGTATGTCCTATCCTATCAAAAATAGTAAAATCTGGTTGGGCATTTTGTTGGTGGGAATTGTCGAAAAGCCTCAAGATTAAGATTAGAAGTAGTAGAAGAGGACAACCCAAAGGACTGGACTCAATGGCTAGAGCTATTGGTGAATCTGAGTTTTATTTAAAACCTTTTAAATAAAGAGTGGCCAACTGGGCAAGCTTAGCTACAGACAGACTAATAGTAGTAGTACAGAGAGTCATAGCAAACGCAGTTAGAGGCAGGGATAACAAGAATTTAAAAACAGATAGTCTAGATCGAAGAAGAATTTGTAAAAAATAGAATTAGGAAACCGAAATAATAGTTCGGAAAAAATAAGGTGCAGGAAAAGTTAGGGAAATATAATTATTAATATTAACCACTGGAGGACTTACTGGGGCCAGCAGCAGAGCCCTCGGTAGAGGAGCGGTCCTGGCCCTGGGAGGCATCTTGATGTTCTTGTCCCGCCGCCTGTGACCCCGTCTTCTTGCCCCTGGGTGCTGATCATGTAAGATTTTATAAAGAAAGAGACAAAAATTAAAGTTTGGTGTGAAACAAATAAAATATTTTAAAATACGCTCCAAAAACATTTTTGTGAACAACAATTGCAATAAAATTGACCTATCTAATCTGATCGACTAGTAGTATTGCGAGATTCACGGACTGTCTAGTAAGCCTAAGTACCACCTGACCAAGCCCACCTATTCCAATTCAGACGGGCCAATTGTTCAGTAAGTCTGCATTTCCATTTATTTTAGACCTCAAAAATGCATAGATGGAGGACACATGCATACATTTTTACATACACCAAATTGTTGGTTGGTTGCTGCTGATGTTCTGCTAGTGATGATATAAGCCTATTAACACTCACTAAACAAACTACAAAAGGTTCTACTAAGGACTGGGGTAAGCAGCACTCAGCAGCACGTGACGTGACAGAGGATGCGTCACGCACACCACTTAAAAATTACCAACTAATAAGTAACTAAACCTATCAATCCACAACTATCCCTTCTTAGTGGCAGGAGGACAAAGGAAGGACTAGAGTCTCTCTAGCATTACCTAACTTAAGCTCTCTAAAGTAAACTCTTACATAATCATCAGGCCAAGCGAGCGCAAAGTTGCAAACAAGTAAGATTAGTAGCGCCGAGCGCCTGTGTCATAACAATCACAGAAGATTTTTAAACGTAATTTACCTGCAATGTAAGCAGCAGCATTCTTGCTGGTCGAAAAAAAAAAATATTCGCAATATATAACACAGAGCAGAAGAACACAAAGTAGTAATATTAAATAGCTACTCATCAAGCCCCGGGACCTCCACTCCTAGCAGGTCCAGCAGGTCCTGCTCCCGGTCCAGAATATCGGACCACCGGTGCGTCAGCTGGTTATTGGTGCGCCGGACACCAGAGCAGCGAAACACTGCCCGACGCACCTTGCCCCACCGCTGCCGACGCTCCCGGAGCCCGTACCCGGACCCAGGCCTGCCGCCTGCTGCCAGGGTTAAGGGAAGGTGGCGCTGCACAAAAAAAACAACTGCGGCCACCTCCGCCTCACCAAATAATGCCCGTGCCTGCACCCCTTTTTGGCGCCGCCTTCCGCAAGGAAGGCGGTCGCGGCTCTGGCTACGAGCCCTGTGGCCTTTTGCCATGGTTCTGGGTAGGCGGGGGGGGGGGCGGAAAAGAAAAGGTAGGAATTAAGAAAAGTAAGTAAAAGAAATGAAAAAGCAGGTAATAGAAAAAGAGTGAAAAAGTAGTGAAAAACACACAAAAAGTTGAAAAAACTCAAAATATAGAATCAGGAAAATAGAGAGATAGATAATAAATAAAAAAGATCAAAAAAAGTTTCCAGAAACAAAGGATTGAAAAGATAGAGGGAGGATTGAAAAGCAGGCCCAGAACCATAGCAATAGAGTGAAAAACAAGATGGCCGCGCCCATTGCGACCGCATGGGCAAGTTCGCGCGATATTTCCCCCCGAGCACGCAAAAAGCATCGCGAACACGTAATACGCGTTCCCGAACAGGAAATACTTATCGCGAATGGGCGGGAGCATGCAATACGCGACCCGGAACTGGAAATAAGCATCGCGAGCGGGCGGGAGCATGCAATACGCGACCCGGAACAGGAAATAACCATCGCGAGCAGGCGGGACAAGTGAAAAAGAAGATGGTCGCGCCCATTAGCGACCGCATGGGCAAGTTAGCAATATATTTCCCCGCGAGCACGCAAAAACACATCGCGAACGGGCGGGACAAGCAATTCCGCGTCTTCGCGGAATTTCTACGTGCTCGCAGAGATTTTTAACAATTTCGCGGAGATTTGCGTAACGCGACTACGCAAATTCCGCCCACCCCTAAATTGCAAATGAGTATGAACAAAAGGAACGTATGAATACATAGTTAAAAACTTGAGATACAGTTCTCAGTTGCGTAAATACAAGTGTACAAGACTTGACATACGGATCTCAGTTGCGTAGATTCAAAATGTACCAAGATTCATGAGAATTTCTTTAAAAGTAGGGATTTTACTTCTTTTTTAAAAGAGATGAGATAAGGGTTCCATCTAGTTTCAGGGGGCAGTGCGTTCCAAATCCTAGGAGGGATTCCAGAGAAGGCACGGTTGTAAGTTTTCTTTTTGGTAAAGCGTTGTGGTTTCAGAAGAAGATTGCTGGTACTTCTAGAGGATCTGTTTCCACAAGATAGCACCAGTTGTTGGGCCAGGTATCTCGGGGTATTGTGATGTAGGGCTTTGTATGTCATGCAGGCAATTTTTAGTTGAATTCTGGCTTCGTAAGTAAGCCAGTTAAGAGTTTTAAGGTCAGGGGTAATATGAGAATTTCTTTTTGAGCCCATGATTAGCCTAGCCGCTGAGTTGAGCGAAGCTCTTAGAGGGGCTGTTGATGATCTGGGAAGATCGCTTAGTGTTGCACTCCCATAGTCAAGTCTTGGGATTACTAATGCTTGAACAGCCAGTTTGAAGTCATTTGCGGGAAGGAATGGTTTTAGTTTTCTCAGGCTGTTGATCTGGATATTTGCGCCTTTTGTTGCAGCACTGATATGTTTCTGCATGTTAAGATTTCTATCCAGTATTAGACCTAGCGATTTTGCTGAGTCAACAATATGAGGTTGGCAATTGAGCGCTGTGAGTTGTTTAATCCATTCTTCGATACTGGTAGTTTTGTTGGAAGGGGCGATTAGGAGGAATTCAGTCTTGAGGGTGTTTAGTTTTAAGTGGTTGTTCGCCAGCCAGGTCTGGGTTTTTTCCAGAGTTGAATTGAGGGCTGTGATATCGTCCAGAGAGGTGATCTTTAAGTATAGATGGGTGTCGTCAGCGTACATGTGATAATGGATGTTTGAGGAGCTGAGAATTTCAGTCAGGGGTTCCATGAAAAGGTTGAAGAGTGTAGGCGAGAGGGATGATCCCTGTGGAACTCCTAGAGTGACTGGTACGGCCGAAGATAGGGATTGATTAACCTTAAACCTTTGGGATCTATTTTGGAGGAAAGAGGTGAACCAATTTAGGACTGATCCTGATAGGCTCATTCTAAATCTTAGAAGGTCTAGAAGATTATCATGTTTGACGGTGTCGAATGCCGAGGAGAGATCAAGAAGGATTAGTAGACAGGCTTTGTTTTGGTCAAGGATTTTTAGTGCGTCATCTATTATGTGGGTCATGGCCGATTCCGTACTGTGCCCTGCACGAAAGCCGGATTGGAATTAGTTGAGCAGGTTGAAATGGTCAATGTGGTTACCCAGTTGGCTATTGGCACCTTTTTCGAGGAGTTTGGCCAGAGTTGGAATGTTAGAGATCGGGCGGTAGTTATTCAGGTCAGTGTGGTCTGCCATTGGTTTCTTTAGGATGGGTGATACCTGCCCAGATTTAAGGCTTTCAGGGATGACTCCTTGAAGCAGGGAAGGGTTGATAATCTTGGTCCATGGAGGCAGAATCAGAGGTATGAACTCTTTTAGATATTTGGCAGGAAGAGGATCGATGAAGTGGTTAGAGGGTTTGAGTGATGTGATTATTTTTAGTATTGCATCTTCTGTGTAGAGGTTGAAGGAGGTCCATTTAGCATTATTATGAGGGCGAACTTTGGAGGGATTGGGCAGGGGGAGGTTAGAGGGGGAGGAGGGGTGCTCTCTTGAGTGCCTTTTAGAGTTGCTAGGGTCTTAAGCAGGTCCATTTTTAAGTTTTCTGTCTTCTCAGTAAAGAAGGAAGCTAAGTTTTCGAAGCTGGGTTGAGAGCTGCGATCAGCGTGTGGGGTGTGAGGTAAGCCTTTAGATTGTGCTTTAATTATTAGTTCAAATAGTTTTTTAGGTCTATTTTTGGATTGGTCTAACTGGTACCTAAAAAAGGTAGCTTTTGATCTTCTGATTTTTCTGTAGTAGGAATTTCTGATAGCTCCTAGAAGCTTAAGGTGGTCAAGGGATGGAGATGATCTCTTTTAGCGTTCAATTAGTCTTAGGGAGTGTCTATCATCATTGAGTCTGCCGTCATACCAAGGTTTGGAATCTTTTGAATGAGGGAAAATCAATACCCTCTTTAGTTTTAAACACTATATATACTCATTTCTTTCAACATAATTTCAAATTGTATGGGGCTTCTCCAATGGGTGAAGTCGACGCGTTTCAGCCCATGTCTTGGGCCTCATCAGGACTGGGGCAAAACAGGGTTCAAATATGGATGCTGAAGGCACTATACTCTGCGGGGCGTCAATGTACAGATCTGTATCTGTATATGGAATTCACTTAAAGTATCTTCGAGATGGAGTGAATATGGGACCCTCTGTATTGGTCCCAGTACTAAGTCGCGGTTGTGGTTCCCAAGTGGGCAATAAATTCTTGCCAGCACTAAACAATGTGTTTCGATTGATTTAGAAATGTCGGTCACGGGAACCCAGAAAGAAGAGCGAAGAATGCAGGGGGGAGAGCTGGTGGCTGCCACCTCTTGGTCAGATCAACAACTCCCGGGGACAATCATCATCATTAGAAATCAGTTTGTAGCAACCGCTGCAATCCAACACGGCCCATCCGGAACTACTATTCAGACCCGCTCAGTCATCCAAATCATTATACACATTGCGACTAATAATGCGGGCAGCAGTAATGTCGGATGGTCCTGCTTCCGCCATGGTGCCAGTCGGACGAAAGTTCGAGTGGCATCGTAATCAGGCCCAAGGCTTCCATATTACAAAGTAAATGACTCTGGCCCTTAAAATACAAATGCTCGGATCTTTACATAGTGCTTCACGCTACACTTATAAAGTGCTTCCTAAAAACTGTGGGGGATATGTACAAGAACTGCCGCTAACTAACGCAAACGTTAATTAGCTGCAATTTTCTTACCGCCGCGTACCGCCGAAAACTATCGCCATGGTACCGACATATTTAGAATACGTCGCTACATGGTGATAGTTCCAGGTAGCTGCGGTGAAAGCTGCCATTAACACTAGCGTGAAGGCGATACAAATTCTGGCGTTAGCGGGCGAAAACTGATAAAAGGCCAATTTAAGGGCAAAAAACACAAATTAGTCAGCCCAACGTGAGTTTTTTGACCTCTAGAGGCAAAAATAGCTTATAAGTCCACCCCCAATGAAAAATAGGAAACAAAACCAATGGAATGCAGATTGGAGCAGCCAGGGCCAAGTGCAGCACAGATCAACTACCCCCCCAAACCCTCCAACAGCCAGGATGACCAGCCAGAGTCCCAGGGGAAGAGGAAATCCAGGGCTACGTTCATGAAAAGAGGTGCATCATTGGGCAAAACCAGTGATGCATCACTTATCATTGCACAATCCTTGCAAAACCATGGCATCCAAAACCTTGAAAGCGCGGACAGTCCCCGGGGCCCAAAGGCCTCGCTGGGCCTGCATCTGGGCCCCGGAGTGCGATGCGGGGTGCTGTGGAGATGCTGGCACGTGGTGGTAGACATTGAGGCTTTGGCGATCACCCTTACCTGGTGGTGAAGTCTGCCAGGTCGCATGGAGACACGTTGCTGACCTGTGTGAGAAGACCGCCTGGTGCCCCTTGGGACTGTGAACAGTAGAGGCGCTCCTGTGCACCAACGTTGGGAGGTCTGCATCACATACCACGCACCACCACTACACTGGGGTGTACGGAGGAGATAACCAATGGTGGACCATGCCTCTCTGCATCACAGGCCGGAGAATGTTGCGCTGGCCAGATGCTGTGGAGGGTGAGGCCCCTGAGCTGCGTCGAACTTGTGTGGTGGGAGCGCTGCAACTTCCAGCCTAAGGGGGCCCTGTTGCATCACCTGCATCCGGAGGTTCCCCAGCAGACTTTCCGTCGACTGCTGTACCCTAGCTTGTGAAATCCCACCTGGCTGAGACTCCTGCTGGCTAAGTCACAGATTTGGAGAGAGTGCAGCGGATTGCGCCACAGTGTCAATGCCCAGGTGAGGAGAAGGTGGGATGCATAGCAGAGGAGGCCTGGGGGTCTAGTCGGGCCCAGGCCTAGCACCTGTGGGTGATGCACCCCCAGTGGCGGATCATCCGCTGTGGCGGAAGAGCGTTGTCCCACTGCTTTCAAGCAGTGCAAGAAGAGAAAACATAACATGATGATAACTTACTGATGTACTCATGCTATGTTTCCTTTGCGGGCGGGAGGGTGTGTGGGGCAGCACTACCCACGGAGCAGGGCAGGGGTGGAGTGGTATGCCCACTCAAGTGTGCAATGACTGGTCGGCCCTCTCAGGCCACCCACAGCAGTTATGCGCACATCCCTATTCACAAAGAAGGCTGCATTACAGCCTGCATGGAGAACATGCCTACCCCTCCAGCCCCTGGCTGAACAACTTGGTACAGTGCTCAAGAACAATCACAACGCGGCATTGCAGCGTTTTGATTGGCTTAGGGGAGGGAGCCTGGCTGCCTGCTTCCTGTTCCTGGAAGCAGACTCAGGAGAGCAGGAGCACAGAAGACGCGGGACACGGCCTTGAGGTAAGAATTAAAAAAATATATTTACAATCCCCACTCCCCCGTGTCCCTGCCCCATCCAGGGTCCTTTCCAAGGTTTCCTGCCTCCCTGCTGTCCAGTCCCCCATGCAGCACTACATAATGGCAGCCACTGTGCGGCCATGCGCAGCGGGCGTACCACTGGTGCGCCAAAGGCAAGCCGCCTGCGTCTGTCTGCCCCTGGACCGCGTCCAGCTCCAAGGACCCTTCCTCTCGGACACTCCACCGCTACGACGCTAGCACCCTCCTTGCCATCAACCCTGGACACCACACCGCCTGCCATCTAGCATCACTGTGGAATACTCTTGCACCCTGAGCCTGTCGAAACTGCAAATGCATCTTCTGCGACATCAGTACACCAGCGCCTCCTGCCGCCCAGCCGAACAACAGCGCAGCCGACCGACTCAACTGCATCCTCCTCAGTGTGCGGTCCCTCCACTAACATGCAACAGAAATGTGGGACCTCCTCTATGCCACCTCTTCAGACATCGCCTTCTTCACGGAAACCTGGACAAACCTCTGCTCCGGACCAGACATCGCCATCACCATCCACGACGGCTACAAATTTACTCGCACGGACCTCCCCAAGTGGCCAGGAGGAAGCATTGCCATTGTCTGGAAAAGGCACACTCCGACTGACCATGCATTCTAACGACCCGACGGTGACCATGGAACACCTCCACTTCCAGATCCGTACCAACCCCAACACCTCCCTCCATGGCACCCTCATCTACAGGCCCTCCAGGCCATGAACCCCCATTCACTGATGCCATTGCAGACCTCATCGCACCCCAGGCTCTCACATCCATCGACTACATCCTACTCGGAAACCGTACACCATCGCCATCATTGCCCTCCCCTCGTCGCGGGTCGATCAAGGCCACCGAAGAACTTCCCGTCAACTCCCTCAGCACCATCACTCCGCCAACACTAACAGATGCCAACACCGCAGCACGCAACCTCCAACGATTGATCTCCAACTGTGCCAACACCCTGGCACCCCTCAAGAAAAGACCAGGCAAACAACACTCCAAGTAGGGCAACTGGTTCACTCCCGCCCTCCACTAGTCCAGCCCCATGTGCAGACATCTCGAGAAGAGATGAAGCCACAACATCAATCAAATCCGCAACACAGTCACCCTTGCACCATGGTGCAAGGTTGCCTGCGTTGGCGCATGGCAGCCATTGCGCGCCAACTTAGGGGAAAAAGACAGGCGGCCTTAATCATGAGCCTCTTCGGTGTGTAATTTTCTTGACGTACTTGCAGCGTGATTCTTGCACCACATTGCGCCGTTTTTGCAAAGTGACGCATCTAGGCATATACGTGACCTTGTGAAGCCCTGTGCCACATTATACCTGCAGCAGGTATGATGTATGCAGGGTGGGCGTTCCCACGCAACAAAGCCTCATAGGAGTGGCGCAGTGAAATCCATCAGATTTCACTACAACAGTTGTAGGACGCCACTTCGTCAGTACCATTATGCCTGACTCATGGCAGGCATAAGGGTGACGCAGTGCAACAGGGATAGGATGGCCCCATGCATTGCTGGAGTTGCATCATGCTTGTGACACAACTGCAGCAATACGTGACTTTAGCGCTGACAGATACGTCAAGATTCCAGTAATTAATTGCGACATGGAGCGCTGTACAGTAAATACAGCGCATCCATGGTGTCGCAAGAGGGGCGCAGTGAAAAGTTTTGCAACGCTGTTTTGTCGCAGCGATGCAACACTTTTCATGAATGAGGCCCAGGAATGGGCCCTATCTTATTGATGGTGCGCATTCCTGCCCTGTAGTTTTGTCGCAGGGCAGCGCAGCAACATTCCTTGCAGCGCTGTCCAGCACCACAACCTTCTGAAATGAGTCCCCAAGTGTTTGCACCATTTTTAAGACCAGCTATTTTCTGGTCTTAAAAAACTGCCTCTAACTGGAGTTAGAGGCAGTTATTTTGGTTTTGCACCATACAAGGTATTCCTTGTAAATATCGCGAAGTGGGGTTAGCGGCTGTTTTTGCACGGGAACGCCTACCTTGCATCTCATATTTGTTAAGTCCTGCTAACAGAAATGGCAATCTGAAAAACGCACGTTTACGCCAGAAAACTGCCGCTAACTGCGGTAAGCGGCAACTTGTATATACGGCGATAAAAAAAAGCGGCAGTAACGTCAAAATATTGACGCTATGGCGCCGTTAACTCCTTGTACATATGCCCCTGTTTCTATTGCTCAAATTAATGGTATTCATTATCAACCTTTGAAAAACGGAATGCTGATTGTACTTTGCTGGATTCAGCTTTCTCACTGTTAAATGAATTTTTATATATTTATCATAAAACAACTATATATATATATTTACATGGTTTTATGAAATGCGATTTTTTGCACATTAATCAGTCTACATAAGGGCAGTGATGTAGACTGTGGCAATGAAGAAACCCATGTATTTATCTATTTATTTATTTATTTGTATATTTATCGATTGATGCATATTTATGGATATTTATTTATTTATTTATTTATATACAATGAACGCCCAACAAACATCCATAATCATGAAAGATCTTATAACATCAAGGTGGACAACATAGTCCGATGTGAAATATCTGTTTGCGACAATGGAGAGTCAGAGATGTAGTGTTTCTTTCATGTTTGTTAACACGTGACACTGAAGGGGGTGTGCATGAAAAAGATATATAAAAATCATGGCGGACTGCGCTCCGTATGTGATCAAGGGCACTTGTGGCTCGAAACACGTCAGATAAAGGAGGAGTGTGAGGAATAAAAAACTTGCCATTCTACCTATTGGAGTCCGTTACTCTCTTCTCGCCATGCGGAGGTTTGGAGAGTCTTTCTGGTTTGTCGATTGAAATACGGAAGTTGGTTACTTCCGACAACGGACCCCCTCCCCAGAAGCAGGCAGTCGCCACAACCAACAGTCTTTACAAGGATCCGGAAGGAATTTTGGCGGCAGCCCCCTACTGCAGCTGAAAGTACCAGCACTAGCCGGGAGAAGGCAGGGTCGGAGGACCCGTCCGTGACAGGATCGTGGCGGTGAGTCATTCTGCAGAAGGCATAGGTGGGGAGGTACGGTAGACAGCGGGATTACCAGCGGCTGGTCATTGCTTTGACTGGGCACACACAAGTTCAAACCTCGGTATGTCTGCGGACGCAGTGCGCGAAAGGGAAGCAGCGGCAGACAAACTTTTTAATAATTTGCCTAAGGTATCTACAAGTGCACAAAGCTCCAATACAAGCGTAACAAGCAGAGACAACGATGCAAACACGCTATTAAGGACTTTAGAGAAATTAATGAGAAACAAAATTACTAAGTGGTGGGAGCATAAATCACTGACAAAATATGAGGAAGTGGGAAGAGTCCCCCGAGGGCTTAGAATTCTCCTAGCACCTAGCTTTGATAACTCCAACCCCAATATGTTTAAGGAATGGGGTGAAAGCAATCTAACAGCATCAATGATCTTGGTGAGAATTCTAGTCAAATACGCCGAAATAGATCAGCAGGCACTGATTATTGAAATTCACAAAATCAAGGAAGAACTAGGCAAGTTGGAAGTAACTGAATACATCACCAAAACAAGAAATTAAATACAAGAAAGACTTAAAAAACATGATGAAAAAATTAAAATTCGCAAGGCCCATAAATTTGCACGCGACAAGGCCGACTATGAGCAAGGCCAGATTTTCACGTTCGCGCGCAAATTTGAAAATGCAAAAAGATTGAGATTCAACGATAGGTCCAAAAATAATGCAGCAATTGGCATACAACAATCGGTCAATATGACTATCGAGGCATCATCAAACACAGATGCAGATTCACTAACAAGTGATACAGGCTCAGAAAGCGACGGATACAGCTTCGCCAGTGGACCAACAGAGAGAAGCAAATTAAGCCTAGGTGAGGAAGTTGATTTTTTAGCCCTAGACCGCCGGCAGACCCTGAGGCCCAGAAATCAAAAGAGGCCAACAGAAAAAGAAGGAACGCAAGAAGAAGGGCAAGGCGCAAAAGGAGAAAGCTCAAAACTGAAAAAGACCCAATGGCGCAAGAAACAATGGTAGATGACAACACAATCATAAATCTAACACCTGTAATACTAACTAAGGCGGAACAACAATTATTGTCATTGGGATTACATTTTTGTCCAGAAAGTAATTTCAACTACACACGAACGAGAGTAGATGTGTTCTGTTTTATCCGCAAGCTCAAACTGAAAAAGTTCTTCACCATCAAAACAGGCCTTGATAAATCCAAATCGGCGCAACAAATTACTGTAAGTACCGTGGATATGCTACAAGTATCAGTTATACCAACATTTCTGACTCTACAAGCACTAAGTAATGAAGCAAATATGATAAGTCAAGAATCTAGCAACTTAGAATCAACCCAAGAGGGATTGCAACAGCTTAATATAGCGCAACAAGGTGCGGGCAGCAGCCCATTCAAACTGAAATCTACATTCTTTCCAGTTATGCCAAAAGATGCCATCGACATTTTTCATGAGCGTGTAACCGATGACATAAAAACTATAACTCCAAGTTAAACACAAAAAACGCAATAGACAGTACAAAAGAGTACAATATGCCAGACTAATTAAAAAATTGAGAGACAATCATGAAGTGATTATTAACAAATCAGACAAGGGCGGAAACATTGTGCTACGGCCCAAAAAGGAATATCTACAAGAAGCTCAAAGGCAATTAGGCAATGAAGAATGCTATGAGAGAACAAGCATTAAGGATTACAACAAAGCAAAGGAAGTCCTTAGAAAAGATTCACAACACTGGAGAAGGGAGGGACTAATATCATTAGAAGAATATAAATTTATGAACATTGAATATCCAGTCCTCCGCATTATATATTTTATCCCGAAGGTCCACAAGAACACCACACCAGTACCGGGCAGACCTATTATCTCTGCAATTAATTGTGTGGGGGAGCACATCACACGAATATATGACGTTACAACGATAAGCATTACTTCGCATGGTTTTATAACAAAGTATTTAGTTAGCAAATACCATTACAACGCAAATTTTTTTTTTGCATACCGTTGCTACGCAAATCAATAGAAATGCATTAAAAATGCTTTTACTTCATATTTCAAAACAACGCATACAATTCTATGGCAGGACCGGAGGCTCCGATTATGCTTCTCATTTCTTTGCTTTTATTACACAGCAGCCAATAAAAACCACTTTTTTATTCATGAAACTACAAATCCCATGAGCACTAGGTGCCCTACAACCATAGAGAGTACCCTATATAAGGGCTCGCCGAGGAAGTCACCTCCTCTTTCTTTGCTGCTCCGCAGCCAGTTAAGTGCCTCTTCCCTTACTATTTTATGGATAGTGTATGGGTTGTTAAGGTTTGTGCTTGGAAGGGCGCGAGTGCGCAGTTATTCTGCCTTTACTGTATATTTACCGGTTTCAATACTGATATTTGGCATCGTATTGCTGAACTGTTGTTGTTTTCCCTGACAGACTTGTGGGCGCTCCGGTGAGCGAGCGCGCGTTTTCGCTGTTTCTGGGAGCGCGAGAGCCTCCCTCTGCCGGGCGCTAGGTACCCGTTGCAGACTTCAGGTGGAGAGGGAGTGCAGGGCGAGGACCGCGCGTCGCTCGATCGCGCGAGTCCTCTTTTCATTTAGACGGAGGGGCTGGACCGCGCATGCGCGGCGGCCATCTTGGATGTTTCCGACGCTGCAATTGATGCGGTCGGAGCGGGAGATTTCCCGTGTTTGAATTATAAAGTGCTGTACCTCCGTGTTTGCCCTGCTGACGCCCGACGCTGTGAGAGGCGGACGGCTGTATAAACTGCATAGGCATTGCCTAGAGAGGTTGGCAAGCCTCCCTCCACCACAAAACTTTGTAGGTTTTAACCTTTGCTTGCCTGGGGTTCCTCTCCCCTGATCCCCACATCTGTGGCCAGATACTCCTCCTAGTGCCATAATCTACTGCCAGGCACTGCGGTCCATTCATTATGGCCGACTTCTTCTACGAGGAAGAATACTGTGAGGAGGAGCCGTCCGGCTCCTTGGAATATGACCTCGTTGAGGCTTTGGACGCCGGAGTGCAGCACTCCGTGAATACAGCACTCGTCAAGGCCATTGCGCCTCTCAAGCGCCACTTGAATAAGTATGCCATGCAGCAGGGGTGGATTCCTGCAACTGGCGCTAAACCTCCTACTGGGAACAAGGTGAGGGCTAATCCCCACACGGATGACTTCGCCCGGCTAGCAAAAGCTCTGGCGAACGACCACGCATATACTGCGGTACAGGAGATCTCTGAATCCGTTCAGGAGGAGACTGGGGATTCCTCATCGGATAAACCATCTGAGGACGAAGAAGCTCCCAAACCGGCAAAAAAGGCCAGAAAGGAGCGACACATTGAGGTACCCACCCAACCTAAAGTCCTGACTTTTGACCCGGCGGACATTGTCCACCCGAATTCCACCGCATGGCTTCCGTCGCAGGAAGTGGCGGAGTACGTACAGTCCAACCTTCGTCGTCCCTTCGACAAGGATGTTAGGGCCCGGCTGCGGTCGGAGTGCCCAAGACCGGAATTGGCGGCTAAAGTGGCGGACACGCCAGAAGTGGATCCTACCATGATAACATACTTAAAGAAGTACGCTAAGGATCCCAAGAAGGGCATTGACCGCGCCTGGCGGTCATGCCAAGACAAAATGCTAGACTTAGCCGGCCCGCTTACCAAAATCCTGGAGCTGGGGTATCGCGCAAAAGAGTCCAGATCCATGATTGACCCGGATGATCTCATCGAATGGGCTCAGAGGGCGGTGTGCCAGTTGGGCAACGCCAATTGCGCCATATCAAGTGAGCGTAGACGCTCGATCCTCCTTAAATTAGATCCGAAGCTGGCGGAATTGTCCTCCTCGGAGGCGGGTCCTGTGGCCCAAGGCCTCCTTTTAGCCAGCCATTTTTAAAAGAACTAACAAAATTTGTAGCCACCTTCAGTGGTTTAGACAAGGCGCAGGAATCATTAAAGCGTGCCTTCCGCCCGGTTTCGCCAGGGCCGGACGAAACCGGGGGCGGTCGTTCGGCCGTGGATATCATCAGGGCGCCCCGCGGGGACAACAGCACCAGCGAGGGGGTTACCAGGAACATAACGCAGGAAACTCCTCCTTCTACCCCTCTCGGCGCGGCAGGAATCGCTTCCGCAGAGGCCGTGGTGGTGGCTATCAGGGAACCCAGCAAAGTACAGGAAATACAGGTGAGTCTCATTCTGTGTTCAGAAGTGGTGCTGGGGGTCGCATTCAGTTTTTCCTTCCGGCTTGGCAAGCCATCTCTCAGGATGCTTGGGTTTTGGAGACAGTGCAGGGATACAAACTGGAATTGTACGGCACTCCCTCCCAGGTTTCCTTTCCCCGTCCCATTCTTTTTTCCCTTCAAGAGCAAGATTTCATTACAACAGAAGTCTTCGCCCTTCTTCAAAAGGGGCTATTGTGGTCTCGCAAGCCCACCCTCGAGGTTTCCTCAGTACGGTTTTCCTAGTGGAAAAGAAAGGGGCGGGTCCAGATTGGTCCTCAATCTGAAAGAGTTCAATGGGTGGATCACCTACCGACATTTCAAAATGGAGGGTATCCACTTGTTACGGGACCTCCTTCAAGAACAAGATTGGATGGTACGGCTCGATTTAAAAGACGCCTATCTGTCAGTTCCCATTTATGCTCCACATCGCAGGTTTCTTCAATTTCTCTGGCAGGGCGTCTGCTACGAATACAAGGTCCTTCCCTTCGGACTTTCATCAGCACCTTGGTGCTTCACGAAACTCCTACGTCCAGTCATGGAGTCGTTGCGGGCTCGAGGGGTTCGCTTGATAGTCTACTTAGACGACATCATTATCATGGCCCGTTGCCCTCGTCTGGTACTCAGGCACCTAGAGTGGGCAACAAACTTACTTCAGAGCCTGGGTTTCTTGATAAACCCTCAGAAGTCCATTTTGTCCCCCACGCAATCTATAGAATTCCTGGGGTTTCAGGTCGACTCTCGGAGCTGCCAGCTTCTCCTTCCCGCGCAAAAGATCAGGACAATCAAGAAAGAATTGAGATTGGTTGTCAACAGGCAGACTGTCTCTTTGAGGACAGTGGCCCGTGTTGTGGGTCTGTTAGCCTCCTCGATCCAGGCCATATTTCCGGGACCTCTACATTATCGAGCGCTCCAGCGCCTAAAGATCCACCATCTCCGCAAAGGCCTCGGATATACAGAACTGATTCCTCTTTCCGAGGAGGCGAGGTGGGAGATGGCTTGGTGGTTGGATCACATGGAGTCATGGAATGGCAGAGCCATATTTGGAGCGAGTCCCGAGATAGTGATCGAATCGGACGCCAGCCGCTGGGGCTGGGGAGCCCGCTGCGGTCCGATTTCGACAGGAGGGCGGTGGTCTCCGGAAGAACTCTCGTTGCACATCAACTGCCTGGAACTCCTGGCAGGCTCGTTTGCAATACGCAGTCTTTCTCCCCGGAAGACGGATTTCTGCATCCTTTGCGGATGGACAACGTATCGGCAGTCCGATACGTGAACAAGCTAGGGGGACGAGATCAAGGATTCTTGCGGAGATTGCCAAGGATTTTTGGCACTATTGCCTACACAACAGGATTTCAGTGGTGGCGGAATATCTCCCGGGGCGCAACAACGAGGTGGCGGATTGGCACTCTCGCTACCTCCGCGATTACAGCGATTGGAGGCTTCATCCTCGTATTTTTCGCTTCCTGAATCAGACATGGGGTCCGTGTCAGTTGGACTTGTTCGCATCGCGCCTGAACAAACAACTTCCAACATTTTTCAGTTGGCGTCCAGATCCGGAGGCGTTGGCCTCAGATGCGTTTCTGCAGGTTTGGCCTCCCGACCTTTGTTATGCCTTCCCGCCTTTTGTGATGATACCCAGGGTATTAACGCAGGTCAGACGTCAGAAGTCAGAGCTCCTTCTGGTCACTCCGTTTTGGAGAGCACAAGCTTGGTTCCCAGTAGTTCTGGAGATGTCTTGTGCGGTACCAATTTTACTTCCGCAGAAATGGAACCTGTTGCTGGACCCTCACAAGCAACCCCATCCTTTAGTCTTAGCAGGACAACTCCCGCTGGTAGCATGGCGGGTTTCAGGGATAAATGGGAGATCCCGGGCCTTTCGGGAGACGCTACCGCGTTCATTAAGCAGGCTTGGTCAGATAATACCCACAAACGATATTCATCAGCATGGAGCAAATGGTGTAGCTGGTGTGTTCAACGGGATACCGATCCCACTACGGCAAATGTCTCCATGATCATGAATTACTTGGCTTCACTGGCCTCATCAGGTCTCGCGTACAGAACGGTTAACACCTTCAGATCTGCAATTTCAGCAGGACATGGTCAGATTGATGGCAGACCCGTGGGAGAGCATCCCTTGGTCTGCAAGTTGTTAAGAGGGATTCGGATGGTCAACATTCCATGTCCAAAATATTCAGTCCTGTGGGACGTCACAATGGTTCTACGATATTTAGAGTCCTGGCCGGCTAACAAATATCTATCACGCAAACAAATTTTGGCAAAGTTGGCCATGCTGTTATGTTTGGTCTCTTGCAGGAGAGTGTCCGATATCAGGGCCTTGGATTTGGCGGGTCGCCATTTCTCTCCAGAAGGGGTTACTTTCAATATTTCCAGGCGTACTAAGAGTAATACCACCTCGGTTTCATATCCTTGTTTTCCGCATAACCCAAAATTATGTGTGGTGCAGTGTCTTAAAGCGTATGAGGTAAGTACGGCTGAATTTCGTGCTAATATGCAAGGTCAACTGTTTATTGCGCTACAAAAACCGTTTCACCCAGTGACCCCAGCCACTTTAGCTCGTTGGGTACGGTGGCTCATGAGTGAGGCAGGTATTGATGTTTCTAAGTTTGGGGCCCACTCTGTTCGAGGAGCTATGGCCTCTAAGTCTCATGCGTTGGGAGTAACACTTGCCGATATAATGACGGCAGCTGATTGGTCGACTGAGTCCACCTTTAAAACTTTTTATTATAAACCGATTGTGGATGTGGCATCAGTAGTGGTGGCTAAGCTTTGAACAAGCATAATCGGAGCCTCCGGTCCTGCCATAGAATTAAAAATTTGCGAACAGTCGTGACAAGAATTTTCAATTCTATTAAGGACACGGAGGCGAGGATTATCCCACCCAAGTCTATACGATATATATTTAATCATATGTCATGCACTGCACTGTGATGTTCTACTTACTCATAAGTTATGCTTAACAGTTTTACTGTCAATGTTATTGGATCATATTATTGACTTGTTTCCCACCCTGATTAATTGATATTCCTTCATATATGGGACAATTCTTGGATGAACGTTATTACTGGAGTTTTCTCTTTGTTTTCAGATAACTCTGACAAGTAAGGATTTATACCTTCGCCTTCCTGGGTGTGTTGGAGTGCTCTTCCTCCTTGTTGGATACGGCGTCAGTTACCCGTTGGACCAAGACGCGGAGTTCTTCCTCCTCGAGATCTGGAATGTCCCGGTTGGACCTTGGAACATTGTTTACCGTATGGATGTTTTCCGTTAAAGACTGTGTTCAAAACAGAATGGTTGTCTCATGAAGTTGAGCTTAACGTTTCTACTGGATCATGCAAAGAAAGAGGAGGTGACTTCCTCGGCGAGCCCTTATATAGGGTACTCTCTATGGTTGTAGGGCACCTAGTGCTCATGGGATTTGTAGTTTCATGAATAAAAAAGTGGTTTTTATTGGCTGCTGTGTAATAAAAGCAAAGAAATGAGAAGCATAATCCTCGCCTCCGTGTCCTTAATAGAATTGAAAATTCTTGTCACGACTGTTCGCAAATTTTTAATTACAACGCATTTTTATGCGCGCCGATATGCCGTATGACGTTTTCACGTTCATGCGTCTCCATTCTTTTTTTTCATGAAAACTGAAAACGGACAATTTTCACCATGTAAACCATTTTTAGCCCTTTTCGGAATCATCTTTTTTTAAAATCTACAACTTTATTAGTCAATTTACTTTAAATATATTTTCATTTTGTGTGAGTTTAAAATGTGCATATTACACTTATTCGCTTGTAATCAACATGCAATTTAAATCTATGCTTCATGCATCAAATTTAAGCATTCTTCATTTCCTTTCGCTTCTCCCTCTATCTAATGAAAGCGAACATACCACAATTACAGATTAATCAATTTCATCTTTTTTTCATTGCTTAGTATCATACCATCCCCTCCCATTTGGTTATTCATCTCTTAGTAAGCTTTGGGAGTGAAACACATTTGCAGAGACTTTTCTCATGGTAGAAGCTTTACATTGCCATCATTTTAATTTAATGCATTTAAATGCACACTTCGACACTGAGTAAAAGTGCAATTTGGGTTGTATGGTGTATATTGACTAGAATCTTTTTTTTCCCTTTTGCTTTCTGTCTGCACTCTACACTCTGCACTAGTCCTTCTTCTCTTTTCTTTTCTTTTTTCATTTCACATAATAATAGTTTACTTTGCCCTTCATGGCTAATTATACTTATCTGTACCACCCGCACTGCAGGCCCAACCCCTGGAGGCATTCATGGACCCCGTACAGCTCCCCAGGCTCACCCCGGATGAGTGGGCAGACCTTGAAGCTCCAATCGAGGTCCAGGAGATATGAGCAGCTAACACTGCACCAGCATCTGGTAAATTACCAGGGACTGATGGTCTCTCACTTTACATTACTTTTCGTCTCAAATCCAACTAACCTCCCTCCCTTCTCCTACCATTTATCTAAACTTCTTAATACATTTACATTAAATTTCATACTCGTCTTACCTGTCCACTGGTTTTTCATGCATCTTCTCCCTTGCTCCACGGTCATTTTTTCTTTTTTTCGTCTTTAAAAAAGTAAAATGACTAAAATAATCATCTAATAATACTCGGGTACTCTCCGACTAAATTAATATACTCGGGTAATGTCCAACTACATTAATACAAAAAAAATACCCGGGTACTCATAAAGTTGTATTACTTACCTGCGTTTCCGTTGTAACGGTATTTGCGTTGTAACAGTATTAGCGTAGTAGAAGCATGCGATGTAAAAGCATGCGTAATAAAGAGACCTGCAAAGAAAAAGATGCGTGGTAAAGGTAAGTCGAAGTAGAAGTCGCGTTGTAATGGTAGTTTACCCATCACACAATATGTGGACCTTTTAATACAGGACTTTGTGAAAAGGCTTCCTTCCTATGTGAAAGATACATTGAACTTTCTAACTAAAATAAGTGGTTTTGAGTGGTGTTAGAAATGGGGGTCTCTAGTTGGCAAGGGCTTGCACCTTTGTCCAAGTAGGGACCCTTCTTCCTAGTCAGGATAAGGGAGTTACACTCCTAAAATAACCCCTGCTCACCCCCTTGGTAGCTTGGCACAAGCAGTCAGGCTTATCTTAGAGGCAGTGTGTAAAGCATTTGCACATAACCAACAGTAATACAGTGTAAGCACTACAAACGGACACCACACCAGTTTAGAAAAATATCCAATATTTTTATATACTTAAAACAAGACCAGTAATTTAAAAATCTTCAGTTATCACAGTGTCCTTAAAAACAGTTCCTTGATGTCGATAGCTCCGTCCGGGGCTATCACGGCGTCGTGAACAAACAAATCCAAACAGTTCTGGCTGACCGCGGCGTCGCGGGTCAGCTACGGTGTCGAGAAGACCCGCAAACAGTACCTTTCAGAAATGCAGGGCATCGATGACCTCGCGGTGAGCTTCCGAAAACATGGCGTCCGCAGGCGTTGGTTCCGGAGATCGGTGAAGGCGTCGTCAGGGCCCTCGAAGTCACATGCGTTGCAGATCGATCTCCTCTCTGTTGAAGTCAGGAGCGCTGGCGTCGGCAGGCGTCGGGTGCTGCGGTGCGAAGTGCAGCAGTGCGGCGTGCAGTGTCCTCAGGTCACGGTGCGAGCAGCGGCTCAGTGGCGGCGTCAGATGGCGTCGTCGGTGAGACCAGGGTCGCGGTGTGAGATGAAGGCGGTGCTCGTCACGGTGCTGGCAGGTCACGGTGCAGCAGCGGAGTCGTTGCTGCTGAAGCACTGTCGTCGGCTGACGAACTGGAGTCGATGGCACCGGCATCGGTTGGCCAAGGCTGCGGTGCGGGATGAGGGCAGTGCGTCGTGTAACTGTACGAGCAGAGCCCTCGAACCACGGTGCAAGCAGCGGCATCGAGTCCGGCATGGAGCGTCGTCGTCGGGGATACCAAGGCGTCGTCGTGAAGCGAGGCGGTGCGGAGTGCGGTGCCCACAGGTCGCGGTGCAAGCAGCGGCTCGGTGGCGGCGTCAGCAGGTGTCGTCGGTGAGACCAGGGTCGCGGTGCGGCGTTGCGGCGGTGCCCTCTGCGGTGCCTTCAGGACACGGAGTCGGCAGCGGCGTCGTAGACGGCATCAGGCTTGAAGTCTTTGCTGTTCCTGAGACTTCTTGAACAGGGGGCAAGCTCTACCTCAAGGCCTTGGAGAAACTCACAAAGTAGATTGTAGAAAGTTCAGTCCAGTCCTTTCACTGCCCAAGACAGAAGCAGCCACTGCAGGCAAACACAGCAAAGCACATAGCAAAGTGGTAGTTCCTCCTCACAGCTTCTCCAGCTCTTCTTCTTGACAGTCTTCTTGGTCCAAAAGAGTTCTAAAGTTCTGGGGTTTGGGTCCCCCTTTTTATCCTCAATGTCTCTTTGTCCTCTGAAGGCAGAGAGGCCTTTGCCTAGTCCAAACCAGTTCTGGTCAGTCCTGGAGCACTTTGTTGACAAGACTCCTTCTTTCCTTTTGCAGTGTAGGCCAGGGACATCAGACACACCACAGGAGGTGGAGCCAGCATTGTGGAGGGAAGGCACAGCCCTATTCAGGTCCCAGGTGCAACTCCTCCCACCCATCTACATGTAGATCTTGCTTTTCAGCTCTGTGTTGACTCACCCTGTCTCCTGGAATCCCCCAGCCCCTGTCACTCACACTCCAGACAAGGAATACACAACATAGCAGAGGCAGGCTTGGATGGTTAGACAAGAAAATACCTACTTTCTAAAAGTGGTATTTTCAAACACAGAATGTTAAAATCAACTTCACTAAAAGATGCATTTTATCATTCTGAGTTCAGCCATACTAAACTCGAATTTCTACCATGTTCCCTGGGTCAGTTAGGATCATAGGATGTAATAATCAAAACTGCCCATTCTGGCCTATGGGGAACAGGTAGCCTTGCAATAGTGAAAAACGAAGTAGGCTATATTTCACTATCAGGACATGCCACACACACCAGGGCATGTCCTACCTTTCACATACAATGCACCCTGCCCACAGGGGTACCTTTGGCCTACCTTAGGGGTGACTAACATGTAAGAAAAGGGAAGGTTTAGGGACTGGCAAGTGTGTGCACTTGCCAAGTCGACATGGCAGCCCCAGGCTGTGCACAGGCTCTGCAATGGCAGGCCAGAGTCACACTTTACGGGCTGTTTGCGTGGGTGGCACAATCCAGTGCTGCAGCCCACCAACAGCATTTGATTTATAGGCCCTGGCACTCGCAGTGCACTTTACTAGGGACTGACACATAAATCAAATAGGCCAATCAAGGAAACACCAATCCATAACATATTTTCTACAGGAGCACTTGCACTTTCCCACTGGACAGCAGTGAGGAAAGTGCGCAGAATCATTACACCAGCAAAAACAGAGTCAAAACCAGGAGGTCAGAAAGCAAAAAGTCAGGGGAAACACGCCAAAAGATGCCAAGTCTAACAAGTGGGCAGATGATCTAATGCTCATTACATTAGACATTGAGTCATTATACACTAGCATTGAACATCAAACAGGTCTGAATGCAGTCAAGCACTTTCTGGACATGAGACCCCTGAACTGCTATAACCATAATAAGATGATGCTTGACCTCATTTCATGGTGTCTATTTAATAATTATTTTATGTTTGGCAAAGATCTGTTTAGGCAATTGAGAGGCGTAGCTATGGGAGCCTGTTTCTCCCCCAGCTACGCATGCTTGCATGTAGGCTGGTGGGAGGAATAGGTTCTCAGAAAAGTCCATCTAGATATGTATTCTCAGCATGTAATACACTGGCTACATTATATTGATGATGTTTTTACTGTGTGGAAGGGTGACGAGGAAAGTGCCATCAAATTTATTCAGGGAATTAACTCCAATTCTTCCAACCTCAAACTCACATCACACATGAGCAAAACCAGCATTGAATTTTTAGATGTGAGGATATATATAGACAATGGTAAAACTGAAACCACCCTATTTAGGAAGGCAACAGCTGGCAATGCTACGTTGCATGCCAGCAGTGCACACCCAAAGCACTTAATAAAGAGTATCCCATATGGCGAACTTCTTAGATTGAAAAGAATCTGCAGCACACAAAAAGAGTTTGAATGCTGCACACAAGAGGCACTCACCAGACTTAGAGGCTCAAACCCAGACAGGGGTTTTTTAAATGCTCATCTTGTAGAGCATGCAAATTTGGAGTAAATACCACACATTACTCCACTCCATTCAGTCCGGAAGAGATTGCCATCAAAAGCAGTTATAATTGCAGAACAGAGTACGCAATATATGTTCTGACATGCACCTGTGGCTTAAGATATGTCGGGAGTACTAAGCTACAGGTGCATGTCAGGATATCTGAGAGCTATCGTCAACACTGATACCGCGTACCCTGTCGCACGTCACTTTAAGAGTGAGCATAACAACGATTTAAAATGTCTAAAATAGTATGTTGTAGACGCTATCCCTAACCCCCGTAGGGGAGGAAATAGGGAAAAACTACTGAGACAGGTAGAAACACGCATGAATCTTGAACTGGACTGCAAGCACCCAGTGGGCTAAATAATTCAGAGGACATGCATAATTTCCTATAATACACTTTAGAAGTGACATAGCTCAATAACCACCTGATGTGTCACTGTAGATCAATGAGTAGGGTTTTATTACTATGATAATTTAAATAACCGCTGCAACCCATATGAAATCAAAAACAATTTTAACCCCAGATGTCCTGATCAGGTATAGGGCTTTCTATCAAATTATCACTAGCACTGTATATTTAATTTTCACATAATTAGTATTGTACTGGTAAGCACTCAGCACTTTCATCATGCACTTTTGCATAAAATGCTGAAATTGCTAGACACAGAAGCACTTTATATGAGTCATAATACTCTTAATAAATAAAACAGATAAAATGTACACAGAAAAAAGAAAAAATAATTAAACAAAATGACTCCCTAGTACTAAATCGGAACAATATGAGACTATATCTATAGATGGTGACCACATCTTTGGAGTAGGGTAATCATATTCAAGCATTGCTGCTGCAAAAGAACTATGATGATGGTAGTACATAGCAATGTGCGGGCAAAAAATTTTGTAGATAAGATTGTTTACATGGTTTTCTGAAATGCGATTTTTTGCACATTAATCAGTCTACATAAAGGCAGTGATGTAGACTGTGGCAATGAAGAAACCCATGTATTTATCTATTTATTTATTTATTTGTATATTTATCGATTGATGCATATTTATGGATATTTATTTATTTATTTATATACAATGAATGCCCAACAAACATCCATAATCATGAAAGATCTTATAACATCAAGGTGGACAACATAGTCCGATGTGAAATATCTGTTTGCGACAATGGAGAGTCAGAGATGTAGTGTTTCTTTCATGTTTGTTAACACGTGACACTGAAGGGGGTGTGCATGAAAAAGATATATAAAAATCATGGCGGACTGCGCTCCGTATGTGATCAAGGGCACTTGTGGCTCGAAACGCATCAGATAATGGAGGAGTATGAGGAATAAAAAACTTGCCATTCTACCTATTAGAGTCCGTTACTCTCTTCTCGCCATGCGGAGGTTTGGAGAGTCTTTCTGGTTTGTCGATATATATATATATATATAGGACTTTGTTCATGGCGTGTGCCCTTGCTTTGGCGTAATTTCCACCTGGGAGTGCATCCCACCTAGAGGCAACTCTTTTTTTGTATTTTGTACAGTGGCCTGCCTGGTCGCGGGATTGCACCACCGCGAAACACTTGCGGGTCCGCGGCTGCTTTATTGGGGCAGCTAACTGTGGAACAGGAGGTGCCTGTTATATGCAGGAGTGCCGGCGCGAACATCGGCAATCCTTTTTAAGACATTTTTGTGAGTGCCGGCGGTGACCCACTTGGGTTTTACTGAACCACCAGTCCCAGGAAGCATTGCTTCAGGTGGTTCACCTGAGCGTTATTATTATGGGGATTTACTGGTGGTTGCCGCATGCCGGCACGTCACATGGTCTGCCACTGAAGAGGGCATTGGCCCGAAACGCGTCTGGCAGGTTAACCAGAAAAGGACTTTGTTCATGGCGTGTGCCCTTGCTTTGGCGTAATTTCCACTGGGAGTGCATCCCACCTAGAGGCAACTCTTTTTTTGTATTTTGTACAGTGGCCTGCCTGGTCGCGGGATTGCACCACCGCGAAACACTTGCGGGTCCGCGGCTGCTTTATTTTTTGGGCAGCTAACTGTGGAACAGGAGGTGCCTGTTATATTCAGGAGTGCCGGCGCGAACATAGGCAATCCTTTTTAAGACATTTTTTGTGAGTGCCGGCGGTGACCCACTTGGGTTTTACTGAACCACCAGTCCCAGGAAGCATTGCTTCAGGTGGTTCACCTGAGCGTTATTATTATGGGGATTTACTGGTGGTTGCCGCATGCCGGCACGTCACATGGTCTGCCACTGAAGAGGGCATTGGCCCGAAACGCGTCTGGCAGGTTAACCAGAAAAGGACTTTGTTCATGGCGTGTGCCCTTGCTTTGGCGTAATTTCCACCTGGGAGTGCATCCCACCTAGAGGCAACTCTTTTTTTGTATTATATATATATATACACAAATATACACATATTTATATAGAATTATGTTATTATTCAAACAAAAAAAGCTTGTTGTGTCCAAATTTAAATACTTAAAACCCAAAGAATTAGTGAAAACAAACATTTTCCTTTCATATCTGCATATGTTATGTTACAAAAATAGATTAAAACATATTGTTTAAAACAGTATTTGTGTGCCTCTTTGCGCATGCCATAACAGTTTTCGATAGGGCAAAGGCAGAAATATCTGCGGTGCTTCAGGGGAGGCATAGAGAGACGGGCAGTCTCCGACATGGCCTTGGCTAGAAAATTGGGAATATGACTCGTTATTTCGCATACCATTACTTCGCAGCTTTTTACTACGAAGTTTTTACTTAGCAAATACCGTTACTACACAAGTTTTTAGTTCGCATACCTCTACATTGCAAGTGTTAATGTAGGCGAACTAAAAACTTGCCTAGTAATAAAAACAGACATTTACCCCAACACTACACTAAATACTAAATACAAATACACTACCCTACACATAGCAAACTCTAAAACACTACCCAAACCCCCAAACACTACACTACCCTACACTACTCAAACACCACTACACTACCCTAAACCCTAAATCACTACCCCCTGGACGACCCTCCCCCTTCCCCAGCCCGCTCCCTACACTCAAACACTACCCTGCACGCACCCCAGACACTACCCTAAACCCTAAAACACTACCCTACACTACACAAACACCACAACACTACCCTAAACCCTAAAACACTAGCCCCAGCACGACCCTGCCCCTACCCCAGTCCATTCCCTACACTGAAACACTACCCTGCACGACCCCCCGACACTACCCTAAACCCTAAAACACTACCCTACACAAACACCACATCACTACCCTAAAACCTAAAACACTACCCCCAGCACGACCCTGCCCCTACCCCCAGTCTGGTCCCTACACTGAAACACTACCCTGCACGACCCCCCGACACTACCCTAAACCCTAAAACACTACCCTACACTACACAAACACCACATCACTACCCTAAACCCTAAAACACTAGCCCCATCACGACCCTGCCCCTACATCCAGTCTGCTCCCTACACTGAAACACTACCCTGCACGACCCCCCGACACTACCCTAAACCCTAAAACAGTACCCTACACTACACAAACACCACATCACTACCCTAAACCCTAGAACACTACCCCCAGCACGACCCTGCCCCTACCCCCAGTCCGGTCCCTACACTGAAACACTACCCTGCACGACCCCCCACACTACCCTAAACCCTAAAACACTACCCTACACTACACTAACACCACAACACTACCCTAAACCCTAAAACACTACCCCCAGCACGACCCTGCCCCTACCCTCAATCCTGTCCCTACTCCCAAACACTACCCTTCACGACCCCCGACACTACCCTAAACCCAAATGCACTACTCTACACTACACAAACACAACTACACTACCCTAAAACCTACAAAACTACCCCCTGCACGACCCTCCCCCTAGGACAACGCCCCCGGCTTACCTCTCCTGACGTCCTCCTCGTAGGTGAGGAACCCTATGCGGGACTCCTTTGCGCCCATGGCCCCCTCACTCCATGACGACGGGGGGCGCTCTCCCTATCCCTGATCCGCCGCTCCCTGTCACCTCCCCCTGCCTGGGACGCTGCTCGCTCCGCTTCCTTCTCACCCTTCCGACGCCTCCATAATGAGGCAGTTGTCATCGGGTCAGCCTAGCAGCGTCGCTTCCTGGGAGGAGTCGCGTTGCCATAACAGCATCCATTTTAAGAAACAACTGCACACATCTCTTCTTGTTTGAGAGATACATTTAACAAAAAAGAGCAACATGCAGAGGCCCGTGTTTGAAGATAAAGCTATTTTTTGCCGACTCAATGTCTCACACCAACCGAGGCGTCTAATAAACTCTGGAAACACCCGACTCTCAGTGAGGATATGCTGAAAGAACCCTAGCGCCATTGTTTAGCCATTACAACGCATGCGCTGTTACAACGCATGCGATGTAACAACTTGCGTAGTAAAGGCTACGCGTTGTTACATCGCATGCGTTGTAACGCTTGCGAAGTAATGGTATGCGGAGTAAAGCCTCCGTAGTAATGGGTGATTACCGAAAATTGGCACTGCTATAAACCGAAATCCCGCCACTTTTGAACTCCACCTCTCCAAAGCCCATTCTCATTGTGAGCGGTAAATAGCTTTTTAAGCTACCCTATGCAAATCACTGTTTCCAGTACCCAAATTTCGTGTGATCACTCCTGCATTATGGGCATTGCAGGCTATTGTTTTTCTTCCTTTTTGCTATTTAGACTAACACACCTGAAAGCAAAGATTTGTAGGTGAGAAGTTCAGGAAAGGAGACAGTGTCTGTAATTACTTGGAGTAAGGTGGTCCCCCTATTGTAAACTGTACAAATCACTTAAAATGTTGCTCTAGTCATCATGACTTATTTAGTAGCCACTATTTACTTTGCTAATACAAAATTACTGGTTTGATTTGAATCGTCATTCCTTTTAAAAAAAATTCCCCATGTGCGATGTGTGTGCGCCCGAGTGAATGATGAGATGTTCCACTCTGACATCAAACCACTTACCAATTAAACATATGGAGAGAGGTGAGGTTCTTCCTTACAGTGGCCATGCATCCAAGTGGTTTTGCTACTTAGTTAGTCAACTTTTACATTCTAAAGTACTTACATTGACTTATAAAGAAATATAGTTAGATACAAGTGATATGTAGAGCTCACAAAAGTTCCGAGAGTTTCGCTGAGCAAAAACATTATTGGGGTGCATCTTATGCAACCTTCAAAATCCTTGTTTTGCTTGTTACTTACACGTGGAGCGCTATGTAACGCACAAAGATGTTTTTTGTCAGAACAAACCGTGCCAATCTGAACGGTACAGACCATCAGAACCTATATTCCAGGAGAAAGAACAATCCTATTATAACCTTTAAAAGGATATATTTCTACCATCAAACTAAGGCCTTCAAAAATGTCTTTAAAACTGAATCGAGCGATCGGGTTTTGCGTGCCACCTATGCAATCTGAGTGTGGGTTTCAGAAAACAGCATTGAAATAGATGTGGTCCAGTGGGTGGGTTTTAACAATGGAAGTACAGCAATTAACATCTAAACTCAGTTTCACAACTGCACCTACTATGCTGGAAATGAACACTTCTTTACCTAGGCAGCTCCAACAATGCGGTGTCATTTCTCTTTCAACTGTCAAGTGTACGCCCTTAAGCCTGCCATCAGGATCACTTTCACAACAGTTGTGATTTAGGGGGTTAGTTGGAAACTGTGAAACCAGGAGGCATAATATTTAATCCCGGCCTCTCCACTAGGAATCGTGTGCGCTTGAACAATCACTTTTTAATTTATGCCTGTGCTTCCTTTTTGTCAAGATAGGGGTTATTTAGATTATAATTTTTTAAGACTACTATTAAGCATGTAGATAAAACAAAACAAAAAACTTGACTGGTTATTACTGTGAGGTGGACAGTGGTTTATTGACCAAAAGGCAACGTGGTGGTACATATATAACGTCATAATGTATAACATTTGTAGTAAGTAGTAGTGTGTTGCTGGCTCAGGTCTCCTTCTGTAGCAAACTGTTCAAGCTTGGGCAAATCATTTATTTCACTGTGGCTCTGTAACGGGCTTAATGGACAAAATATACACCAAAGGCATATTTGCCGTAAATGACCCCAGCATGGTTTTAATTCACACATTCAGGGCTGTTTTACAGCAGGTGGTGGCATTCTCTATTTGCATTATTGCAGTTGAACATTCTCCTGAAGCTGCATTGTGCAGGATCACGGAGATCAGATTCAAGTTCTAGAATCACCCCCTACAACTTGGAGTGACCACCGGCCTCGTACCACAACAATCCTCTTATGCTGCAGGTTTTCCCTCTTCGCCACTTATACGCACCTGTTTTAAAGTTAATAAAGAAGCGGAAATAGTGTGAGTTGCATAGTCTTGCAGACTATTCAAGGTGACCTGCCTGGCAGCTCTAATCCTTCCCCTCTTGCTTCACCTGTGAGTGCCAAAAAGTTGGACAAATGGCATCCTGCAGCTGCTCATTGTGAGCAATGGTGTCAATTAACAAAAAATGGACGGTTGACCACCCTACTTCTGCACTCGCAGTTGGGCAGTGGGTTGTCTTTGTGTGCAGTGCTGACTTCACCTACCCTGTCCAGCAACAACGCAGCAATGATGGGTGCACTTAAGAGGAGTGCTACCTTCCTGTACCTCTCCATCCTTTCGCCTCCTGCTGCTCTTCTCCTCAGTCTCCTTCTGTGTGCCTCACACTGCTCTTCTCAGTCTCCTTCCGTGTGCCTCACGCTACTCTTCTTAGTTTCCTTCTGTGTCCCTCACGCTGCTCTTCTCAGTCTCCTTCCGTGTGCCTCACGCTGCTCTTCTCAGTCTCCTTCCGTGTGCCTCACGCTGCTCTTCACTCTACTACCTTCTGTCACACTCCGCTCTTCTCCTCCTCACTCTTCTTCCTTGTGCCTCAAGCTGCTCTTCTCATCACTCTCCTTCCTTGTGCCTCATGCTGCTCTTCTCCTCCTCAGTTTCCTTCCTTCTGCCTCACTCTGCTCTTCTCCTCACTCTCCTTCCTTGTGCCTCACGCTGCTCTTCTCCTCAGTATCCTTCCTTGTGCCTCATGCTGCTCTTCTCACTCTACGTCCTTCTCTCTCACGCTGCTCTTCTCAGTCTCCTTCCTTGTGACTCTTGCTGTTCTTTTCCTCACTCTCCTTCCTTGTGCCTTATGCTGCTCTTCTCCTCCTCACGCTCCTTCCTTGTGCCTCACGCTGCACTTCTTTTCCTCACTCTCCTTCTGTATGCCTGACGCCGCGTTTCATCTTTAAGTATTGCAGCCGTGCCTTTCTTTTGTTCAGTGCAGCACCACCTCAGCACCAGCGCAGCACCAAATCAGTACAGCACCACCTCTGTATCAGTGCACCACCACCAGCGCAGCCCCTCCTCAGCAACAGCGCAGCACCACCTTTGCATCAGTGTACCATCACCTCAGCACTGCACCAACTCAGGATCACCCAGCGCCACCTAAGCACCAGTGCAGCACCACCACCTCAACATCACTCATCACCACCTGAGTATCATTCAGCATCACCTAAGCATCACCTAAGCATCATCTCTGCACCAGCATACCACCACCTCAGCATTAGTCAGCACCACCTCGGTCTGCCCTCGGAATCTGGCATCTGTTGATTCTCCTCTAGTGTCCGTCCGCTACTCGTAAATCAGGTACAATTTCCCAACCTCCACTCTACTGTTGTTTTCTTGGTTATATATAAGGAAACAAAAATGCTTATAACACTTTTATTTTAACTTTTCAACATGCTGCACAGCAGCCACAATTCTGTACAACAGAGCTCAAAATCATTGGCAAAGCCGATAGCTCTGCCTATACACTTACGAGGTTCAAACGGCGAGATCTATTGGCTATGCCAATGCTTGTTATATTAGTGTGGCATCGAAGCGCTGTTTCAAAAATACATAATCCGAAAAGGTGCAATAATTTTTTTGGGTAAAACTTCATTTACTAAGATAGACCATGGAAAACATCTATTACGTTGCCTGTACGAGGCACACAGATCTAAGCAGAGGTGGGCGAGCCAACAAATGTACACGGAGAGCAGAGCCAGGGCCGAGCCAAATGTCTGGCTCGGATCTTACAGCCCGTGCACGAGCCGAGTCCTGAAAATGTTTGCTATGTTAATCACAAAACAAACATCACATAAAGTATAACAGTCGCTTCAAATCTAAACAAGCATTTGCAATGCAATAGGTCTCGCATGTACGCGAGTTTAAGCGATTGCCATTGTAAATGACAATACCTTTTATTTATGTTTTAAAAACCAAAACATAAATAAAAGGCATTGTCATTTACAATGCCAATAGCTCAAACTCGCGTAAATGCGAGACCTATTGCAATGCAAATGCTTGTTTTTATTACGTTTCCTTTTTTTAAAACCGATTATGCCATTGTATCGGATTGTTTCTACACTTTAATGTTGTTTAGTGGATTGTTTCTACACTTTAATGTTGTTTAGTGTTGCTTATGTACTTTACACTAATTTCAATGCAGAATAGCCTGCTTGTTTGTTCCACAGCTACCACGGTTTAAGCCTAAATGTGTCATTTAGACTGCCTTTAGTTCTAGCAAAATACTCAGGGGCATATTCACAAGGAGCCATCGCCGAATTAACGGCACTTTATTGCAGCCACAGTCGTGATAAATGTACCCCCCCATTCACCAGCCGGTGTTAACAGCCCACAGCACCAGTATACCCGCGATAGCAGCCGCCAAAAACATCGCCACAGAGGACCTCGCAAATATCGCTAATGAGATGCAGAGTAGGCGTTCCCGTGACAAAAGCCGAGACAACAGCACACCTCAACATTTACAACGACCAGCCACATCCGTGATAAAAACACAAAACAGGCGATAAAGAGCGTTAGCACCAGGAAATCTACACCTGCTCTGACCTGGTGTAAAGTCGGACGGCAGCCAGCACCACAAAAGGGAGCACAGCCCAGGGCCACAACCGAAGTGCAACAGATGCCATGGAGCCACACATCATGCAGCCCGGACACCCAAGAGGGCCACAACACCCACCCCCACCACCCCAGGACCCCATTCCATACCCGGAACACCCCCCCCCAGACCAACACAGACACAGCGCAGACAAAGACAGCGGAACCCCAGGAAACGTACCAGCCACACAGACCCAACATCTGACAATGTCACCTTCCACTCCAGGCTGAAAGGGACAACCAACCTACGCATCCTGACCATCATCGCCTAACAGGCCTACGGCAACAACACAGTGGACAACCAACATCCCACCCCACACAAAGCTGACGGCATGGCTGCACCTGTTGGCCCCTGAGACCCCCATCCAACACCCGCCAGAGTCGGAGGAGTCCCACAGCCAGCCACATCCAAGTCCCCCACACCTGCCCTGGACATCACCATCACCCTGGTACCCCAGTCCCCATACGTACAACACAATGCGCAGGATCCGCTGGAGACCAAGCAAGGACCATACGCCATAGCAGGATGCACGCACGTGTTGGGGGCAATCCACAGCACACATGTACTACCTGTGCCCCCTGGTGACACAGCACACAATCACCTCAACAGCAAGCACACGTCTCACATCAATATGCAGGCAACAACAGAACACCGTGGAACCCCCAACAATGTCGCCTTCAAATACACAGCCAGTGTGCATGTTACCTTCATCCTCCGACAGTCCGTCATAAACCAGCGTTCCCAGGATGGCAATAAGGGAAATGTACAGCCCCTTGGCAATATACAAATGAACACCCCACACTCCTCAAAACCACAACCATGCAAGTCACAACTCTGGCAATGCACATGTCACAAAATCACATACAACAGGAACAACAATATACACACCCACCAGACACGACAGAACAACTTACAATGTCCACATGGGCAAGCCCTGAAAATGAGCCAGCAACGGCATGGCACCTCAGCCACATACTAGCCGAATGTGGGGAGAGGTGGCAACCAGGCATGTGTGAAGGATGCAGTAGAACCATGATTGGGAAAGTACACAATGCCAACAGTGCCGGAGATGTGCTGGACACCTCGCATATCCATGGCGACATACACCGCTTGCATATGGAGTGTAGTGGACAATGGACGCCACCATGTCACCACAGCCAGTGGGGGACCTCGCAGAAATGTTGCCTGTTACGCCCCCCCTAAGCGTCAGCGGAGTGGGATGGCCCGGCGTACGCCACGCCAGCATAGGGGTGTGAATAAGAACCACATAGGCCTGGGCGTGATCCACTTCCGGAAAGACCCACGTCTCTGCCAGGGAGGTGCCTCCCACCTTGCCACGAGGCCCACGCCATCCTCGTGAGCGGAGTTGCCTGAGATGCCGTGCGCCTGCCGGACCCCGGCACGCTGGTCCACGAACCCGTCAGGCCAGCCCCTGCGCAGCCAGGCCACACTGATCACCTTCCAACACCAGCGTGTGTCAAGGAGGGCCCACCACATGCCGGCGCAAGCCACAAGCCCGAGGCCCAAGACCTTGGCAGCCACCTCAGACCATCACGGCAGCCACGACACCGGCCCGCTTTATTCCTTTTTCATTGACGTACTCCACTGCCGCCCCCGGCCTACTCTTCGGGCCAGTAGGTCCCACATGTGGAACTGTGTCGTGAGTCATGAATGGCAGTGACCCCATATCCCGGCCAGCGGCCACAGCACCAGACCCCCCCCAGTTCAGTGAGGCATAGTTCCATATGGGCATCTTGCGACACGTGGTGCCACTAACCCTGTTCAACGCCAGCCTGCTACACGTGGTGCCACTAACCCTGTTCAACGCCAGCCTGCTACATGTGGTGCCACTAACCCTGTTCAACGCCAGCCTGCTACACGTGGTGCCACTAACCCTGTTCAATGCCAGCCTGCTACATGTGGTGCCACTAACCCTGTTCAACGCCAGCCTGCTACACGTGGTGCCACTAACCCTGTTCAATGCCAGGCTGTGACACGTGGTGCCACTGAACCTGAACTATGCAGGCTGGTGGGGCCATCCAACCTATGCCGGCGACACTCGGTGAATGGGCCGTGCTGACCGCTGCCTCAGGCCTATACCACGGTCAGGTAGGTCACACATTTGGAACTGAGTCTTAATTACACTATGGCAGTGAACATCATTTAAGGCAGAGAACAATACATTATACACCCTCCGATGTGGTGGCAACAAGTCTGTGCATGGCATCACAACCATATGTCTGTGGGCCTACGCGGACCGCTGCCTCCAGCCTACACTGTGGTCCAGTAGGTCACAGAGCCTTGATTTGGCATTCTTGGAGTTCACATCTGTGTAAGGGCATCATCGCAGACTGCATCCCCTCACAGCACCTGTGCCACTAAGTTTGTTCCCCGACATTCATGGACACTCACTGGTCGGACATTGGTGGCGTTTGAGTCCATGGACTAGGGGCTAGTTTTCATCCTCATGTAGCTGATCTCGAATTGTTGGTGAGGACGAGGGGTGCGCTTTCCACTCCTCCATTTGCTGCTTCCAGATAACATCAGACCTTCCGCATCATGCCCTGGAGGACACCTTCCACTGTCCCCCGAAACCCTCCGCAACATACACCTCGGACATTGATGGGGACCCGCTCAGGTCGCATGGCCCATCTGACTGCATCGCAAGTCACCGTCCCGTGGCTGGGTGCCTGTGCCGGCCGCAGTGCATCCGGGGCCACTAACTCTGTGCTGCTCAGGCCTGGGATCCCTTCTTCTGAGTCATTGAATGGCCTCTGTAGCGATGGTCTTGGGGTCATCAACGCCATGTGTCTGTGGCTCTGCGCTGTCCGCCTCTCCGGCCCCAACTGCGGTCCACCAGGGCCCACAGATGGCATCGAGTCTTGAGCGGCCCAGACGTCGCATCACCGGAGGAGGCACACGCCACCACCGCAAGGACCACCTTCAACCGCCATCTACCAGAGTCGAAACGGTGGTCCTGACAGACCTAAGGAGTTGCTCAGACCTGACATGGATGCCATCATTGGACTGATACCCTGCTCAGCACTACAGGTGCCAGTGACTCAGTGCACCGCAAGCCATTGTCCATTACTGATTGAGTTTTGTGCTGTTGTGAGGTTGCGCATCAATGTCACCTCATGCAGTGGGGAAGACCTGGGACTATGATGAGGAAGATGTGTCAAGTGTGCGGAAGGGAGAGGGCACAGACATTGGGAGGGCAGGAGGCAACAGCCCCACGGCAGGAATGCAGACTGGTGGTGGTAGTCAAGCTACACACCCGGATCTAATGCTGGGTATTGCGCTGTGGACTGCGGACGCAACTGTCACCTCAGGCAGTGTGGGAGACCTGGGACGTTGATGAGGAAGTTGATGCAGGTGTAACACACCCCACTGCATCTGCATCAGGACTGATCCGAAGGGACACAATCCTAGCAATTTCTTCACATGAGCGCGCTCTTCTCTAGTGCCCCTGCCTCAGTGCACTGCAACTCAAGGAACGTCCAGACTGAATATTGGGTGACCTCTGTCCTTACTCCGGATCCCTCCATGTTGCTCTGCAGTTGACTCTGTTATGCTGGTGTTTTCTGTTTCCATTGCACTGGTGTCCACTGTTCAGGTTGTTGGCAGCACCAAGCACTCCTTGCGGGCTGGCTTATACTCACCCCACACACATCCAGCACAGGCGTCACTGTACATGTGGCCCTGCCAATAAAGGGGCCGGCCGCACGTGCCCGTGGCCAGTTCAACATGATATGTGCACGTGTCTCTGTGGAGGTGTGGGTCTCCTTTGTGGGGGGTACCTGAAGGGTATTGGACACCCACGTATGTGTTCTATTTCACATTCCATGGGTTCAGCAACACCCTCACCTGTTGGGCCACCTCCTTTTGGCGTTCTGCCACCTGGCATTGGGATGCCATGTGTGTGTGGGTGAAGTGTTGTGAGCCAGCCGTGATTGCGGGTGCTTCATGCTGTGTGGTCTGTTGCAGGGGCTGGGTTCTCCTCTGAGTGGCTTGTCTGCCCTGGTCCTGGTGGTGGGTTGTGTGGGATGTCCATGGGCTGTTGTAGGGTGTTGGTGTCTGGGCTGTGGTGTTCGTCTCGGGCATCACTGATGGGTTGTCTGTTCTGACCTGCTGGAGGTGTTGTTTGTCCCTCTGCATTGTGAAGGGGAGGTGCATGTTGGTATTGTGTTGGTGCCTTGTTATTGTCGACATGCAGACGGTGTGACGATGTACATTGTGAGTGTTTGGGCGGTGGTGGCTATTTGAGTTGGGAAAGTGTCCATTTGGCCTACATGGCTGATGTGGGGTTGTAGGGGTAGATGTGCATCTCACAGTTCCCTGCTCTGTCCGATGTGATTGTTCTGTTACTGTGCCTGGTTGGACCCAGTTGTGGCTCGCAGTGTGGGTGTTGCACTTTGTGCCACATTGTCATGGTATGTGCTGTGATTGCTATGTGTGTGTGCTGCAGTGTGCCACGGGGATGGGGGACATGTCCCTGGGTAATTGTGGGTGTGCAGTGTGTTACACCTCATTGTGCATGTGTGGCATTGTGCCCATCACCCACCGTCCCCCAGTCCCTGTTGGATCCTCACCCTGTTGTTGTTGTGTCAGGTCCTGTCGGGCTGTGTCCATACTCCCTACTCTCCACACTGATGACTATGGCCTGGGTTTCCTCCTGCTCTTCCTGTGGCACTGGACTGCCACCTCCTGTCGCCGTTGCTGCCTTCCTGTTGGCAGCGGGTTTGTACCTGGTTTAGGTTGTCAGCTCCTGCCGGCGCCTCTTGGCCTCCTGGGCTCTGCAACTGCATTCCAGGGGGTCTGCTTGTGGGTCATTTGATGGTAGTGTTCTGTCGCCTCCGTGGCCTTTGTCTTGTTTTCCTGCGATCTGCACCCCGTCTTCCTCTCCATTTTCTCCTTGGCCTTCCCCGACCCACTTGTTCCTTGCTAGTGGTCTGTGGGGGTTGTGGTGTTCGCGTTGCCCTCTGCGCTGGGTCAGGGTGCATGGATGTTGCTACGTGCTTTGGCTTGTTTCTGGTGTGTTGTGCCTGTGGTTTTTATGGTCAATTGCCCGCCAGACACGTGGGAGTTGCAGGCCTGAGGCTGCTTTTCGCAGCTTTTTGTACTGCGATTGGCCTCATCGCATGATTTCTCGCGTTCGCGTTTCGCATTTTTTGGGCGTGGTGTTGATTTACACGCTGGCATTTGACGCGTTATCTGGTGACTATCGCATGCTACCGCCTTGTTGTGAATTCCACGTTGACACTGGGTTATTTTCCCGTGATAGGCTGCGTTATTGAAAGTTGCGTTACGCTACTCTTGCTGTAGTTATCACGCGTTCTTGTGAATATACCCCTAAATTACTAATTTGTTAGGACCGTTATACTAATGAATAATCCTGAATCTCAAAGGGCCTCTGTGTTTAAATGTGTAGCACCCAACGTTTGCGCTATTTTTCATGGTTAGTTTAGTGCAGGACTCGATACAGATTTAAAGAAGTACAGGTCTACAGTACTTTAACCTCCCCTGCTGCTAGTGAACCTCTTAATTAAATAAACAAAAAGCATATTAATTATGGCAATACAATTGAGAAGCCTAGTGGAGTGTAAGCATTTAAAAATATGTATATATGTAGAACGGCTGTGTATAATAAACTGCATAGGCATGCTTGTACTCAGTGTTCCGAGTGTGTGTACACATGCGTCTAAGATTTATGAGCCTGGGTCTTTGTTCTTTATTGATGAGCCTAATTTACCTGCGGCTTCTCTTTGCCTTGCTGCCTTTAGTAAACAGATCATTAATAACATGCATCTAGTTACAAATTATTCAGACAACTCATGAGGTATGCGTTTTAGAATGCTAAGCTGTTGTACACGCGCCAGACGCATTGTTCCTGGAACACCAAAGAAAGCGCTTCTTGGAAATCACCGGCCTTTATCCGCTTCATTCTATTCAGTGTAGGCATTAATGTAATGCAGGGAAAACTATTTCCAGCATATTCCTTTCTATGAAAAGTCATTATAAGCCTCGACTTTTACCAGCTCCTCTTCCACAATATTGACAATAAACGAAAGAGTTGTCATCTTGGAATAGTATGAGCAATGATTTATTCAGCGCTTCTCTAAAATATGAATACACTTCCTCGTGGTTGTTAGCATTGTTGCAAAGGCAGACAGAAGAGATGAAAACTAACATTCTGCCTGCTTCAGGTGGAGGGTATGTAAATATAGTTTCCTCCCATTCGTAATGTGAAAACTCAACTATAATATCGGCTGGTGAAAGCCGCAGCGTGGAGCTGTTATCCCGGCTTCCAGCGCAATTAATATCTGTCAGACCTGCGCGCGGTGCTCCCAGGTTGCAACCAATCAGCCCCTTTGCCCCTGTTTCTTTGTTGTTGTGCTGTACTGCCCTGCAAGTATGGTCTTGTGTCGCAATAATCTCCCAGACAAATGCTAATTCCTCTATTGACAGCATTACTGTACATTTTTGACACATCATTATTCATAGTTAACCACTTGATCTGGAATAAATGTTAAAGCAATTACCACAGAGATCATTTCCGTGCGAAAATTGAAGCAAAGTTAATTAGCTTAAGCAATGGAATGGGACTCAATTGTAGCTTCGGCGAGGCGCGCGCGTCCAGAAGTAAATCCTAACAAGCTGTCGCCATTGCGCAAAGGCAACCGCTTGTTTATATTTGCATCGCGCTTTCACTTTACAATAGCTGAGGCCCCACACAGCACTCTCGGGGTGGGGCGGCAGCTATTGTTAAAGTGAAAGCGCGATGCAAAAATAAACAAGCTGTCGCCATTGCCAAAGCCGAATGAAAAAAATAAAGTGCCTACCGACTAATGAAGGAGACAGTGTAACGCCGCAAGTAAAAGATACAGTCCTGATGGGCGGTAACAAGAAGGGACTAAGAAGCCTCATTATCAATGGGAAGCGAGCATTTACCATGCACAATGACACCAGCCAATGAAAAATATGGACGGGGCTTCCATACCACTTCTAAAACATAATCTACTACAGCATGCCTCGCAGAGCGAGCAACGCATGCGCTGCAACGCTAGGCTCGACCTAAAAAGTGTATTTCTTTAACACGTGAAGCTTGTAATGTAATGTAATGTAAATAGGTACTTATAAAGCGCGCGGCTACTCCATAGAGTGTCCCGGGGCTGAAAAGACCACCAGACAGACAGTTGGCACTATAGCAGGAAGGGGAAGGCAGAAAGCTATTGCTGGAATAGCCAGGTTTTAAGTTGCCTCCTGAAGGTAAGGAGATCCTGCACCTGCCTGAGGGATAATGGCAGACTGTTCCATAGACGGGAGGCCAGCACTTGAAAGGAGCGACCGCCCATACGGGAGCGGTAAAACTTAGGGATGGTCATTAGAACCTGTACTGAGGACCTCAATGTCCGACGCGGTACATAGTGCTGAATCCTTTTGCTAATGTAGAAGGCACCCAAATGATGTTGAGCCCTAAAGGCCAAGACCAGAGCTTTAAATTGGATCCTCTTCCGGGCTTGAACATTAATTCTTTACATTATTGGACTGCACAGAGAAGTACTCATTAAAAGTATTATTTTTAATAATAAAAAATGAGTGCACTAAAAGGCAAGACAATTGTCATGCAAATCCTAAATGTGACCCAGATTATTATAGTGCAACATTATAGCCTATTAGATCAAGTACAAAAGGCTTTTGTACAATTGGAATTCTGAACGCACATATTTGAAAGTGCTTTCATACATGATAATGAAGAATAAAGTTTTGGGGCAAAAAAAACTATCTAAGATCACACAATTCAAGCAGTGAAGCCGCAAATTTTCCAGGTTTTCTGGTTTCACTTTGTACAAATCAGCCAGGAAATGGGTATCTATTTACCTTTCCTAATATTAAGGTTATGTTTTTACCTCTGTGCATTTTTTTTGCGTTTTTTTATATAGAGTGAACTCGACCTGTAGGGCCAGTTACATTATGTCACATTCATTGCTTATAGGCATGGGGAGCTTAAGCGATTTGTCCACAATCTCAGGATTTTGAGCAGACGCAGAGATTCGAACCTGGTTCTTTTGACTCATAAAGTAGCATAGAGGGTTAAAGAGCCTGCTGCAAAACACATCCTGTAACATGCAGTCAAAGATTAGTATTTGATGTGCATAAGTGAGTGAGTTACTGCACTTGACACAGAGATCCTTTTTTTGACTTCCAGTTCGTAAGTTGCAGTCCATGTATTGTAGCACAGTGAGCTATGAACCGGTGACAAGGAGCTACATTAAAACTGCAAGTCATGGGTTTAGATCCTTATTGTTTTTAGGTCGAGCCTAGCAGCAGCGCGTATGTGCTGCTCACTCTGCGAGGCATGCTGTAGTAGAGTATGCTGTGAAAGCCTCGCCCTCTCTCCGCCCATATTTGTCATTGGCTGGTGTCATTGTCCTTGGTAAATGCTGGCTTCTGATTCATTATGAGGCTTGTTAGTCCCTCCTTGTTACCGCCATGTCGCCATTTGTTACCGCCCATGACGACTGGACCTTTTACTTCGCTGGTTACACGGTCTCCGTTTTAAGACTGTGAGCACTATTTTGTTTTGTAACTTACTAATAGGGACAATAGAGGCTGCTTCCTGCATTTGCAGTGCGCCCACACAGGACAACCGCAGCGCTTTTTTTAGACTTTATTACTTTTGGGACGAATTGCATGCCGAGCACGGCGCCCGCTTTGGGACACCACGCTCAGTTTAATTTATTTTAAATTTTTAACTACAATGTTTAGCGTGGCGCCCGTTTCAGGGACACCATGCTTTGTTTCGTTTTTTTTTTTACTTTATTGGTGAGCGCGGCGCCCGCTTCATGGACAACGCGCTCTGTTTGTTTATTTATTTTTATAACTTTAAAACTGAGCGCGGCGCCACTTTAAGGACACCGCGCTAGGTTTCTTTATTTTTTTTTTTAACTTTAACACTGAGTGCGGCGCCCACTTCAAGGACACCGTGCTCAGTGTTAAAGTAAAAAAAACAAGCAAGGTGTCCTTGAAGCGGCGCGCCGCTCAGTTTTAAACTTAAACATGCATTTGCAATGCAATGGCAGCATTGTGATTGGTCGGGACACCGACCAGCCAGGCGCCTATGGGGAGGCCATTTTCTCCATGTAGGCTGCATTGCAGACTACATGGAGAAAGGCAGAGTGCGCCTGACTGGTTTGGTCGGCCCCGGAGGGCCGACCAAACAGTCAGCGCCCTTAGCAGTGGGCAAGGCACTCCTCCCCTGCCCTAAAGCAGACCCGCCCGCCCCAACCAAACACTTCTGCTTTCTCGCAGTGCGAGAAGCAGAAACATAAAATGGTAGTTTTAGCATTTTGTGTTTCTGCTTCTCGCACTCTTGCAGCAGTGAAGTGACAGCTCCTCCGCCTTAGTGGAGGAGCCGCCCTTGGTAACATCACAAGAAGTGACATCACAGAAAGTGACATTGCAGGAATATTGATCTTATTTGGCATCACTGAAGAGATCTAACGTGGATATCAGAAAACATGGACACAAATATAAATATACAAATGAAATAAGTCCATATATTTTAAAACTGTATTAAATGGATTACATTTGTCACATTGGATGGAAAAGCTAGCTGCAGGTCTCACAAAGATGTATATTATTTACTCCTCGTTAACTGATTGTTTCCAGATGAGTGCATGATACAATTTCCAGTTCTGCCTCATAAAGGGGAGACCCTGTTGAGGTAATGAGAGGCGGGATCATTCAAAATATAAAATGACACAGAGAAAACCTCTCACACCATGGATATAATTGCAAATTTCAAAAGGCTCCCTTATCTTTCTGTGCCATTATTGTGCTACCGTAGGATGCCATTATTGTGCTACCTTAGGATGACATTAATACTTTGGAATTTGTTTTAATGTAAATCCTCTCACCAGTATCCCACACGCACATGCTAAGAGACGTAGGACAATCTTTTTTGTATGTGGGCTCTTTACTCGCCAGAATTATGTTAAGTGCAAAAACACAACACATATAGTACAAAATTACAAGACACCATTGCAAACAAATAAAGATTGTACATAAATAAAAAAGACTTAGAACAACCGATACCACTGCTAAATCATACATTGACTTGAAGGTATGCTTCAGATTCAAGGGGTTTTCAAATCAACGTTTTTGATTTGGTGTTAGAACTGTAGGAAGTAGAAGTGGCCGTCTTTAGCGCTGGTGGAGCCCTGTGCGACAATGTTGGTGCCACCCAATGACTCGCTCTGCCACGGATTCCCTCACTACCACCCTTTAACAGTGCTCCTCAAGTCTCCATAACCACATTCTCGCTCAGATGCATTTAATTTGATTTACAGTGCCACTGATACCAGTGTAGGGTGTCGGAGAACTTTATATCACACATTACACAGAGACAATCAATCATACGTGTGTAAATCACAAGAGGTAATGTTACATAAGACAAAGGACTAGGAGTCACATGACAATCATACTAGTAGGCAGTATAGTTTAATAGTGATTGATCTGGAGAAACACAAACTATGAATTTAGAACGTAATACCATGGTTGGGGGTTCTCTTTAATAACCAGAATTGATTTCTGTCCAAATGAACCCTTTTTGCAACATTAGGATAATCAAAGGCTGGGGGAAAAAACCATAATGCTGTAATTTATACCTTGCAGTTTGCATGCAGCTCTTAGATGACAGTTAATAGCTCATTGTTCTATGTTAGGATTTTGACTTATAAACTGCAAGTAACAATAGGATCTCTCTGACAAAAGCAGTAACCCACTGGCCTTTTCACATTATGTGGACTTAGTGATCTGCATGGTACATGTTCTTTGCAGCAGGCACATTAACCCTCTGTGCTACCTTTCCACAAGTCAGAACTTCCACTTGACAAAACTCCATCTCTCTCTAGGAAGAACATTAATCACCGGAGTTATCCTGACATTTTTATTGTTGCTGATAATTGCTGGAGGCCAGGAAGGAGGCAGCAAGGGCTTTTAGAAACATAATATACTTACAAACATGATGCCCCCACCCGAAGTCAGTGCCTCAGTGCGATCTCATCGGTCGCACCGCCCTAATGCCTTTCTCCTCAAGGGTCCCGAGACCTCAATGACAGAGTCACTGTTGCTCTAGGGTGTGCTGCTTCGTAGGCCTGCCCAAAAGACTCGAGGTGAGCTTCAATAGGGGTTGTAGTGGACAGGCCTTCAAGGTTAACCCACACTTGCCACCGCTATGGTCCACCTGCTGGTGCTCAGACACCACTCTTCTAAGGTCTTTCGGGGCCTTCTAAGGTCTAGCATGGAAATGTGCTCTCTCAGGAGAGTGGTCTGGTGGACTGGTCATGAAGGCTGAACCTGGTTCCCCAGTTCCAAATTCGGCAGCTCTGACCATAGTGCCACATCCTCTCCCCCACTGAACACCATACTGCCCCACTGAGAGAAACTCGCACTACCTTCAACTACAACCCAATTGCACCCCGCTAAAAACACCTGGAGGCGACTCAATTCAAATTATGCACTAGACAAGAGCAATATGCTGCCTAAAAAAAAAAGTGACAACATCCTGGGAAAAGCAAACACTCATAAGGAATGCAAGATTAAGTAAAAGCATGTGAAATGTAAGCAGGAACAACATGGTTACCTTAACGCTTTTGCACTTATTATTCAGAAATCAATGAGTGCTTTTGCATGAAAAGTTAAGGCCATGACTACAGGGCCGGAAGGGACCAGTTTCAATGTCCATTGCTTATCTCCTTACAAAACGTAAGCAATATGGTTTAAAAAGACCACATTCGTGAATACAGAGCCGCATTATGCATTTTATTTTCGAATCCGCCCATCAAGCAGGTATTGCAGTACATCCAGGAATGGTGCACTTCCCCACCCGTGGAAAACTAAAAAGTAGCGCTTCACTGGCAAACTCTGTAAAGTGGCACTAATGTGTTTTGGGTGTGAATAAAATCAATCTGGCCCCTTTTCGACCCACTCTGTCTTGCTTTAGTTATTTTTTACATTTTGAACCTTTTATTTCTCTCCATCCCAAGGCTGCACTTTGGAAGTGAAAAATGTCAGAAAAAAGACGACCTTTCCAGCAAAAGCGTTTTTATATTTTGGATTCATTTCACAGGGGAACAAATAAAGGAAAGAAAAGAAGGAGTACTGGCTACAAGGCCCAGGGAAGGGGGCCCCCACACCTGGACCTCGCAGCTTGCTCTAGTGCTTAGAGGCCCAGGGAAAGGGGCCCCTCCCTGGGCCTTCAAGCTAGTAACGAGGCATTTTGTAAAACACTGCCCTAGCACTGGCAGTACTACATATATTTAAAATACACATTCCCATAAAAAAAATGGGTGATGTAAAAGTTAACAAAAGCCAGTTGATCTGGCTACTCCCTCCTCCCCTCATCCACCTCGCCTTACCTGTGTCTGGCTGGCCCTGGAAACAAAGGGGCCTTCTGTCACCTACCAACAAAATGCAGAAAGGGAATGGCCGGTACTTAAAAGAGGTGCTACCCCTCCCCTGACACTGTGAGCCATAATTGCTGGCCTGGCTGCTGTGCCTTCCCCACTCTGTTTGTACCTTCCCCCACCCCTGCACCCCCAGGAATGCCACGACGACGCCCTGACCAGCAAGGTCGACTCAAGATGTGTTTTGTGATAGTGTGGGGCAGGGGGCCTCATAGGAACAGGTGGGCGAACTGTGAAAGTGTGGCCTTTCACACGGAAGCGGGCCCCCTGTCATTCAGCTGAGCTCGAGGCCCTGGGCAGCTGCCCACACTGCCCATGCCTAGCACCGGGCCTGAATGGTATGCTTTGTAATATTTGCCTAGCAAAAACATGCGTGGTAAAACAACGCGTTGCAATGACATACAACCCCACTCACCTCATCAGGTGGCCAGATCGTTCCTTTCACACCTGCTCTCCTTCTCAGCCTGCATTCAGGCCAGGCGGTGCTGCCAAGGGCTCCCCATCAAGCTCCCAGCCGCAGCCGGATCACAATAAGTCACCATCCTGCACTCATTCAGCAGCCAGCGTATTTCAATCACCTTCTGGTGTTGTCCACTACTACAGTCAATATATTTTCAATTCATTTTGCCACCGCTAAAGAACAGCCATACTGATCAGCAGTTAGCCCTGCCCCCAACTAAGACATGATTTAGAGGTTGGTGGACGGAAAAATGACAGTCAGGGTGGTGGTGGACTTTACGTCTGCCTCCCTGCCTTTACTGCATCCCCCAAATTTAGAGTTCACTGATGGCTCTGCTGTGAACTGCATAGGTTTGTATGAACCTTTGTCACAGTGATTCATACAAAACCATTTAAAAGTTTGGTGTGTGTCCATCATTGGTGATGGACGAAGGCACCAATTACTTTTTTATAAACACCAAACCTCCAAGGTGGGAGTTTGTTTTGGAGATGTTAAAACTAATATCCCCAACATGTTGGGAGTTTCCTCTTTGGCATGATCCTGATGGTTCACCCATTTCAAAATTAAGTGGGCAGGAATTAGGAGGGCAGGGTACTCCGTCACCTCTGCCATGGAGTAAGCTGTCCACCTCAGCTTAGGATGCAGGATTTGGGAGCTGACAGGAACAGATGGCCAAACAAGGCCTTAGATGAGGCCTGGATTATGGAATGGTTATGACATGGATTGACTTTGATGGTGAAAGCTTTTTATCAGAGCAGCCTTCTCATACATTAGATCCTGTTCTCAGTGGGGTCAGGAAGAGAGGGTGATTTCTCATTTCCATAGATCACAACTAAAAGGCAACTCTGAGCTCATGAGAGGGGAGCACGACTCTTGTGATAGACTGCAGAGATGTAACACAGTAAGTGCTGCAAAAGGGGGATTGTTGTTGGATAATTGTTATTGTTATGCAGTATGTTGACCTAGAAATGCCATATGTCACTAGCTAGCGCACTGTTCAAACATCACAACAACAAGCTCATCAAAACATTCCTGGTCCCAAGGAGACACCAAGAAGTATAGTTGCTGTCTGCTACCTGCCTTTGAAGGTGTCTGACGTGATCAGCTCTCCTCTTGTACCCAGTGTCTTCAATGTCTCTCCAAGGGTACGTTCACTGCCCCCCCTGTACTTTCCCAGGAACACAAAACACTGAAGAAAGACTCCATTTTGTGTGAGAGAAGCCGCTGCCCAAGTGGATGTTTGATGTAGTGGACTTTTGAGAGATCCTGTCTGGAGAGAAACTAGGATCTTAGGAGCTGTCCCTACAAGCATCGGACATGTAGAACAGACCAGCAGTTACTTTTCTAGCAGTTCCAAAAGTTCATACTATTAGCGGTCAACAGCTTAAAGTGCGCCAACACAGGGAGAGAACAATACAGCACCATATCTTAGTAAATATGATGCTGTTATGTTCGACGCCTTTGACACAATGCTCCACAGCAACTGTGCTTGCTGCAATGTGTTACAGCAAATTTTCCGCCCAGAATTTTAGTTTCCCACTTTGTGCTATGTTAGTGGTTCAGGTGAGCCTTGTTTTGGATGTCATGCGTGAGCTCCATACCTGTGAGGTGGTCTAGTGTCTGGGACTGCCAACTATAGTTCATATGCTAATGAAAATGTAAGCTCCATATCTCATGGTTGAGAATTACCATAAACCAGAGATTGATGAATGTGGTTGATCAGCATTGTTACCATTCTGTCTACACTAATTGCAAAATTTTACCTTGAACGGCTATGTACCAATAAGTTAAAATAAATTGGAAGGAGTCACAAACTTGTCAAATGGAATAGAACAATCGAAAAGATCTCAGCTGACATTTACCACACAATATCTGGAATCAAAATCGCTTTGGAAATTTGCTGCAGTTTGAACTTATAACTGAAAATGACTGTGACAACTGTAGTCGTACTCTGTTTTCACTGCTGTCATGAGACTTTAATTTAATTAAATAAACGCTGTTTAGTCCACATTCACCAGTGCTTCAGGTAAGTAAACTCCTTCCCCAAATGATAAAAAATACACTGCTTTGTTTACATTCTCATAACTGCGCTTTCAAATAAGTCACAAGTGCAATGTCAGCATGAATTACAATACAACGTGTTGCAGTGCCCAACTTCCCATAGAAAACAGAATTTGACTCGGTCATTTAATCCCTTCCCTGTGGGGGTAATTCCCCCATGGGTGCGGGGGGCGGGGGGGAATGAGCGCGGCGCCGCGGTGCTCGTGACGAGACCAGCTCGTCATGAGTCACAGTGGAGCTGTACTCATGACGAGCTGGTCTCGTCACAACCCCGCCCACTCATTAATTCTCCCGCACAGGCGGGGAATTAATCCCGCGTGGGCGGCGGGCAGCCGTTATGACGAGACCAGCTCGTCATGAGCATCGAAGCGGTTAAAAGATGTCAGTAACATAAATGGGGCATTTTAAACGTTGTGTAGTGTAGCACCTAAAAAAGCATAAAGCCAATCGAAAAGTGACTGTAAGCTTACACCTCTGCTCATAGTCAAAGTCTTTGATTAAGGAGAACATTTAGGCAAATTCCAGCCATGGGCATGGTAAAGGTAGAAAGATAACTTTGGTAGTGGATGGGTGTGCTCTAATTTGCATAATGCTTTAGTTGAGAAATTATGCCCATTTACTGACCAGTTTATATTTTATATGAGGTGATGTCACTAAGGCTTATTGCTGCGAGCTCCTGTGATGGATTTGTGTTCTGCATGGTATGCATGGATTTATTTATTTATTTATTTAATGCGATTTTATATAGCGCGAATATTACCCGAAGGTGTCAGAGCGCTTTACAAAAGAACCAGTTGCGTTACATAAGGACTTTGGATTACATGAGTTACATAAGAGATATAAACAGGAAAAAAATTGCAAATGTACAAGTGGAGCGAAAGGAGGAAAAATTGCAAATGTACAAGTTCTAAAGTCACTCAAGGAAGAGATACAAACAGATAAACTCTAAAATCACATAGGAATGGTAGTAAGTACAAAGGACTACTACATATACTAGTGGTTAGAGTTATATATACAAGTGGAGTGAAAGGAGGGAAAAATTGCAAATGTACAAGTTGTAAAGTCACTCAATGAAGAGATACAAACAGATAAACTCTAAAATCACATAGGAATGGTAGTAAGTACAAATGTCTACTACATATACTAGTGGTTAGAGATAAATATATATACAAATTCACTCAGGATTACATTTTAACAGCAATAAGGCTTGGACCATTATATATTACATATTTACAAAGCAGGACATTTTTGCCATCGCTCAGCCAGGTGTTCAGGTGGTGTTGCACTCAAGGGTGGTGGTCTTGGGTCTTGGTAGACAGATACAGGTACAGGTCCTGCTGGCCTCAATATAATGTCAAACTGCACAATAACCCTGACTGTAGTGCAGGTCACTCCATTTTAAAGTCAGGCACCGAAGTCAGACAAGCATGGTAGGCTTACAGTTCAGTTACAGCAGCAAAGCATACAATGATCAGCTAAAAGATTGGACAATGAATTTGCTGGAATACTTGAGCGGCTGCAACAGAACATCAAATGGCACAGTTGGTGGCTCCCGAGGCTAAAGATTAACTTATTAGAAGCTGGGTGCCATTTTGTGAATCTGCCGAAGGTGCTGGTAAATTGTGGGCATAAAAGAGGATCGTTGTGAGGCAAGATGCGCTCCCCGTATGTATGGGTCATGGGCAACACATGGATGGATGTACGTAAGGAGGACAGTGCTGCTAGTTTTGTTCTGTTGAGGTATTGAGATGTTCATTTCAGGCCCCAAGGTAGCTTTTTATGGAGATTCACACACTGACTTTGTACAAATCTCATAAACACACTTTGTGAGAGCCATTCAAATGATGCTGGGTCTTTTACAAGATCGATAATTCCCAAATTCTCTGAAAGGACAATGGGGAGAGGAAGAGAGCCACATTGTATGCAGTATTTAACATGTCAGTGTGAATTTACCCAAGCCGTAATGTGGCTTTGTGGTATCCTAATCAGGTAAATTTGAATATAATTCACTCCCTCATTTATAAGCGATTCTAGTGCACTTATGCTCACTGCAGATCAGATTTACATATCCAATCTATTACTGATAAAAAGCCAGTTTAGCTTAAATATAACTTCGCTACATGTACAGCTTTGTAATATGATATTCCATTTATTTTAGCACCACTGCAGCCCAATTCTGAAGATATGTAAGAGGTAGTATGTAATATTTGGCATATCTGCCTACAATGGACATTTTGCCTTGTAAATGTACATTCAATAAGAGCATGTAATTTACTGACTCATTATGTAAGGGATGTAATGTAGTGCGGGATTCACCGTTCATGCTCAACAAGTCTCAAACTCCCAAAGGGAAAGTCAACTAAATTTGCATTCATAAAATTGTCAAAATTTGCAGAAACTAAAAATGAAGGGCCTCATTTATGAGGTATTGACGTAGAGCAGCGCCGCAAGTAATCTTGCAGTGCTGCCCTACGTCAAAAGAATAGGGCAGGAATATAAGATATAAGATACTGCTCATTCATGTCCTTTTCTCCAGCGCCGGCACACAATGGGATACAGTGCGCCAACGCAGGCGCCCCCCTGTACCATGGTGCAAGAGTGCCTGTTTTGCGGGGCTGATTGATTTTGTGCAGGAAGGGACGCCTTCTTGCACAAAATTAATCAATACAGGCGAATACCTCGTTCTATGTGTGCTGCAGAATGCAGCACACATAGAAAAAGGAAAAGCGAGGAGAAATGAAAACATTTCTCCTCGTTGCGCCTCCTAACGCCACCCTTGGGGTGCGTTAGATTCTGACGCCACCCTTGGGGTGGCATTAGATTCTGACGCATTCCCAGGTATACAATTTCTAGTATTGTGTCAGATTCCATGGGTGTTCCGTGAAAACACCCACAGCAACACCCATGGAACGCCCCTTTCAGGCAGTGTTCTGCATGAAAGGGGCACATATTTACAAGGCCATGAAAAGCCACGTAAAGTGGCTTTACGTGGCCTTGTAAATATGCCAGGGCACATTGCGCCACCGGAACGTCAAAAAAGTGATGTTCCGGTGCAGCAAGGGGCCTTATAAAGGAGGCCCAAAATATTTAGATGATGGTATTTTACATATTTGCTTGGAGTCTGGAAAATGCAGTTCTGGAGGTTCTAGGGCAATCGAATGCTACTGGGCCCCAATTGTGTCAATGAGGTTCTTTGACCTTCGGTCTTAAGGGCCTCTTTACTGAAGATGGTCAAAGTGAGACCAAGAACCCCTTTTAGCACTTGAGGCTCAGTGTCATGAGAATCAGTCAAAGGCTGATTAAGGAAGGAGGTGTGTGATAGAAAGTCAGACCTTATCAATGCACAAAACAACACTCAATGAATCAAAGGGAAAATATTAACTCCTACAGGCCGATCATTCTACTAAATGTGGATTACAAGATTTTTTACTAAACTCTTGGCTAATTGATTGGGTAAAGTTATTGGCTCTGTAGTTCACCCCGATTAATGTAGATTTGTTGCGGGGAGGCAGTAATGTACAAATACAACTTTTCTTATTGAAGCACTAGATTTTATGACACAAAATCAAGTGCCTGCCCAAGTGATGTTTTTAGACGCTGAAAAGGCATTTGATTTAGTATGCTGGGAGAGCCTTTTTACGATTTTAAAAGAGTTTGGGATTCCAGATAATTTAATCCGTATAATAAACTGTTTACACAAGGGAGCTACTGCACAAATAGTTATTAACTCAAGGATGGCTGGTATCTGTAAGGTGAACAGAGGTACACGGCAGGGCTGCCCTCTTTCTCCAATATTATTTGCATTATTTATAGAGCCATTAGCTATAGCTATAAGAACTAATGAATATGTCGAGGCTCTATAAATGGGATGTCAAAAATTATATGCTGACGATATCACCTTATTCCTTAAACCCAAGAGCAGCAATCAGAAGCATGTATTTGGGATTTTTAAAGAATTTCAAGCAGTAGGCGGATATCCGATAAATAAACTAAAAACTGAAATCCTATTATGTAACTGCTCATAAGATACCTTAGCGCCAGAACTTCAACATTTATTGAATGAACGGCCAAAACGGTATTTAGGGATTTGGGTCTCTGAAAACGTTACCGATTTGTATGCATTAAATTATGCTCTATTATTCCACAAGATTAAGACACTGTTGACAAAATGGGTACATCTACCAATCTCATTAACGGGACGCGTGGCCTTAATACGTATGTCTATACTACCTTTATGTAACTTTGTGTTCTCCACCGCACCATGTGCTTTACAGATGACTTTTTTAAATGAACTAGAAGGCTTATTCTCAACATTTATCTGGGCAAAGAAAACACCAAGATTAGCACTAGACACTTTATATAGACCAACACAGAAGGGAGGCTTGGCCCTCCCAAATATTAAGGAGTATTACTATTCAAATTTTGCACATAATAATTTTAGATTTTTTAAATCCACAGAGACGCCCAATAAAGATAACTTTTTTATGGAAAGAATTTTTCAAGAGTATAAAATCTTAGATTTTTTAAGACTCACATAAAACCCCAAGAAAATTAGATATAAGACCCTACAATGACTAATTAAGCAGAAAACACAGTTATTTAATATATCATTTATTAATGGGTCGACACATCTAATAGACATAGTTGTAGAAGATCAGTGACTCATAGAGAAAAGTGTCGTACAAAAATGGGAAATTAATGGTTATAGTACGATATTTGATTTTATCAATAAGGATGCCTGGAAGGGTTGGGGGACATTGAGCCTGGCATTAGATATTATAAGGACATATTAAACGGTCATATGTTCAGATTAGACACTATTTAAAGGACATCAACTTGGTGTTGCTTATGTCGAGATTGGATCTTACGGATGACTTGATAGAATCTACTATATGAAAATCTATTAGCTGCTGGATCGTTATCCTGAGAAAGAATAACGATAGGCAATTATTTCAGAAAGCACAAGATATGTGGCAAGCTAATAAAAAGGTCCAACTCTCAGTAGCAGCCTGGGACAAAATCAATATCTATAAAGCTAAGTTATTGAAGGGAGCACATTTTAAAAGAATGCAATTTTATACTAAATGGTTATTATGTAGAACACCTGTTTTCTGCATAAATTATATCCCCAAATCCCGGGTGCATGTTTCCAATGTTTACTACAAGGGGAGGGCAGCTGGACTCATATCATTTGGAACTGCCCAAAGATAAAAAACGTCTGGGACGAAATTAAGAGGTATTGCCCTCAGAATTTAGAATCAGAGATGTTCATAGATGCCCAGACAGCTGTTTTAGGATATTCATCAGATATGATCATCAGCCCACTGCAAGAGAACGGTTATTTATTATTACACTTGTAGCCTGTTCTTTGGTATTGCAGAACTGGCGTACGATGTCATTCCAACACTCCAGCAGTAAAATGCGAAGGGTTGGGGAGATGGAAAAAAGGTACGCCTTAAGATCAGGATCACACTCTAAGTATAAATTGATATGGGGATCCTTCTTGTAAAAAAAGAAAAAATCAAAAGAAGCAAAAGCAAGAAGCTAGGATGTAACAGAAAGGGTTTTTTATTTTCAAAGTATAAGTATATAAGGGCAGGTGCAATATGGAGAAAATATGCAATATTGAGAAGAATTGCAATATATCTTTCTATGTTATATATGATATATGTATTATACCTTAATGTTAAATATGAAATCTCTGGCAGAACCTACTCCCTCTCTTATCTTTTATCTCCCCTTTTTTTCCCTTATCCACTTATTAATATAGAATATGAGATGTGTAATAGTTAATGTGTTAGATGGAACATGTAGATTTTATGTATGTTGTATTTTAGGCACATTTTAAGTCTACATTTAATAATTATGATGTGGATTGTGTGATCAGTGAACTCTATGAAAATTAAAAAAATTAAAAAATCAACGCTAGGCCAGTTCTTTTTCTTTAAAAACAGAAAAGTACTTCAATACACACAAAGGGATACCTCATACTAAATGACAAATATTTACATTTCAGGAAGAACAACAAATTTGAACCCCTCCTAAAGCAGGATCACAGTAACTAACCCTCTTGAGTCTAGAGTGCTTCCATTATATGTGAGGCATTATGTGATAATGTGCAAAAACAGCAATACCACTGAAAAATACCGAATACATCAACATATGACTTTTCACTGTACACAAATTAGGCTTTCTGGTTTTGTCAACATAAAAAAGCACTACAGCCAGGAGCAAACCATTTTACAATAAAACCCATAAAGCTAAGCTGTTACAATGTGCATTAGGTCTCCATCTGTGTTGGGCCAAGAACACAGTGCTAAGCAGACTGAAAACATTTTTCAAAGTCATTAATAAACGTCTATTTACGGTGACAAAAACAATTGTGACCAGACCACAAATGCACATTTATATGTTGTCATGAAGTCTCCCCGAAGGAGAACCTCCTAACCAGAATGCAGATTCACTTCTTTTTCAGAGAAGACAAATACTTTTTTGTTTCATTTTTAGATTATTTGCTTCAAGACCTCCTAAGAGATCAAAAATGACAAACACAACAAATATTTTTGTCATAATTTAGCAAGTACCATCAGCAGTTCATTTCTGTTACAACAATTATCCCCAAAAACCTCAGCCGCGCTGACATGCAACGTGACATCTGCATTATGCCACCATACCAACCCAAGGCAAATTCCTGGAACTATGTGCGAAGCCACACCAAAGCAATTACAACCTCAGACCTTTTTCATCGAATTCTTCAGCGACTGGATTTGAAGTTCCAACAACCCCCATGAACCCGGCAAGCAGGATTAAGTCAAAACAAAGAATGGTTGTCACAGAGCAGCCCAATGACAAACTAAAGTTAGAAAGTAAGGAGAGCCTTTGGATAACATTTGCAAAAAACTCGGACATTGTAAACATGTGCAAAAACGTTCCCAATAAGGCAGTCCTCTATCCTCTAAATCCGTATTTGTAAAGCACGAACTACTCACCCTTACGGGTCTCAAGGCGCTGGGGGCCGTCGTGGAAATTAAGTGAGCTATTGCCCAGAGTCACATGGTGCTGAGCTGCTGCCGAAGCCGGGGATCGAACCGTGAACCCTGTGCTCTGAAGTCAGCTGCCCTGGCCGCTGCACCACACCTCTCCACCTCTCCATCCTCATGGTGAACATGAGGGATATCAGCAACGAGCAACTACTAAACAAAGGAGGATCGACCAATCACAGAAAAAGGATAAGAGCATCTACATGGCCCCAGGATGGGATCTGTCCACAACAAATTCATCATCTAAACTGTTATTTATTCCGGAATACACCACCCAAGGTCCGCATAATATTTTCAATAGAGGAAATATCCTTGAATTGTTCAAATTTATTCCGGAATTGAGCAACTTGGAATCTAGTGATATAACATCTATTGACTTTATAGCCATTAAAGGCAAACAAGCCACTGAACCGACTTTAATTACATTGGCATCAGCGGCAATAAAGGAGCTGGTGATATCAAGGTCTGACCAATTTAACAGCTGGGGTATCAAAATATCTCCTCATATTGGAACACAGTACCCGTCGGTACTTGCAATGCTCTCGGCTCCCCTTCATAACTCCAGTAATCCACATTTTTCAATATTAAAATCCGCTCAAGGTCGAACACAGGAAATGATTAACCAGCAATAGAGAAGTCAGATACCATGATGGATGACAGGGTCTGGCTGCCAGTGGCACTTTCTGGGGGTAAGTACGATTCAAACAGGGTCCAACCTGGCCTCTCAGTGTGTTCTTGAAATATCAATGGCTTAACCACGAAATTCCAGTCACCGGATGTGATAAAGTTCCTAAGAAAACATGAGGTCATACTCCATCAGGAAACATGGTCCGAGGCAAGCCAATAGAAGGGTACTTAGAATACAGGTCCTCCGCCCTAGGATTGCACAAGTTTGGTAGACCTGGGGGCAGCCTCTCAAACTATGTTGCTGGCAAGCTAAATGCAAACATCGATCAGCTTCCATTTGAAGAAGGCTGGATTACTGGTTTAAGTATCAGAAACCCAATTCCATCAAACAAATGCTTCTGATCAATGTATACATTTCATAAAACGCTAGGGAGAAAAGGACCAAGCTGGACCATTTGATTTGGATTATGTGCTACCTACTAAGTGATTACGGAGGTACAGCCTGTCTAATCTCAGATGACTATAAAACAAATCTTTTTCAAGATCCCCCGACGAGCTTGACAAAATATGCCCAGAAGGAAATCAATACACCATAGAACAAAAAAAGCTCACTGGAAATAAATTCAGCAAACTGAGTAAATACATGGTATTACAACTAGGTAGTCTCGGTTACACATTCTTGAACAGCGCTTTCCCATGGATAAACGTCCAAACCGGACAAGAACAAATGGACGGACTCATTCTTTCTTAGATTACATTATATGCAATAATTAAATGTTCTCCTTGATAGAAAATTATACTATTGTGGCACAAGGAGACAGTGATCATCGACCTCAAGTAATTACCCTGTCTTCCCATGTTGCTCAGCATGCCACAACAAGTGTGACAACAAGACAAATTTTTACAGAGAAATCTTAAAAGGTTAAAATGGAAAGACTTCTCTACACCGACAATAATGACAATGAGTAGAGCCCTGTTAAGTGCAAGGAGTCTCGATGATATTTCGCCTACCACAGTATGGGAGACTTTTTCAAGCCAACTGCTAAAATAAATCCTGTTCACTCCACGAAAAACTACAAATGAGAAGTTAACAATTGTATCTGTAGAGACTAAAAAACCTACGCAATTTAGCATTAAGACAAGCATGGAAGTGCCCGTGGGACAAATAGTTCTATAACATCTACAGCAAGCTCAAAAAGCATTTAGGCAAGCAATATTCAGATGAAAACAAAAAAGCTCCAACCAGTTTTGGACAAATTTAGTCCATGCAAGCAAAAATCCTAATCCAAAGACATTTTGGTCCCTTGTGGATGAGAGAACACAAGGCCAAAGAGGGCAAAGCACTGCAAATATTTGTGAAGATGAATGGGTTTAATAGTGCCAAGAAAAGAAGAGGGTTTATGTGCTAAACCCATACCATCAGCCTTCTTGACCAATCTAAGCCAACTGCAGTCCCTCCTATGCACAACGTGTGTGGGGACATCTGAGCAATTAATAGATATGGCCACCCAGACATCAGTAATAACCAACAATGAAACTCTGCTACAGCAAGAAGAGCCTCCACATCAGGCATCAAACGCAGCAGAAGCACTGACGATTCGAACAGCACAAATCATATCCAGACGGTTCCCCTGGGCGAAATGGTCTCCCTCAGGCCCTGTATAAGGAGGATACTGAGTTCTGGGCCGAACATCTGGCACTGTTATTTTTCTACTGTTGGTCTAGCCCTCATATTCCAGAGTCCTGGCATGGAGCCAGGACTCTGGATCCAATCTTTAAAGGTGGCATGAGATCCGACCCCAAAAATTATAGGATGATAGCCCTTTTAGACGTCGAATCTAAATATTACGCCAGCCTGCTACTTGAGGACCTGTCATCTTGGACCACACAAAATCACCTTTTGCCTTTTAATCAGACAGGCTTCGTGGCAAAATCAGGAACCATAGCAAATCTGCTTGCAATATCAGTACTGATGTAGAAAAACGGCATCAAGAATGTCACTTTATTGCTGCTTTGTCGACTTCAAGGCGGCATTTGACTATGTGCCCAGGGGTCAATTATGGTCTAAACTGCAGAAATTGGGGATTCTACCTACCCTCTTAAAGGCTATAATTCAGCTCCACACAAACACCTGGATCCGTATAAAGTTGGGAGATGGATCTCACATCTCAAGGAAAATACAAACCTCATACGGCGTAAAACAAGGGTGCATGCTGACACGCCTCCTTTCTAGCCTCTTCATCTCAGATCTATCACAGTCACTTGAAGACGTTAATTCTCATCCTCCAAAACTTGGTGGAACCTATGTCAGTAATTTGCTAAAATGCAGATGACCTCATCCTGCTTAGCCATACAATGGTCAGTTTGCAGAGGCTGCTTGACCAGCTGCTTCCCTACATAACCCGCAATGAGTTGGATTTAAATCTATCGAAGACAAGGACAATTACCTTTGGGACAAGAAAACATCAAGTTGGAGGGTGGCAGCTTAACATTAAAAGCATGGACAGCGCAGCCTCTTACAAATACCTAGGGGTTCATATGGACTCTAGAAGCACCTTCTAAAAATAAAAGGATGAGGTCAAGCCAAAGCTCTGACATTTCAGGTAGCACTTACAAAGCATGCATAGCGGTTTTCCGGTCCAAGACTGACCCCTTTATTAACCGTTATGAAAGCAAAAACCTCCAACTATCTATCTTACTGTCAGGAGATTATGTTGGGGAAAGACATCAGCCTGGTAAACAAGATAACAACAAGAATTTTCAAGCAAGTGCTGAGCCTACCAAAAACCTCATCCTCAGCCCAGATAAGACTTGAGTTCGGCCATCTAGATCATCGAGCAGTTGGGGCCGGTGCTTTTATCAAGCTGTGTAATATGCTGTGCATCTCTGGAGAAGCAAGTTTGGAGGCTATGCTGTGGCAGGAAATATCAACCAGTGAGCTGGGACGAAAACATTGGCACCATCTAAAAGACTCCCTGCAACTGTTGGAAGCGACTGAAATCTGGGGTACCAATCAATCCCAGCAGGTCCTCAAAATGTATATCAAAAAAAGTGTCTGGTCTTGGTCCTTTCACTCGTATAGGGCACAACTGGCAAAATGCAAACATGCCTGGACGGTTATATTGGGGTTTAAGCCAGGGATCGTGCACCTATGCAGCAGTATGGAAAAAAAGATTTCTGGGCCTTATAATGGGGGAATGGATATTTTGCATCACTTACCTGGCTGGTGCCTCACAATTGACAATAGGGGGTGTGGGTGCAGCATGGAATCGATCGAGCACATGGTGTGTCTGCCCCACCCTACTTAATGACCGAAGGACTCTGTTATGGGGCGAATGGAACAATCTTGGTGTTCGCTCCTGTCGACAAGCCATCCTTGCATTCATGAACCCTGAGAATCCGATGCATAACATCCGGTTCACTAAGTTTGTCATAAGAGCGGCAAAAAGGCTTACTCAGTGGATGTGCCAGTAAGTTAATTATTAACATCCTGCATTGGGCTGCTCTAAATTCAACAAGAAGTCAATTGTCACCTTTGTTAAGCATCAATTGATTGTGGCCCGGCCTGGTATACTGGCCGCCCATCTTAAGGCTTCGCGTTTTCCTGTGATTTCAGAGTTTTTTTCCATATAGGTATCACTCATTTATTAACAGAATCCTAAAGTGAGTGGCCCTGATAGTAGGATTTTTATGACTAGAGCCTTGTCTGTTTCCTTTCAGGAGGAAGTTAAAATACTGCATCTTAACTGTGATTTAACCGAAAGGGCATATTGCACCAAATTAACCCCGCAACCCTTTCAGTACACAGTTTTTATCAAAAATAGCACGCCACTAGAAAAATATGACATTTTAACTGATGCCGTTTTGGTTTTATGTCATCATTTATCGCCAAATATCTAAACTTTTTATTTTTGTAATCATTTGCTATTTAAAAGTGATGTTATTAATGTGTTACGGGCCTTACTTAGGATTTCTACAGAATGTGAAGAAAATACGCAGTACGGCTGTAGGAATGAATTAATTTCTTTTATACATTTTACTGTTTGAATGTTTACTATTGTAAAGGTTTTAATTAATCGAACAATAAAGTATTTACTACTAGTCATAATTTAATACAAATTAAAAAGCACCTTAACATTTTTTAAAAGGCATGATAGCCACGTATATGACAATGATTCTGGCACAATTGTAGTCTTGTTACTACTCAATGTAGGGCGTACAGGCTTTCAACAAAAAGTATTTAAAAATGTACAACATAGAGACATGATTTAATTCCAGATTACATTGTTTACATAAAGAGCAGTATCAGTGCTTCAGACTAACACCTGTCCATCTACATGTGATTGACTTTAAAAGGGAAACCCTACAATTGTCATCAACAATAACAATAATGTTATACAATGTCAGTCTTGAACAGTACAAGCTGTCTGCTTCAAAGCTAGCTTTTGCAAACCTAATCTTTAAATCAAGTATTGATAGCTGCATTAAACCCTGGGATTGTGTGTCATTTCAGGACAAATCTTGTTGCAGGGCATACAAAAGCGTATTCATGAATCTTTAACTCCTTCGCTGCTAGGCCTCCCCCCTACCCCCATGCTAAGCCATTTTTGGGCTATTTGGGGTAGTTGACGCTTAGGCCCCTGTAAATTTTTGTCCACAAAAGGTATCCAAGCCAAAATTGCGTCCTTTCCTTCCAACAACATGGGGATTTTAAAGGTGACCAGGGTTTGTTGTTGCCCCTGGAGGGGACCCAGAAATTAGCCAAAATACTGCAAAATTTTGGATTTTTGGGGAAAAAAGTGCTGCAGAAGAAACCGTCTGGTTTTTTCCCTGCAAAGGGTATCAACAAAAGATTTGTGGTGCTGAAATCATTATCCTCCCAGCTTTCAGGGACAGACGGGCATTTGTCAGAAAACTAAAATAATTTCCACAGTTTTGGCATTTTACTGTGACATAGCCTATTTGTGCTATTTTTTGTGCTTTCCACCTCCTTCCAGTTAGTGGTAGAAATGGGTATGAAAGCAATAATGGATCCTGGAAAGCTATACATTCAGAAAAGTAGTCAAAATTTTGAATTCATCAAGGGATCATTTGTGTAGATCCTTCAAGGTTTTTTTATAGAAACTAACAGGTGAAAATAAGAAAAATTGAAAATGAGTTGACAAAAACAGCCATTTGTGCCAATGTTTTCAACTGTAACTTCTTCTAAGTAGGACAGATTTTTGAGAACGATATACCATTACATCCGCTGCATCCTTTTGGTTGTGGGGATATATAGGACTTGTAGGTTCACCAAGAACCCGAGGAACCCAGAGCCAATAACTGAGCTGCGTCTTGCAGTGGTTTTTCATTGTGTACAAGGTATATAGCAATTAACTTAGTAAAATATAAAGAGTGAAAAATAGGTATCTAGGACACCTATGTATTTCTAAAATGGGAACAAAATATAGAGTTTAGAAGCAGTAGTTATTTGCACATCTCCGAAACTGTGGGTACCCATACTACCATGTAAATTATAGGACATTTTTCCAAGTGACTTCTTTTTTACACATTGCCTTACATTTGGAAGGAAGAAATGCATGGAAAGTCAACAATTGTGTTGCTCTACAATTGTGTGTTCCCCTAAGTCTCCCAAGAAAATCCCACTTGTGTGGGTAGGCCTAGTGCCCGTGACAGGAAACAGCCCAAAACGCAATGTGGACACACCGCATTTTTACAGTGAAAACAGACCCTTTTTTTGCAAAGTGCCTAGCTGTGGATTTTGAACTCTAGCTCATTCAGCACCTAGGGAAACCTAGCAAATCTATACATTTTTGAAAACTAGACACCTAGAAGAATCCCCAGGATGGGGTGACTTGAGTGGCTCTCACCAGGTTCTGTTACCAAGAATCCCTTGCAAACCTCGAACTTTGTAAAAACAAAAACCCCTTTTCCTCACATCTCTGTGATGGAAAGTTCTGGAATCTGTGTGGATCCACAAAATTCCACCTACCTCACATTCCCCAGAGTCTTCTGATAAAAATGGTAACTCACTTGTGTGGGAAGGCCTAGTGCCCGCGATAGGAAACAGGCCAAAACGCTACATGGACACACCACATTTTTACACTCTATTTTTTCAAAGTGCCTAGCTGTGGATTTTGAACCCTAGCTCTGCAAGCACCTAGGAAAACCTAGCAAATTTATACATTTTTGAAAACTAGATACCCTGGGGAATCCAGTAGGGGGTGACTTGTGTGGCTCTCACCAGGTTCTGTTACCCAGAATCCCTTACAAACCTTAAACTTTGTTTAAAAAAAAACACATTTTCCTCACATTTCTGTGATGGAAAGTTCTGGAATCCGCGTGGATCCACGAAATTCCACCCACCCCGAATTCCCCAAAGTCTTCTGATAGAAATGGTACCTCACTTGTGTGGGAAGGCCTTGTGCCCGCAACAGGAAATGGCCCAAAACACACCGTGGACATACCACATTTTTACAGTGACAACTGACACTTTTTTGCAAAGTAACTAGCTGTAGATTTTTAACCCTAGCTCTGCCGGCACCTAGGGAAACCTAGCAAACCTATACATTTTTGAAAAATATACACCCAGGGGAATCCAGGAGGGGGTAAGTTGTGTGGCTCACACCAGGTTCTGTTACCCAGAATCTCTTACAAACCTCAAACTTTGTAAAAAAAACACAAAGTTCTGTGATGGAAAGTTCTGGAATCTGCGTGGGTTCCACCCACCCCACATTCACCAAAGTCTCCCAATAAAAATGGTACCTCACTTGTGTGGGTGGGCCAAGTGCCCGTGGCAGGGAAGGGACCAAAACGTATTGTGCTGACATCAAAATTACCTATCACAAATGACATGGTTTTGCAAAGGGGCTCACCTGGGTTTTTGGCCTGGCGCTCGACGGCTATCTAGGGAAACCTACCAAACCCAGACATCTTTAAAAACAGGACACCCGGGGAGTTCAGGGAGGTATGGCTTGTGTGGACCCCCCAAAGTTTTTCTTCCGAGAATCCCCTGCAACCCTCAAATTTGGCTGAAAATATCAATTTTCTCTCAAATTTCTGTGTGGGAAAGTTGTAGGATCACCGGGCTGACACAAATTTCCTACCACCCGGCATTCCCCCAGGTCTCCCTATAAAAATGGTACCTCACTTGTGTGGGTGGATCAAGTACCTGCGACAGACAAGGGCCCAAAACATATTGTGCAGACATCAAAATTACCTATCACAAAACGACCTGGTTTTGTAAGGGGGTGTCACCTAGGTTTTCGGCTCCCGCGCTCGGTGGCCATCTAGGGAAACCTACCAAACCCACACATTTCTGAAAACTATAGACCTGGGGGGATCCAGAGAGGTATAGTTTGCATGTAGCCCCCAATGTTTTCCTACCCAGAATCCCCTGCAAACCTCAAATTTAGTTGAAATAAATCACATTTTCCTCACTTTTCTGTGTGAGAAAGTTGTGGGATCACTGGGCTGACATAAATTTCCTACCACCCAGCGTTCCCCCAGGTCTCCTGATAAAAATGGTAACTCACTTGTGTGGGTAGACATATTGGCCGCAACAGGAAATGGGCCAAATCGTACCGTGGAGACTTCAAAATTACCTATCATAAAATGGTCTGGTTTCACAGAGGGGGGCACCTGGGTTTTTGGCCCAGAGGCTCGCAGGCATCTAGCGAAACCTACCAAACCCACACATTTTTGAAAACTAGACACCCTGGGGAATCTAGTGAGGTATGGCTTGTGTGGATCCCCCAACCCATCCTCCCCTAAATACCTCAAATTTAGCTGAAAAATCACTTTTTCCACACATTATTATGTGGGATCACTGTGCCGGCACAAATGTCCTACCACCTAGCGTTCCCCTTGGTCTTCCGAGTAAAATGATACCTCACTTGTGTGGCTGTCGAATGCAGAATTGGCTAAAAGCATATTTTTTGAAAAATGTAGCACTTAGAATTCGCTGTGCTATACCCTTAAACCCTAAGTTTTTGGCCCTTCCCAGTCACATGCCCTTGGCCCTCCCACGCAAGTGAGGTATAATTTTATTCAGGAGAACAAGGGGAATGCTGGGTGGTAGGACATTTGTGCGGGCACAGTGAACCCATACAAAAATGTGTGGGAAAAGTGATTTTTTTTCCCAGCTATATTTGAGGTTTGCAGGGGATTCTGGGTAGGAAAACATTGGGGGATCCACGCAAGCCATACCTCCCTGGACTCCCCAGGGTGTCTAGTTTTCAGAAATGTGTGGTTTTGGTAGGTTTCCTTAGATGGCCGCGAGCATGGGGCCGAAAACCCAGGCCACCCCTGCAAAACCAGGTCATTTTATGATGAGTAATTTTGAAGTCTCCACAATACGTTTTCGGCGCTTGCCTGTCGTGGGTACTTGACCCACCCACACGAGTGAGGTACCATTTTTATCAGGAGACCTGGGAATGCTGGGTGGTAGGAAATTTGTGTCAGCCCAGTGATCCTACAACTTTCCCACACAGAAATTTGAGAAAAATTTGATTTTTTCAGCTAAATTTGAGGTTGCCGGGGGATTCTAGGTAGGGAAACGTCGCGGGACTCCATACAAGCCATACCTCCCTGGACTCCCCAGGGTGTCTTGTTTTCAGAAATGTGTTAGTTTGGTAGGTTTCCCTAGATTGCCGCTGACCCCGGGGCCAAAAACCCAGATGCCCTCCCCTTGCAAAACCAGGTCGTTTTGTGATTGGTAATTTTGATGTCTCCACAATATGTTTTGGGCCCTTGCCTGTCGTGGGTACTTGACGCACCCACATGAGTGAGGTACCATTTTTATTGGGAGACCTTGGGAAATGCTGGGTGGTAGGAAATTTGTGTCAGACCAGTGATCACACAACTTTCCCACACAGAAATGGGAGAAAAATGCGATTTTTTTCAGCTAAATTTGAGGTTTGCAGGGGATTCTGGGTGGTAAAGCTTTGGGGGATCCGCACAAGCCATACCTCCCTGGATTGCCCCGGGTGTCTAATTTTCAGAAATGTGAGGGTTTGGTACGTTTCCCAAGATGCCTGCGAGTCTGAGGCCAAAAACTCATCTGACCCCCCTTGCAAAACCAGGTTGTTTTGAAATAGGAAATTTTGATGTCTTCACAATACGTTTTGGGCCCTTCCCTTCCCTGCCACAGGTACTTGGCTCACCCACACAAGTGAGGTACCATTTTTATCGGGAGACTTGGTGAAATGCTGGATGATATTAAATTTGTTGTTTCTTTCTGAAGCGTGAAAATTATGGCACAGTAATGCGAGGAAAATGTGACAGTCACATTCTGAGGGTTGCAGGACATTGTGGGAAAGATGACTTGTTGGGATCCATGAGAGAGACATCACCATGTACTCCCCTGGGTATTTAGTTTACGAGAATATCTAGAGTTGGTAGGTTTTTATTCGATGTAATGTACACCTTGGCAGAGAAAGACAGAAAAGACTAATATTACTGCACAACCATCTATTTCTCAAACACACACACATACTGGTTGGATTTGGCATGAGGGTGAGTGATGGTTCAGTATATAAAATGTTATTAAGAGATTTCACAAAAATGAAATGCACTGTTAATAATTGAAAGGACAAAAAACTGAACCAGTGACTCACAGCTTGTGAGCTGTAAAGCTGCGTCAAGGCCCCAACCCCTTTACAGGCCATTCACACACATTTCGCGCATGATACACACAAGACCATTCACACCACCAGGCACGGAACCAACGCATTACAACTTTCACAAAAAGGGACAAGGTACACCCTGCTTGAGGAAGACAGAAAAGACAAATATTACTGCACAACCATCTATTTCTCAAGCACACATACATACTGGTTGGATTTGGCACGAGGGTGATTGATGGTTCAGTATATACAATTTTATTAGCAAGAGATTTCACAAAAATGAAATGCACTGTTAATAATTGAAAGGACAGGAAACTGAACCATTGACTCACAGCTCGTGAGCTGTGAAGCCAAGACAAGTCACAAACCATTCACACACCTTCACACGTGTGACACATACAAAACCATTCACACCGCCAGCCTCGGGCCCATCACATTACAATACTTACATCAGCAGACAGCGCCATTCAAGGGCCCATCACTTTCACACGCCCACATGCCTTACACAGCAACCACACCAGCTGATGGATTGTGTGAACTGCTATTTGGCTACCAGTGTGTATAGTGACCAGCAGCAAGTCACTACTCACACACGGCCAGCCAAGAGCCAGTCCCCACACACCACCAGCCAAGCACCAGTACAAGCACACCGCCAGCCAAGCGCCAGTCCATTCATACCACCAGCCAAGCACCAGTCCACGCACACGGCCAGCCAAGCGCCAGTCCATGCACACCACCAGCCAATCGCCAGTTCACGCACACGCCAGCCAAGCGCCAGTACATTCACACCACCAGCCAAGCGCCAGTTCACGCACACCACCAGCCAAGCGCCAGTCCATGCACACTGCCAGCCAAGCGCCAGTCCACGCACACCGCCAGCCAAGCACCTGTCCACGCACACCATCAGCCAAGCACCAGCCTACACACACTGCCATCACATTTTGGTAATTTTTATACAAAAAAGAAAACGCAAACAAATTATGAGCAGATACAAATATACTAACACAAAATTTGAAACTAAATACATTGCACTAATGCCAACCTTGAAAATGAACAAAAAATATAATACAATACAGACCAGGCAGTTCCCTTTACCACTCATGAATGCTCTCAAAAATTATTTTGTGTGTGGTACATTCTAAAACAAGCAGTTCACTTTACCACTCATGAATGCTCCCAAAAATTATTTTGTGTGTGGTACATTCTAAAACAAGCAGGCACACACAGTGCAGGGTTAGAAGGACACTCGAGGCAGGACATACAAGTATCCTTCCGCGTACCTCTTTGCCAACAGACTCTACATCTCCTACTGGGAAAGTCTTTTGTTGGTGTGGTAGGACTGTGATCAGGACAGTGGCGATCTTTCAATCTAGCCACATCCTCCACCACTCCAACTCTAGGAACACTTGCCTGTTCCACTTCAACAAGGCTGACTATCACAGACTCCTGAAACTTAACAAAAGTCATCGTTGACTCAGGACAACAATCCTTAAATACAACAAAAGCATTAAAGTTTGCCAAGTGGAAAAGATGGATTGCCAACTTCTTAAACCAAATGTAAGCCTTACGAAAAGCAGTGTAAGGTTCCAACCTCCGATCTACTCTATCAACACCACCCATGTGCCTATTATAGTCTAGAATGCACACAGGTTTGAGCACTTCAGCAACCTGACCCCAAATAGTCACAGGTGAAGTGCTTTCATCGTGGATGGTAGTCAGCATGTAGACAGCTCTCCTGTCTGCAAACTGCACAGCTAGAAGTTCCTCACTACGCAATGCACTGCACTGTCCCCGCTCAAGCTTTTGACAAATAAGTTCTTTTGGGAAACCTTTACGGTTAGAACGTATTGTGACACAAGCAACAGTGTCCACTTTGGCCAATTCCCTGAACAACTGCCCACCAGTGTAGAAGTTATCTACATTTAATTGGTGACCTTTGTTAAAAGGTCCTCTACCAATTTCCCACACATTTTTCTCACTCACTTCAAAAGTGGACGGACAACCAGGGAGGTCAATCCTGGAATTAGAAACATATCCAGTCCTACTGTCACACAGCATATACATCTTAATTCCATAGCGTTCTCTCGCTAGGAATGTACTGCCTAAAAACCAAGCAGACCTTGAACAAGACCAAAGACTCATCCACAGCTATTTCTTTCCCCAGAGCATAGATCTCAGAAAATCGATCTAAAAAGTGATCAATGACAGGCCGAATCTTAAAAAGATGTTCACAGTCAGGGTCATCTCGTGGGAACGCTAAACCATTATCGACAAAATGCAGCATCCAAAGCAGAACCAAATACCGATCACAACTCATGATTGCCGGAAATATAGCCGTTGCCATCAAGGGACTAGTAGACGAATATGAAGACATCAATGACTTCGTTATCAAGCCCATCAAAAAAGTTAAACCCAAGAACTTTTTCATCTCTTCCATATTGGTGGGAGTCCACTGGGTAGCTCTAGAGAGGGGCCTAAGGCTGGCACTGTTGTCCCTCAAACACTGTTCAGCATACAAATTAGTCTGCTCAACAATCTCTGCCAAAAATACATCATACATAAACTACTAAAAAAAAATTACAGGCAAAACGTTTTCAGTATCCACTCACCCTGGAACACCAGTAAAGTCAGGCAATGCCGGCAGCACCATGCCTGGGGCAACAAAATACACATCAAGCACAAATGCATAAAGATTTTAACACTCAAAAAACAGAAGCCAAACATACTGCTATTATTACACTATTTGCAAAAAACACATTCATGCAGGGAAATGAAACTCATTTAGAGTAAATAGTTCAACAAAATTTCTCTTACCAAACACATGCAACTACACAAACTGCAGAACCACCAGTAACGAAACCGCAATCTGGAACAGTCTAAAGAGCAAAAGCCTTGAACTAGAATAAAAAGGAGAAATAAAACATGAAAATTGTAATTCACAAGAAATAAAACAATTAACATTATATCACGCTATGTCACTACCCAAATGGACAATCTGCCAGATTGTCCTTCAAATAGGGCTGAGAAAATTGGGGGGTGATCTTGCCCAAGGGATCTGGTGGGGTTTTCTGCCAGTCCGATCTGCCCCCCAGGTGGGGCAAAAGACAGCAGACAGAAATTTGCCCCCTTGCAAAAAACATGCAGGAAATTCACCCCTTTTGGAAGCGACCCTTGCCCAAGGGGGTGCTTCCATTACAATAAGATAAATCCCTGGTGCCTAGTGGGGGCATTTCTTCTGCACGATCGTGACGCTGTGCGTGATTGTGGAGCAGAAATGCCCTGCAAAGAGACATCAGGGGAGAGGAAAAACTCTTTCCTCTCCCCCGATGCCTCGATGCACAAAGAAACCCCCCTGGGAGAAGGAAACACTTACCTGCTTTCTCAGCCGCATGGAAGCAAATGGCTTCCAGCATGTCGGGGCTTCCTGATGACATCGGCGCGCGCTGTCATGGGGGGTCAGGGGAAGCAGTGGAAACTGCCATCCCTGTTTGTGGGGAGTTAATGGGGTGCCCATGGGGGGAACGCCAGCTCTTTCCCCATGGGTGGATGCCATGACGGAGCTGTTCCGTCATGAGCACATGCCCACCGTGGCTCATGACGGAACCACTCCGTCATGAGCCTGGAAAGGGTTAAGGAATACAGGTGTTGAATGATATCTCCTTCATGTTTAGCACAAGGAAAATGATATCTAATGCATGCTATACTCAATAAACCCTGTCTACTATTGTCTTTGTTGCCTCAAAGTAGCTACAAACTATGCTGAATTCTGTATGAAGAGTTTCAACTTGTACAGCTTTGAACAACATAAGCTAGTCAATATGTTTTTGGAAATTTTACCAAGGGCAAGGCATGAATGTAACTACGCTCACACTGCCCCAGCTCCCTACCCCATTACTGTTGCTAAAAAGACACGTTTCTCTGAGCCAATCTCCACCCACTGAAGCCAGCCTATTTTCTTTAAAACTCTTCAGATTGAGGCACTGCTGGAAAGCAAAGCCAGTAGGGTGGGTCCTTCTATTGACAAGTCAATTGCAGGATGAGGTCTACTAAAAATCCAATCCCGTTCCCTTCCCCTAGCAAGAGAGTCTTAATTTCGCTGGAATAGGCCTATTGTTTTCACTGAGTCGATTAGCTTAAAATAAAAATCTTTAATGCTGGGGGGTGAAGGGCTCAGTGCTTAGTGTTGCTGTCTCAGCCTCTTTTTGTAAATTACTTAGGGATTGAATATGTACCTAATATATATTTGAAATAGAAGATCGTATGGTGTTATTGATATAATTTTAACTTCATATTTGATGACACCTCTTATATTTCACATTCCTTAACCCTCTTTTCATTAAAATATATTTCAGTACATAATACTATGTTGCTAATAACTAGATAAGGTGCCACTTTCATCCCAGCACACTCAGATCAAGAAAAGCACTTGCTTAATTGTCGCCATCAACCACCCTATTGCATTATAATCTGAGGCACTAAGGGCCTTATTACAAATACGGGGGACATAGGACTGCCGTACTTGCTGTGGGTGGCCGATCACCACCACCTCTGCAGTCCCGCCTGCCGTATTTCGACTGTGGTGGTCGGACTGCCACAAGACCACCGCCTCTGCTGGGATCCAGGATCTTGCGGTGGTGGTGCAGCAGGAAGGGGCAGGAATATGCTGGTGGTGCCACTGAGCATATTCCAAGTTGCATTTCTACCACGCATTTCATGGTAATGAGCCCGCCATGAAAAGGGTAGCAGGGAAGCAACTAAGGGGGGGCTAACAGGGCCCCCTATCGCTTCTGGGTCTGGGGGTGCATGCAGGGGGCTGTAAGTACCCCCCGTTACTGCATGTTGTGGCATGCATGACATGGTGCATGCCACATCATGCAGGAACATGCTGCAGGCACTGTCAAAGTGGCGGTATGCTGTTAAGGCTCTCCTATGAGCCTAACACAGCTACTGCTGTGAGTCTGCCGAAGCATCGCCCGCCTATCCTGAGTTCAACTCATAGTCAGTCAAAGGCTTGGCAGTCCTCCTGCCAGCGCAGTGGTGGCGGTGATGCAGGAGGACCACCAAACTCCTAGTAAGGCATTAAGGGCCAGATTTACAAGAAAGTGCTGCAGCGTGGCACCGCAAGCACTTTGGCTGCGCCACGCTGCAGCACTTTCAGAGCACAGGAATGCGACATATTTACAATGATATGTCGCATTCCTGTGCTCTCCCTTGCGCTGGCAGACAAACAGCTGATATGCGCAACGCAGGTACCTTTGCACCATGGTGCAAGGATGCCTGCGTCATGGGAGATTGTTTTTGTGCAGGAAGGGGCACCTTCCTTCACGAAAACAATCACTACAGGCATTTTCCTCTTTCAATGCTTGCTGTAGAATGCAGCACGCATTGAAAGAGGAAATAAATGAGGAGAAATTAAAACATTTCTCCTCATTGCGCCTCTCTACGCCACCCCTAGGGTGGCGTAGCATACTGACGCATTTCCGGGTTTACGATTCCTCGTAAATCTGGAAATGTGTCTGGTTCCAAGGGTGTTGTGTAGGAACACCCACAGCAACACCTTTGGAATGCCCCTTTCACGCAAAGTGCTGCGTGTAAAGGGGCCGTATTAACGTATTTACATCCTTGTAATTATGGGGCAGAGAAATGCGCTGCCAGTGCGTCACAAAAAGTGACGTACTGGCAGCGCAAGGGGCTTGTAAATCTGCCCCAAAGTATTTAAAAACTGCGTACTGTTTAAAAATAACAGAAATGTCTGGGATGAAACATTGATGTGTTTACCTGATTGGGCTTACCATGCAAGTTATTCTTGATGGTTCATGTCCCTTTATCCCAGTCCCTACAAATTTGTCTAGGTAAGCAAGTCCAATGTCCTGTAGTGCAGCACTTGGTTTTGCGGTTTCTACTTACCTCTACTGTAGTGCTGCCAACCATCTGGCAGCAGTATGGTTATCCCTTGTGGACTTTTTGTCATCCAGCATGATTTGCAACGTTTAAAGGGATGAAAAGTTACCATCTTTTGTCCTGCCTGTACACTTTCAGAAGTCACCAAGAGGCTGCTGTTGGGAGAGGGGACAATAAGGGACTGTGAAACCCCACCTAATGTCACCCTTAGACCATCAACAGTCTCTAATTGACTGCTAATGGACCCTGGTAATGTTGTGATCTAATAATACAAAAACCAAGATGAACTTTTTAGATCTTCTCTTCCTGATCCTCCTCTTGAAAAATCCGAGCCAAGAGTTGGAAGGGCCATGGCATGATTTGGAAAAGGTAAGTAATTGATGGCAGCTGGGGCCTCCTTAATGACACTCATGCATAGAAGGCATCACACCATACCCTGATACAAGTAGCACACAATAGCTCCCTCTGCTAACAGTACACTAAAGACCCTTGAAACAAGCTATACACAGGAGAACATTAAAGAAGATTCACAGACATGCCTGTCAAGCCCCAACCCCCCAAAAAAGAAACACACTGAAGGACCCAGTCTCCTTCCTTATGCAAACGAAATAGTAGAACACATCTAAAAAACAACACACAAAATACCCAGTTGCAATTAGCAGCAAATAACAGCAGGAAGCAAATAATACAAATACCCTCCCTCTCCTATCCTTAAAAAGAGCCCTTCAGTGCAGTGTGATGTGTTAAAATAAGTTCTGGCAGTCAGCTTGTCCTGCTGGAAATGGTGCTTAAGTGGATCAAAAGGTTCCCATGCACACAAGGAAATTACTGGAACCCTGCTTGGTAGAGGATCTTTCTTTTTATATGGAAAACAGGTAAAGTCAGGCAAATGGATAACGCATTGGGAGTTAAAGGTATTTAAGGAATTAGTACATACAAGATGGGTGCGGCAGAAAGAAAAAAAAACAGAGACCATAAGCTGTTATCTAGACTAGTGATCACATGGATACCCTAAAAAGAAATGTCCGTTATTAGTGATTTTCTACATGCACAAATGGCATTGGACATGTGCATGGCATGAGGGATTGGTGGGAGAATTCCATGGGGTACTCCTGATCACATGAAAAGCCTCAGGACCCACCACGTTTCCCCCTTGACAAAAGGAGGCTGCGGCTTATCTGCAGTAGAAAACTGCGTAGTCTGCTGCTCTACCATAAGCCTGAAAATAGCCTGGGCGGGCCTTAGAGAAAAAGCTTGGGAGAGAGAGAAAGATCTGGAAGTGGGGGGAGAGAGTGCTCCTCATCATTATTGATGGATTCCACTACTTTTTAGAACATGTGATGTTTGCTAAACACGTTTCCTAAATGGTTTATAATGACAGTGCTTAATTTGCAAAAGAATAATTACCGACAGGTCAAGACTGGGAACTCAAAGCAGTCCTGGCAAATTTGATCAGACCAGCCCCCATACCGTGCAGAGAGAATGAGCACAGCTTGCAAACATGACGCTTGCTAAAGGGGTTGGAGGGTGTCCCTCCAAGAAAATTTGGGAAAAATGGCAAACAGTGCATTTTACAACAGTAGAAAATAATGGCAAAAATGGTGAATTTTGCAACACACTTCAGGTCATTATTAAATGTGTGAACTCAAAGACTGTTTCAGGGCAGGGCAATACAACATGCATATGTGCATGCAGCAGGGACACTATCAAAAAGCATCAAATGCTGCACCTCTTTTAGCGGGTACCCGCAAAAAGGTCACTTTGCCAATTCAACAAATTCGGTGTCTACACCTGCCTTGATTTGAGTCCATTGAATTTACCCACAGAAACAATGCATATAAACACCTGAAAGGACAAGCAGGAGAAACCACTTGATGATTTGTGACACATGCTGCAAACGTAAAAAACATGAGTAGCTGGACTGAAACTATTATATTTATTTCAGACACTAAAAACATCCTTATGCATTTGAAATCGTAATTAAAGCACACCAGGGCTGAGATTTACAAAGGTGTCATGCACCTAATGGTACCTCACTGCATTGTGTAAGAGGGAGAGAGCTGTAGAGCACCACACCAACAGAGATATGGTACTCTCCTCCCCTCTCCCTTGCACAGGCGCAGTATTTTGGTGCGGAGCACCACACACCCACCTTTGCGCCATAGTGCAAGGGTGTGTGCATGAGTCTAGCATAGGTTTTGTACTGGAAGGGTACCCCTCCAGTACGAAATAATATGACTAGACAATATTTAAATCTTTTTCTACTTTGTATGTGTGCTGTACAGTGCAGCACACGTGCAAAGTCAGAAAAGAATTTATAAATGAAAACATTTCTCCTTTTAACGCCTGCTTTCCAACAGTGGTTTTTTTGGGTGCAAAACCATATCTACTAATAATAGTAGATAGGGTTTTGTGTCAAAAAGTAAGGTGGTTGCATGGGAACGCCCATGTACCACCAAAGTAATGCCCCTATGACGAAGTAACGCAAAGCAGCGCATCACTCTGGTTTGTGGTACTTTTCCTAACAAATCAACTCAAATACCAATTTGCCTTGGTCTTTGAGTCCCCAAAAAAAGTTTCATTGGATGTGCATTAAAAAACCAATGCAGACACAATGCAAAACCTTTGTAAATCTTGGCCAGCATTTGTTAGCAGTGCCATAAATTGCCACTACCAGCGTGTGACATTCCCCAGGGACACAACAAACACGTTGCTATCTATGCAGGTCACAAAGTGGGTTTCCCTTATTTTGAGAATAATAAATAAACTATTTTGTTAGTGTTTAAGGTGGTAATGATTAAGATTTATGTTGTTTTCTCCAGCACCCTGCCATTGACATTTTAGCAACACGTCAGTTATACACCATACCATCACGTTGAAACATCAGTGAGAGATACACAAACAGTAGTTTGCAAAAATAATGGCAGATTAGTATTTAAAACTGAATTTGTTCTCTTCAGACCAAGGAGTGGGGGGCATTGACCTTGCATTAGTGACTGTAGGGAAGTTGAGGCTCAGTTTAAAGAGAGAATAAATGTGGTACTTGAGAGACATAAATTCGGGCACAAGGTAAGAATGAAAAAAAAACACATACGTTGTTGTTTTAGGAGGTTTGTCTGTAACATGATTTTCTACCCCTTTTTGGTTTTCTGATCAGACAACAGCTGGTTCGCTTTACACATAATGACAAAGTTCAGTGAAAAACATTTAACGCAAAGTCCTGATCTTGTAAAGGTAATAAATATAGCCAGTATAGAGTATAGAGCACACTGCTATTTGTGTCGAGGAAATTATAATTTCCAAAGAGGTTTATAAAGACGATAAAGAGATTAGCATCCTCACTAATGATGATAATGTTTGTAAACTTCACGATGATAGATATCTTAAGTCAAAAACCAAGAGTGATAGACTGAAATGTTATATATGTGGGCATGCAAACCATTTGGAAAACTACCCAAAATTTCCTGGTAGAGGTGTTGAGTGTAGAAAATGTAATAAGACTGGGCATTGAGCCAAAATGTACAAAAAAGATACAGAGAAAAATGTACATGTTGTTAACAGTGAAGGATGTGATTCAAGAGAAAATAATAAACTAATCTTTCAGATTCATTATCAAGAAAGAAGTGAGAAGGGGGCGTGGTCTCAGCGCCAATCCAAGATGGCATGACCGCGCAGAGCTCCGATAGACCAGGGAGCCTTTTCGAGGCCGGAGATCGCTTCAACACTCGCCGAGGGACGAGACTGCACGGTGTCTTCTACAGCTCCTGCTTCTGTGCCTTTCAGGGCCATAATGGCCTTGAGGGATTTCTCCTCAGGATAAGGTCATGCCCGCCATTTTCAAAGACGAGCGTGCTTCCTTTTATATCTAAGGTGGCTTCATTACACTGCGCTAATGTTGCTACTGGATACCTTGCATGTGCCACCTTAAAATTACTTCTCAACTTATTTTTCTTTTTGTGCTGTTGGCATGTCTCTTTATAAGAAGTTACACTTCTTATATTTTGGAAGCCTTTTTTCTCCTCAGCAATTCATTTATCTGGAGTAATTGCTTCAACACATGATGCATATGCCAATGGCTTTATAATATGGACACTAGTCACTGTTTACTGAACCCTCATTTCTACTATTGATAAGGGAGGTCGGCCCTGCCGTTTTCTTCTATATTTCTGTATGCTTCACTCTTTTTAAGCTGTGGTTTTCTTCTCTTCACTGTGTGACTGAAACAGCTTTACATTTTTGAAGGTTTTGCTTTTGTATGCAAATTATGCAGTGCTTTACATATACCTTCTTTTCTTGCATAAGGGGAGATTAAGAAATCTTAAACTTTCAGTTTCCTCCAAACACATTGCACACTCGGACTCAGACTCCACTCATAACGACATGGAGGATTCCTCTCCTTATAAATCTGACCCTTCACCAGGCGCCATTCCAAAATCGCAGCTCTCAAGCAAGATGCCTGTGGGATCCTCTAAATGATTAAAAAAGGACCCTCAGTCCTCAGTGCACTCCTCGTCAGCTTCCATGTATAGGCTTCTTGAGGAAATTCGGGCATTAAAACCCTTCATGGAGGAAACTAATAAAACACCTCAACATCTGGATGACAAATGGTCTTCTTTGGAATCATGTGTGCTTGTTATGGAACAAAAAACTGAATCTCTTCAATCTACTTGATCTCTTTTCTGGAATCTGAAAAATCTCTTCTTAAAAAGCACACTGAGGACTTGGAAAAATCGAAACCGCAGGAATAACCTCCGCATTTGAGGACTCCCTGAAAATATGGAGCGTTCTAATCTGACAGTTTATTTTCAGACTTTTTTGCCTAAGCTTCTGGACAGGTCTACTACTGCTCCACTTAACATACAATGGGCCCATAGACTTGGTCCCAGGGTCTCAACTAAACCACGTGGTGTCATCATGTTTTTCCTGCAATATACTGACCTACTACAAGTCTTCTTAGCTGTTAAATCCCAAAAATAAATTTATTGGGCGGGTCATCAACTGTTTTTCTCTCAGGATGTAGCCAAGGCCACTGCGGACCGTCAGAAAAACTTCCTGGATCTTCACCCTCAGCTAAGATCTATAAATGCCAGATATGCCTGTAATCCACCTTTGCCTTTAAAGTTACTTATAAGGAGAAGACTACCACTTTTGATCAGCCGGCTGCACTACAGGAATTTCTTGAACAACATAGAGTGGATGTCATGGACACTTCAAAGTCTACTTAACTGTCATTTTATTTTGTTTTATATGGCTGTATCCCTTTATCTATAATTCTATGAATGTTGTTTCGTTCTTGTTTAACTTTTAAGATGCTCATTCACTAGTTTCTTTTCTGTTATTTCTATTTTATTCTTATTGTCTCTCTTCTTCCTAATACAGGTGTATTTTTCACATCACGTCTCTCAAATAGTCTCATCTATTTGTTGATATCCTTACCCATCCAAGGTTACCCTGATGTCCGGTGGGACTCGTGTGCTGTCTTCGTTGTCTCCTGGTGTCGCCACCCCCATTTCGTCTTTGTGTTTTGTAGGTATGTTCTTCAGTCGGCATTCGTATGACTTGTACTGTCTTTTTGTTTCCTGTTCTATTTCCCCTTTGTTCATGTTTTTCTATGTGGTTCTTTTCTATCATTTTCCTCTTCCTATTATCAATGTTATCACTCCTTTTGCCTTTTCCTTACTAAACAAATGCTTTATTTCTATAATTTTTCATATTTGTTTTATCCTAATTGCAATCTCGCTACTGTAAGCATATTCATTGTTCATGTTCTTACTTTTAAGTTACATTCTGGGTTACTACTTGGAATATTAAAGGGCTAGGTAACCCTTTTAAAAGGCAATGGGTGTTATCTCGTCAAGCCAAATTAAAAAACTGATATTGCACTGCTGCAAGAATCACATATTTCTGAGTCTGACACTTTCAAGTTGAAGAAATGTTGGGTGGATCATGTGTTCAATTCGCCTGCTTTAGCTAAGAAGAATAGGGTTCTGATTCTCTGCCATAAAAAATTGGACGTTTCAGTTGTTTATCAAGAATCTGATACTGAAGGTCGGTGGGTTGTTGTTAAGCTCCTTATTGATAAGATACCTTTAGTTATATTTAATGTATATGGTTCAGTCTCTGTCGATAAGGTTTTTGGACAAAAATCTCGGATAAACTGCTTTTATATGATGATGACTACATTATATTTGGTGGTGACTGAAACCAAATTCATGATCCCATATTGGACAGGCACTAAACAGTTAAGTTTGTTCCCACTAAAATGCACACACACTTTACTTCCACAATATGACATGAATCGTTAGTTGATATATGGGGACCCTTGTCATCCAGATCTTCGGGGATACAGTTTTTCTTCAGCTCCACATCACTCACAATCTTGTATTGATTATATTTTTCTGAGCAAATCTTTAGCTCAACATGCTCTTCAAGCTGAGATAGGATCAATTTTAATATCAGATCATGCTCCAGTACATGTGGATTTAGACCTTATCCCTTTTTCTCCGCGCTCAGGTAGATGGTGCTTTAACAATTCCTTACTCTTAGATCCTAAATTTAGCCAAAAATTCAGTTCCTTTGTCTCCGAATTTTTCGCTATCAACTCAACCTCTGAGTCCTCTTTTGTAATGATTTGTGACTCCTTGAAGGCAGCTGCCAGGGGTTTTATAATAAACTTCGTCTCACAAAAGAAAAAAATCTTTAAATTTAAATGCCCAATCTACCCAACTACTTAATAAAATTAAACAGCTAGAATATTCTTACTATCACTCCAATGATGAGTCTTCCATGAAAAATCTTATTGATGCTAAACTTACTTTTAATAGGTTATCTACGTATGCTGCCTCTTCCTATCTATTGAAAAGTAGTACTCGCTACTAATGGGGTCAGAATAAAATGGGGAAACTGCTGGCTAATCTTTACAGGGTCCTGAGGGGACAATGATATTTTAAATGAATTTGTTTCTTTTGATAAAGACATATATTTCCAGAAACACAACCAGAGCAGTCTGATCTCTCCACTTATTTTCAGTTCATTGCTTCTCCTCCTTCCCATCACATTGGTTTTGACTCATTAGAAACCGATATTTCATTAGCGGAAATCACTCATGCAGTTTTGGTGTTACCTCGAGGGAAGGCTCCTGGGCCTGATGGCTTTGCTCTTGAATTTTACGACCATTTAGCAAAACTGCACCTACCCAATCTTTCACTTCTATTTATTTTGTTTACTCATAAAGGTATATCTCATGGCACTTTCCAAGAAGCCATGATTTGCTTAATTCCAAAAGAGAATAAAGCTCACTCTCTCTGTAAGAACTATCGTCCCATCTCTTTAGTTAATACTGACTATACGATCTTTGCCAAGATTCTGGCATTGCGCATTGATCCTGTCCTGCCTGATCTGATAGGTCCTGAACAATCCGGCTTTGTTAAAGGACGATTAGCCTTTGACAATTCTTGAGTCTTTTTCAATGTCCTCACAAGGCTTCATCTTTGGATCACCCTATTGCTGCTATCGCTTTGGATGCAGAAAAAGCTTTTGACAGGTTTGGATGGGATTTTATGTTACACGCATTAAGATAGGTTGGTTTTCCACCTAAATTGATTGCGTTAATTTCCCTACTATATTCAGGTCCCACAGCCTCAATTTCATTTAATGGTAGAACCTCAGATTACTTCCCTTTGCTTAGAGGAGTAGGGAAAGGGTGTCCTTTATCACCTCTATTGTTTGTCATTGCTCTGGAACCCTTTCTAATTAAAATCAGGCTCGATGCTCGTATTTCAGGTTTCCAATTTGGTCCTCATCAGGTTAAAATGTCCATTTATGCTGATGACATTCGTATATATTGTTCTAACCCTGTAACCTCTCTCCCCCCCTTTTCTTCAACAAGTCAATACATTTTCCCAGCTATCAGGATATCGGCTTAATACTGATAAGTGTGAAGTTTTACCTTTAAATGTTTTATGTCAAAAGCATCTTTTTGCTCACACGGGCTTCTCTTGGCAACCCTCTAAAATAAAATATCTGGGTCTGTGGTTCTCGCCGACAACTCCTGAAACATTAAAATTAAATTTTGATCACATTACCAAAACATTAAATGATACTATTACAAGTTGGCATCCTCTTTTTCTCTCCTGATGGGGCCGAATGGATTCGATTAAAATGATGCTCACTCCTCTGATATTATATATTATCGCCATAATTCCTGTTCATATTCCTGGGTATTATTTTAAGAAAATTGATTCTCTCTTAACAAAATTTCTATGGAAAAACAAGTCCCCTTGCATAGCTTTGTCATCTTTAAAAAAGGATAAACCTAATGGTGGTCTTAGGTTTCCCGATTTCAAAACATATCACTCTGCCTTTTCCCTAAAACAAGCTGCCCGGTGGCTCTCTTCGGCGCTCCCCGCATATCCTCCCTTGTGGATACAAATAGAGAAATTTCTTATTTCCCCCTTTGATTTTCAGGAAATCCTTGCTTTTAATACTAATATCTCATTATTACGTTCTCCTATCATTTCTTATCCTGCAAACTTTTGGCTCCTCTCATACCATCATCATATCCTTCACTTAATACTTATCAACAGCAACCCATTCGGCATAATAAATCACTATGAATTAAGAATCGTACCATGTATTGGAAAAAATTGGCATTCTAAGGGCTTGCAATGGATATCTCAACTTTTACTTGACGATCAACCCATATCATTTACTGACCTTCAAACAAATTTTCTTTACCAGATACCTTTAGATTGCAATATGATCTTCTATGTCCCTCCCTCAACCAATATCTTCTTGCATTACAAAGTACTCCCAATGCCGCCACAAAATGTATTACCCTTTCTCCATTATTAGATATTGCCCCTTCTGCATCCACTATATACAAGACTTTGCAATTATCCCCGGAAAGACTCAAATCAAAGACTGAATTGGCCTGTGAAAAAGATTTATTACAATGTTGGCCAATTGAAACATGGGACAAGTTATTGTCTAAGCTTCACAAAACCTCATGAGCTGTTAATACCACACAAACCCTTTATTTTGTTTACCAACGGGTGTTATTTTCTCCAATGACTCTAGCATCTTTCTCACTAAGTATGTCTTCTACGTGTTGGTCCTGTCCCTGCTCTAATGCAGATTTAAAACACATTTTATTTGAGTGCCCCCCCATCCATCAGTTTTGGCAGTTGGTTTGGATCCAAGTAAGGAGGATTTTTAAAGTTAATGTCCCCTTTTCTCTAACCAAAATATTCCTAGGCATTCTGTCACTCCAATGGCAGCAGTCACCAACGAGTTTTAAGTTGTTAAATCTATTGTTAGCTGTTGCTTTTCATTTAATAACCTCAAATTGGAAACAAGCTAATAAAGTCACTTTTAGATCCTGGTAGGATGCTGTATGTTTTCATCATAGATTAGACATCAATTATGTCTCTCCTATATCTCTAGCAATTAAAAGAGATCTCTTATGGCTTCCATCAACTACGTATTTATCTTTATCTGCCTCTTCTGCTGTTAAAGTCATTACTGTATCAAATGAAGTACGGAAGCCACCTTAACTTCACCCTTTGTCCCTCTTTCAGATGATTAGTAGATATTTGTACCCTTATATTTTTACCATAATATTTAGTTTTTCTTATTGTTATGCTTACAGTGTTAAATCATTTATGACCTATGTTTCTTACTCTTAATAAAATAAAATAATTAAATATTGTTCTCTTACCCACATCCCTTCCCTTTATTGTTTATATTGTGTGTATTCTTTCTTTATATACAGCTTGATAGTTATACCCTTCATATATTCTTGTTTCCCCTACAATCATTAGTTTAAAATAGGACTTGTTGTTTTCATTGCTTTGCTGTTCTTTTTCTTGTTGTTCTCCATAAAATCAAACAAAAAAAACAAAGTAGTGAGAAGGTGAGGTATCCCTCATTTGACATTCTAATGGATGGAAAGAAAGTCAAGGTCTATGCGGATTAATGCTTTCCATATGCATTGATTGATAGTCAAACATTTCATGAAACTTTTCAAGAAAGAAAATACTTTCTAGAGAGTCTGGATGTGCATTCAAGGGGTATAACAGAGACCCTATTCCACTATATGAAGTGTAATTTGCTAGGATGCAAGCACCAAAGAGATTTAGGCATAACTCTAGATCCCAATAACAAAGAGCAAGTCCTGCAGGGCGATAGATCACTAATAGGAAGGGACATCTGCGAAGAGTTTCCGGAGGTATTAAATGATATATTGGCAATGTTAAAAGATTACTTGCACAAAATGAAATTGAAATCAGATGCTGTACCAGTTCTACAGAAAACAATATCAATTTCTCTTCTGATGAGAGAACCCTTATAAGAAGAATTAAGGAGGTTTGAGGTACAGGGTACCTTCCTAGAGGCTGTAGAAAGTTTGGAATGTTTGGCTCCATTGTTTTAACTTCTAATTAAAGAAGGGAAAAGCATTTGCCTTTGTGCTGAGTTAAGAAATTTGAATTCTAACATAAGTAAACAGACATCCGCTCCCCAAAATACCTGAAATGCTGAGTGTTACACATGATGCCAAGTACTTCATGGTTTTAGATCTATCCTCGGCAAGCCACCAGGTAGCACTACACCCCAAATCAAAAACACCTACAGCTTTTACCATCTTTTTTGGAACATATATATTTTTGAGACTGCCGTTTGGGCTAGCCTCTGTGGCGGGAGAGGATAAAATGATTTGTTTCCAAGATGACATTCAGGTTTATGGGTCCAATGGAGAAGAACACAATCACATTCTGAGGACGGTTTTATCTAAGCTTGAAGATGCTGGTCTTACGATGAAGAAAATTAAGTGCAAAATAAAAGTTGCTTCTGTTGATTTTCATAGTCAGACACTGTCTGGCAAAGGAATTAAACAAAAAATGGACTTAAATTGAATCAATCATGAAGGCCCGATTCCTACTAATACAGATGAGGTCAAATAATGTTTAGGTCTTGCAGAGTGGATGTCTAAATGTATGAAACAAAATTCTGATTGCTCCAACCCATCAGGTCGCTACTCCAAAAAAGAGCACCTTTTGATTGGGAACGTGAACATACCATCACATTTCATAAGATTAACAAAGCCATCAGTCTCGCCCCATGGATTGGCAATTTTGATGGTAAGCTTGACACAATACTTACTACATACACTAGTAATAGTGTTTAAGGGCTACTCTTCCACATAAAATAGAAGGGGAAGAAAGGATAGTTGTTTTTGCGACCTAAACTCTTAAAGAGGGGGAAATAAATTGTTCAACCATCGAAAGGAAGCCTTAGCATGTTATTAGGCTGTAACCATTTAGAGTATTATTTGTGAGGTTTGTCTTTCATGCAAAGGGCAGGCCATAAGTTACTGATTCCTGTTTTCTCTAAAAAAGATATTGAAAAAAAAAAACCTAGAATTAGAAAATGAGTATTGAACTTACAAGATTTCAAATTCAGGATTGAACATGTTCAGGGAGCTAGAAATTCATCTACAGATTTCTTATCTCATCTACCCATTGACAATACTTGTGAAGACCCCGAACTAAAACTTCCAGTCATGCAAGTAAACATTTCTGCCATATTGAAAAGAGTGGGAAAGATTCATGTCAGATGATGAACACTGAAATCAGTTATAGAAAAGATCATTGAGGGGCGGCCCAAGAAATATAGTTCACTACCCATAGAACTGCAACCTTATTGAAATATAAGGGAAGAGTTATCTTTAGCCGAGGAAAATATTTTATGATCAGGAAATATTGTGCCTCCAAAGAGAATGAGAAAACGCAAATGTGAAATAGCACATCAAGGTCACTTGTGAAGCAAGAGCAGATTATTGTTTTCCTTCTATGGATTTCATGAAGGAAAATATAACCAAAGATCGTCATGCATGCAGTCTTAGTGACAAAACCAAATACACAAGAAGGAAAACATTAGAACCTGTTGAGATACCAACCAATCCCTGGGACAAATTAGGCCTTGACATTATAGGACCTATACACATATCAGCTTTCTAAGAATTTTTTTTATTGTCCTAGTTGATTATTATTCTAAATGGATTACAGTCAAGTTTGTAAATGTAATCAACACAAAAAACTGATATGTTTTTTCCGAAGTATTTGCTAATGAAGGCATCTCTAGTACACCTGGTACTGATAATGGGGTTCAGTTTGTGTCTGATTAAATGAATTAATTTAAATCAAGTCTGGCTGTTAAACACATCTGTACTGTCATAGAGCTAATAGTCTAGTGGAGTGCACCAATAGGATGCTAAAGGAATCATTGCAATTGGCCTTGGCTTCTTCCAAACCTATTACCCAATCCATGAAAGATATGCTGTGGTCATATCATATCATACCACCCCCAATAATGTTATAGGAGTTTCACAGTTTACCTTACTAAGAGGCCACAAATAAGGATCTAAATTGACATCTAATTGGCTGTTCGAAGATAAATCTTTTCAGGTTAATAATGGAGAAATTAAGAGAAAATTCTCAACAACCAAAAAAGTGCACTGAAAGGTATGATGAGACGTGGGGTATTAGGCAGCAAAAGTGGAAAGAGGGGAAATGAGTCCTGGTAAAGAAACCCAGTAACAGTCACAGCAAATTCTGCAAACTAGAAAGAGTAAAAGAATGTACAACAAAAACATTTTTTTATAATGGAACATTAGCGGTTGTGGTGTATAGACAGCCTGTCACCATGAACAAACAGATTGAGCTTAAAGGTCATGTACAATACAATGGAAACGTTTTAGGAGACCCAGAACAGGGAAAAGAAATGAATATAACAGTGCACCCTTCATTGTGACAACGTGACAATGCAATGTCTTAAAGTATAGCAAGATTATGCATTTTTTACAGTATGCTATTACTTACAAAGTACACAGATAAGTTGGATCCTAGTATAGTAATACATTTCTATTTGTATTCACCCCTGTAGTAACACCCTGCCCTTCCTTGATTCACTCTCTCCTTCCTCTGTGTTATCTTAAGAGTTTTTAGTACAAACTTAGGGGCATATTATCAAGCTCCTATCACCACCACAACGTCACTTTTTGTGATGTTGTGGTGGCGATAGGGTCAGCTCCCTATTATCAAGGCAGCGTTAAGCCACTTAACGTGGCTTAAAGCCACGTTAAGTGGCTTAACGCTGCCTTGTAATAGTGCCCCTTTCACGCTAAATTTAGCGTGAAAGGGGCGTGCAGTGGGTGTTGCTCAACACCCATTGAATTCAACGCTGCCACCTATTATCAAGGGTGGCGATAATAGGTGGCAGCGCCGAACTTAAGACCAGGAAAATCCTGGTCTTAAGATGGCGAAAAGAGGAGAAATGCTCTATTTCTCCTATTTTTTGCTTTTTCCATGTGTGCTGCCCTGTGCAGCACACATGGAAAAAGCAAAATGCCATGGTTTGTTCATGTACAGGAAGGTGTCCCTTCCTGTACATAAACAAACCTCCCTGCTCGCAGACACCCTTGCACTCTGGTGCAAGGGTGCCTGCATTGGCGCTAAGTTGTAAAACTTAGCGCCATCGCAGGGGGAAACGTGAGGCTGCACCATATCCTTGATAATATGGTTGATGGAGCAAGGTTTCATAAATGAAACTTGCTTGTATTCAATCCTCCTCACAGTATTAATTTATTAAACTTGTATTGTTAATACTAACCTTTGCATTCACGACACGAAAGGGAAGGATGCTTGCCTATGTGTTTTACTAATGAATAACGCTTGTCTATAATCCAAAATGGCCGCTATGCGCGGGAAAACTCAATGCGCATGTCGCAACCATATCACATGGTGTGACGTCTTTCTTTGCTTGGTGGGAAACTTCTGCTTCTGCGCAGTGTTTATTAAAATGGCTGCTTGATGTTTTCACATGCTTCATCTTGCTCTCATGTCATTACTAAATTGTCGTTTCTTAACGCTACTAACGCGGGATAGAATTTATAATTAAATGGGATTAGAGTAGAAAAAGGGGGCATACAGTGAAACATTTTATTCTGTGATTTTAATATTTGCTTCTTGCACTTTTATTAGTTCGTAAACTTGGGCCTGGGTTGGTGACCTGAAACTCGAGAGGCAAATGGTTCTGCGCATGTGTCCTGTGTGCCTGCCAAATGAAGTCAATCTGGACGTCGTCCAAGGCCGTGACCCGATGGCCGAAGATGCTGTACTTTTGCTTTTCCGTTGCATATTGATACATTGTCTATGAAAAATTGATCTACATTTGTCATGAGACGGGTGGGAAATAAAGCAAATGTATTAATTTGAAGGGGTGGGAATTTAAAGACAATAGGCTTTACAACTTAGGCCAAATCAATATGGTGCGACAATCCACCCCCTGTCTCTGTCCAATCAGAAGTAGTGGTCCCATATTTTAGCAACATTTAAGGGGAGGTACATGGGCGTAGAAGGGTATAATAGATATAGAATTAGCTAATTAGTTTAGCTTCTAGCTCAGACCGCAGAGAGTGCGCACAGAAGACTAGCGCTCTTAGCTCCAGACCGCCAAGCTGACTGATTGCAGACCGAATCCCTGTCCAGAAGAGGTCCTGAGGAGGGGGCGGCGGAGTCCATTAGAAGGAAGGCACGGGAGAATCGAGGAGTAGCCGAGTATCAGAGAGGGGAACGACGCAGGCGTCGTTGTAGAGAGGTCACCGGTCCTGTCCTGATCCTGGAGGAAGTCTTTGCTCTTCATCCCTCCTGGGTCCTATACTTTCAACTCCTTGGCTAAGGGGTTTGGTTCTCGCACTTAGGTAAATATAATGCAACCTTTAGTTGCGCTGCTGTCTCTATCTTCTCCTCTTCTTTAAACACCGTCATTGATTAGCAATAATCATTTCTATGCTTAATCTTGGGTATTGCGATTAAGTACCATGTGGCTCTGTATTTTACTCTGCTAAATCTTTAGATAAACATTTTAAAAACTTCCTGACTCCATGGTTATTTCAGGATTATGTATTATAATGAATGTCACTCATTTTAAACTTCCCTATTAGCAAAGGATTCATTGGTAAGTCATTACTCTTCAATCAGAAGGTAATTGGTAGCAGGGATTTTGATAGAGAGTAACAACTGATAAAACCCAGCGTAAGTATTAGCGTAGTATGAATGTATGGGCCCAAGTGAGTATCTGGTGTATAAATGCTGTTTGCTAATATCGCGCTGGATCAGTTTTCTGGTAATCAGAGGATGGTTACTCTTTGTTAATTGGGTAATGAGAATTTTTATTTGTATTTTTATGAACTAACATCCGTATATTCGAAGTTTTGTTTTATGTTGTCCAGAATTCCCCGGGGTAAAAAGAATAGCGGGTGGTAAGTGGAAGCCATACTGCAGAGAGGTTATCTGCCAGGCAGAAATAGTACTGAAAAGTTAAGCAGGACTTTCAGTACTCGTTAGGGACTTTATGCGTGTGAGTAATAGCAAAAGGGTACGCTGATGAAAATTTGATGTTATATCACCTAGAAAGGGTAACATTGAAGAAGTAACAGGTATTTCTGGAGCTTGTGTGAAGAGTAAACGGAAGGGCTTTACTCGTAGTGTATGTTTTAGTAAACAGAAAGGTTTTACTAAGTATGGGAGGAAACTATCTTTTCTAGTTTAGAGAAACTGGCACGATAGCGAATGTTTTATGTTGTTACTGAAATGTAATTAAGATTTATAGAGAAAATAAGTTTGCGTAACATTTTTTTTTTGTAAAGGGAGGGTCAGTTGCCGGAGAGGGAGCTGACGTCACAAACGCCACGCTGGGATTCGTTGAATCAGCGGGTGTGGAAAAACCCTTGTAAAGGAGGGGTCAGTAGTCAGGAGTAGTACTGACGTCACAAGTACCGCGCTGGGATTGGTTGAAACAGCGAGGGACAGAAAAGCGCAGATTGTAAAGGAGGGGTTGACAGAGAAACGTCACCAAAAGGCCGCGCAAGGATTGGTTCAGAAATAAAAGATAGCAGACATTTGATTGGTCAAAATTATAGAAGCGAAATTCTTAGTGGATAAGGATTGCATGTTAAAACGCGATCCGACTTTAACAGGAATTCGTCCGGATAGGAGATATTTAGGCTTTGCAGAATACAATTTTGTACATCGGTACTTACCCAAAATGTATGGAGAAAGAAGAAAAATGTCATTTTTACAAAAGATTAAGAATTATTTTAAAAAGGACAAACCAATCAAAACTAGAGAAGGAATTATTATTCCACCAGCTAAAATGCCCGCATCATTCATGATGATGGAGAGAGGTTATCATACTTGTGTATGGATGGAGAATTGGATAGAATATACCAAAAATGATGGAGTATTAGCATTTCCCGAGAATGGTACCTTCAATAGAAGAATTCTCCAAAATTTGAGATTGAGGATGAATGACCTAGAACCCAGACCTAGATTAACTCAGTACGAAGCTCTTGAGGAATGGGAATCCCAGGCATTTGAGCGTGACCGACCTCGGAGAAATAGGAGTTATCCAGGATTTTTCCCCAGATACTTACATGAGTCTAGGGACGGACAGATGAAACAATGGAGAGGGGCAATGATTACAGAAGGGTTATATCTATTGTTCTCAGCAGAGGAAAAATTAGGAAGTAAGTGCACAGAAAAGACAAAACATTTGATGAGAAATGAGGAGTCTGAAGACGAATTTATGGAGGAAATGTTAAGAAACCCCCCACCATATCAGGAAGGGACAAGTGGATGTACCCCAAGTGTACCACCAAAAACTCCATTAGTGCCACAGGTAATGCATGAATTCACCCCGAGTAGAATACTTCATGACAAAGAAAAAGAAGCCCTAGAAAAGACCAGAACAGAATTAATACAGAAAATAACTCAGATAAAAGTACATCCTGATTCGTTGACCATACCTGTAACAATTGGTCCTGTAGTTCCATTATATGGTACTCAGGGAAACTGTCCTCCACCGATACTTGCACCTACTCCTGTGAATAATTCCAAACCTGAAGCTCCAGTTATAATTGAGGATCAATTTAGTGACTGTGAATCCACAATATCACTCATGGACTTGCCTATTCGAGGTACTGTAAATAGCACTCCCAGAAAAGATGTACCTGGATGTTCAAAAGATGTAAGTTTAATAACTTCATCTGGAGCAAAAAGTGCCTCCATAGTAACACCTGAAGATCTAGAAAGATGGGTGCAAGGGTCAGTTAAACAGTTCACACCTCCGAAAATAATGGACATTCATAAATTGAAAGTCGAATTAGAAGAAATAATAGCAGGAAATGTAGGACTAGAACGCTTAAATACCTATGATGAAGAAGAATTATTGTTCCTGTGCAGGAGTATCACCAGAAATGTAAGGTTATTCCATGAAAAATTATCCAATTTAGCACTACAGATGGGAATAGAAATAGGAAGATCAAAAGTACTACAGAAACCCTATAGAGCAGAATTTTCAGACAAAGATTTAGAAAATATGAATGCCTCTGGAAGAAGATTACAAATAAGAGAATTAATGTTAGTTTTGCAAAAATGGGGAGACCTAGATAAATGGAGAACTAGGTGGGCCAAGAAAAAGGAAGAAGCACGAACAAGTAGAACAGCATCGGAATATGTGATGAAGGAAACAAGGAAAGCAGATCAAATGTATCCCATGCGAGAAGTCGCGGGAGGAGGATATGTACATGTCCCATGGAGCAGGCAGGATATTTTGTCATTTACGAATGATTTTCCAAAATTGAGAGAAAAACCTATTGAATGGTACAAGCAGGTTGAAAGCTTTGTGAAGGTGTCGAAGGTATTGTTGAAGGATTTGGATGGGTTGTTTGACATAGTGGTACCTGCCGATTTGTGGACAGATTGTAAAATCACAGTGGATTGGCCAAGTGACGAATATCCTAGAGATCCGAAAACAGGTGCCCCGTCAAATGAGGTGATGAAAAAGTATCAGCAGGTAATAACTTACCTGAAAGGGAAAATACCACCGAAGGAAACAGATTGGGTAAAAATAGATCGAACTACCCAAGAAGCTAATGAATCAGTACATTCCTACTATGAGCGTCTATTGCAGGTATTTAAACAGTATAGTGGATTTGAGGACATTGGAGACAAAAACATGAGTCAGTTTGTGTACCGGTTTGTTTACGGTTTGAAGCCAGAAATTTGTCAAATGATTAAACAGCATATGCTTTGTTGGCAGGGGAAGCCCATTGACGAGATTTTGAAGTATGCAAAATATTGTTGGGACGATATTGAGGATAGACACAAGAAATTGCAGGAAAAAGTGATGTGGGCTCAGGTGAAAATGGCTGAGAAACAGGGAATTAATTTGGAAAATCCAAGTGAAAATGCAGGAAAAGATTCTGGAACGAATGGTGATACTGGGAATGGTGGAAAATTTAGAGGACGAATGAGTAGAGAAGAAGCTAAAAAGAAATTTCCTTGTTATGGATGCGGAAAATTGGGGCATTGGAAGGATGAATGTAAAAAGATCCGGAATAATAATGGCCTACATCAAAATGTAAATCCACAGACGCAGAATGACTCACAGCAGGGTGTAAATCCTCAGAGTCAGTTGCCACCTGCTCCCATTCAGGGTAATGTAAGCAGAGCAAAGCATGGTACAGACATCGAATATCAAGGAGGAAGTGGTAAGAATGATTATATGACATCACAATTTCTTTTGCAGGACGATTTCTGTCAATTCAGTCCATAACGGTGCCTAGGAGAGGGGAAGAAGGAGTGCATACTTGGCGCATCCTTACAGGTAGATCAGTCAGGTTCATATGTTGAAGGGAATGTGAAAGGTAATGATATTACTTTCCTTTTAGACACTGGTGCTACCCGGTCTACTGTGAGAACAGCAGACATTCCAGACCTTCCTCTCTCTGGTGAAGATATCCAAGTAGTAGGGGTAGCTAATCAAAGAATTAGAACACCTCTTACCAAACCAATGGAAGTTAAAATAGGAAACTTTAGAGAAATGCATCAATTCTTAGTGTGTGATTCTAGCCCAGTAAATTTATTAGGTAGCGATTTATTGTGCAAGATGAATTGTACCATTTTCTGCACACCGGATGGTGTGGCAGTTCAGACACCAGATGAAGATCATGTATATAAAATTATGGTTGCAAAACAAGGTACAGAAGTAGACGAGATGTTTTCGTTAATAACAAAAGATGAGTTGCCAGAAGAATTAAAAGGTACAGTAAACCCCAAGGTATGGGATTTCACCGGAAAGGAAGTAGGACTTATGGCTAAAATAGATCCAGTTAAAATTACTGTAAAAGAAGGTGCAATTTACCCAAATACCAGACAGTACAAAATGAGTGCAGAAGTAAAAGCAGGAGTCATCGAAGAAATAAATCGAATGGTAGAACAAAACATCCTAAAAGAAGTAATGAGTAGCCCATGTAATTCACCTATAATGGGGTTAAAGAAACCTAGTGGAAAATATAGGATTGTTCAGGACCTGAGGAAAATAAATAAGATTGTGGAACCATGTTGTCCTATAGTGCCAAATCCTGCAGTAATTCTATACCAGATTCCGTGGAGTGCAGGATGGTTCACAGTAATCGATTTGTGTCAAGCGTTCTTTTCAATACCATTACATCCAGATAGCCAGTATCTTTTCTCATTTAAATTTGAGAACAAGGTCTATGTATGGAATCGGGTTCCTCAGGGGTACACAGAAAGTCCTTCCATTTTCAATCAGATATTGAAAAAGTGCCTTGAGAAATTGGTGATGCCAGGAAGCTCAGTCCTAGTGCAGTATATCGACGACTTATTGGTGGCATCAAACACCAGAGAGGACTGTGTTGTTGATTCCATAGCATTATTAAATCTTTTGGCAGAAGAAGGGCATAAAGTCTCACCTGAAAAATTGCAATTCTGTACAACAGCTGTTAAGTATCTGGGACACCAAATTGAGAGAGGAAAAAGAAGAGTAACAGCTGAAAGAGTAACTTTAATAAAGAAAATGCAAATGCCTGTAACCCAAAGACAAGTGAGAATGTTCCTAGGAATAGTAGGTTACTGTCGACAATGGATACCAGGATTTTCCATGTTAGCTAAGCCTTTAATTAACATGACAAAAAAGAAAGCAAAGGACCCTGTTGAGTGGGAGGATGAAAGTGTAGAAGCCTTTGTAAAATTGAGAAATGCCCTATGTTCAGCACCTGCCTTAGGCATGCCTGATTATAAAAGAGAATTTGCATTGTTCTGTCATGAGAGAGAAAATTGTGCACTTTCTGTCTTAACTCAGAGACATGGATTAGAAAGACGTCCTATAGCATATTTCTCTGCTACATTAGACCCAGTAGCAGCCGCGTTGCCAGGATGCCTAAAAGCAGTGGCGGCTACTTGTTTGAGCATTGAACAAAGTGAGTCAATTGTGATGGGACACCCTGTAAAAGTGTATGTTCCACATGCAGTTGTCATTCTGTTGACAAGAACCCGAACTCAGCATCTTACTCCTAGTCGGCTGACTAAATACGAAAGAATCATAATGGGTGCTGAAAATGTGACCATGGTAAGGTGTACTATAATAAATCCAGCAACCTTACTACCAGACCCATATCATGAGAGAATTAAAGATGATGAAGACGATGAACATGATTGTATACAAATTACAGAATTATGCACAAAACCACGCCCTGATATAGAGGAACAGCCTCTTAAAAAGCCAGACAGGGAGCTATTTGTTGATGGTTCATGTCAAAGACATGAAGATGGTAAACTAACTGCTGCCTATGCGGTATGTGAATTAACTGGAATAGTTGAAGCATCTTATTTACCAGGAGTCAAATCTGCACAAGTAGCTGAATTGATTGCGTTGATAAAAGCATGCAAAATTGGGAGGAATCAGAGAGTAACCATATTTACAGATAGCCAATATGGTTACGGGGTTGTGCAACTATGGATGCAGAGGGATTTCATGACTTCTTCAGGATCCCCCATTAAAAATTGACAATTTGTAAGGGAATTGCTAGAAGCAATACAATCACCAAAAGAATTGGCTGTGGTGAAATGTGCCGCACACCAGTCAGGAGATGACTGGGTGGTAGTCGGCAACAGATATGCAGATCTGGTGGCTCAACATTGTGCCAAAACCAGAATGTCAGTCAATCAGAGGGTGGAAAGAATGGGAATCAGCTGCCAACTTATGCTGTATATGCCGCCTGAAACTTGGAATGACGTCAAGAAATTGCAAGATGAGGTTGATGAAAGTGAGAAGAATTTGTGGATCAAAGTGGGTTGTTCCCAAAGAGGAGAAGATGAAGTGTGGATCAGTGCGGATGGCAGACCAGTCATGCCAGACTGTTTACTCTCACAAATGGCTAGGATGTATCATGGAGACACACACATTGGGAGAGATGCAATGATTAGGCTGTTCAGACAAAATTGGTACAATCCCAAATTCAGGGCTGTTGCAGAGAGTCTTTGCCAGAGATGTCTAACTTGCCAGATGCATAATCCGGGGAGGAAGACAGTAATTGGATTTGGGAAAATTGGAAAGGCAGAAGGTCCATTTATGAGACTTCAGTTTGATTTCATACAGTTACCACCATGTAGAGGGCTGAAATATGTACTAGTCATAGTGTGCCTGTTTTCAAAGTGGGTGGAGGCTTACCCTACTAGGAGAAATGACAGCATTACAGTTGCGAAACTGTTACTACGAGAGCTCATTTCTAGGTTTGGTTTTCCAGTAACTTTGGAATCAGATAGAGGAAAACATTTTAACAGTGAAGTGATCCAAATAATCTGTGAAGCATTTCAAATCAAACAGAAACTGCACTGTGCATATCGTCCAGAAGCTTCTGGAGTAGTTGAACAATTGAATGGCACTATAAAGTCAAGACTGGGAAAAATGTGTGCATCAACATCATTAGAGTGGCCAGATGCATTGCCACTCGTTTTAATGGGACTCAGAAGTATACCTGACAGAACCACAGGATTGAGCCCACATGAAATAATGATGGGAAGAGCAATGAGACAAACACATGTTCCCACAAACAAACTGGTGAATATATCTGATGATATGGTTCTGGACTATTGCAAAGGATTGGCTGACCTAGTGCGTTCTGTCTCTCATCAGGTTGGAGAAGACGCAGTATCCAGGCAGCCCGAACAAGAACATGATCTGAATCCTGGTGACTGGGTGGTAGTGAAAAATCACACCAGAGAAACGTGTCTATCACCTAGATGGGGCAGACCGTGTCAAGTCATACTGACAACGAATACAGCAGTGAAGTGTGCCGGATTTCCTAATTGGATTCATGTAAGTCACACCAAGAGAGTACCAGATCCCGAGGAAGAGAATCCTCAGACAACCCCAATCACTGAAGAGGCTGAAGGTTGCCCAGCTGTAGGATCTCAAGTTCGAGATTCAAGAGAAGCTGAAGAAGAACAACCGAGCACAAGTCAGGATTGGATACCAGTGGTAGAAGTTCCTGAAGTATACCACAGAACAAGAAGTCAAGCAAAATTGGAAGAAATTGAAGAAGATCAGATAGGTGAAGAAGAAACAGTTCAGGAACAAGAAGAAAAGACATTAAGAAATCCTGAACAAGGTCAGATAGGAAAAGGAAACTGGACTCAAAACAGTGAAGATCTAATAGACTTTGAACAGGGACAGACAGGTCTAGAAGAATCCGGTCAGGCTGCAGAAATTCACAGTGCAATAAGCCCTGATCAGAACAAGTTAGATCAAAAAGAGTACACAGAAGAAGAAAACGTTGAAAAACATGAACTTGAAGAAATAAACAAAGAACAAGGTAAATTATTGGAAACACACAGTGGACCTGTTACAGAGAAACCAATCAGATCTGAAAAAGAGCAAACAGAAGAAAAGGTAATCGAAGAAAACAAAGCAGTACTAAGCAGTGAAATTAACGAGATCTCTGAAGACGAAAATAAAGAAACATTGCCGACAAAGAAAACAAGAAAAGGAGATCATTGGCCGAGTGTCATTAAAAAAGTAAAGTACCACATAACAACCAGAAGTGAAGATCCAGATCAAGTGAATGAAGTAACAAGTCAAACTGAACAAGAAAATAAAACTGAGAAAAGAAGAAGTAAAAGACTGAAACTTGTGAATAACAAATTCAAGGGTCCTGATTGGACTTATATCATTCTTGAAGATTTTGAAAGCTCAGAGTCAAGTGACAGTGGTGGCGCAGGAACAAGTGCAGAACTAACTTACGAAGAAGAAACAAGACCACCCCGACTAAGCAAAAGAATAAGCTAAAGAAAAGAAGAAAAGATAAGAAGAGCAATCTCCCTTGTCGAAAAATTCCTGACGATAGAGTTGCTGGGAGACCAAAACAGAAATGTTGTAGAAGATGCTGTGCAATATGCATATGTAGTCTAGTAATGGTGCTTATAGTATGGTTAGTCCTGATTGTAGCAATTCCTTACCTTATGATAATAGATAAAAAGATTAATAATGAAACTAAAGGGAGGACAGCAAACATGAAGGGCAATAGAGTAGAACTAATGGCAGAGAATGAACCAGAAATTCATCATGAAATAGCTGACAACGACACTAGTTTAAACGTTTTCACAAAGTTATTATTTCAATATGTAGACACAATGGAAGTTAGTAATTGTTATGTCTGTATGAAGTTACCTGAATCAGTAGCAGAAGGATTAATATACCATCACTTACCACTGACATATGGCATATCATGTAGTGTTTTGTCTAGTTTATTTTAAGAACAGGGAAACTTCAGTATTATTATTCAAACTTAGATGTGATATTTTCTGAGGTTCCGATTCGAATGAGTATGAACCCAGTGCTTAGTAGTCAAGATGCACAGTTTATGGGAGAATTTTTCTTAACAATGAAATCAATAGACATAACACATGCACATAGACACAATCTAACATGTTCTTTACTTGAAGAAGAAAAGATATTTTTGAATTTAGTAGAAGATAGAAGACAACATTTTCAAAAGAAAGCTTCTGAGCATAAGGCTCATTTACCACCTTGGGCTGAGAAAGAAGGGAGTTACACACCTGGCAAGGCTCAAGCTGCTATGGCTCTGGATTTCGTAAAGACAGGGAAAATTTGTCTTCATAGGTTAAAGACGGATTATAACAATCTTTTCATCGGTACCAGTGAATGTGAACACAATTTTTGAATTCTCGGAGGTTTGGGACTCAAAGGAGGAACAGATTCAGGGGTATATTTACAAGGGCTTTATCTCCGCTTTTTTGGCTTACAAAGCCAAATAAGCGGAGATAAAACCAGCGCCCTATTTACAAGAGGGTGCTAACATGCATAATTGCATGTTAGCACCCTTTTTCACAACGCCTCACTTTGCATCTCCAATGAGATGCAAAGTGGGCGTTACTGGGCGTACCCAAGATGGGCTACCTTGCAAATATCGCTGATGTCTACATCGCGATATTTACAAGGCAGCCCAGAGGATTTTAGCACACATTAGATTTTGGCGAAAACGGCCGTTTTCGCCAAAACCTAACGTCTGCTAAAATCCTGACTTAGCCATCCCTAACATAGGGGGTGGATTATGCTGATACGACCCTGTGGGTCGTATCAGCAAGGTTATCGCCGTTTGCAGGGAACATCGCTGGAAAACCAGCGATGTTCCCTGCAAAAGAGCGATAACCTCGCTATCTCGGGAATTTTTATCGCCCTGGATTAACGCGTTGTTAATAACGTGCTACCAGGGCGATAAATACCAGAGATAGCCTGCGATAATATAATTATCGCTAAGCACGGCCAGCGATAATTATCGCTGGCCGTTGTTAATATGCCCATCAGTTTTTCCTGGAATCTATTATGTGTGTGGGAATAAGGCTTACTTTAGGCTTCCTGCACGGTGGTATGGAAGTTGTTATTTTGGAATAGTATTTCCAAAGATATACCACGTAAAAAGAAACACTGGGAGCAATGAAAACAATAGCGAATTAATACGTAGTAAAAGAGCTAGTTTTTCAGAAATTGTAGGTGATATATTTGGTGCATTGATACCTTCAGTGGGAATAATTCTGAACTCAAGGAAAATATGTAAATTGTCTACAGTAGTTGATCGTTTATCAACGGATACTGCAGGAGGTTTTCTAATGATTAATGCGGAAATGGTTGCGATTAGATCTATGGTGATGCAAAATCGACTTGCTCTTGATATTATATTGGCAAAAGAGGGCGGAGTCTGTAAATTATTGAAGACGAAACATTGTTGCACTTATATTCCTGATAAGAGTGCAGAAATTGGAACGTATATACAGAATATAACTAAACTTGAGAAAGAACTTAAACCACTGGAAGTTGATAGTGTATGGGAAAGATTGACAAATAGTATCTCGTCAATTGGAACCTGGTTTGCTAATGTAGGAAAAGGACTTATAGGTCAAATATTAGTACCTTTAGCAGGGATAGCAATAATAATCTTGGCAATAACAATATGGTGCAAATGCTGTAAAAAGAATGGAACATATAAGGTGACAGGAAGAGGAAAGAAACGAAAGGTAGATGAAATCGAACTTGAAGAGTGGAGAAGTGAATTATACAAGAAATTAAAAGGAGATTGTAAAAATGGAAAGTGTAAAGATGAGAATGAAGTAATTTGCTAGAAGTTGGCATCTGATTGAGGGTAGTGTTTTGATGGCTCAGAAACGCCATCAGAGAGGGGATTGATGGAGCAAGGTTTCATAAATGAAACTTGCTTGTATTCAATCCTCCTCACAGTATTAATTTATTAAACTTGTATTGTTAATACTAACCTTTGCATTCACGACACGAAAGGGAAGGATGCTTGCCTATGTGTTTTACTAATGAATAACGCTTGTCTATAATCCAAAATGGCCGCTATGCGCAGGAAAACTCAATGCGCATGTCGCAACCATATCACATGGTGTGACGTCTTTCTTTGCTTGGTGGGAAACTTCTGCTTCTGCGCAGTGTGTATTAAAATGGCTGCTTGATGTTTTCACATGCTTCAGCTTGCTCTCATGTCATTACTAAATTGTCGTTTCTTAACGCTACTAACGCGGGATAGAATTTATAATTAAATGGGAATAGAGTAGAAAAAGGGGGCATACAGTGAAACATTTTATTCTGTGATTTTAATATTTGCTTCTTGCACTTTTATTAGTTTGTAAACTTGGGCCTGGGTTGGTGACCTGAAACTCGAGAGGCAAATGGTTCTGCGCATGTGTCCTGTGTGCCTGCCAAATGAAGTCAATCTGGACGTCGTCCAAGGCCGTGACCCGATGGCCGAAGATGCTGTACTTTTGCTTTTCTGTTGCATATTGATACATTGTCTATGAAAAATTGATCTACATTTGTCATGAGACGGGTGAGAAATAAAGCAAATGTATTAATTTGAAGGGGTGGGAATTTAAAGACAATAGGCTTTACAACTTAGGCCAAATCAATATGGTGCGACAATCCACCCCCTGTCCAATCAGAAGTAGTGGTCCCATATTTTAGCAACATTAAGGGGAGGTACATGGGCGTAGAAGGGTATAATAGATATAGAATTAGCTAATTAGTTTAGCTTCTAGCTCCAGACCGCCAAGCTGACCGATTGCAGACCGAATCCCTGTCCAGAAGAGGTCCTGAGGAGGGGGCGGCGGAGTCCATTAGAAGGAAGGCACGGGAAAATCGAGGAGTAGCCGAGTATCAGAGAGGGGAACGACGCAGGCGTCGTTGTAGAGAGGTCACCGGTCCTGTCCTGATCCTGGAGGAAGTCTTTGCTCTTCATCCCTCCTGGGTCCTATACTTTCAACTCCTTGGCTAAGGGGTTTGGTTCTCGCACTTTGGTAAATATAATGCAACCTTTAGTTGCGCTGCTGTCTCTATCTTCTCCTCTTCTTTAAACACCGTCATTGATTAGCAATAATCATTTCTATGCTTAATCTTGGGTATTGCGATTAAGTACCATGTGGCTCTGTATTTTACTCTGCTAAATCTTTAGATAAACATTTTAAAAACTTCGTGACTCAGTGGTTATTTCAGGATTATGTATTATAATGAATGTCACTCATTTTAAACTTCCCAATTAGCAAAGGATTCATTGGTAAGTCATTACTCTTCAATCAGAAGGTAATTGGTAGCAGGGATTTTGATAGAGAGTAACAACTGATAAAACCCAGCGTAAGTATTAGCGTAGTATGAATGTATGGGCCCAAGTGAGTATCTGGTGTATGAATGCTGTTTGCTAATATCGCGCTGGATCATGGTGCAGCCTTGCATTTCCGAAGTGGCAGAGAGAGGCGTTAAGCCAAGAAGGATAACGCCTCTCTCCACCACTTCCTTGCTAATATGCCCCCAAGTAATTAGTCTTTTTAAGTTTTATTAAATAGTATAATAAGGAGATGTGTTATGATCTACTAGTCTGTACTTACATTATTAATAAATATAATAAGGAGATGTGTTACAATCTTCCTGTTGGTACTTTCCATCTTGGAGTTCCCCCTCCTTGTCCCGTACCATTGGTATGCCCTTTAGAACTCCCAAGGGAGTTCATTTAGAATGTTAAAACGAACTCCTGTCAGTGAGTCAGCTGTGGGAGAGGCAAGACTGAGGAGGCCTTGCGATAAGAATAAACATATCTGTCTCTACCTTAAATGCTGCCTCCACTCATTCTTCCATCTTTTCAGACAACTATAAGTGATCAACAGTCAACAGGATAACATAGGCTTGCACCCAGGCACACTTGAGGTTGCCAGTCCCATTATGGTACCGCTGAATATTGTCATTTTTGATATCAAACAACGTGCCTCCTCACCCCTGACATGATTCCAATGTAGGGTTTGATGTGGCATGCTCCTGGGTGGCTACTTTGGAGGTTGCCCACCTTGTTGAGCCAGCCTTTTCTGTGCTGTGGCTGGCAGCTTGCAGCTGACACAGCCCAGACAGGAATCTGACCTGCTGCCAGGCAGTGTGAATACTCACAGGAGTCAAAAACAAAGGCCTGCCCAAGAAGGAAGTGACACCTCCCTCCCTGACAGGATGGCTAGTGAAGTGCTACATCAAGGTAGTTAGCTTCCAAGCATGCACCGTCTGTAATATGCGTTCAAGCTGACTCCCAAAGGATGAAGCCACCCTCCTCTGCCACCAGGCACATTTGCACCCAGGCAGGTGAGAAAGTCAGAGGGCGTACACCCCCAGAAGGATAGCCAAACTCCTAGGATAGACTACCTGGTCAGTACAGCCAAGGAAAGTTTTTACCATTTTTAGAAGTGGCCGAATAGAGGATTCTGGATAGAAAAGGTGCCACACCCCCCTGGATGTGGGCACCTCACAGGCGGATTAGCAGCTGGGGCAAGTAGCTCATTGGCCACTTGCACCCACACTCCTAGCACCCCAAAATCTAGGATTTAAGGGACACACCTGACACCAGAACCTCAGATTTGTGAAGACTGCAAAAAAGAACAAAGAAGAGACACAAAACTGTAACAACAGAAGCTGCATAAATCAAAGGCAGGATGCTTTACCCCGGTGACAACGCTTCTGGAAATGCATGACTGCAGCTCGTCTTGGACTAAAGACCATCTCCCCCAGACAGAGGGACCCCTTTGAGAGCCAAACCGCAGGTAAAAACAACATCCCGGAACCAAAGAATTGTTGCCCATCAGACCCTCCAAAACTAGATGGTCCAGTGCATTGTGGGAAACGTAGTCCTAACCACTAGCAAGTTTCAGGTGGCTACAATTTTCTCCTAGACCTCCGAACATCAAAGTATCATCTTTCTGACCTTACCGCTATCAGTGCTTGCTGGTGACCAGTCCGGTTACCAATCCTTTTACTTAACGCTGCAACCAGAGGCAACCACACAACACCTTCAACTGACCATGACAATGGCCCATTTGTCCAACTTTAGCATCTGTTTTCCTCTCAGCACCATCTAAGTGATAAAAACCAACTCTCCAGCGGATCCTGATTCAGCACCAAGGAAAGCCAGGACAATTCTGCACCCGGCCCCCAGGCCAGGTAAAATTGAACTGACTGGCTTTGTCCTGGGATCCATATCACCTTATCCCTCCGTGGTTTCCATGTTACTCGACCTGCAAGTGACCGATTGTCACACTTGCCTTTTTCATGTTGACCGCAATGGTAAAGTTTACAGCACTAAATTGCACTGATTAATGATTTCTTCTAAAATCCATAACTCTGAATATCTGCATCCAACTGTGTTTTTTTAGTGTCTAAATTTATATAAAAAGCTGCTTTAGTTTTTTTAATTGGTGTTGGACTTCCTTCGAGTCATATAAATCACTTATCGTCCATGTTAGTGCTCAAAATTGCTTAACACATGTTACTCTAGTAAAGCACGACTGCTCTTTGCCACACTACCAGGACTGAGCTAAGGATTTATTATTGTGAATCCAAGGACTATATTTGGGGGATCATGTTCGTATTACATGGTGAGGCCTAACCTGCACCACAACATAATACTCCACTTTCCTACATTGATGTTACATTGGTGGGATCCTGAACTTGTGTTTAGCAATACCACTTGGTCATAAGTTAATATTGCAACAAATATTGAACTGGAATTTCGGGGCCCTGTATAAAACCCTGTTCCAAAGTTACAGTTATAAAAGTTTAGAAAGTTAGGATAAAGGTTTAAAAGGTTTTTTTTGTAAGTTTTAAAAAGATCCCAACTTTTGGATAATGTCAGTTATCTTAGTTCTGAAGATCAGTGATCTGAGAGTTCTGTGAAAAGCAAGAGACATTGGCTATATGCCAACAAACAAAAAGGAGGAACTTGAGAGAGCCCTCAGCTCCTCTGAAAAAGAGAAATTAGAGAGAAAAGCACACTCCTCAGAGGAAAACCCTGAAAAGGGTGAGGATAATTTCCTAGCCCAAAGTGATGTGGGGGAAGAAGGTAAAAACCAAACATCTCAACCCTTTCCCAGACCCCCTTCACCAGTGGGAAGTGACAGGAGTCACTCTAACAGACCCCTACTGGAATTGTGGTAGGGAGCTTTGATGAAGAGCTTGACTTTCTCTCACTAGAGGAGAAAAAGCTTGAACTTGTTGAACTTCAGGAAGGGAGACTAGCCCTTGAAGAAATAAGTGTCAAGATAAGCTTATGGCCAAATGATAATGGTGGTAGCAATTTTAAAAGGGAAAAAGAGAAAACCTTAGATATTGATAAATGGTTTGCAGCCTTTGAGAGGGTCTGCAAAATAAGGAGGATAGGACACCAGCACTGAGGGCTCTATTGCAGGAGTTTTTCTCAGTGAAGGGCATCAATAGACTTCTGACCCATAATGAGGTAGTGGCCTACAAGCATATGAAGGAAACCTTCATAGGAGGTTTTGGACTCACCACAGAAGAGTACACTGTGAAGTTTAGATACACCCATAAAGGTCAAAACTAGAGATGGGTGGATTGTGTAGACTCCTCAGTCAAAGCACTAGAAGGCTAGATAAAAGGCAATGAGGTGGACACTTGTGATGGGCTGTATAATTTAATTATGAAAACACATATTTTATTCATTTGTACCACAGAGAAATTGCATCAGCATTTGGTGGATTCAAAGTTGTCTTCTTCCAGAGAGCTGAGGAAGATAGCTGAGAAGTGAATCAGACCCAGGGTTACTAAGAAGGCCCATGGTCGGTGTGACCACAAGAAGTGTGTTCAAACTTCCCAGCAGGGCAAGGAGGTAAGCAACAGCAAAGATAAAAATAAGGAGTTCTCTAAAGGCCCACACAGTTCTTCTCAGGAGGGTGGTTCCAAGACTTCTCCCAGTCCAAGGGTAGGGTTTACCAAGGTAAGAACTGGGATCCTACAAAGACATCTGGGACATGCTATGACTTTCACATGTTAAGGCATAAGGAGGAAGATCCAGAATGCTCTAAAATGTCCCCCAGTGATGGACAATTCAAGGGCTGGCTAGCATAGGAGTGGACATGAAGTGTACTTTGGAAAGGCCAGAGGATACACTGAGGCTACTTTAGTTCAATTCAATTCAATATGCTTTATTCGATCCTTCCTAAAAAAATCATAAAAGCAGAAGCAATAAAAACCAGCATGTATCATCATACTTTAGTTTCCCTGGGCGAGGTTGATATTAAAGCCCTGGTAGTATTACCTCTAAGCATGGAGAAGTACAGGCAAAGGCCCGAAATCAATGGTACTGAAGTAGAGGCTCTATCGGATACGGGTGCCAGTGTCACTATGGTGGCAGCTAGACTGGTTTCCCCAAGCCAAATGATACCTGGTGTTAGTCACCAGATGACCAGTGCTCACAATGAGAATAAGCTCCATCCAATGGCCTTGATAAGCTTAGAGTGGGGGGGTGTCACTGGCCCAAATAAGTTGATTGTGTCCCCAGCCATACCAGTGGAGCATCTGTTGGGAAATGATCTGCAAACTTCTGCATGGGCAAAAGCAGAAAGGAGGGCTCGTGCAGAAATACGGGGCCTTCCTGAGTTGGTGTGTGTGACGATAAGAGCACAGGTAGCACAACAGGGAAGTAATTGAAACTTGGAGCCTGAAACAGTGGCCCAAGGGACCCAAAATCAGAAAAAGGGCAAGCAGTCTGCTAAGGCAGCTTCAAAAAGGTCACAGGACCGGGGGAGAGTTCTCCTGATGGAGATGCCCTTGTGCCCAAGGAAGTAACTGCAGCTGAAGGAGCTTGTCCTGGCCTGGCAGAGTGTCTTAGTGCAGGGGTACCCTCCAGAGAGGACCTATGCCAAGGACAAAAGTCATGTCCTACTCTTGAAGGCCTTACGCAGCAAGCTGCAAGACAAGAAGAGGGAGATGTCAGTGGGACCCACCGGGTCTACTTGGTAGATGGGCTTCTGTACACTGATGCCAGGGTCCCCGAACCAGAGGCAGCAAGAACAATGATGGTCCCTCAAATGTATCGTGAGTTCATTCTCACTTTAGCACATGATATCCCCCTAGCTGGACATCTGGGACAAACCAAAACCTGGGATAGGTTGGTTGCCCATTTATATTGGCCACAGATGTCTGGAAATATGAAGTTGCGTCACACCTGTATCACTTGTAAAGCCAGTGGCAAGATAGGGGACAACCAAAGGCTCCCTTTATTCCAGTTCCAGTGGTTGGAACTCCCTTTGAGAGGGAAGGAATTGACATTGTTGGTCCCTTTGACACTCCAACTACATTTGGGAACAGAGTTATTCTAGTGATAGTGGACCATGCCACTAGGTACCCAGAGGCAATGCCCCAAAGGACTGGCACTGCTCCTTCAGCGGCAAATATCTTTTACTTGGTATTTTTTTGCGCCAGAGTGGAGTTTCCTAAAGAGGTAGTTTCTGAGAGAGAGACACATTTTACAAATATCTCTGGGTGTAGGGGGAGGGCGTCTTATATCAGCATATATAAAAGCTATGTGGAATGAATGTGGTGTGTCCTGTAACTTTACCACCCCTAGACAAATGGTTTAGTTGAAAGGTTCAACAAAACCATGAAGGGCATGATAATGGGACTCTGTGAAAAACTCAGAAGAAAATGGGATGTCCTGTCACCCTGTCTCTTGTTTGCCTACAAAGAGGTACCACAGAAGGGGGTTAATTTGGGCCCCTTTGAACTTCAGTGTTGGCCATTCTGTGAGGTTTCAATTGAGTGTAGTGAAGGGAAGATGGGAGAAACCTCTCAAAGAATCCAAGAAAAACATAGTGGACTATGCACTTGGCCTGCATTCACGTATGACTGAACACATGGGGAGGGCAAGTAAAAACCTGGAGGCCAGCCAAGCACTTCTCAGGCTCTGGTATGAAGAAAGGTCACCACTGGTTGAGTGCCAACCAGGTCACTTGATGTGGGTGTTGGAGCCTGTGGCTCCCAAAGGCCCTCTAGGACAAGTGGACTGGGCCCTAACCCATTTTGGGGAAGAAAGGGGAAGTCACCTACTTTGTAGGCTAAGGCACCCCTAGGAGCCCTCACAGGGTACTCCATGACAATTGTCGAAATCCACACCAAGACAGGGCTAACATGACCATGATGATGATCACTGATGATGGTCAGGAGGAGGAAAGGGAGCCCCTCCCTGACTTACTGTCAAGCAACACTCAAGATGGTTCAGTGGAGGGTATTGTCTTGTCATACTCCCTTGCTGACCAACAGCAGACTACATGCAGTAAGTCCTAAATCAGTTGTTTGAGCTCTTCACGTTGGCCCCTGGATAGACATTGTGTGTGAAGACAGAAGCTTGCCAAGCCCCTGAATTTTGACTTCGAGACAGAGCTGTACATTCCACTCATTCCGCTGGCAACAACAATCTCTGCCCTGAACGGTACCACGCACGCATCCCACACAACATGTTACAGTTCCCTCTGATCGGTGAGGAGTGAAAAGAAGTGAAGAGCGAAAACATCCCCTCCCCACTTTGCAGCTACGTGCGAGCACAGAAAATGGAGTCTGTTACAAAAGATGGAGTCAGCACAGAAAATGGAGTCAATTATGACAGATGGAGCCAATGGTCAATAAATCATTCTTAGTATCACTACACCACCTTTCACCTGCGAACCCAAGGACATCATCTGCTGTGTTCCTTAGGGCTCATCCCTCAGCCACACCCTCTTCAACACCTCAATGAAAACCTTGGCCAACATCATCAAATCCCACGGACTCAAAATCATATATTACGCAGGCAATACTCTACTCATCCTCTCCCTCTCCAAGGACCCCACCAGAACCAGCTTCCACAGGTGCATGGCAAACATTGCTAATTCGATGAGAAACAACTTCCCGAAGCTCAACTCTGATAAAACAGAAATACTAATCGTCTGCAACAACAACACTCCCTGGAATGTTTCCTGTTGGCCCGCTTAGCTAGGACTAGCACCCTCCCTGCAAGCTTACCATGAAGTCCCAGATCAACACAGTATCCTCTCCCTGCTTCTTCACTCTGCACATGCCACTAAAGATATTCAAGTGGCTCCCCCTGAACACTAGACGCACCATCACACAAGCCCTCATTACCAGCAGACAGTACAACAGCAAAGCTCTCTACTCAGGTATCACTTCACACCTCCTCCAGAGGCCTCAGACTATTTAGAATGCCACAGCCAGACTCATCCTCGACCTCCCCCCATGGATCCACATCACCCTTCACCTCAAGGACCTCCACTGGCTCCCTGTATGGAAGAGGTGTCAGTTCAATATGCTCACCCACTCATACAAGGCCCTACACAAGCTAGAACTGACATACATTAATCACCTACAGAGCTTCTACCAGTTACCCAGTCAACTACGCTTCACCTCTCTCTTGCTCACCCACACTTTCCGTATCAACAGAAGCATGAGAGGAGAATGCTCCTTCTCCTACAACCACAGTGAAGACATGGAATGGCCTTCTACTGCAACTCTGGACCTCCCTAGCTGTTCTGGAATTCCAAAAAGTTCTCAAGATCTGGCTATTCGACTGAATCCCTTGGACCCTGCAAGCATCTGGTTACTCCCTTGGGTCATTAGATGGGCTATACAAATCGATATGATTAATTGAGTTCACTTTCTGGACCTGCAGAAAGACTCTCAGAGGTCTGTCTGCTGCTTCGACCTGCTGTACAATTCAGATGACTGCTTTGATGCACCTAGAAGGACTGCTTTGGTGCCGAAGACTGCCTTGAACCCTCAGAGGCCAAACATGCTGCTTGATTCCTATTTCACTGCTTAATCCCAAGACTGCCAGCGTGACTCCAATTGTTAGTTGGCTGTCCTCCTGATCAGAGCCTTGGGGACAGAAAAGGCTCCAACCATCTTTAACCTGCACATAGACGAGTGCGTCCTGACCCTCTAAGTGGTGCCTCTCCGGTCCTGTACCCTTGTAAGTGTTGCTAAAGATGTCCAGATAGCCATAATTCAAAATGTAGAACTTAGAAAATTGTTCACTAAAAATGCTCTGAGAACCAAGAGGAGACCAAAACGGCGCATCACTGGTCGGCAGTTCCTGCTACTCTCTTCTCCACAGCAGCAAATTCTAGTTGTCCTTCACAGAACGGGTACGCAGCCTTGTGAAGCCTGCGTTGGCTACAGTTTCCATCTTTGTCCCACTGGATAGTTTCGTCTTCCAAAAAAAAGAGACTGAGTCCAAATGTAGAAGCCTTCACCACAATGTCCTCCGGTGGCTAAGTCTGAAGTTAAGTACCGAACAGGCTCAATCCACTCTTATATTCGACCAGCACTTTATCGTGGTCGGCCAATCTTTTCGACTTTGACAGGATCTCGCATGACTAGATGACCTTGGTTGGCGCTTTGATCTTTTAGACTTTAGTTTTACCCTAAACTTTAAAAATTCATAACTTTAGTTCTACTGATTGGATTTTTGTCATTTTGGTGTCAAATAATTTATTGTGATATACTGTGTTTTCTAAATTGGGGTGCCATTTTTCTTGTGTTGTGTTTTCACTTTATTACTGTGTGCTACATAAATACTTTACACTATGTTAAGCCTGACTGCTTTTGTGCCAAATGTTAAGCACAGGTAAATTATGATGTGACCTTAGTGGTTCACCCTGACAGGGATTTTAGCTGTTGCTTGAGCAGGGTTAACACCCCACTCAACCAGCAACCCACACCACTGTCTAGACAAACATCCCTGCTCCAGTAGTGCTGGGAAATAAATGATGACCACCTCTCCTTGAGATACTTTGGCTGTGCCCCAGGACATCCACAAATTATATGGAGCTCTTTCTGGCAGCCCAAACACAGAGCAGACCCTGCTGGTGGGACGTCTGCCTTCCTGATGCACCACAGAACCAAATATGCACATTTCCCCCTCACCATAGGAGCTTATGGGGCAATGCTTCACTCAGCTAAGCCAGCCTGAGTGCTTTCTTTGTTGCAGCTGCTCAGCTATTCAGTGAAATCATTATTATATACATATCCCCTGTGCTTCTTTTTTCTTAGTTACCCCAGCACCTTTGTTTAGGACACCAGTGGATCCATTTAAGACTGTACAGCAAACCAACCCCACACAGCCAGGTAGGGTATGCTTTGCCCAGCACTATTTTAAGTGCCGGTGGGAGAGACAGGACCTTTTACATCTCATGGCCACTGGTTGTAGTACGGACTGGTGGATCTCTGCAGTCTCACTCATTCACTCTCTCCTAACAAGGGCAAGGGAATGGTTAGAGGAGGCAACTGACAGTTGATTGGGAGGGCCCAAGGGTTGGCTAAATAAGTGATATGTTATTTAAATCCTCTAAGCCATAATGGTATTAACATTCCATTGTAGATGGCATCCCTTCGGTGTTGTTAAGGCAGCACTTTGCACACTGGCACTTTGATGTTATTCTATGGATCCTTCATAGTTTTATTGTATTTGATGAATTTTAAATTCAATACACTTTTATTACAGTTTTGTTGCTCTTAATATATTTATTAGGGCTGCCCTTAAACAGTTTACCTCCAAACGCTATTGGTTTTTAAGGAGCAGACGTGGACGATTGATGCCCTTTATTTATATAATATTGATTGTATCTAATTGTATATATTTTATTCTCTGACTGTGTATTTCATGTAGTGTCATTAACTCAGGTTCTTTCTTCTCTTCCGCAATGTTTTAAGGTTGAAGTATATAATTCCACTGGATTGTATGATTGTCAAGAGTTACTTTATCAATGGCAGAATCCTCACTACCACTGACATACTTTTTGTTTGTCTTAGATAGGCCTAGTCCAAGATCTGCACTTTATTGTACTATCTTAATAACATCATTGGACTGTATGTGAACGTTTATAACTTAAAGTCAAAATAAAGTATTTATGATTGTCCCTATGCCCGGGGTACTAGCCCTCCCTGGGGAGAGGTTTTGATTTTGATGAGCCTACCATGTCCTTGGCACCCAATTCTGCAAGGGCCCTCACCCTCTGCTGGGGTAGTCCCAGTAGTCTGGGTGCAGGCAGCATAGGGTGGACCTTCCCCCTTGAGGCTATTGGGGATCAAGACCCACTCTTGATATTTTATCACCAAGTCCTCCTTCATGGCAAACCTGAAGTAGGCTGCATGACCCCATTCACTTTTTGGCTACTTTCTCACGGCACTGGCAATCCCTGAGAGAAAATGAAGGAACTGCGGCTTTGTTACAGCTGATCTGCAACAGTGGCTTTGGGAACCAGCCAGGGAGTGCCTTTTTGAGGGATCACAACAAAGACACGTTTCCCCAGCTCCAATGAGTCTCTTTTTAGACATGTTTTGATGCATTTTGCTCCTGGCAGCAGGCTCTACCCACCTGGGCCCGTATTACAGAAATATCCCTGGGGCACAACGGGCATTTATGCCCTCTGTGTGAGCACCAGGGGCACTTTGGTATTACAGAATCCCAAAGAGGCTCACCATCCAGAAAAGATGTTAGTTCAAGATCCTCATGCATGCCTACAAAGATTTCCATGACCTAGGATTGGCCTACATCAACCATCGACTGAACTTCTACCAACCCTGTAGACAACTGCGCTCCGCCTCAGTCGCTCTTGCACCCCCCGCATCTGTCGCAACCGCAGCAGTGGCCGCTCCTTCTCCTACATCACTTTCAAGACTTGGAATGACCTTCCCCTCCAGCTTCATACAGCTTCGTACAGCCCCCTTGCTGGCAGACTTCATAAAGAGACTCAAAACCTGGCTCTTCGATGGAGACACAGCACCTAGATACCCCTAGGGGTGACAGTGTTGTGCTTCACAAGTTGTGTTTGATTGATTTGAATGAATGACTGATAAAATTACCTCAGTGTTAACCCCAAAGCTTTTGAAGGGACCACAGGGCAGGGCAGGAGAAATAGAATACAAGTGTGTGTGCCGAGATTTTATGTCTTTCCCACCCTTTCAACCATCATATTTCACCCCTTTTATAGCCCAGAAATGTCTTGAGCCTTCCTGGGGATTAACAGGATACCTACAATGTCACAGTCTTTGGGTTTAACACTGGGGTCAATATCAAACAGGATTTTTATAGGCAATTAGTAGTAATTCCTCAAGGCTTCCTTGTGGTCCCTCAGCTGAAGTTGTCTCATACTTGTTTTATTAAGCTCAATAGGCCCTTAACGTCCTGTGACTGATTAATAGCTTCCACCGGTTATAATACAAAGGCAACCTGAATGTGAGGTCCAAAAAATCAGGGACTAATGCAGGGTGCGTGTGCGAGTAAAGAGGAGCACAAGTCTCTAGAGGGTTGGTGAAAGTTCAGTCAATGGTTGATGTAGGCAGGACCTATGTCATGGTGGGAGATGGTCGAGAATGTTCAGGGCCACAGTTTCTCCATGGTTGAGAAGTGTTATGATGTCATCTGTGGCAGCGATCAGTGCATTCTCAGTGATGTGGTTGGCACGGAATCCTGATTGTGAGGCGACCAGTAAGTGGTTTTGTTCCAGGAATGCAGGGAGCTGCTGGTTGATGGCTTTCTTGAGTACTTTGGTCAGGTTGGGGAGCAGGTAGATCAGGTGAAAATGTCTGAGAACGCTGGAGTCGGCGGAGGCTTTCTTTAGGCTGGTCTGACATTTGCATGTTTCCATCTGTCATGGAAGGTTGCTGTGGAGATGGAGGTGTTGAGGATGCTGGTGAGTTGCGTGCTGTTGGGTTTGTTGCGAGGATGCAGAGATGGTGGGGGCAGGGGTTGGTGGGCACCCCGGAGTGGGTGGACGACATGATGGCTGAGGTGTTGTGTTTTAACTTTAATACTGTTTAAGTACAGCATAAATGCTACACATCTTGCTTCTATAGTTAAACCTATCTGGTCTGTGCTACAGCTACCTTCGGGTGCACTCAGGTTTATTTAGTAACTTTTGTGGTTTACCATAATAAAGTTTGTGAATATTACCTGAGTTGGGTTTTCACCTCTTTTCAACTAATGTACCACAAAGCCCCCAGCCTGCAACCCGAATGTTATAGAGGAAATGTAGATTTATTGAGGCACAGCTTCAGCATATGGGTGGCAAAGTGAAAGTAAACTACTCCCAAAGAAATCTCTATTTCTTCCACAGCTGTCATCCAGTTATCCCTCTCAACTTAAGGCATTTCTGAAACATAGAGATCAAGGGGAATTCAGGTTTGTGTGGCTTCCATGTACCTCAGCATGTTTCCTTACCAAGAAAGCCCTGCAAACAACATAAAAATGTCTGAAACAGACAGGGGCATATTTATGAGCCCTTTGCATGTCTCTTGCACCATGCAAAATGGTGCAAGAGCCACGCAAAGGAAAAATGAGATTTATGAAGCCAAGCAAGGTCACCTGGCGTGGTCCTGAATGGCTTCAAAAATCTCAAAAAATGCAACACAGCTCAAATCACTGTGTTGCATTACTCTGTACCAAGGAGGCATTTCCATGGGCATTTAGTGAGTGTTTCCACGCAAAATCCATGGATTGTGACGCATTCACAGATTCACAAGAACAGGTAAACCTGGGAATGTGTCAACAAGATATGCCTCCCAAGGAGACGTGTAAAGGAGGCGAAATATCTTTATTTCTCCTTGGTATTTCATCTTTCTATGTGTTAAGTATTTTGCAATACACATAGAAAGAGGAAAAGGCCTCACATGATTGTTTTTGTGCAGGAAGGGGGCTCCTCCTGCGCAATAAAAATCCTGCATGCAAAGCAGGCACCAATGCACCATGGTGCAAGGGTGCCTGTATAGGCGTTAATCAGCCCATTGTTCGCTAGTGCAGGAGAAAGGACAGGAATGTACCATATTACTTTAAGTGCTATGCATTCCTGCCCTTTCCCGGTGATGCAGTGCAGGGCAGCAAGCTGACTTTCTGCACTCTGCCATTTTTTCATAAATATGGCCCACAATGTCTTCCCACAGGAAATGGCTGCAACATATTGGCCTGTAGTCAGCTGGCACCCAAGAACCCTGCAAATCCTGAACATTTCTGGAAACTAGTGACCAAGGGACATCCACGGTGGTGTCACTTGTATGGATCAAAGTACAGTTTCTGACGGAGAATGTCCTGCAAAGGTGTCAAAAACAGGCCAACGATCAAGGTCTCGTTCCCACTGTCTGCTAATAAAAATGGCTCACCACATGTGGGTGGACCTAATGCACTCCATAGGAAAGGAAAGGGCAAAAACTGTAAAAATGTGAAGAGCGCATTTACACTAAATCGACTTTTTTGATTCTTGTAAGTAAGGTGTAAAAGTTGAGTGGTAGGACTTTTGTCAATCTCCTCAGATCGCAGAACTATTCCTCATGGAAATGTGAGACAAGTCAGTGATTTTAGCCAAGCTGTATGTTCCCAGGCAGTCATGCCATGCTACACTGAACTTCCCCACATGTCTAGTTCTCCAAATTGTCAGGGGTTGGTAGGTTGTCCTAGGAGCCGTCCAACCATCAGCCAAAAATACCACCTCTACCTTCATTGCCAGAAAGATTAAAATTATAAGGATAAATCTTGCTTTTCCCACGTTAGATGCAGCCATTCCTATTGTAGGTGAATGGGGTACTGTGTTTTGGAACAAACGAATGGGGAGACAGAATCGTAGAACTTTTATATTGATTGAACGTCTCTCTATTTTTGACTTCCAAATGTAAGACAGTGTGAAAAAAAAACATTTTGAAAAGTCCCACCTGATTCACTTGAATTTATGGGTATCCCCAAATTGCAGGATGAATAATTACTATTCTTAACTCAGGTTTCTGGAAACATTTAAAAACTGCATAGCTTTCCTTCTATCAATTTCTCCATCATTAAATTTTACCTTATTAATTGCTGCATGGTTGGTGCACAATAAAAAATCATTATAAAAAGCAACTTCATTGATGGTTCTGATGTTTGTGTGTTTCTGACAGCCAAGAAATGCTATATACAGTTATTATAAGAAGAGAATGATGGATTTTATAGTATATACGTTTTGCAGATCAGTCACCGGGACAAAAAAATTAAAGATGAAATTATTGCCACCTAATTCTATTTTTTTACTTCTTATTTTAATTATTTATAGATTTCAATGATTTGTTTATTTGGAAAAACCATGATCCCTGTGCTGAATTTACTTTATTTTGTTGAGCTGTTCATAGAAAAAAATGCATAAGTCCTTGCGGTATTCTGGCTATATTTTGTCTACTTTCTCAATTTCCTCAAGGGGAGTTAACAAACCCTGGACATAGCTAGAATCCCCAAATATATCCACCAAGATATCTTTTGTGAAAAACACTTATGAAGGCTTATATGCAAACCGCCTCAAATGTGAACTAGCATTGGGGTGGGGAAGAATGCCAGAGCACCCAATGGGTCAAACTATGTCCTTTTTATCTAGAGATAAGCAATGGGCAGGAATAATATGTTTTTGTTTTTTGGTTAATCTTTCTTTATTGATTTCAAGTGCATAAAAGTAGAATACAATAAAATGTATATGCCATTTCGAAGGTTGCTGACAGCCTATCACACCTAAACAGGCATCTCTAGATGCATTCTCGTCGGAACCCAGAGCACTTGCCATGGCGTATCTGGATTCTATGCACATCCCTTCTCGCAACAAGTGTGAGAGAGACATCACCAGCTGTGTAATGCTCTAAGAAAGGCCCATATCACTGATAAGTGAAAGATCAATGGACCGGATAGAAAGAGGCAGGATAAGATAAGATGGGATGAGACGTCACTCCAGTCCAGCACTCCATGGGAACAGGAATGCCGGAGGAAGTAGGGGTCCCGTCCCCCTCCACGAAGTAGACTTGTTGTGTATGGTTGATCTTCCTGCCCTTTGAAAAGTCCCCATAGGAGCCTATAGTGGCGGGGCCAAATCAGTGTATTGAGAGAAAGTCCCTGAACCCAAATTGCCATCCCACTCTGAGGCTGTGCTTGTAAAAAGTGTTCCCAGCTGAGGTCAAATTTCTCTAGCTAGTCATTGAGCCTATATATGACCCACCTGTAGGAAGCTACTCTGATCATTACTTGCACCCATAGCTGAACGTCAGTACTGTTTATGGATCTCCAAAGCCAAAGCATGCAAAGTTTGGCTGTGGCCAATGAAGAGGCAAACCATCTTATCATGTATTGGGTGGTGTCTGGGAGGTCCGCCTTGTCGTGCAAGAGTGTCATCTGGTCCGTAAGATAGCCATGGCATCCTAGAACTTGTGTCATGTAACCCAAAACTGCTCCCCCCATGAGCTTTTTCATAGGATGAGTACTATTACACAGCTCAGATGTTTGCATCTCCAGCACTTCGCCACAGGAAAGATCCCCGTATCGTGCAGCCATTTGGGGGTCCAATGCCATCGATGGAGTATCTTGAACTGGCTAAATTTAAGGCGCGCCTCTCTCAGGGCTTGTCTAGTGTGGCCATTAAATCAGGTCCAGTCATCATTCTGATAGTCAAGGAGCAAGCAATCAGTCCACCAAGTCTACGTGATGTGGGGCGAGAAAAAATCTTATCTGATAACAGTTTTTATAGGCCTGATACCATACACCTATAGGTTTGCAACTTGAAAAGGTAAGCCAGGAGAGAAGAGTTGGGCAAGGTCCTGGGCAGTGGTGGGGTCAGGGAGCAGAGGCAATGTTGCAGATTCCCTGCAGTAACCCCTTGTGAGTCTGAGTATTGGGATTTGTCCAAGTGCAGGTCAGGGGGGATATTCCAATCTCCTCCCAGGAGAATATACATCTGTGGGTGCTGTAGATGTGTTTTGGAGAGGTTTCTGAAGAGGTTAATCTTGTGTGTCATTGGACCATAGATAGACCACATCAGAAGGGTGTGATGTTGTTTGTTGTATGGAAACCTTAATCAGAATATAGTTGCTGGTTGTGTCGGTCCATTGCTTGAGCAGTTTGATTGGAGGCCCTTCCAAATGAGAATAGCTACACCCACATTACAATATGACTGTGAAGGGGATCTCAAAGAGGAGTCATCAGGAGTCACTTTGGAGGCAAGATATTTTGACCCTACCCAGTTTGTTAGTTGTTTCTGACTTTCAACCTCAGATAGGTGAGTCTCCTGGATGAGCGGTAAATAAGGGTGCAGAGTGTGTAGTTATGTTAGTAATTTATTCTGCTTCAGGAAGTGAGTCATTCCATTCACCCTAAGTGAGAGGATCTCAAGTTTATGCATGACATAGGGCATTTACCCATGGAGCACGGGCAAAGTCAAGTGAGAGCACTCACTGGGACAGGGCTCGAGATGGTCCACTCAACCGTATGGTTCACTCATAAGCCTCCTTGGAGGTAACTGTGGCTGTGTTGCAGCTGCTCACCTGGGGGGTAAGAGGGGAGGAGGCAAGAAGGGGGGTGGGCAGCTGGGCGCTCTAATAAAGCCTGAAGAAAAGTGAGCCTACTGGGAATCAGTTGGCTAAGGCTGAGCAGGGTGACAGCAACGCAGCAATATCCAGGCCCTAGGAGAGTACCTTCAAGGACTTGTCAGTAGATGTTGTGGACATGGTAACATATACCCAACACCTTGGGTCTCTAAGTATGCGGCCTCCACAATGAGAGCAACCCACTCAATATCAGTAGTGTCTGCAGAGGTGTGCACATATTAAAAGGTATGAGTCCCAATGGAGACTCTGTGTCACAACCACCCGTAGGGGAGTGGGGAGAAGGTGGCCCCTATAATAAACATGAAGCAGGTAAGGTAAACATGCAGGGCAAGAGCCCGGCAAGCATTGCAACTCCAGCATTCATGCAATACCTCTATCAGACCTTTGTACCCATATCAACCCATATCAACATTGCAAAGGATATAAAGCAAGAGTCCAGGTCATTCTGATCCTAAGCATCCCATCACTTCAGGACAATCCATTGCAAGTTGGACTGTTACAGGGACTTCAGGGGTGAGCATGATTTACCCTGTGGTTTATGACATTTCCCCATCTGATTCTGTTTCACGCCTCACACCCATTGCTGCATTATTTCTTCCAGACATCACTGTTTGTTTGACTGGGAGGAAGTGGAACCATCTTGAAATTGAGGGGTTGTGTCACTGGTGGCTCACTGGTGGGGAGACATCCATCTCTGGGCCATCGTGAGAACCTAGCTAGCTTTCTAACTATCCAGGGTCATCAAATTCTTGTGTCTTACTGTGATGGTTGGCCAGTGTGGACGCAGGATCCAGTTGCCCATAACACAGGTCCAATTTCTTGAGACAGGATTGAAGGTTTAGGAATCTCTTCCTGCATTGCAAAGTCTCCTGAGAAAAGTCCTGAATGATTATAATTTTCAGCTCCCCGTGGTCGAGTGGGTTATGGCGCTTGGCTTCCTGAATTATTTGGCAGAGTTGCTGGTGCCTCAAGAAGCAGGCTATAACCTGCTGGGGTCTGTTGGTAATCTGTGGCCGGCTTGTTCTGAGTCTTTGGGCTCTTTGGAATTCTAGAGGGAGATCTAATTGGAGCTTGGCAATTTCCAGGGTAAAGCATGTCATCAACCACAGCATGTCTGCTCCTTCCAGTAGCTCCGTATCCTTGAGAAGCAGAGGTTATCTCTGTGGTTACGGTCCTCCACCTCCATAACTTTGCACTGGTGGAACAAGTGGTCCTTCTCGCAGTATGGAGGCCGCTATTTTATGCTTCACCTGCTGCAGCCTGTCCTCTGTTTGCTGCATGTGTGTGTGGAAGGAGGAGAGGTCAGAGCATATCGGCAAGATATCCAATGCTATTTTTGCCGTGGTGGTTTTCACCATAGTCACGGAGAGCCAGAGAGCAGTCAGTTCCTTTAGAATAGTGCCCAGTGCAGAGTCTGTTGTTGGGGTCTGTTGTTCGCCATACACCTTTGAGGGTTTCCTTGCCATGGCTTTCACAGACGGTAGCTGCCTACTGGGTGTGAACATGATGGCAAGTATGGCAGGGGAGGGTAGCCTGAACGTGAGGATGATGCATCAGGTGCTGAGGAATGTCTGAGCACCAACCATAGGGCATCCAAGGAGCTGTGCCTGGCCCTGGCAGTATGAGAGAAGTAGTTCCCTGGCAAGGTTTAGAATGGGGTGTCTGACCACGGTAGGATAAGCAGAACACCATGTGGGGGGATACTCATTTAAAGAACAATATAATACAACAGGGTAATCCTGTATTGAATCAATGCGGGTTGGAGACTGCTCAGTAAGACAGAAGCATTCTGTTGCAAATTAAATCTCAGCAAAAAATGATTTGAAAGTCAACCAGTATTTATATCAAATTCAATTCATCCGAATTTTATTTTATTTCCAAAAATCATAAAGAAATGCACAAAACAGTTGAAAATAACACAGTCAGGTGAGTGATGAGAGAGTTACTAAACAGGATCCAAGTGAGAAAAACCATAACCGTACATCGTAAGAGAAGTGCCAAATATGTGAATATAAACAGTATATTGGTATACAACAAAATACAGCCAATGGAAGTAAATATAGTTAGTCACATCAGAGGTGGTACCCAGGGTATGGTTAGATCTGAGGTCTGTCCATAGATGGTGTCGACAGAGTTTCGACCCTGTGTGAGATATAAAGAGTTCTCATCAGGACTGAGAACAACCTGGGGAGCTGAAGAGTTATGTAATATTAATAAAAGTGTAATGGAATTGAAATGTATCCGCGGAATAAAGGAGAATACATACTGGTTGAGATTGCATAGAAGGCCTGAGTACTGGATGGACATCAAGGTTTCTGTCCTGGTAATTTTAGATACAAACACATGCATAAGACCTGTGTGGGCAGTACAAGGTATTAGAGACTGGAATAGTCAGTTATCCTGAGACATGTATGTGTGATGCTATGCTGCTACTTACCAAGGGGAAGATAACTAGTGTGTGTGAACTGCAAGACTCTGTATTCCTAAAGATCAGTGATAATGATCATGGAAATGTAGCCAGGAACACCAGAATGCAAGAATAGATAAGAGTTAAACTCTTGGGTATGACCTACAACTGTAGTGCAAAGGCAAAAGTTAATATCCTTAGAGATTGGAGAATGAATCACAGTAAAAACTCTGAAAAGTTATGGCAAAGAGTATGCCTGAGTGAAGCGATTACCCATGGTATTATGGTATGGGCTGCCTGTGCAGTTCGTCTAAATAGGCGATCTCTCGGTTGGAGAAATGCCAATCTTCTTTCCAAAGAAATTCCTCTATAACCAGCGCATATGTGCTATATATTCAAGGGGTGATATCTAAAAGAGTGAAGTACAAGGGCAAGTGTTAGTACCCTTCTAAAGGTAATGATGTTATTGTTAATTAAATGCTCTTGGTCAGTAGTCTTGAAGTTAACTTGAGTCAAGTGGTCACCCGTGTTTAGTGAAAAGGCAGCCGGAGGGATTCCGGTACAGACGGTGATCTCCCGATCTGAGAAGCACCCATCGTCTTACTCTACTTTGTCTGCAAATGATAAGGACTGGAACATCACCCGTGTAGCATCCACATGTGGAGGCTGTGGCCATCGCGATGGGCTTGATGGGGGTGGGTGCAAGGCAGCATCTGTGTCCCTCACCTGTGAGAAATCTGGAGGGCGTGGTATGGCGCTCCAGTGACAGCATCTGTGAATTAAACACAGGGAGAGCCCAAGTATGGGCAGATTTCTTCGTGTATTGCTAGTGGAGAGAAGGCAAACCAGCATTGGCATAGCCAATAGGTCTCGCCTTTGGGACCTTTTAATTGTTTAGCTTGAGCTATTGGCTATGCCAATGTGTTAAGGTCATGTTGTAGAGCAGTGTGGTTGCTGTCTATGATGTTGAAAAGTTATAATAAAAAAATGTTGGTTCCTCTGATCCACTTTGCTAATGGAGTCCCTGACATTGTCCTTCTGGCTTCTGCCTATGTTAATGTACACTGGTGTACATTGGTGTAAAAATTGGTGGTGCAAGAGCAAAATGAAATTGTATCTGTTGGAGCGCTCCTTTACATTGGATTGTGGCTGTTTTTGCCCTTCTGTCACTCATCCATGTCTGCATCCAGTGCATATATTTTTAGTTGCCCTCATTGTTTGGTCATTTAGTTTATGTATTTTGTTGGGAAAGAGTTTATTTATATTTTAACTGGAGAGTGTTGGCAAATTGATTTTTTTTTACATGCGTTTGACTTTTCAAGTTTAAATGCTGTATTGGGTAATTTATAAAAAAAATTAAAAACATAAAAAATCTCGCTCAGGGGCACAGGTAGATCATCTGTTAATTTATCGAGCTGTGGGCCCCATAAAAAAGCCTTGACAGAGGCAATCATTTTGTATTTTGGCAAGCAACAATGTTTTTCTTGCGTCAGTAGGACATAAACAACAACTGTGGTATATGCGGATGTAAAGCTTTCCTTGCATGCAGAGAGTAGTCATAGCAAAGACTGCAGCACTCTTGGAAACATAGGTGCAGTATTCTTTGTTACAATTACAGCGTGTACAGCAGAAATAGTAATACAAGCTCTGCTCACACATACAGCAGCTGATCATGGGGTAGTCATTGCCTCCCCTTCTATCCCAACAGATTGAGAGCCTGGCCCGCCTCTACCAGTCAAGCCCTCTGTGATTCAAAGGCAGGATTTGGGGGCTCTCTCTGTTTGTGAGTAGAATCATTTTAATCCTTGGTTACTAGCATTCAGAAACACTAGCGAGGTCGCTGAAAGAGGAGTTGGTGGTTAGGTAAAAAAATAAAGATGAGGGAAGAGGAGGTGGTGGGTCATGGGGGGGCAAAAGCATTGGTTCAATCAAAACAACAACTGAGGGTGAGGGGGTGGTGGGTTAACATGTAGTAAAGACGGCTGCAGATGCACTTTTATGGAATGCTTGCTAAGTGTTTCTGTGTAATGTAAGCAGTGCTCATGCAAAGCGCTTCAGGCACTTCACGTCGAGTTGGCGCTACATGTATACCTGATAAACGGAAATAAATAGAGGGCAGTTCGGTTCTGGATCCCTGTTTAATGATAAATAACAATCTAAAACACCATATATAAGAAATAATCACAACACCCATAAATGAATAATAACCTAGAAGCAGACTTGACCATCCTGAAAGAAGAATGGAAATGAATTTAGGCCAACCAAATTGAGTAGCAATAGTGTTAAAGGGCTGGGGATTCTCTTGTATAATTACTTGTATTTCTGACATCCAAGCAATATTGTACCCATGCGTAAGTCCAGTCAGAGTTCCCATAACACAAACTCTACTTTCAACACTGGGAAGAGCAAAACCAAGTACACATGCAGAAAGCAGAACTGTCTCTGTGAGCTGCACATGACAAAAATAAACGTGCTTCCACAGAAAAAAGTAGTCTTTGAAATGACGTACTAAGTGAACAAACCCTTGACTCAGCGAGCCCTTTTTGACAACAGAGGTAAAAGCAGAGCATCCACAGGATACAATTATGCCCCATTAACTCCACAGTTTACCTGCAAACTGTAAACAAGCCAGCCTGGGAGCTGTCTTCGGAGAGAAAACAAAAAAATGTCAGTCACATGGCAGGAACTGGGAGGGACGAATGGTGCAATAAAATGTAAGCAGCTACAGGCCTGTGCACCCACAGTGTAACACGAGATGGAAAAAAATAATAAAATAGTCCTCCCACAAACAGATGAACACAACAAAGCGTAATGATATTGTAACTAGTCCCTGCTCCTTGGAGGAAAAAGGAAAGACAAAGAGGCAGGACTGGCCACTAGCAAGCAAGGATTTTTAAAGGACATTGAAACCAACAAATGAGAAGCCTGGGAATGGCTTAAGGCCCACAGAGATGTATATTAAAGTATACAAGAGGTCGTACGCTTATGCTCGACCTAAAAAATGACGTCTAATCCCGGGATATTTCAATTCAGAGTAGCACAGTTTTTAGGTTTTGCCTGCACAGCGCTTGCGCTGTGCTTGACTAATCTATTTTTTTATATAACCTTAAAAGAGACTTATGTCCCGCCTCTTCTCTTTTCTGGATTCTCATTGGTTCCTGTGTGTGCCATTTACCTTTCCTCCATTTCTTTTGGCTGTAGCATATTTTCCTGCATTTGTCAATGGTCCTTATTTGCTTCTCTTATCAGTTTCCAGTCCCTGAAATACCGCTAACATCTGCTTCGGTGGAACTATATTTTCATAAAGTTTTGTCTCTTACTCTTGAAGCATATTTATATACCAATTTATCACCCGGAGAGATTAAGTGATTTGCATAGAATCACAGGCTGTTGCATGAAGTCACCTGAGACTAGAACTTGGATCCCCAGCTCTTGAGTCAGCAGTTCTGGCCGCTGTGCCACATCCTCTCTACTCCTGTGTTATCTGTCAGGGAGATCTTTCCTTCTGCCGGATGATGATTGATGTAAACAGCTCTTTATTCTTTACATAGGCAAAACTGGTGCATTACTAATGCTTGTTGTGTATTGATAGCGATTTCTTAATGGGACCTCCTGCCAAGGTGGACACTCGTATTTAGTTGGGTACAGGATAATTGGAAGAGAGCCATTTCCAATAAACAAGAGCGCTTGATGCCATAATGACAGTAAGTGGGGGTGTGTATTCATGCCATGTATGTGGCTAACCTTGGAGACAGACACTAGCACAGTGGGAAAACAGAATACAAAGAAACAAGGTGCCAGACAAGTCCTATTTCCAATGCACATAGTCAGTGCAAACATCCAATAAGTTGTACTAAACAATGATTGCAATACAGTAACCAATAAAATGACATGGACATTAATACATGATACACATACATTAAAATAAAAATAAATGACTATAATAATAAAAAATGCAAACTTCTGAAGAAAGAGAAGGGTGTTGTAAAAACAGATGACGAGTCAAAGGACCCACAACTTTATGAAGCCAGGTCAAAGCTAAAAAAATGAACAGTGTAAGTGTGGCAAGTGGAATGGCCAGTCTTTTTAACCCTTTTTACGTGGTCAGGGAACAGGGGTATCTTGTCTGAAATAAGATCAGTTCATGAGGGCAATACATTTCGGCCACTCTTCCATTGTGTTCAGTCCTTGTCTTATTGAATTGCACTTGTCAATTCATTTATACTCCAATCTTTGGAGAGTGTACAATGTATCTCTACCTCTTAGGGGCAGAAGAGTCTTTTCTATGACTTGCCATCTCAGGTCGTCCGCTGTGTGCTTTTTCTCTGTATAATAATGGACCAGAGGGGCAGTTTCAATCAGGCAGCGAATATGGCTCCTGTGTTGGCCAATCCTAGTCATAACTTGCTGAGGTGTTAGTCCAATGTATATCATGATGCAAGGGCACCAAATTCAGTAGATAACATTAGTGGCTGCACAATTGGTGTGGTACTGTAGGGTGGTCTGAATGTTCCAATGCACCATGTTTTTGTGTCTTGTGTGTGCTGGCATGAGACACAACTGCATCACTTGCAGTGACCCTTTATGAGGTTAAGGCAACTTGTGGCTAGAATGGTTTCTGCTGGTTTGGGGATGCTAGTGTTGGCATGTACTTAATGATCCATAATTTGTTTGCCTTTCTTATATGACAAAAGGGGGCGTTCTTTGAAAATTTCTATAGTGTTGAAAATAGACCAATGCTTCTTTGTGGTCTTAACTATCTTGTTCATGTCTGGGCAGTATGTTGTGACACATATAATCTTGTCAGAGGAGGTTTTAGCCTTAGTTTGTAGTATCTCTTCCCTCAGGCTGTACCAAGCCCTTTTCATCGAGGTCTTAACCAATTGTTTTGGGTACCCCTTTCACATAGTTTATTGCTCAGGATAAATCCTTCTTTAAAAAATTCTTCTTTTCATGTGCAATTTCTACATAGCCTGAGAGATTGACCAAATGACAGGCTGCCTTCAAGAGCCAGTGGGTGGAAACTTCTGTATTGTAATAATGTGTTGCATTCTGTTGGTTTTTTGTACAGGGAGACAATGAGATGATTGTAATTGTTCTTGACTTCTAGGTCTAGGAAGGGGAAACTATGACAATCCATGGTGTGCGTGAATTTAAGGTGTGGTTTGCAGTTGTTCAGATACTGGGTGAACAATGCCAGTGTGTCCTCTGGGTCTTTCCAGATCATAAAGATATTGTTAATGTACCTTTTCCAGCAAATAATGTTGCTAAGGTACGGATTGGCATCAATCAATCAGTTATTTGCAAAGCGCTGTGCTAATATTGATGTCGATGTACGTAATGATATGTGTATGTACAAAAACGAACTTGAATCACTGGTGTCAAAATCTCCCGATATGACTTCTGCATCAACCCAGAGTCAGAAATGCGTGGGAAAGCAGGACCCTCGAATTAGGCCTGAGGCTACTGATTGACAGATCACAGGTGGGGTGCCACGTAACCAGCAGGAAAAACGCATGAACAGGAAAAACCTAGATTAGTCCCACAGATAGGCAGTGACACCACAATAGTCTGGGGATATTGGCCCCAATAAACCGCACATGGCCGAAGGGGCAAACGTTCCCAAAATACCATAAAGTTAAATGCCACATGAAGTTAGGAACACTCTCAGAACACAGCGCACACAGAACACAGAGTGATCAAGCGCTCCCCATGCTGGACATCTGGACATGTTACCCACTGGCCCTCATTGGGTCCACGCAAGGTCAAGACCCACCTGCCTTTTTCATCAAGTAGGAATTCTTTATTGCTCCATGACTAAGCCTACATTCCTCTACCAAAACAGAATCTATGAATTGTTTTATGAGTCTTCAAGAAATGTATATAAAGACGCTCAAATGATTGTACTTTGATTCAGTCCTCAGCCCGGTTTCTGTATTATGTACTCCAGGCCATAGTGTTTGATTAAACCAACTGTTCCTGTTATGCCAAACACCTCTTGTCTTTGTTTTTTCAAGGTAAATTCATATTCAAGCATCAGCGGAAAATCACCCATGAGGGTCTCAGGGTGCTAGACTTTGATGGCTGCGGCTTGGTTAATGGTTCATTTGAACAACCAGGTCTTGAGTCCTTTTCTGAATTGCTGGAGCGATTAAGTGGTCCTGAGGTGGAGTGGGCGGTTGTTCCAAGTTTTGGCCGCCAAATAATAGAAGGAGCATACCCCGCTGCTGGCTCAGCAGATCTAGGAGGTGACTGTGAGGAAGAGCGAGGGAGAATATAGGTGTCTGGTTGGTTGGTGTATGCAGGTCCTATGTTGTGCAGTGATTTGTATGCGTGGATCAACATCTTAAAATAACATCTCTTCTGGATCGGAAGCAGTGTAAGTTCTTAAAGTGGAATATGATGTGGGTCAGTCTGAGGAGGTCGATGATGAGCCTTGCTGCTGAGATTTGTATTGTCTTTAGTCTCTTAAAGAGGCGTGCTGTTATTCCTATGTAGAGAGTGTTCCTGAAGTCCAACCTGCTGGAGACAATGGACTGTGTGATGGTCTTTTTGGTGTCAAATGGAAGCCACCTGATGATCTTGAGGAGCATGCGTAGGGTGTGGAAGCATGCAGATGAGAATGTATTTACCTGTTGCTCCATAGATAGCTTGCTGTCTAAGATGATGCCAAGATTTCAGGCATGGTATGCAAGGACAGCGGATAGGCTTTGTTCCGTGCGCCACTATGTCTCACTCCAAGGTGAAGAGTTGTTACTATAGATGAGGACTTCTGTCTTGTCTGTGTTCAGCTTGAGGCAGTTGTCCTTCATCTAGTAGGAAACGTTCAACATGCATCTGTGGAAGTTGGCTCTGGTGGTGGAGTGGTTTTCTGACAGTGAGAGGATGAGCTGGATGTCATCGAGGCTGAAAATGATGTTCAGTCCATGTGATCTGACGATGTTGGCTAAAGGGGTCATGTAAGTGTTGAAGAGGGTGGGGCTGAGGGATGATGCTTGGGGTATGCCACAGATGATCTCCCTGGGTTCAGAGGTGAAAGGTGGGAGACAGAGTCACTGGGTTCTGCCGGTGAGGAATGAGGCAATCATTTGAGGGCATGTCCCTGGGTTCCGATGTGATGGAGTCTGCTGAACAAGATGTGGTGGGATACGGAGTTGAAGGCAGCTGATAGGTCCAGGATGATGAGGGCTGCCATTTTGCTCAGGGCTGTCTCGGTGCTGTGGTTGGAAAGGAAACCAGATCGGGAGGTGTTCAGGAGGTTGCTGTGTTCCAGGTGTTCTGTAAGTTGCTGGATGACTGTCTTCTTGAGAACCTTTGCTGGAAAGGGGAGTAGGGAGATGGGTTGGTAGTTCTTAGGTTCTGCTGGTTCAACGTATGGTTTGTTCAGGAGGGGCCTTACTTTCACATGTTTCCAGTCCTCAGGGAAGGAGGCAAAGGTGATGGAGCTGTTCAGGACTTTCTTGTGCTCGTCACTAATCATCTTGCTCCCGAGGTTGAAGACGTGGTTGGAACAGGGGTCTTTTGGCGCTACTGAGTGCACAGAGTTCATGAAGCTGATTGTGGCTTGGTTTGTGAGAGGATCCCAGGGGGTGAGCAGGTGTTTGGGTTTGATGTGTGTGGGTGGGAGCAGGCTAAATCTGTCAGTGGCGGGGATTGGGGGTTTGGATTTTTCATAGATGACTAAGCTCTTGTCATGTAAGTAGTTAACTAGCCACAGGCGGGTGGCCTTGGCGATGTTGAAGCACCCAATGGGGGAAGGAGGAATTGCAGTTCTTGACTTTGAATCGTATTACCTAATGGGACAGCTACAGTGGTTCACACAATGCCTATGGGGGCGACACATGCAGGGGTTTGTGATGGGACCATTTGTGCCAGAACTAGATGTGCTCTTGCGGGTATTACTGAAAGTTATTGGGATCCCGCAGGAGTGCACTGGTGAGCTCCAGGTGGTGCTGCGCTGCTGTAGGAGATGTGTCCAAAAAACACATAGCTGGATTCCTTACTCACTGGACCTCCCTCTGATGATGGTACATATCCTGCTGCATGGGGGACAGTGGAGGGGCATTTAACTTTATGGTATTTTGGGAACGTTTGCCCCTTCGGCCATGTGCGGTTTATTGGGGCCAATATCCCCAGACTATTGTGGTGTCACTGCCTATCTGTGGGACTAATCTAGGTTTTTCCTGTTCATGCGTTTTTCCTGCTGGTTACGTGGCACCCCACCTGGATACGAGCAAGAGCGACTAGGATAGGGCACCTGTACAGGCAAGGGGAGCTTCTTCTGTTTGAGGATGTCAAAGAAGAGTGGGACTTTTTCCCCAAGGTCATTTTATACTCCATAGAGTGGTGACAGTGGCCATCAGATGTCTTTGGGAGATTGACACCTCAGAACCCATACACCACAATGTTTGCCATATATTGGAACAGCGGGAGGGAAAAATAAGGCGGTTACATGCCTCTGCAGAGCAATAGGAAGTACAGAATGTACAATGGTAGAGGAATGTAGGCTTAGTCATGGAGCAATAAAGAATTCCTACTTGATGAAAAAGGCAGGTGGGTCTTGACCTTGCGTGGACCCAATGAGGGCCAGTGGGTAACATGTCCAGATGTCCAGCATGGGGAGCGCTTGATCACTCTGTGTTCTGTGTGCGCTGTGTTCTGAGAGTGTTCCTAACTTCATGTGGCATTTAACTTTATGGTATTTTGGGAACGTTTGCCCCTTCGGCCATGTGCGGTTTATTGGGGCCAATATCCCCAGACTATTGTGGTGTCACTGCCTATCTGTGGGACTAATCTAGGTTTTTCCTGTTCATGCGTTTTTCCTGCTGGTTACGTGGCACCCCACCTGGATACGAGCAAGAGCGACTAGGATAGGGCAACTGTACAGGCAAGGGGAGCTTCTTCTGTTTGAGGATGTCAAAGAAGAGTGGGACTTTTTCCCCAAGGTCATTTTATACTCCATAGAGTGGTGACAGTGGCCATCAGATGTCTTTGGGAGATTGACACCTCAGAACCCATACACCACAATGTTTGCCATATATTGGAACAGCGGGAGGGAAAAATAAGGCGGTTACATGCCTCTGCAGAGCAATAGGAAGTAATAACCTACGGCCTTTGACTGCATTGGGGGAACTCCGGACAGCCGACTTAAGTATCCCTATGGATGACAAGGACTGGGAGAACACCCTAGCCAGAAACCCCAATGTATTGAGAAACGCCAGCTTCAGACTAATTAATTTCTATGTCCTACACAGGGTATATCTCACCCCTGGGCTCATTAACAAATACTTTCACAGGGAGGATGTTCGGTGTCCGCGATGTGGAGAACTTGGTTCAGAAATGCTGCACATGATTTGGACATGTTCAACACTACACATTTATTAGGATGTAGTCATGAAAAAAGTGTCAAGAATCACTGAGAGTTCCCTGCTTGCTGGCTCATTGCCTTTTAAGATTGTTACCCCACACATCCAAAACAAGGGTCACTAGAAGGTTCTAATACTTGCCATTTATCCTAGCTAAACGGGAAATAACGAGGCTTTGGAAGGCACCAGGTGGGGGGCCAGGATTGAGATATGAAAAAGTACTAGAAAGATGGGTGGGCTGTGAGGGTAGAGTCCTGCTTAGGACCGCCCGGAGGTAGATCGGCTTGGTCGAAAGAACTAGAGTCTGCGAAATGCTGGTGGATGGCATGAGAGACCCTAGGGCTGAATCAGGTAAATCTTAACGCGGATACAGTCCCAACCAGGCAGCCCAACACTCCATGATCCATTGGAGGGGGCATCCAGAGGAAACTCAGCTGAGTAAAGAATAGATGACCTATAACACCTGGGGAAGTGAGAGAACAAGACTGAGGATGGCCCGAACAGAAGATGGGCATAACCCAGATATATTTTTAAGACTTGGATGAGACCTGCAGAGGGGAGAGGGAGGGGGGAGTTGGAAATGGAAAAGTTAGAACAGATGTAATTGATTCATGCTGATCTGCACCATGTTAACGATGTATGTTCACTGACTAAGTGGGAAGCGACTCCTGCACAAAATACACACTGTCAGAATATTGAATGCATTCAAATCTGTTTTAAAAAAAGTAAGAAGTCCATTATGGTGTTGGGCAGTTCTTGGGAGGGGGTGATGTTTTTTTCTGTGGCTGTGGGGTTGGAGAACTCATTCACGATGGCAAAGAGGACTTTGGCATAGTTTGTGCTGGTGTCTATGCAGTCAGTGAGTGCGTTCTTCTTTGTTTCTTTTAAAAGGAGATGATATTGGTTGAGTGGGGTCTTGAAGGCAGTGAAGTCTCCTGGTTGTTTGCTGGTGTGACATTTGATTTCAAGTTGCCGACAGTTGCGTTTGGTGGATTTCAGTTCTGTGGTGAACCAGCTAGCGCTTCTAGTAGGAACTTGAATTTGGCTGGCTTGGCAGGGTTGACTGTGTTGGCGCATTCTGAGATCCACTGGGAGAGATGCTTTGCAGCCTGATCTGGGTAAGATGCTGTGCCTGAGTGTTGTGAGTTGGGGGTATTGTTCCACTGGTCTTCTGTAACCTTTTTCCAGTTTCTGCACGTGGAGTTGGGGGGCACGGTGCCCAAGTTGGTAGACCCTGAGATTGTGAAGTGGACACTGTAGTGGCCCGTCCAGGTGAGCTGTGTGACGCGGCTGTACTTGACTCTGTCGCTGGACATGAAAATAGGGTTGAGCATGAGTCCTGTGATGTGGGTCGGGTCGGTGACCATTTGCTTGAGGCCGATGTTGTGCATGCTTTCTAGGAGTCCGGTTGTGTTGGTTTCACTGTGGTCATCGAGGTGGAAATTGAGAACCTCTAGGAGGACGTAGAGCTCGGAGTTGATGGCGATAGGGGCAATGAGGTCAGGGATGATGGTGGTCTGCATGTGAAGGTGCCTCGGATGATGCTTCTTTCATCTTTGTGGAGTTGGAAGTCGAGGTGCTCTATTATCGGGGTTGGTTTGTCTGGGGAGGTTGTGTAGTGTATTGTGTCCTTGTTGATGATGGCGATACCATCGCCATGTTTGTTTGTTCGGTCCTGGTGTGTTATCTTGTAGACTTCAGGGGCCAAGATGGCGATGTCTGGTGCGGAGGTTGGGTTTTAGCCAGGTCTCTGTGAGGAAGACAACATCCGGGGTGAGGGATGAGATCGTGTCCCAGACTTCTGTGGTGTGTTTGCCAAGAAATCGTCCACTGAGCAGAATGCACTGGAGTTGTGGTGTGGCGGTCTCGGTCGGCGTGGTGTATGCAGTTGAGTATGTGGTATCTTCAGTGCACTCAGTTGCTTGACAAAGTCAGTTTCAAATTGGCAAACATAGAGATTTGCTAGATTTGGTGCAAAAATGGCTCCCAAAGACATCCCGGGGCATTGTTGGTAATAATCACAACCAAATAGGAAATAGTTGGTGGTGAGGGTAATCAATAGGACATATATTTTAATGAAAATGTTAATGTATTCACCAATGGGCTCAAGAATGGAATCAAACCTGATAGAATGGGTTTTCCCGAAGGTGTTTTGGCATCTTTATGAATTTTGGGAAGAGTGTAAAGAATTTTTGTCCTTGGAGATTTATTGTTCAGAAACTCAAATTCTGATTGTATAAGAAAACCTAGTTCTAGTCCACGAATAGTGGCATCTAGAAGTTTGCGTCTGATCACAGGGAAGAGATTGGCAGACAGTTTCTTAAAGTGATTGGGATTGCACAGCTGCCTGATGATTTCTGCCTCATATTTTTGTCTGTCTTGTTTAGCTATGCCCTCTCTTTTACCTACAGGTTGTATTATGATTGAATCTTCCATTCACAGTTTTTGGAGCGATTGTCTTTCAAGCCACAAGATATTATATAGTATGAATGACCTCACTGTCCTGACAGTATTGATTTCTTCAAGTACCGCCTTTTCGCAGCTTAGTATTTCTGGGTGCCTCATAGCATTGGGAGGGATGAAGGAGAACGTGGGTCTCAACTGTTATACCGAAGGGGTCAAGGAGGTCTTTCTGTCATGGAAAAAATGTTTCAATCTGACTCGCCTGAAAAATCTGTAGAGTTCTGATTGAACTTTAAAGATAATCCATTTTTTCAGTTATAATAAAGGAAAGACATTTACTCAAAAGGGAAACCTAGAATGTGATAGGTTGAAGATAGGATAGATTGGAGCAAGATGGCTGCCGAACAGGAGCCCCTCCAGTAAGCCCCGGGTTGGGGATTACCTAATTGGTTGTTATCCCCGTTTCAACCCTGCCATCCACCGCCCTGGCTCTCACTGCTACTCTCTCCCAACAACTATAACACTGCTGAGTATCTGTTTTTACTCTGCTTACCTTCTGGGTCGGTCGGTTCGCCCCCGGGACTGTCTGGCATTGCCTCCTCATCATTGCTGGCTGCCGGGTCGTGCGATCGGGGAGAAAGGTGAAGCTCAGACATCAGATCTCCCCTGCGGTGTTGAGCTGGCGGTGTTGTCACATCTGCTGGCTGCAGAGGAGCAAGGACGCCTAGGACAGGGTGAGTGCTCCTGCGTCCGTCGACCATCGCACAGACTGGGCATTTGCCTGTAGATCATACTGAGCTGTGGCTCTCATTCCTGGTTGGGTGCAGCCCTGGAATGGGCTGTGCTCCCCGCTGGAGGCCGCCACCTGCTGCCTCGGTCTTGCAGTGTGTTGCCCTGGGGTGGGCCACCTGTAGACTCTGCTGAGTGGCATCTCTCATTTCCTGGTCAGGTGCGGCCGTGGAATTGGCCGTGCTCCCTGCTTGAGGCTTCCGCCTGCTGCCTCGGTCCCAGGGAGTGCTGCCCTGGGGTGGGCTGGCCTTCTGCTGGAGGCCACCACCCGGTGCCACATTTTCCCCGCAGGGTCCAGCCTGGGGGCAGGCTGTGCTCCTCCTCTGTGGCCTCGACTGCCTGCTTGCTCCCGGTTTGCTCCCGGTCTGAGCCTTGGCCACTCAATTGGAGGCTTGTGGCACCAAACTTTACTAGAACTATTTAGCCCTTTACAAATGTTTGTGCCAAATTTAGAATTGAACCATGAGGAAAAGGAAAATGTGTAGAGGGCTTCCCAAAACCTCAATTATCCATTCAGACACATTTGTGAATTGACTTTGGAACAACTCAAAAATAGCTGAATGGAATGAATGGAAGCACATCAGACTTTAAATGTATGGCTTCATTTGGTCCCTGAATGATCCCCTAGCCCTTTCACAGGGTAAGATAGCAGCAAGAATGGAAAGAGGCCTAAGCTACATATGACCTTAGAAACTGAAATAGGACTCGAAGTCTGCACACCCTTACCAAGAAGCGGCCATCTTTAAACATCCTCATACACAGTAAAGAGGGCCTTGAGTCTGACATTGAGGTCCCTTCACCTCGAATCCTTGAAAAAAAACTTCTGGATCTATGCGTTTTCCCTACATAGTGTAGTGACATCTTGATAACTTTCTATAACACAGGAAGGGAATACAACTGAATAGCAGCCTCACTACTCCTATTTCTACTCTCCGATGACCGCACCCACCACTTCTTCGCTGCATTTGGACATCCCGACCAGTGCTCTAGGAAAGTCAAGGTGATAGCAGATAGACCCATCTACTCTGCATAACTCTCTCTTAATTTCCTCTGTCCAGAGAAGCTCACTGAGAAAGTGGATACAAAATGTTTCTTTCAACCAACCTGGAATCACTCTCACCAGTAAGGCAGGAACATGCCTGGAAGCTACAGGACGTACCTTCTACACTATCTCATTCCCCCTAACCTATCCAAGTCCGCCTCAAAAACCTTCAAACACAATCTCCTGAGAAGACACCCTGAGACTTTGTTCTCCGACCCGTACTACAACATGGAAAAGGGCATCATTGTAAATGATCTAATACTCTACATCAGGAAAACAGCACTATAGCGAGCAGCCATAATAAATCTACTAAACGTTCTTGAAACCAGAAACATACCGTATGGCACCAAAATTATGGTCACTCCCTCACAATACCTAAGAGCTGACCTTAACGTCACAATCTATAAAAATGGAGCCCTTCTGATCCAGGCTACTCACAAGGATCTAAAAAAATTTGATGTCCACTTCCCCACCCTAAAAGAGCAGGTGCTTGCCTCCCATCCTTCAACGCACCCCCAGTGCCCTCTGTTTCAACCTAATGCACGCTGGAGCAGTGTTCACTAGAGCTCAAAGTTAGTTCCGTGGGCTAAGGGCCGCCTGCCCACGACTACCAAAGCAGAAACTACCTCTTTTCGCTCCTTTCGCTCTTTAACACCCTATCCCAAAGAATGGTCTGCCACCAATCTCCCCAATGTGTTGTCCCTACAGAAGGGGCTCAGGGCAGCATCTCCCCTGAATCCAATTGAGTACCACCTACCTCACCACCTCAATCTCTCAAAAAGGCAACGCCTGCAACCCCACCATCCACTCACTGTCTTCATCCCACTTCCTTAGTGGCAAGCACTCAGACCTTCAAGAGCTTGTCGCCTACCCCCCCCTTAAGGCCTCTCGTCCACCCTGCTTAGCAAAACAGGCCCTCTGGTAAGACAGACGTCCTCGTCCGTGGACCCTGCCCTTCTGCATGGGGCAACTCCTGGTGGCCCACCGTCCTCAGCAGCCCCCCCCCACCCACACGGACCACACTCAAAACCTAGGCATCGTACTCGAATCCTCCCTCTCCATGAACCGACAGATCAACACCGTCGCCTCCACCTGCTTCAACACCCTCCGAAAGACCTTCAAATATACCCCCCCGAAGCAAGGAAGACCATCACCCATGCACTCATAACCAGCAGACTGGACTAAGGAAATGGCATCTACGCCGGGATCAACAAGTCTCTGCTCCGCAAACTGCAGACCATACAGAACACCGCAGCCGGACTCGTCCTCGGCATCTCTCAACACGAACACATCACCCAACACCTGTGCAACCTCCACTGGCTCACCGTCGAGAAAAGAGTAACTTTCAAGATACTCACCCATGCCTACAAATGCCTCCACAACATCGGACCCCAATATCTCAACAATAGAATCTCCTTCCACCTACCCAAGAAGAACCTCCTCGCCTTCGCCGAACTTCCGCGCATCCGCAGAGCAAGAACCAGTGGAAGATCCTTCTCCTACATCGCAGCCAAGACCTGGAACGAGCTCCCGATCGACATCAGACATGCCCCACCCTGCACATCTTCAGGAAGACCCTCAAGTCCTGGCTCTTTGACTGACCAGAGCTGCTCCCCCCCTTAGCGCCTTGAGACCCTCGCGGGTGAGTAGCGCACTTAAAACTTCCCTGAATGATTGATTGATCTGATCACCTCTCCACACAGAAATGCAGCCACTGGGAGATCCAACTCCAATGCCCTTACCAGGATCCCCGATTATGCCACACCATGCCCGGATCCCCTGGTCCCTTTGCCTCTAGTACAGCCCGCACTAACAGACCTTAAAGCTCTGAACTTCCGAACAGCCAGCCTAGCTCCGAGCATCCATAACTCAATTCTCGAAATTAAGAACTTCCTACCCCTTACTGAACACTCTCTCTCTAAAATCAAACATAGTCAAAAATCAGTACTCAACCAGCAAATTAAGGTCTATCATCAACCCATGTCGCTGGCTTATAGACACTATCTCCCTCGCAAACAACTTAACTATCTATCAGAGGATGAAACACTAGCTCTGCTACTATCCTACGAGGAAACACCTGCCGCTTCCAGTCCCCTTGTCAATGAGCTGAATTCTGCCGCTCAGTGACGCCTCCTAACATCTTTACACATTGCCTACAGGCCGTACCCAAAACCCAAGTCCACTGGACTACCTTCAACTTATATGACGACCATACCATATCGAACATTCTATTGTCCATAAAACCGAACAACCACTTCAATGACCCGCAGCCAACCAATTTATCATACCCATCTAGACCACAATAATCAACGCTTCCCTATTGCAAGGGTCCATACCAGACTCTCTAAAAGCTGGTCAAGTCATCTCCTTTTTTTAAAAACCCACACTGAATCCTGCTGACCAATATCTAATATTCTTCTACTAGTGAAATTACTTGAGAAATGTTTGCAACAACAACTTAGCCAACACATCGCCACATTCAACCTGCTAGACCAATGCCAATCTGGTTTCAGGCCTGATCACAGAACTGAAACTACTATTCTCCATATAGTAGATGAGGCCCTCCAAGCTCTAGACCAAGGCAAAACATGTCTCTTAACTTTTTTGGGATCTATCATCGGCGTTCAACACAGTTAACCATGAGAAGATACTAGAACATCTGTAAAGTAGGATGGACTAGGGGAGCCGATCTCGAATGGTTCAAATCCTTCCTACAGAACTGCTCGCAAAGATTCTTAGTTAATAGTAATCTATCCTCCCCTTTCCCGATTACGATTGGTATCCCCCAAGGTTCAACTCTCTACCCAACTCTTTTTAATCTTTATTTGGAACCATTAGCTGAAATTCTACTCATCGCCTACATCTCTTTCCACATGTACGCAGACGACATTCAGATCTACATCAAACTTTTTTCTCTAGAGGAGATCAGAACAATGAAAGAGGCTCTAAAGCTGACTGTTCAATGGCTTGCTAGTAACCAGCTCAAACTTAATGCGCAAAAAACTGAATTCCTACTAATTTCCCCCCCTAAAAGCTCCCCTGACATACTTGCATGGAGCAAATCAATCACCGCGCTGAACTGCACCCCGACCATAGTGGATTCAGTCAAACACTAGGAATCACACTGGACAAAAACCTGAATGTGCAAGCCCACATCAACACACTGGCCAAAAATGCCAGGTTTTACCTGAGCTACCTGAGAAATCTAAAACCATTCCTAGATACATCGGACCTTAAAATGGCAGTACAGGCATTAGTTATCTCTAGGATCGAATATGGATGCTTAACCTTATCTGGCCTACCCAAGATCTCAATGGCTCCCCTAAAAGCCTGTCTTAACGCAGCTGCAAGACTCCTAATAGGTTCAAAAAAATTCGACCACATCACACCGCACCTGAAGGTGCTGAACCTGCTTCCGTACGAAGCCAGAATCCAACTCAAATTGGCCTGTATCACTCACAAAGCAGTATAATCTAAGTCCCCTGCATATCTTGCTCAGAAAATCATAGTTTCCGGGGGAGGCAGGCAATCCCGGTGTGCCAGGGATTTTGTGCTGAAACCACCCCTCTTCCGGAAGAAGAAAACATACCACAGAGCTTTCTCTGGGGCTTTACCCAGAGGCTGCCGCCCAACATCAGAAGAATACCATCTCTGTCAACATTCAAAAATGAAGCGAAGACTTTCCTAATGGGCAAATTCCTAGCTTAAACTCTCTCAGTACATCTACAGCTTCAGCAGCCCAGTGATTTGCTATTGCTCTGTACTTGAACTCTACCAGTGTTAGCCGATCTTGTTTTTCATATATGTAACCCACACAACTCTTATTTCATGGTCGTTGCTTACCACTCTGCATGATTCTCGCCTCACCGTCACTTTAATGGGCAAAGGCTGGTGTTGTGCAATCTTCCTCTGCTCCTGCCAACGTTTTGTTTATCTCCCCCAAGTGTACTCTTGATTGCCTTCTCCTACTCCTTGTAAATAGCTTGTTATCTCTGCACAGTATTCTCATGATCGCCTGCTCCAATCTTGTAATTAACTTTTAATTACTGACTCTTGTACATAACTTACTATCGCTGTAAAGCGCTCTGATATCCTAACAGGTCACGTTCGTGCTATATAAAACACTAAATAAATAAATAAATAGGAATACATTGTGAGGCGGTGGAGGTAGGGAAAATTGTATCACTTATCTGCAAAGTCCCAGATGCAGTAGTCAATGCTGTAGAGTGTCTTGTCTCACTGGTGTCTGTGTGGTTTACTCCCCACCCTAGCTCCATTTGTAATAGCGATGGCAGGTCAGTCTGTCCCCCGCATACTGGTTCCATGGCTATCCTCAGTACCGTCTGTTGCCCCTGCTCCTCGGAGTTAGTTTTAGTAAAGGTTAAGGACTGGGTTCCCTGTGTTAGTACTACTTCTTTCTCCTCTGACTTCTGAACTATCAGAACCACCTGAGGATTCTGAGAATGTGTTCAGCTTCTGGTCCCTGCATCTTCCCGAAGAGATGTTTCTCTGTCGGGTTGTGCCTGTTTATTGTATTTGTTGTGTAAGTAAGGACATGCCTTCTCTTTTGTGAAGTTATTGATATCCTTGTGAACCTTGTCTTTTTTTATTTTTCATTTCTATAGTGTTGAACTCACTAATGGTTTTATTTCATTTATCAAATGTTGTTTTAGCCTCCTCAAGGTTGTCATAGCCCATCAGTTCCTTTTCTAATTCAGCTATTTCTCTTAATTCTTGTTTCCTGTGATTTAATGCTGTCTCTATGCCAAGTACGACCCAAAGTCTCAAGAAAGTAGTGGCAATATGGCTAAAACCTCCTTTGAACCTCTTGTCATCTCGAAAAATACTGGGGACGTTGCGTACTCGTAAGCCAAGGGGTATGATATCTGCTTTCAGATATTTGGTGAGCATGCGAGCATGCAAATGTGTTCTCATGTGTTTTTTCATTGCCTTCTCTAGTTTTTCTAAGATGCCTTGTTTCGGGCTTTTTATAAGTGTGGGTGTACTGGAAGAGAAGAGTGAGGTTCCGTTGATAACTTTAGCCATATATTCCTTGGTGTAAAGTGGGGCTTCCCTGTTTGACATTGTTTCATAGGGACGTTGTAGAAATAGAATTGTACTGCAATAGAGTTTTAGTGTAATCTGGTGTAATGAACATGCATCACATAAAATGCCCCTACTTACCAAGGGGAAGATAAGTATTGTGTTTTAACTATGTGACTCTGTTGTCGTAAGGATCAGGGATAAGGATCGTAGAGATGTGGCCACGAACACCAGAGTGAAATAATAGAAAAGAGTTATACTCACGGTGTCTGACAGACAAATGGAGTGCAAGAGCAAAAGTTAATATTCTTAGAGATTGGAGAATTAATCATGGTAAAAACTCTGAAATGGTGTGGCAAAGAGTATTATGCTATGGGCTGCCGGTGCGGTTCATCTAAATAGGCGATCTCCCTGCCAGAGAAATGACAATCTTCTATATATTACATGGGTGATACCACAATAGTGAAATGAAAGAGCAAGTCATAGTACCCTTATAAAGGTAATGACATTTTTATTAATTAAATGCTCTGGATTGGTAGGCATGAAGTAAACTTGAGTCAAGTGCTCATCCTTGTCATTTGAGAAAAAGGAGCCAGAGGGATTCCGATACATACGGCGATATCCTGATCGGAGAAACATCCGTCTTCAGTGAAAGTAGATTCTTGTTACTCTATGTTGTCTGTAACTGATAAGTACCAGTGTATCGGCCTAATAGCGTCCTCATGTGGAAGGCACGGCCATCGCGATGGGTGTGCTGGGGGCAGGGCGCAAGGCAGCGTTTGCGTCCCCAGCATGTAAGGAATCTGGAGGGCATTGATATCGATGTGCGGCCTCCAAGTGGCAGCCACCAAGGTTCATTCCAGATTCTACAAGCCCCTGCAAAGAGCAAGATCCCTGTTTTTGCAGCAGTTAGTTTCAAACAGTATAACTGCATCCACGAAGCTACTCCCAAGAGACAATCCATGAGATTATCTTGTGTCTCTCATTAATAGAACTGATAAGCTGACTATCAGCAGCATAGGAGAGGATCCTAAAGCCCTAAGCCTTGACAATGCCCACCAAGCACAGTTGACCTGTTTCAACTGGATTTGCCCTGGCACCTGCTGGTGGGTTCTGGGAGGTTGAGTGTTAACCTCCAAGTGGTGCCCAACACATCCTGGGCCCTTGGCTGGTCTTAGGGCCCTTCCCCATTAAATCTGCAAGACTGGACCATTAGAAACTTTTTCCAAACTTGCTTCAAAAAGAACCAGAGGCTACCACTGGACCGCTGCTGAGTCGCAGTCACCGAGGGACTCAACATTCTGGCTTGCCCCATTGAAAGGATCCTGACTTCCAGAAGAATTTCTAACTCCAAATGCAGAGGAATTCACCGGGACCAATGCTGAACAGCACACATATGATGGCAACACCTTCCTGGGTCCGCACTTTGCATTTCGTATGCTTGGAGTTGTGTTGATGTTGAGAGCCTTGAACTTCCTGCCAGAGCAAACTCTCCCACCAAGTTCTTGACCTTCAACCGGCCACCGATAACGAGTCCCACTTCGGATCCAGCTTTTACACTGACCTGCCGGTGACTTCATCGATGAGGACATTTCTCGAGAAAAATGACAAAGTCAGAAGTTAACGATTCCTAAGAAACAAACCTGACCCTTGTATCCACTACATCGCTGTTAACTTTTGACTTTAACCTGGTCGAGCACAACCACTTTTTAAATGTTTTGGTTACTGATATATGCCTTACACCTACTAAATTAAACCTATCTGCTCTGTGCTACAGCTAGCAAAGATTGGGCTCAGGTTTAAATTATTGAGACCTAACTGGAACTAGAATAGAATAGTGCCATTAATATTTGAAACTTTAGCTAATAGTCCACTTTCTCACAGCCATGACCACATTTGTTGCAGAGTTCTTTACGTCATGCCATTCTGACTAACGACTATCAGAATCATGACAAAACTCTGATCATAAAAATATTTTGAGCATAGTGATTGACTTATGGATTATGCCTCTTTCAATAAGGAATTCCAACAACAACATCATCACTAGGAAAGGAAGTAATGTCAATAAAATAACACTTCTGTATGGTTGTCAATGAAAATTAGAATGGAAGACAAGAACAGAGTTGAGAAAGGCACCTTATCATATACACGGAAGTATTGTATGTCAAATCAAAAGTGTTCAGATTAACAGAGAAACGTACACGATTTCTCTAGGTGTCTAGCCTCACTTCAGAGCAGTCAGTGCTTGCAGACATTGCATACCTGTGCTCCAAAAAATATACATCACATGATACAACAAATGCTTATAGCGCAAAATAACTTATCTTTGTGGCATATATTTTCCACCTTTTTATTATCATTTCTATGCTGGTCACTGTAAAATTGCAATGCGGATACACAGTGTCTCTATATTATGAGATAAAATTGACTACATCCAAATGAATTACATAACTTTTTGCTAAGGCATCAGTAATTTGGGGCACAACCAGAGCTGCCTAATTTGGAACTGGGGAGCCAGTTCAAGTTTTGGTGTTGACTCAACATCCTGTGATTCTGGGTCAGAGCAAAATAAACGTAACCTCATGGACGTCAATTCTTCAAAATGACAGGGGTAGCTCTTACGGTACATAACTGTCTTGCTTTGCAGCACACCCCAGTATCACAAAATGTTTATAAAGCACCTCAAACTCAACTTGTATGTTGCAAGATGTTCCAGTACTGATACAATCATAGAGCTCTCCCACACCGCATATCTACTGTGTGTGACCTGAAGCCGGGAGCCTATAATTCTTGTGTGACAGCTGCAAGGGCTATTGAGATTGCACAGAAAATTATTTGTGTATACATTTGTATGCTATAAACATGCACATTTCAGCAGTAGGAACATTAACTACACAATCTGTTTTACTCTTACTGCAGCCTCTTGCATGCAAGTTTCACATAGATCTCTTTGCCCTGATACTCATCCCTCTGACCTACTGTACTGGAATTTAACTTCTAAACTGCAGGAGAATAGTTCTTTACAACATGAACAGGTCCTTTTGCAATCACTAATTCATCTTAAGCTCTCAGTACTGGAATTTCAGTGTTTGATGAAGGTCCTAATGGGTGCACCATAAGCAGTACTTAATTTGAGTCCCTCGTTGTGGGTGGGCCCACCAGCACTCATTTTGGGGACCAGCACTTTTTTTAACAACTTTTGATCCAGTGCAAGAGAGAGAAAAACACAGAAAGGGAAAAGAAAGATGGAAATCTATGACAAAGCAGAGCTGAAATGTACCTGCAAGCTTACCATAAGGGGGTAGGGAGTTTTTGGTGGGGCATTAAAGAGGCATGAGTTGTAATCAAAAATATACAGCCTTGGTATTCAACACCCTCACATTCAACAGTGCCGGACGCAGGATTCTCATCAAAACAGTGGGCCTGGCACTTATTCTTTTACAAATTTACTAGTGAACAAAAGAACTTTCTAAACCTTTTAATACTGGGATGTTAGTGCATAGTTCAAGTCAAGCCTTGCCATTCCTTAAGTACTGAAACACAGGTGCAATACCACTGACTCAAAATTATTTTACATCCACATTTTCACTTTCCTCTCCTTCTCTTGGATTAAATATGATAAATAATCTGATCCACCAGACACCATTACTCTAAAAGTGGCACCAAGTGCATTTTAACTATGAACTTTAAAATGCATGACTTTTAATCAAATGAAATGAACAATTTAGTTAGCCATGATATCTAGCCTGGGAAACAAGGTAACATCAAGCCATCATGTTGCTTGGGGGGACTGAGCAAGGGAGGTTTGGCAAGGTTCACCATGCAAAGAAATGTTTGAAACAATGTAGCAACATACTGCATTTTACAACACATTTTGGCAAAGACACTGACATTTATAACAAAGGACATTATGTCACAGTGCACCATAACCTCCAGTGATGGTGATACCAACAATGAATGCCTTGACAATATGATGAATGATAATCAGAAATATTTTAGTTACAAAGGCAAATAGTTAATACTTTGCAAACTGAAGATGGCCTCCAGAGAAGGAATAAGACTACTCACTGGAGAGCAGGGTGGGAGACGGGAGGTAGAAGTGTCTCAACGCCTGTTCAGAGAATGAAGGAGCACACTGCCATGGTCTGTGGTCTGAATCCAGCTCCTAGGAAGAGTATCAAATTTTAGCCCAAACACACAGAGAAACACGTTTGGTGGCAGAAAGAACAGGAGTGACCACACTGGAAGATACAATGGTAACTGATGGGGAAGGACAGAAGGGGCAATGGTTTGCTCAGTTTACTGAGCCAGTCATGTGCACAGTATTTTAGTCCCCTCCTTTTGCATAAGTTTTAGGGTGGATGAAAAACTATGAATCCAAGAGTGTAAGGGTGTATTGAGAAGGGTTCAGTCTTGGTTGCAATATGCCTCTAGCCAACAAATGAGCAGCAAGGTGTCTGTAAGCGGAACAAACTAACTACTCAGTATCCCACAGCCATTCCTTTTTTTAGTTACAGACAGTAGCAGTTTAGCCCAAGCCTCAACATAGGCTGGAGCCTGGATATTTCTCCTATATAGCCTCTACATGCAGGTTGGCTTTCTGTTTTCCAACAGGCTCTGCAAAGTGGGTACGAAAGTGTATTCCAGTATGCATCCTTATTATAAAGTCAAACGTGTGCATGAAAAGTAAAAATTGGCAATTAAGACAGCAGGTACAATAAGAACCTTAGTCATTGACATCCTTTCTACAGACTGTCCTCATATTTCAAATGAGAACATTATGTTATCAACATTTTAAAGGTAGAGGAGTATAGAGAATCATGCGGGAAAAACCAACACAAAATTGTGAGGGGGTGAATGAGGGATATATGGGGTCACTCCAAAAGCAGGAGAAAAAAAAGGGAAAAGTAAGTATATAGCATGTTTGCTATATGACAATTTTATCTACCAAAATGTAACAAGTGGTTTAGGGCACACTGAATGTATGTGTTTTGTATTTTGGGATTAAATGAGTGCTCATTCCCAGTGATGTGAAATATTAACACTTAAGTTTTACATCACAGAGTGATTTTAGAGCAGCTCTCAGTCATCTAAGCAACTCTAAAATCTCATTAAAGCACATCTTCAAAACACTATATGCTCCTTCAGTGAATCTATGCGATTTAAAGCACTAGGCTCCTTTGAAACAAGCCTTCTGTTTGAAGAATTTGCCTTTTAAAACACTTTTCCCTTTATAGCACTGCCTATTACATTGTACATCACCTCTTTATTACACATCTCATCTGTAAAGCACCCAGTGGTAAACAAAGGCCCCCACAGCCCCCAGGGAGCGGAGGGAGCCCCAAGCTCAGCACAGTACTCCGGTGTGAGTGCTCCTACCTGAGACCAGAGGAGGCGGGGCCCTTGATGTTGCTCATAGGGGGGACCCTCTCAAGTTTTGTTATGCTCTCGAAAGCACCCCTTTCTAGTGAACCATCCCTCTCTCGGGCAAAGCACCTCTGTCACCTAAACCACCTTTCTGCTGTAAAGCACCTCACTCTTGTAAAACACTGCTGTCATGCTGTCTATACTGTAAAGCACACCTCTTCTCTAACATACCCTCTTCCCTAAAGCATCTCACTTCCCCTGAAATAGGCTTGGGCACCAAAATAAAAGTGGCCCCCTATTAGCAAAAAAGATTAATTTAAAATTGGGCAACGCAATTTTGACCTAGTAAAGACATGCTGAATAGATATATTGCAAGGTATAGAAGACCGTAGCATTTGAACTTGCTGCAGGTAATGCTAGTGGTAGTTTCAGGGAAATCAACAGAAGAAACCGGTCCAGCAGACCATAAAACAGGCCCACAAAGAGGCACAGAATACCACAGCCCACACAGTGACCTGTAAAACAAGCCCTTCTGGCACAGCTGGAAAGCACCCCTCTATTAACCATCTTTCTCCACTTAAGGATCACTTCTAGTATAGCTTTCTTTGTCTCTACTGCACCAGTCTCCTACAATGCTTTCTCAATCCTATAAAGTACACCTACTGTAAAGCACACGCCAATGAAGCACATTTTTTTGTAAACAACCTTTTGATTAAAGCATCCCCCTCTGGTAAAACACATCTGGTTGGTAAAGTTCCTCTGTTTTTAAAATAAATTTTCACCTATAAAGCACTCCTCTCCAGTGATGATGCCGTAAAGGATAAAACCACAAAGGTTCTAAGCCACACATAGTTAACAGGTACCAGTGTTTCGTAGACCTGAGTTTGTCCCTTCCTGACATGTCCCTTTATTTACCTGGGTTCCATTCCGACAGAGTGGTCATTCTCTCACTGAGCAGCATCTGTGGCCACACATGGAAGGCACTTGGCAGGCTGGAGGATGAATTATTCTATGCTACCAGTAACTCATTTGTGTGCCTGTTTCAGACTGGGCTGCACAGAGGCAGTGTGTAGAATCCTTGTTTAGGATGAATCTCCAACATTAAAATGAGTTACATGACTCCAGAGTCTGCCTAGGTTGTTACCATTTTGGAACAAATGCACCTGCATCAACAATGTCTTCATGATTCCTGCATGCATGGGCCAAAAATTGTTGCTTTCCAATTTTGAGTTCAACTGGAATTTTTTAAAAAGGGTAAAATTTAAAAAGTATTTATTGTATTTCCCTACCTAGTGTTTTCCTGCTATAGCTTCTGTTGTTTTTTTCTTGTCTCAGAACAGTTCAGAGAGAAATCTTCTAATGTACACACGACAACCTGTTTACATAAAATGCATTTCAAAGCTGGCTTCCCTCCCCCTTCTGTGGAGAAAGAAACAACGTGTATACTGCCATGTGGCTTGAACAGCAACGTTCATATGCAGCAGTCCTTCCATTTCCTGAGACTATGCCACGTTACATTGCATGCTTTTTTAACGCATGCCATTACAATGCAACAACTTGCTCGGGGGGGGGAGGGGTGCTGGATGTTGGAACAGTATCATTTACTACTCCAACTCCAGTCTGTGCAACACCTTCTGACCCCTACAGCAAGTCATTGTTCTGACTTGCGTTGTAATGCCATGAGTTGTAACAACGCAGTCTTTGCAATGACCGCATTGTAATGTTGCATGCGGTATAAACGATGTTTACCATTTTCCGAGGGCTAAATGTAAACAAGGCTGCAAGCCCCATTTTTATTCCATGTCTGAAGTGCTGTTCCTGCTTCCTCTGTGGCGAGATGTCACCAGGGCAGTGCTGGGGGTGGCAAGGGGCAAGCCAGGGGTTGCAGCTGCGACCCCTGGACACCCCTAAATAACATCCATGCATGACTTTGAGTAATGTTACTGGTGCTCATATAAAGTACTCCAATAGCTTTACTTAGAGTTTGTGCTTTACAGAACTTCCCCCCAAAAAATGTTACATGTCATGTATCCTGCAGTTAATATATACAAAACCCACATGCATGACTGGAAAAGTATTGGACATAGTTCACCATTGTGCATTGGCTGCTTGAAAAACTGTGGTAATGCATGTCACATGATAATGTTCTTCTATGTAGAAAAACATACCTTTATACAAAAGATAGGCCACTCTTTCAGTGTGCCTTTTAGTCCACAAGCCCAAGTGTTAAATGTATAGTGTTAGAAATGGCCCTCTGAATGGGGTCACCCCAAACATGTTGCCTCCAGCCCTCCGGTTTTCTGAACCAGTTTTTATTGACAATTAGGACTCTGTGCACTTTACCACTGCTAATGAAATACTTAAGGGGCCGATTACGATGGCGGTCGGTGTCAGTACCGCGGTGCCGACGGTGCGGAAAAATGCCTCTTACCGCCCGCCAGCAGCGGTCCTCACGGCCGCCATATTATGAAGGGCAAATATGGCCCATTTCCCGACCTCCGCAATGCAACGCCGACCGCCATGAAATTCCGCCCGCCACCGCGCCGGTGTGAGCCAATGGAGACTCACCGCCGTGCGGAATGATGTCCCGTCCGCTCAACAAATTAGGATGCGCCAAACAACCCGTCGAACCGCAGGGGAGAAACCGCCCAACCAGACACGGCGGAATCTCGACAGCGGAGCGTGAAACGAGACTCCGGAGCCCTCCACTCGGAGCCGAACGCCATGGATCCAGCACTACACGTCCTCCCGGTGCTGTACGTGATACATCACCAGGCCAACATCGCCCGCCGCGGACGCCGCCGCAGGTACGTAAACAAAACACAATACAGCACAAAACAGAACACAAATTCCACAGGCTGAAACAGGGCACCTGGCCACACCAGACACACTGGTGTGGACAGGAACACATCCATCAGTGTACCCACACATGTCTCAGCTGGCACCAATTCACACCCTGCATCAAGCCCACCAAAGTAGCGCGAACATAATGTAATGTGTAGCTGACGACACCGCAGCGGTGAGCATGCGGGAAATCCATCGCACAAAGCAGAATGCATGTACAGCAACGGACAGGCCAGAAAGACCCCAGGCCACCACCACCACCCACCACCCACAGCTCCGCCGCACACAGCAAGAAACATGCCAATCCCCCCCCCCTGTGCACCCCCATGTCCAACACCAAGCGACCTAAATCCACACCCAGCAGCACACAACTAACACCTAGGGAGACAGACACAGCAGCATTTGGTGTAGATTAACACACAGCACAGAGGCACAGGCCCAGGGCAACACACACACACACCACAACACCACATACATGGCAAGAAAGCAGAAGACAAGCACAAAATGAACATACACACAAGGAACATACAGACTACTGGACACACACCCTGCCAACTCACACAGACATACCCCACACCGACACACAGCCACATACACAGACTACATGCCACCAGCAATGGAGCACAACATAGAGGAAAGCATGAATGATGTGCACACAAATGGGAGGGCAAGGAGACAACCAACAACCAGGTGAACAGACACATGCAGGACAAGGAACCCAGAACAACATCCACACCCCATCCAAGCACATGGCTGGCACAGTGAGTGAAGTCAAACAACAGTCACCTCAGTGCAACAACTCAGGGAGACAGCAAGGTAACCCATGCATAGGGACAGGGATGAAAGGAAGGACCTCAAGTCAAACAGAGAACAGCAAGTACACGTGAGTATCACACAGGGCACATTGGCACACTCAATGACTGCCAAACACAAGTAGGAGTCCCCAAACATACCCCCTCATATCTGCAGCACACAATCCCAATGCCAGACACACAGAAGGGCCTACATAATGTCCAGACAAGATACAAACAAACAATCAAACCCCCTGGGGGCATCCACAAACATCACACACACACAGGGATTACAGTACCAACGTCTGCACCAAAACAAAAATGGCAAACACAATTCTAAACAGAAACACATACAGAACCACAAAAATAACACACAGCACCTGTGCAGCCAAACTAGGGGAAGGCAATGGGAGCACACACACAACAGGAGTGCACCACCTCATCAGTCAGGAAAAATGCATGGGCTACATACCACAACACAGACAAGAAGTGCACCATCACAGAACAACACAGACACATCAAACACACAACAGATGCACAACACCACAAAACACATAGCAAACACAGCAGTACATCAGGGGATGTATACTAGGACAGCACAAGGCAACATACACCCACAGCACTGAATGCACAACAAGCAGTGTGTGCACACAAACACACAACAGTCCCACACAGCCATGAGTCACACGCCAGTAACACACACATCAACACACACGACAAAGCCACAACCAACACACCGTACAACCCTTGACCACCCAAATGCACACCATGCAAGTAACCGTTGTGACTAGGATGACTGCCCATCACAACATGACTACACATCTACACTGCTAGGCATACATGAAAGCAAGAACGCACATACATGTTGAGCCTGGTCAGCCTGCCTGCAATCCCGTGTATATGACCCCTCTATGTGTTTGCAGTGCCCACATACCAGGATGCAGTAAAACATAGCCAACAGCAACAAGGAAGGAACATGAGTCTGGTATGTCACCGAAAACAACATCAATGACCCCACAAGTATCCGAGTTATGAAGAACTGAAGTCCCCGTCACCGCTGTAAAATAAATGATAAGTCAAACAAGCCAGTGGCACAGTTGAAGTGGCACACAGAGCATGTGGCACAGTAAATGTTAGACATACAGAAAAAGCCTAATCCAGTAAGGACAATGACACAACTGACAACATGAGCAACTGGTTTTATTCACAAATAGCACTGGTAGGCAACAATATCAGACAGGACCAAGGCACAAGATGCAGAGCCTGAACATGAGAAGCTGCACAGGCAGGGGGCAAACTGCAAGGCCAGTGGCCAGTCCAAGGTGCTGACAGAGACAATGAGAAGCTGCACAGGCAGGGGGCAAACTGCAAGGCCAGTGGCCAGTCCAAGGTGCTGACAGAGACAATGAGAAGCTGCACAGGCAGGGGGCAAACTGCAAGGCCAGTAGCCAGTCCAAGGTGCTGACAGAGACAATGAGAAGCTGCACAGTCAGGGGGCAAACTGCAAGGCCAGTGGCCAGTCCAAGGTGCTGACAGAGACAATGAGAAGCTGCACAGGCAGGGGGCAAACTGCAAGGCCAGTGGCCAGTCCAAGGTGCTGACAGAGACAATGAGAAGCTGCACAGGCAGGGGGCAAACTGCAAGGCCAGTGGCCAGTCCAAGGTGCTGACAGAGACAATGAGAAGCTGCACAGGCAGGGGGCAAACTGCAAGGCCAGTGGCCAGTCCAAGGTGCTGACAGAGACAATGAGAAGCTGCACAGGCAGGGGGCAAACTGCAAGGCCAGTGGCCAGTCCAAGGTGCTGACAGAGACAATGAGAAGCTGCACAGGGAATGTGTGTCACCAAACTCCGCCATGGTCAGCAACACAGTCTGGTGTGACACGATGGGCAGCACAGGTACCGGTGTGGGAGAGACAGGTCTGTGACATTGATCAACATTCAGACCTGGCTGTCAGTCTGACTGGGAGCTGACTGTGTGTCGGGCACAGTTGGACCACTTGACTGGGGAGTGAGACGCCCAGCTGAGGAAGAGCTATCAGTGGCCTTGGACGCTGGAGGGCTGCTTGGACCAGGTGGTGTAGTGGCACGTGGAGGTGGACTCAGGCCGACGTGGGACACAGTGTGGGAGGGAGACAGTGGAGGGGTGCCTTTCCACTTCTTGGGGATTCTAAATGCCTTGCCTGTCTTCGTATCAATGGGAAGTGGTGTGGACACAAATGGCACACTCAGCACCAAGGCTGCCGCAGGTGCACACGCTGGACCTCCCTTTGGGGATGTGCTGGATCCAGAAGGACGCTTAGCCTGGCATTGCCTCTGCCCCTCCATCCCCTCTTTACCCTGTGTGCCCCCTACAGTGCCCTCCTGTCCCTGCTTCACTGGACTTGGAATGGGAGTAGAGGTAGTTGGTGAAACAGCCTTGGATACCTTACTATGTGTAGCCTTGCCAGGCCCCACCTTCACAGTGGGCATGGAGAGTGTCTGCATGCCTTTGCGAGACGTTTTTGGGACCACAGAGTCTGTGGCCGGGGATTGCTCTGAGGCTTGTGACCCTGAGTACTTCCTCCTTGAATCATGTGCCTTTGCAACGCCTGACGGACTCTTCCCTTTGCGCTCTGGGGTTGTATTTCTCTTTGTAGGGGAAGGTGTCTGTGACCTTGACCGCTTGGGCTGCTGCTGCTGTGTGCTACGTGTGCAGTATCGTGATGTTGAGGTGTGTGAAGCGTGGTCACCGTCGTCAGACGTAGCCACTGGCATGGGGGTGGCCAAAGGGACTGGAATTGGACTACGAGATTGAGCCAGTTGAAGTGCAGCCGCCATTGTGGAGGACATTGTCTGGACAGTGCGGTGCAGCCCACCCACGTCTGAATGGATGCCCTCCATGAAAGCTAACACCTGTGCCAATTTGCGGTCGTGGTCTGACAATGCATTGAGGAGCCCTGTCTGCCCCACACACAGCTGGCGCATAAGGTCCACACACTCTGCACTGATGGCAGCAGGGGGCACAGGGGCAGGGGCAGCGGTGCCTGGAATGAAGGACACTCTACCCCTCTTTGTGGTGCGAACACGGGCAGCAACAGAGGAAGTGGCTGGGAGGGTGGGCACTGCACGCTGTGTGCTGGAAGATGTAGCAGACTCTCCGTTCCCTGTGTCCTCCAAGATGTCTGCACCACCGCCGTCATCAGATGATGTTGAACTTTGCGTCTCGGGCTGTGATTCCTCCAGCATACTCCTATCCCCCTCCGAGGCGCTGGTCACATCTGTGTCACTGGGATCCTGTGCAGCTGTTGTGCTTGTCTCACCACCACTGGTGTCCGTCCCCTGTCCCTCCGTGCCCACGGGAGATGCTGCATAACAGAGAGACATGTAGGGTCAGCAAAGTGACAGCAACAGGACAAACATATTCAAGCAAAGCAACACTGAGGATGACAAAGTCTACATGTTGCAGGCCACCCCGTGCATTCACACCATGCAGACACACATCACTACCTCAAACAGTGCGTACAAACATCTAAACACGGCACAGCTGAGCCATGTGATGGGCAGACAGCACAACATCATGCATGTTGGGGCGTACAAACACTAACACCAATGGACCAGGCCTGCAGCACACCACCCACAATGCCATTGAAATTCCCAGGACTGCAAAACATCAGTAAGTGCATGTATGTAATATCCGTGACTGCCACACCCAGCACAGGGGCCACTTACAACCCACTGCATCACAGTAACCACATCACGTACACCAGCGCAGGTACAGGCATGGTACACATGCAGCCACTCACAGACAAAATCAACCTTCACAGAATACTCACCCCTAGCTTGCTGTTGATGCTCCTTCAAACGTGTGTCCAGCTCAGGCTGTGTCACAGCCAAGATGCGGCACATCAGTGGTGTCAAGCTGCGTCGTGACAACCTGCCACTGCGAGGGAGTATCCCCAGTGTCATCTCGGCAACGTTCTTTGCCAGTCGTGATATGTCGTCCCACCTCTTGTGGCAGTGGGTGCGCCGGCGGTTCGACACTCCCAGAGCCCGCACCTTGGTTGCAATGGACCTCCACACGGCCTTACGCTGGTGTACCTTGAGCTGCAGGTGTGGGAGACAAGAGGGGAAAACATCAGTGACACACTCTCATGGTAAAACCTCTCCCTCTGAACAGTGGCATGACACAGACTCATCTCCACACGGCAGATATGGGTCATTGATGTACACTCATGCGAACCACACACGTATCACACTCTGTACAGTCAGTGATGTGTCCTTGTCACATTGGGCGTGGACAGTCCATGCCAGGTAGAATCACACAGAGATGGACAACGAGGACCCACACAAACAGTCACATGAACAATAACTGTCCAGAAACATGCATCACCAGATAGCTGTCACACCATATGGATGTGTACACAACACATGTCCATCCACCCTTCATGTCCATGCATTTAATGTGTGGTTTGCATACACCCCCTTAACAACTAGGAAACAGCATGTCAGCCAGTGCATTACACAACCCCACACTCTCAGGCACATACACCATCTGATCAACTACATGTGTGCCCCCTTGCACTCACACCCCCACTGTTGGAGACTTACCACCACATTTGGGCCACCATATAGCCGTGGGTACTGTGTCAGCACCTCGTCCACCAGGACATCCAGCTCCTCGCTTGTAAATGGACTGGCACGGATCTTCTCCGTCCTAGCCATCACTGTGGACATGAGACGTCAGCGGCGGCAGTGGGCGGTGAGGGGTCTCAGGCAGCAGTCCCTGGAGGCAGCAGCAGGTGAGGGGTCTCAGGCAGCAGTCCCTGGAGGCAGCAGCAGGTGAGGGGTCCCAGGCAGCAGTCCCTGGAGGCAGCAGCAGGTGAGGGGTCTCAGGCAGCAGTCCCTGGAGGCAGCAGCAGGTGAGGGGTCCCAGGCAGCAGTCCCTGGAGGCAGCAGCAGGTGAGGGGTCCCAGGCAGCAGTCCCTGGAGGCAGCAGCAGGTGAGGGGTCCCAGGCAGCAGTCCCTGGAGGCAGCAGCAGGTGAGGGGTCCCAGGCAGCAGTCCCTGGAAGCAGCAGCAGGTGAGGGGTCCCAGGCAGCAGTCCCTGGAGGCAGCAGGAGGTGAGGGGTCCCAGGCAGCAGGCTCTGTGAGCAGTGGAAATGTGGTGCTCCCTTCCACACATATATAGGGCCCTGGACTCGTTTCAGTGGTCATAGTCTTCTGCCATTGGTGTTCCAGGTCAGCCTTTTTCAAAAGCATCCAATGACCGCCTCCGCGGGGCGGAGCACGCCCACCGCGATTTTTGAATCTGCATCATGCCACCGCGATAGCGGTCCCCATTGGCTGCAAGGGCATGGTTCATGGCGGTGTCACACCGCGGGGTCCTGGCCGGCGCTACCGCGGTGGTGCATCTTACAAATGCATCCTATCTCCGCATCCGCTGGGGCGGAGCACGCCCACCGCGATTTTTGAATCTGCATCATGCCACCGCGATAGCGGTCCCCATTGGCTGCAAGGGCATGGTTCATGGCGGTGACACACCGCGGGGTCCTGGCCGGCGCTACCGCGGTGGTGCATCTTACAAATGCATCCTAGCTCCGCATCCGCTGGGGCGGAGCACGCCCACCGCGATTTTTGAATCTGCATCATGCCACCGCGATAGCGGTCCCCATTGGCTGCAAGGGCATGGTTCATGGCGGTGACACACTGCGGGGTCCTGGCCGGCGCTACCGCGGTGGTGCATCTTACAAATGCATCCTATCTCCGCATCCGCTGGGGCGGAGCACGCCCACCGCGATTTTTGAATCTGCATCATGCCACCGCGATAGCGGTCCCCATTGGCTGCAAGGGCATGGTTCATGGCGGTGACACACCGCGGGGTCCTGGCCGGCGCTACCGCGGTGGTGCATCTTACAAATGCATCCTATCTCCGCATCCGCTGGGGCGGAGCACGCCCACCGCGATTTTTGAATCTGCATCATGCCACCGCGATAGCGGTCCCCATTGGCTGCAAGGGCATGGTTCATGGCGGTGTCACACCGCGGGGTCCTGGCCGGCGCTACAGCTGTTTGATTGCCATAGAGTGACATGGGTGACCGGGATGTGGCTGGTGGAGCATGACAAACGCCATCTGCAGCTATGTGGAGGGCCATCACTGACACCAATGTGTCATGTGCAGCACATGACACACTTGCGTCAGTGGTGGGCATCGACACAGGTACAAATGGTGGTTGGCATGCTCCGCCACCCAATTCACGGACAGTATGTGCGTCCGCCATGGGAATATGCAGCACAACATCGTACACTCTGTGTGTCATTGTGTTTATGGGGCACGTTTGAGGCACCTACGGACAGTTCTTGTTGTGTGTGGATCAATGGGCATTACTGTGCTACACACAGTGGATACGTACAGTGGCACATGGCACTGGATAACATTGATATGGTCTCCTGTCACAAATGTCAGCCACTGTGTAACGTCTCACACCAAATGGAACACTGTACTCCATCATGTTGATCAATATTTACACACAATGTCGTATCTGCCACCCATGCTGACCACTATCTCACACCTGAGCCCATGTGTTACACTGAAAACCCAGATGAACTCATTCATTCAGCATGACTGTCATCATTGGAAACAGATGTCACCCTGTTGTGTTATTGCTAGGACCAATTACATGCCGCATGTTATGTCTTTGTACACACTGGCAACTCCTGCAGTGTATGTCCACATGTACAGGGGGGCTCGACCCGCTAAAGCATGACGAGTACTTCAGCACCACACCTGGCATCCGTTGCATTATTATTGTTTGTCACTTGGGTAGACGGCCAGAGCAGATGTCTTTGCTACATGTCTGCCACCTGTAACCACAGGGACCTATGTGGTAGTGTCAGGTCTGTGCTCATGTTGTTTGGACTGTTGTATGTGAATCAGTGACATGTACATTTCAACAATGGTGCTTAGCTACACTATGTTTTCGAGTGTTGTGCTGTGTCCCGGTGCTACTCACCTGCCACCAGTGCATGTCCATTGTTCACATCAGGAATGTAGCGTTGGCAGATGGACTGCATGCACGGTTGTGGATTGTGCTAACTGTATGGAATATAGTATGCGACATTTGTCCACAGGCTATGGGTGTCCAGTTTTGCCCGTGCAATGTGTGTGCACTGATTAGCGGGAATTGTCTGCAATGTTGGATGGTCAGCACAAGTGGCACACGTGTGCAGTGTGTTGCCACCAACACTAGTGTATGTGCATGCTATGGGGTGCTAGCCATCCTTGCTCACCATCTATTCCAGCACTGTGTGGGTGGATCACATCTGCTGGTGTATCAGGATGGTGTGGGCACCCAAGACAGGTGAGATGTACCTTGACTGTTGTGCCTGTGACACTCATCCAACTCTGACATTTGGTCAATGTGAGGTACCAGTGTCCCACTACCCATGCACAGCCAGCATGTTTGTTAGATGTGGGATGTTGATTGTATGCTGTGTTGGGCCTGACAGCCTGTGTGGAATGAGGGTCAGGATGCATGTCCTTTGGGACATGTGGTGTAAAATTACATCCACTGGTGTCAGGTGTCTGAGCCAGTAGTCCATATGTCATGCATACAGTATGTTCATGCGTGGTCTTGTTGGCATACTGGCTTGGCGTTGTCCATGTAGTGTTGTATGTTTGTGTTGTGGCACTGTTGTGTCTTGAAACAGCTGGATGTGTATCACCAAGGTATGTGTTGTGGTGCACATGTGTCCTTGGGCAGTCCCTCCTTGATGCTGCATGTAAATGTCCAAAATGGGGGAAGATTAAGGGTGCATACAGGCCCTGCTGATCACGTCCCTCATCTATTGTTAATGTGTGCCACATTGGCTATCTGTGTGCTTGTAGAGAGTATTGGGCAGTGGGGTAATGGTGGCCTGTTACAGTGGTACACATACTCTGCACAGGCGTGACATCATCTGTCACTGTCCGACTTTGTATTCAAGTCAGCAGCAGATATGGCCTGTGTACTGATGACATTGGCACATGTATGGGTTTGGGATGTGAATGTCATTGAATTTGAGTGTGTTCGAAGTGGCACTGAGTACAAAGACAATCCCAATGATCCATCCACATTGTGTTGTTGATGTGTCCCCTGCAATTATTGTCCAAGGAGGTGTGGCAGGTACAGCAGCAACGTGGAAGCCAGCAGTGTCTCTGCTTCACACATGTCCTGTGTCATGTACACCCAAGGCTGAGTCCACCTCAGCTCGATATGTGACTCTTGGCATTCACATAGACAGTGTACGTATTGTGTCCACTGACTGTGCACATCCATGACAGTTGTACAATTAATCTGTCTCATGTTGGGACAACACTGAATTGCACTGTGTGCTTTCAGGGATGACAGTCAATGTTAGCGCCGTGACAGGACAGACTTTATGAATTTGTGCACATCCTAATTTATGTTGCTATGACGTGTCCCCTTTCATCTCACCTAGGAGGCGACCTAATGTGTTTCGTACCTTCACCCTGCTGGCTAACATGGAGGATACCGACATCATAAGGCGATTCCGTCTGGATCGGACAAACCTCCTGGAACTTTGTGCACTATTGGAGCCACACCTGCTTCCACGCAGGACATACCCAACAGCACTCACGCCAACGGCAAAGGTGATGGCATTCCTACATTTCGTGGCTACGGGATCCTTCCAGCAAACTGTGGGCATTGCAGGGGGATGTCCCAACCAACATTCAGCATGGTGCTACGTGATGTCCTGTTGACTATGATGCAACACAGGGACCAATTCATACATTTCCCCAGGCGGCATGAGTTGGCGGATGTGAAGGGCGAATTTTATGCACTTGGACACGTTCCTAATGTAGTTGGTGCAATAGATGGCACACATGTTTCCCTGATTCCACCCCAAGCACGGGAGCATATTTACCGAAATAGGAAACATTATCATTCCATCAATGTGCAGGTGGTGTGCCAGGCAGATATGGTCATCTCACACGTCTGTGCAAAGTTTCCAGGATCAGCCCACGATTCACACATAATGCGCAACAGCATTTTACCACAGCTGATGGCCAATCTGGCACCGGAGCGGGCATGGATTGTGGGTGAGTACAAAGGGTCGAGTCGTGTGCTGTTTGTGTGCCATGCTGTCCTCGGACACATGTCAGACACTCAATCTGTATGTGTCTTTCACACTTAGGTGACTCTGCATATCCCAACGGACCTTGGTTGCTGAGTCCACTTCGCAATCCCAGGACACCAGCTGAAGTGCGCTACAACAATGCCCATGGGAGGACACGTCGGGTCATTGAGCGAACATTTGGACTCCTGAAATCGCGTTTTCGATGCCTCGACAAGACCGGAGGGGCTCTGCAGTACTCACCCGTCAAGGTGTGTCAGATAGTGGTAGCATGCTGCATGCTACACAACCTGGCCGTGCGGAAGGGGATCCCCTTAATCCAGGATGATGATGACCAGCCACAGCCCCCACCTGCAAACACCCAAACGTCAAGTGACGAGGATAGTGGAGAGGAGGAAGGTGTTGGACAGCGTCAGCAGCTCATCAACAACTACTTCACTTGATGGTCAGTGGCAATATCAATACTGGCTGTTGTCTGATGATGTTGTGCTTGGTGAATATGTGTATGTGAGTTTTTGTGACTACAGCATGTTGCAGAGTCAGTGCTGGCTGCAGGTGTGTATGGCAATGGATCTTTTGACACAGCTACTTGATGTCTATGTTGGTACAGTTGCTCCTTGTGACATGTGCAGATTGTCGTACCTTGATGTGCTGTGTTGTGAGATGGTTGTCAGTCCGCCACCTGAGTAGCAACTGATGTTCTGTTGTGTTTTCCTAGGTCCCTTCAGCCTCTACTTGCCTGCGGAGTATCCCTGCTCCTGTGACATTGTAATCATGGGTGTGAGTTAACATACTGTGATGAACATGGAACAGTGACAACTACATTGGTGCGTTATTAGTGTTTATTTACAGTGGATACATGTGATGTAGATGTGGATATTGACAGATTTGTGAATGGTGAATAACAGATTTGTCAGTGATGGTAGATGAGACAATAGAGTATACACTAGATCAGTATGGCAACACAGTCCAACAGTCATTTGCCATTCCCACGCCATTGTGTGTGGGGACAGTCTGCAGGGTACACAGCAGGGTGTAGAGGGGTGCCATCATGGCTGGCTACTTGACTGGCTTTTGCCAGGTGCTTTGCCACGGGATGCTCCCAATGATTTTTTCGGGCGGCCCCTTGCTCTTTTGGCAGGGGGGACACAGGTGCATGACCAGTGGTGTCTGATGAGTCCCCATGCTCGCTGGACGCAGGGGAGGGTGGGGGTCTGTCATCCTGCGGCACAACGGAGGGAGCTGTAGGTGTTGGCGGTGCCGCATGCCTGTCCCTGAGGACCCCCACTAGCTGGCCCAGGAGATCCCTGATTTGGCCCATGCAGGCCACGAGTTGGCCCATGCGGTTGTCAATTGAGCGCAGCATCTGTTGTTGCTCACGGGCATCCTGCTGAGCCTGCCTCAACTGTCCCTGGGCGTGTTCATAGGCCCCCACAACTCTGTGAATGTGTTCCAGTGATTCAGTGGCAGGGTCTTCTTCCCTTTGGGTCAGCCTTGTCCTCACACCTGGCCTGCTGTCATGGCCCTGTTGCCTCCCTCCTGTGGGCACCGGCCTACTCTCCCGTACCTCCGCAGTTGTTGTGGTCTGGTTGGCCTGTGGAGCAGGGCGAGTGTTGCAGGCAGCAGTGGTAGTGGTTGTGGTGGTGGAGGTGGTGGTGGTGGCATAGGTCGTTGCAGCAGGGCTCTGCGTTGATGTTGTTGCTGAGGGTGGTGGGGCTGTGGGGTCCTGGGACACATTACGCCCTGCCACACCAGATGGTCCGGGTTGGTCCTCCTCCTCCTCATTATCCAGGGAGTCTGCATCCGAGGGAAGATGTTCGGGAGCTGGTGACTGGCTGTGCTGGTTGAGGTTGTCGTCCTCTGCAGTCAGTTGTTGGTCACCTGGGGACAGGAAGTAGATGGTAATTGCCTTACACACCTCAGGGTTGCTGTGTTTGATGTCTCTTATTTACATGTTATGCTACACACAGTTGCCTTTTTCACACATTGTATGTCTGCACAGTGATGTGCCTCATGCCATGAAGTGGAGTTACATTCATCATTTCACAATGGTGTGACCTGTGATTGGTTAGCATGCCACACGTCTAGTATTGGTGATATCAATGTGAGGTTGTCATCTGACAACTGGCATGACTACAAGTTGATGTTCAGCATCTTTGCTGATCACTCTGCCTGGCAGACATTACCTGTGTGCATGGACTAGCCATTGTCATCACATGCATACCGTTGACATGTCCTGTGCTTGTATTTCTTTATACAGCAGACCATGCTAGTTTGGTTTTCCCATGGTCCTTCATAATCAGCTCCCATGTACGCTACAGAGGGAAGTCTGGGTGATGCATGTCAGAGGCCCGTTTACTTGGACATATTTGTTAAGAGTCACAGTTCTGTTTCTGTCACAGTTACGTACGCTGAGCTGTCTGCATCCTGTCAATGGCTGTGCTTTACTTTTCTATTTTTGGGTGAAGTAGAGCCTCATGTTGTCATGTCTCCCAATGCTTTTGTTGAGTGATGGTGGTGTACATGCACTGTCTGATTACCTGTGCAGTGTCACTTTGGTTTTTACTTACAGACACATGCTTCTGGGTGGGGTGCTCCATCCTGCTGAGGGGTGGGAGAGGGGGCCTGTTGGGAGTTGTAGTGCTGCCTCCAGATACACATTCCCCATCCCTGTGAAGATGGCTACCTACCTGTTAGGTGGTGGGGGTGCGTTCAATGGCTGACACATGCTTCTGGGTGGGGTGCTCCATCCTGCTGAGGGGTGGGAGAGGGGGCCTGTTGGGAGTTGTAGTGCTGCCTCCAGATACACATTCCCCATCCCTGTGAAGATGGCTACCTACCTGTTAGGTGGTGGGTGTGCGTTCAATGGCTGACACATGCTTCTGGGTGTGGTGCTCCATCCTGCTGAGGGGTGGGAGAGGGGGCCTGTTGGGAGTTGTAGTGCTGCCTCCAGATACACATTCCCCATCCCTGTGAAGATGGCTACCTACCTGTTAGGTGGTGGGGGTGCGTTCAATGGCTGACACATGCTTCTGGGTGGGGTGCTCCATCCTGCTGAGGGGTGGGAGAGGGGGCCTGTTGGGAGTTGTAGTGCTGCCTCCAGATACACATTCACCATCCCTGTGAAGATGGCTACCTACCTGTTAGGTGGTGGGGGTGCGTTCAATGGCTGACACATGCTTCTGGGTGGGGTGCTCCATCCTGCTGAGGGGTGGGAGAGGGGGGCTTGTTGGGAGTTGTATTGCTGCCTCCAGATACACATTCACCATCCCTGTGAAGATGGCTACCTACCTGTTAGGTGGTGGGGGTGCGTTCAATGGCTGACACATGCTTCTGGGTGGGGTGCTCCATCCTGCTGAGGGGTGGGAGAGGGGGGCCTATTGGGAGTTGTAGTGCTGCCTCCAGATACACATTCCCCATCCCTGTGAAGATGGCTACCTACCTGTTAGGTGGTGGGGGTGCGTTCACTGGCTGACACATGCTTCTGGGTGGGGTGCTCCATCCTGCTGAGGGGTGGGAGAGGGGGGCCTGTTGGGAGTTGTAGTCCTGCCTCCAGATACACATTCCCCATCCCTGTGAAGATGGCTACCTACCTGTTAGGTGGTGGGGGTGCGTTCAATGGCTGACACATGCTTCTGGGTGGGGTGCTCCATCCTGCTGAGGGGTGGGAGAGGGGGCCTGTTGGGAGTTGTAGTGCTGCCTCCAGATACACATTCCCCATCCCTGTGAAGATGGCTACCTACCTATTAGGTGGTGGGTGTGCGTTCAATGGCTGACACATGCTTCTGGGTGTGGTGCTCCATCCTGCTGAGGGGTGGGAGAGGGGGCCTGTTGGGAGTTGTAGTGCTGCCTCCAGATACACATTCCCCATCCCTGTGAAGATGGCTACCTACCTGTTAGGTGGTGGGGGTGCGTTCAATGGCTGACACATGCTTCTGGGTGGGGTGCTCCATCCTGCTGAGGGGTGGGAGAGGGGGCCTGTTGGGAGTTGTAGTGCTGCCTCCAGATACACATTCACCATCCCTGTGAAGATGGCTACCTACCTGTTAGGTGGTGGGGGTGCGTTCAATGGCTGACACATGCTTCTGGGTGGGGTGCTCCATCCTGCTGAGGGGTGGGAGAGGGGGCCTGTTGGGAGTTGTAGTGCTGCCTCCAGATACACATTCCCCATCCCTGTGAAGATGGCTACCTACCTGTTAGGTGGTGGGTGTGCGTTCAATGGCTGACACATGCTTCTGGGTGTGGTGCTCCATCCTGCTGAGGGGTGGGAGAGGGGGCCTGTTGGGAGTTGTAGTGCTGCCTCCAGATACACATTCCCCATCCCTGTGAAGATGGCTACCTACCTGTTAGGTGGTGGGGGTGCGTTCAATGGCTGACACATGCTTCTGGGTGGGGTGCTCCATCCTGCTGAGGGGTGGGAGAGGGGGGCCTGTTGGGAGTTGTAGTGCTTTTTGTCTGTACACATGCATCCCAGTTGGTTTTGTTTAGCTTTGTGCTTTTTCAGGTTTAGTGGTGCTTACATCTGTGTGACCTGTTTTGGGTATTGTGGGTCAGACGAATGTCCTTTGGCCTAGGGGTTGTAGGTTTGAATTTGTGCAAGACGGTACATGGCAATGTGATGATATACATTGGTTTGTACTTACCAGCTTCCAGTCCCCTGCGGATTCCTTCAAGACTCTCTGGATGTAGGATTCCAAGGACCTTCTCCTCCCACGGACTGTATGGTTTGGGTGGGATGGGAGTGCCTCCACCAGTCCCGTCAGCCAGCTGACGGTTCTTGGCCCTCTTCCTCTTCACCACGGTCTTCAGGTCATGCCACCGCTTCTGTATTTCCTGCTTGTTGCGGGGGGTGGTCCCTGCTGCATTGACCTTATTGACTATCCTCACCCACATTTGGGTTCTTGTGGCTAATGGGGTGTGTTGGACCATGTTGCCATAGAGTTGTGGTTCAACTCTTATTATCTCATCTACCATGACTGCAAGCTCTGCATCAGTGAATTTTGGCATTTTGTGTGGTGCCATGGTGTGTGCTGTGCAGATGTTCTGTGGTGCAGTTGTGTGGGTGTTGTGGGTGGTGTAGGTGGTGTGTGTGTTGTGGTGGTGCTGTGTGCAGGTTTGCCTCTCCTTTGTTCTCTGGGGTTGGGACCTTCAGTTGTGGAGTGTAGCAAAGGATTGTGGTCAGGGAGGGGCTAGTTTTATGCTCGGCTATGGGGGTGTGGCAAGCTGGTATGTTGCTGTCAGGTGTGTTGTGTGTGTTGTCCTGTGATTGGTTATTTTGAACTTTCTGGGGCTGTTGTCATTGGGCACTTTTGGTTTGTGTTGGGACAGGTCTACTTCAGTGTGTGCATTGTTTGGTTTTTTTTTTCGGTTTTTTTCAACGTCCGCCATTTTTTTTGCGGTTCCTCCGCAGCGGTTCCTCCGCAGCGGTGGCTATGCTGCAGCCCTTCCGCCGCCTATCGGATTCATCGCTGTTCGCGCACGATGCGGTCGGATTCACAGGTGGGTACCATGGTGGTGGCGGGGATGTCATAATGTCACGGGCGGTTACTCCGTGTGCATGGCGGCGGTTCTTGGCTTTTCCGCTGTGTATCCGGCCGTTGCGGTCGGATTTTCAGCTGGTCCGGCGTGTGCGGGTGGTTTTTCGTTGTCTCCTGCCGCCGCGGACGGATTATTGTGGCGGTTCATCGTAATGTGTCCGGCGTTTTTCCAGGTGGCCATGCGGGCGGTTTTTTGCCGCTACCATGGCGGTCGGTATGTTTTTCCGACCGCCATCGTAATCGACCCCTAAGTGCTTTTGCTCACTCCCTAACATATGGTAAAATTGTCTTACACCTGAGTGGCTTATTTATTTACCTATAGGTCACTGGAAAAATGGTATACCATTTTAAAACATGTCTTAGACCTGCCATTGCAGTCTACTTTGAGTTTTAAACTGCAAATTCAACTTGCCAAAATAACCCCTTTGCCAAGTCTATTCTATTTAAAAAGTTGGACATGTACTTATAAGCTTTACATGTCCTCCTACTGAGAATCTCTCAAAGTTGTTTTTCACTACTGTGATACCTACCTCTCCCATAGGATAATATTGGATTACCTCATTACATTTAATAAGCGATCACTTTGGTTGGGAGCTGGTAAAAAATATCATGTTTTAGTGTCTATAGATTGTAATTTTAAATCCTCTTTAATGGTAAAATTGGATTTTAAGTCACAATTCAGAAAATTCCACTTTTAAAACCTTGGCATTTTCTTGTTGTAACCATTTGGTGGCTACAGTTTGCTCCTAGGTCACATGACTGGGTGTAAGTGGTAGTTGGCCTTTGTGTATTCCTCCTAGACAGCCACACAAAAGGGAGACTGGGTAGTGGCAGAATAGGCCACTCTGGCAGGATGGGGAGGCAGAGCTGTGAACAGCTCCACTTGCACTTCAAAGCCACTGTATCAGCACACACACAAACAAAATCACACCAGGTTATTGTGACTCCAGACATCCTGGGTCCAGGGCAGGGAGGCAGGAAATTCCAGACACTTCTCTGGGGAGAAGATTCCGGACGTTTCTACCACTTTACTAGGTATAAACTAGGACCCTTAAACCCACTCTTCAGTTCACGTTTAAACCAGTAGAAAAACTCTCAGAGGACTGCTGCTTGTGGCCTGTGTGTACTTCAGAGGCCTGCCCTGCTACACCAAGGGGACTGCCTTGCTGCCTGAAACCTGTCTTATGCTGTCAGAGGACTGCCCTGCTGATTGAGACCTGCTTACCTGCTTGAACCAAGGGCTATCAGAGGAACTCCAATGGCTAGTTGACTGGCCTCCAGGTTAGAGCCTCTGGACAGAAAAGACTCCAACCATCTTGAACCTGCACCTTGACCAAACCTGAGTGAGTACCGTTGGAAGTGAACAGACATCAGAAAGTGCCCTGAGAACGGAGAGGAGATCAGGACCTACCTGCACACCAATCTGCTCTAGCTGCATTGCTGGTCAGCCTGACTTTGCGGTAGCTCTGGCTGCGTTCTTTTCCACAGCAACAAATCCGGTTCAGCGATCCCTCCGTGGAAGAGTGTCTAGCCTTTTGGAGCCCTCATCGAATATAGCCTGCAGCTTCATCTCACTGGAAATTAGCGACTTCCAAAAATGAGGCTAGGCATGAACGGAGACATCTTCAGTGCAACTTTGTCCACAAGCTCCCAGATGATTACACCTCCTCTTCTGTCCCCCTGCTGACCTTTACCCTCTCAAACATTTTTCCTTAAATCTTCCAAAGGTAAGCCGAGACCAGTTCCAATCCATTCTGTGTATCTGAACCATGCTTCATCGCGCTTATCCTTTACTTTCGACTTTGCCATATTCTTGCACGACTGGATAGCCCCGGTAGGGCTTTGTGCTTTTAGGCGCTATACTCATCTTAAAGCTTTTAAACTAACTATTTCTGGTTCTACTCATTGGATTTTTGTGGTCAAATAATTAATTATATCTTACTACATTTTTCTAAATTGATGTGGGAGTTTTCTTGTGTTGTTTTTTCACTTTACTGTTTGAGTGCAGCACAAATATTTTACACATTGTGTTATATCCTGCTTATGTTTTCATATCTATCCCTGGTTACCTATCTCCCTGCTGCTCAGCCAGTATGAGTGTTGGCAGTGGAATGTTGGTGTGACTGTGATGCTTGGAATGCTTGGGTGCCTGTGTGGATGAGTGGTGACAGTTGGAAGATGGGCTGAGCAGTAGGCAGGCTGCTCCTGATGGGGCTGGAGAATAAGGATCACCAGGCTAATGGACAGCTGTACATAATTACTACCCTGCAACAAGAAGTTAATAAAGAAATACTTAAAAGACAACTCGGCAACGTCTGGTAAGATACAACATATTTTTGGCGACGACCTGGACCAAGACTCAAGCGTGCAACATGATCTAAGAACCTGTCCAGGATTTGGACATGAAGAACACAAAGAAACCAAGAGAAACAAAGAGTAAAGAGTCAAGAATGGAGCGCTAGGCAAGCCAGCCGCACCGGTGGACATGCTTCATTGTACTTCTACAAATGACAATTAGCCAAGTGGGTAAGTGGTGTGAGCCTCTCTACTTCCACATCACAAATTTGGACATTTACTACATATGGAAGGTTCAACTGGTATGGAGAGGTTGTCTATCTTACAAGTTTTAAAAGCAGACAGCCCCAGCCAAGACATACTTAATTGTTCTTCAAATATTGTTTTTTGTGCAGGTGAATGACTGAACTGAGCCCCTACGGTGTCTTCCACATCTGATTGCCAAAGTCTATGCATGTTGCTCTATTTTACATCTTCTGGACAATAGGATGAACGCTTACTTCTTTGGGATGTCAGCTGCATTGTACAGCTTGTTTCTATGGAGCATCGGTGTTAAAAGAGACGAGTGGCTACACAGAAGTGAAATATGGATGCATTTCACAATCCTTTGGGGCATGATAGACTCTGTTTCATGGCGAGGACACCAGTGGGGCCACACTGGAGCGATGCAGGCAAGTTTTATTTGATCTGTGTACAGGCTGCAGCTTTCGTACAGTTAGCCACGACGGTCTGTGACATTTTTTTTTTCAGGCCAGTCTAGTGTGTGGGGAATTTGGAGCGCATGCATTCTTTTAAAATGGAGCTAATATTCTTTTACAGTGCGTGCAATCTTACCTGTATGAAGACGCGTGCAGCTCCTCATGGATCCTCTGTAATGGGGCACCCTTCCACCGCGTATTATCTTGCTGTGTGGCACTTTTTGGCACACGCACGCATCTGGAGCCTTCCGGCGCTTGCGTCTCTGAGTGCCGCCATTTTGGGTATTTGTGGCACCGCTTAGGAAGAGGGGAGTCAGCACACCAGTTGTATGCTTGCGTCTCAGCAGTGGTGTGCTTGGCTGTTTTTCTCGGCAGCTCTGAGAATCTCCTCGCGGAGAGGAGTCAGTGCCCTAGCTGTCTTGTCTAAGCCTCACATGTGTATGAATGCAGGTTTCACTTGGCAGCTCTGTTCAGCAGCGTTAGAGGACGCCTTCTACAATCTCATCTCTTTGGGTATTTTATTAGCAGAATTTTCAGCGATGACACGCACACCAGGTATGGGTTTTGGTGTGCCACAGATGAAGATCGGTGACACGCTCACCTAAGACTATTTACTTTACATATTACGACGTTCTTGCTTGTGTCACTATAAATTGCGGTGATGCCCACACCTGGGTGTACTCTTTGCTAGAAGCCTATTTAAGTTACAGTAATGTATATTCAACTTTTCAGCTGCTCTGAGCGGTTACTTACAAGAGTCAAAGCAAAAGAGTTTGCATGTCTCAAAATTCATTTTGTAGTAATGTTTTTCTCTGGCATATGGTGTTAGTGATGCCTTGGTACTACATGGGTCTTACGTTAATGTTTATGGATACTGCATCGCATTATACATATCCTTTACATATGGATCACATTATGAGTTTAGTTGCCCACTTATTTTGAATGCATAGGTACCCTTACGCAAGCGAGGTTCTTGTCTTTCTGTGGGTGGTTGTCACTTTACACTCCCTTACATGAGGGACGAGTATGGAGTTTGGTTCCATTTGTACACTGTAATCCCTTACATGAGGGGAGTTCTGTTTCTTGGTGGGTGGTTTCCCATTTCTATGTGTTGTAGTTACATTACGAACATATTGTTTTGAGTTGAATGTGTGTGAGTCGCCTTGGGCTACATGTTTAGTCTGTTCTGTCTGTAAGTCGCCATGCGCTATACGTCTTGTCGGTTCGTTGTGTAAGTCGCCATGCGCTACATGTCTTGTCTAGTCGGTGTGTAAGTCGTCATGCGCTACAGTTCTTGTTTATCTAGAGTGTAAGCCTTCTGCGCCTCACATGTTGTTGTTGGTGTGTAAGTCGCCTGGCGCGTCACGTTCCGTACACATTGTGTGTAAGTCGCCTTGTGCTACACGTGTACTTTGGTTTTACACCCTCACACAGGGTAGGTCTCTTGGGTCGTGTCCCATTTACTTTGTTTATACCCTTTCAACAGGTTTGGGCTATGGGTGTTAGCCCCATTTACATGTTTTACATTTTATCCCCACACAGGGTGTGTTCTCATGGGTATTTTAGTCCCATTTTCAGAGTGTTTTTCTTGTTCCTTGTTTTAGGAATCTTGTTTACACTGTTCCTTTCCTGTCTTTGGGGATCATTGTCTCTGGGTGTGGTCCACCCTTTGCTACAAATTACATGTTTTCAAAAATTATTTTATTGGGGAGGATGGGTTTTATATTGCTTGTCAATGTAATAATTGTTGCCTGTCAATATGTTTATCCTTCCTTTCTGGTTACTTAGGGGCCGATTCCGATCTCGGTCTGAGGCGCACCTAACACTATTTGGCTGGGAAAAAAGCCAGGCGAATGCCTGTTTCCCGACCGATCCGCACATTAATCCGAACGAGCAAGTACGATGCGCACAACTGCATAGATTCCGACCCAGTCGTACTCACCCAATCCAGGTCCTGTTTACCGACCAAGGCAGATCCGGAAACGCAAAATCGAGTCGCACGGATGCCAAAATGCAGCCCCGTCCGGCCGGACAAGTACGATGCACTTTCCGTACGCGCCGAACCCGTCGCTACGCACGGCAAGTCAAAGCATCCGGGAGAGGCGCACATAAGCTCCGATTCGCGCCACAACACGATCCACGGCTACGAGACGAACACGCCAGCGACGAGGACGAGGCGAAGCAAAGAGAAAGACGAACGAGACGAACCAACCATGAATCCCATCGTGCCGATCCTACCAATATTCTACATCTACTACCGGAACAGGCACGGACGCGTACGGTGCAGAAGGTAAGTCAGACACCAACCACAAAAACAAACTACATGTACCCAACATATCACACACACACAGAGGGATGCAGAAATTACTTACACCAGCAACAGCAGCACCATAGGGGCGGGATGGCCATCAGCAATGCCACATATACACATAGGGGCCTGGATGCCCACCACCACTACCACCCCTACTCAGGGGGTGCCAGATGCCTACCACTACTACCACCTCTACCCAGGGTGTGCCAGATGCCTACCACTACTACCACCCCTACCCAGGGGGTGCCAGATGCCTACCACTACTACCACCACTACCCAGGGGGTGCCAGATGCCTACCACTACTACCACCTCTACCCATTGGGGGGCTGGATGCCAGTCACTACTACCACCCCTACCCAGGGGTGCCAGATGCCTACCACTACTACCACCTCTACCCAGGGTGTGCCACATGCCTACCACTACTACCACCCCTACCCAGGGGTGCCAGATGCCTACCACTACTACCACCTCTACCCATGGGGGCTGGATGCCTGTCACTACTACCACCCCTACCCATGGGGGGCTGGATGCCCACCACCACTACCACCCCTACCCATGGGGGGCTGGATGCCAGTCACTACTACCACCTCTACCCATGGGGGGCTGGATGCCTGTCACTACTACCACCTCTACCCAGGGGTGCCAGATGCCTACCACTACTACCACCCCTACCCAGGGGTGCCAGATGCCTACCACTACTACCACCCCTACCCAGAGGGTGCCAGATGCCTACCACTACTACCACCTCTACCCATTGGGGGCTGGATGCCAGTCACTACTACCACCCCTACCCAGGGGGTGCCAGATGCCTACCACTACTACCACCTCTACCCAGGGTGTGCCACATGCCTACCACTACTACCACCCCTACCCAGGGGGTGCCAGATGCCTACCACTACTACCACCTCTACCCATTGGGGGGCTGGATGCCAGTCACTACTACCACCCCAACCCAGGGGGGGCCAGATGCCTACCACTACTACCACCTCTACCCAGGGTGTGCCACATGCCTACCACTACTACCACCCCTACCCAGAGGGTGCCAGATGCCTACCACTACTACCACCTCTACCCATGGGGGGCTGGATGCCAGTCACTACTACCACCCCTACCCAGGGGGTGCCAGATGCCTACCACTACTACCACCTCTACCCAGGTTGTGCCACATGCCTACCACTACTACCACCCCTCCCCAGGGGGTGCCAGATGCCTACCACTACTACCACCTCTACCCATGGGGGGCTGGATGCCTGTCACTACTACCACCCCTACCCATGGGGGGCTGGATGCCTACCACTACTACCACCCCTACCCAGGGGGTGCCGGATGCCTACCACTACTACCACCTCTACCCATGGGGGGCTGGATGCCTGTCACTACTACCACCCCTACCCAGGGTGTGCCAGATGCCTACCACTACTACCAACTCTACCCATGGGGGGCTGGATGCCTACCACCAACAACACCCCCACTCACAGGATGGCTAATACATGACACAACAAGCACACACCAACATAAAGAATGCAACATAAAGACATCCCCCCCAACACCATGACAAGCGTGTGTAGACTGTGTCAAATGCCGTCAACACTGAACATGACTTTGAAATTACAATGTGACCCCCTATCACATGTGCCACACATAAATGTGTGTGTCCCCCACAATGCAAGCAGACCATGACCACTGTGGCAATGGGGTCCAACCCCCATCATCACAGTGACCAAAATGTAAGTGTGGGGTCCATAGCTGAAGCACATCTTGAACATTGTGGCAATGGGGTCTAAACCCCCATCATCACAGTGACCAAAATGTAAGTGTGGGGCCCATAGCTGAAGCACATCTTGAACATTGTGGCAATGGGGTCCAAACCCCCATCATCACAGTGACCAAAAGGTAAGTGTGGGGCCCATAGCTGAAGCACATCTTGAACATTGTGGCAATGGGGTCCAAACCCCCATCATCACAGTGACCAAAAGGTAAGTGTGGGGCCCATAGCTGAAGCACATCTTGAACATTGTGGCAATGGGGTCCAAACCCCCATCAACACAGTGACCAAAATGTAAGTGTGGGGCCCATAGCTGAAGCACATCTTGAACATTGTGGCAATGGGGTCCAAACCCCCATCATCACAGTGACCAAAATGTAAGTGTTGACAAAGAAAAAGCTGCAACTGCCAAACTGCATGGATGATTCCTGGTCACAGAACAACAAACACATCAGTGGCAAAGTAGTGCTTGTGTCCCATAGCAACATGGATTGGGGGAGGCAAACACTGCAGTGCAAATAAGACATACCTTTGGCCATGTGCAGACAAACATCACCCATGGGGGCTGACACTGTCAACATTCATCAATGACACAATGACAGAAGTGACCATCAGAATGCAGACCCACATATTTGCACCAATGGGCACACAAATGCAGATACCCTGTGGAGACTGTAGATGTGAGGTGAACAGATACCATACCATGGCAGCAATGGGACACACAAACAATGATCATTGTGCTGACTGATGACCTAGGAGTCCCAGGGACAGCAGGGGAAACCCACCAAACAACATACAGCCAATGGCACACTAAAGATATGCCAATGCAGTGGTGTAGATGCACAAACACAAACAGGCAGACCCACACTGCACATCAAACACAACAGGTGAGGGAGGGGTGCCAGTGTCCCCAGGCAACCACACAACACATGATGAGGCCTGAATACCAATTACACAGATGCGCATACAGTGCCACACAAAGGTAACTCATGGATCCAAATCCCCTATGTGGGCAATCAGGCATTGTTAGATGAGAGGGAGCACAAATCACACATGTCACACAAGCATGTAGGAACAGCAACTGACACAGCAAGACACAGAGACACCACAGCACTACCCCTAGGGTCCCCACAATGTGGAGACCCTGGGCTGCATTACAATCCCACTGTGATGACAAAGCTAGATGTCGTTCACACTGTGAACCACAGTCATGTGTCCTGAGCAACAAACTACCATCACACCTACACAAGCACAAATCAATCAGCACAGCCAGTAAGCCAAGGCCAACATGGAGGCAGGGGTCTAGCCGGGCAACAACTCTCATCTGCACACACTCAACACCACACACCTCGACCTCCAACAATGTGCAGCAGTGAAGCTCACATGCACTGGTGACATTGCACATGCACCCATGACAATCCCATGGGGGGTGGTGGGAACCAAGGTGCAGAAACACATCACACATGGCCACTCAACAAGACTCCTGAATGTCTGACACACTGCACACTACGCTGTACTTGGACATGACGGCAATACCACACCAACCAATGGGATCCCAGCCACAGTCACACACCAATGAAGAAGCCAAGGTCACCCACAAAGAACACACATAGACAACTACCAACATTGCAGCCCTGACCCTGAGGAGTGCCAGCAGTCACACACACAACGTGTCACAATCACTGAAAGCTAACACAAACTGGAAATCACATGACAGGTGTAAACAACAAGTGCCAAGGGGAATCCTGACTGTGTCCCATCTGCGTCTGCCCACAAACTCAGCCCTGACAGCAAACACACCTATGGGTGACACCCTGATGACCAGTAATGTGCCATGCACCCACATCACAGAGAACCCAGGGAGAAGACTTTGGGGGAACATAGGTCAACTCAGCAAGCATCACAAACAGGAACATCACTAGGGATCCCAGCATGCACAGTAAAATGGAAGTGAACACACAGACATGCTCATACAACACACACCTTGGGCGCAGGCGATGTCACAGGAGTACACACTGCCATGAGGGGACTCCACTCCTGTGTGAGGACAGCTGTGCCATATGTTGCCTCAGTAGGGCTCCATCATGTCAGCAGAACACTTGCTCACACAGTCTACAATTAGCACCAAATGAAGGCTCCCGTCACATCAGCCTGGTCATGGGAGTGTCAACGAAATCATCAGCACAGATCCAACACACATGTATAGCAAGTTGCACTGACAACACAGATGAGTCCTTCCCCATTGATGCCCAAACCTGCATGTCCAGTGGAGATGGCCACACGGTCAGGGAAGTAGACTAATTGAACAATGGCAAGCACAAGAGATGTGCAGGGGTGGAAGCCACAGATGTGACATTGCTAATGTAAGTAGGAAATCCCATTGCCAAATATTAAAAACATGACACCCTCAGATGCTGCCAAGGATGACATGGATACACCACAGGATAGGACACATTCCCCCTGGACCACATGGGTTCCTGCACAGTAACACTTCATTTTCATGAGACCAAATATCACCATCACTGCAGCAAGGGTATGGTTAGCATCATCAACATCATGTACATCAGAAGCAAAAGCACTAGATAACAGAAAGTTGCTTTATTCAGCATATGTGGGTTCAAAAGTTGAAGTCCAGTAAAAAATAAACAAAGGCCAATGGCCAGTCCATCCTGAAAGTCAAAACAGGGTGACAGTGGCAGATGTCACCCTACGCATGCCTGCACTGATAAAAACCAGGGACAATCCCCTCGGAGGGGCATACGGGGGGCAGGCCAGGCACCGCAGGGACAGGATCAGGGCTCACCAGAAGGAGGCAGGGAAGGGGTGGTGGGTGCTGGAGAGCCACTGACAACTGCAGTGGAGGTGTCTGACATGGTGTGTGCCGGCACAACTAGGGGGCATGACTCAGATGGTGTGGGTGCCGGCACGACTGCAGTGGGTCGTGCAGATGGAGTGGACAGGTTCCCCACTGCAGTGCCCAAGTCAGACCGGGTGGTAGTGGACTCCACTGCAGTGCCTACCTCCAGGGGAGGAGAATGGGGATCAGGTAAGGTGGGCAGGACAGAGGGGGAGGACACCGTCTCCACACCAGTGGCACAGACAAGCGCAGCGGGGGTGTGGGGCCGGAAGAGCAAGTGGCAGGGGGAGAAGGCCTGATCATTTTGGGGATGGTGTATCTCTGGGTGGGGGAACCTGGGGCAGGGTGTGGTGGGGGCACCTGTGGAGTGGGGGCCTGAGGGATGGAGGAAGGAGACTTGGTGCCTGAGCTGCAGGGCGGCGGCGGGGTCTTGCTCTTCCGGGTCCGGGGGGACTTGCGGATGGGGGCATCAGTTGGTCTGCGCCTGGGGGAGGGTGTCCGGGGGCGAGGGGCACTCCGCTCCGTGTGGGTGGGCTTCCTCTTCCCCCTGAATGCTGTATCAGCTGGATCAGAGGGGAAGAGGCCGAGGTCACTGAGGAAGAGCCGCTGTGTCTTTGGGGTTGCAGGTGAGGCAAGGGAGGGGGCTTTGGAGGGAGAGGTAACTGAGGACTGCGCAGTGCTCATGGATGCGTGTGTGTGTGCCTGGGCCCCATCCCCTGTGAGTGTGGTTTCAGTCCCCTGACTGTGCGTGCGTGTGCGTTTTGATTGTGGCGTGTGTGTCTGTGTGCTGCTCGTGTCTGTGCTGGTGTGTGCCTGTGCCGGTGTGTGTGTGCTTGGGACAGGTAAGGTGCTGGGGAGTGTGGATGGGGCAGAGGCAGGAGGGGTGAGGGACTGTTGGAGGAGGGACACTGCTGCCGTCAGGGAGGAGTCCATGGACCTATTGCCCTCTCTGTAGGGCAGACATGCCCGATGAGATGCCCTCCATGAACGACACCAGCTGAGTCAACAGAGTGGTGTGTGCATGGAGGACACTCAGCACCGCTGTCTGCCCTACATGGAGCTGGCAAAGGAGGTACACAGACTCCTCACTCAGGGCAGCAGGGGACACAGGGGCAGGGGGTGCGGTGCCTGGCCCGAAGGAGACACGCTCCCGAACATGGGAGCCTCCACAGACCTCGGGAATGGGAGCTGATGGGAGGGCGGTGGTGGTGGTGGTGGTGGTGGTGGTGGCGGGGACAGCAACACTAGCTGGGGTGTGGTGGCTGCTGACACCCGCATCCACAAGGGAGTCATCCTCCGAGCTGCTCTGGTCCTCAGCTGAGGTGGATGGTGCTGAGGACTCCTCGGTGTGGCTCCCCTCGCCCTCCGTGCCACTGGGTCCCTCCGACCACTCCTCGGCTGCTGACCCAGTCTGGCTCTGCGGCTCCTCCTGGTCCGTGGAGCTGTCCCCTCCTGTGGCCGTGGATGTATCTGCAAACAATAGGGAAACAGACAGACATCAGTCACCTGCACCGAACGCACACACCACAGTAAGTACAGCACATTACAGAGCAAGCCCTGGCATCCTTAGTTGAACATTGCCAAAAGTGCCCAAACAGAATAGGAGAAGCCAATTGTCAGTCTGATGGTCAACCATGGCACTCACATCCCTCCTGGCCTTGCACCCATCTGTCTGGTGTCTGTTGGATGGCAATACCCCAGTGTGGACACATGCACCACCTACACAGTAGTTGGACAGTGCAGAGAACACGGTGAAGCATGTGAACATGCACACATCACAACTCTTGCCACTGAGTCAGTACAGGTGTCCGGATGCAAGGGATGCCCAGAGTCAAATATGAAATGCATGTGATGCATACCAGCGACAGACACCATGATGCACCCATGTCCTGATAGCCATTGCCACAATGGTGTGCATGTAGCACATGTCACTCCCCTGCAGGATCACTCATAGGAAGTTACATGCCATGGCACAGGCATGCCTGCTAAGTCATACATCACTGTCTCCAGTCACATGGGCAGGGCAGCCAGACAACAACACTCTGCACTGTGTCACAATAGTAGGTCATGGGGAATGCAAGTCCTGGAGCTGAACAAGTGCACATGTACATCCCCCACACACCACATCATCTGAACCCTTATCTGTCCAGGTCATACCGATTGGACATATGGGAGACCTGTAACACAACCCTCTGAACCTGAGCACCTCACAATCTGCTGTGAATGGGAAACAGCTGCCTGAACTTCACATTCGCATACTCCAGTCTGCACGGTCAGGTGATCAAACACCTATGTGTCACACAAGTATCGTCTCCTATGGTCACATCTCCGGTGGCATGCTGAGCCCCAACCGAGAAACACCCCAGCAGTCCTGACAACGAAGCCACAGCACACTGACACAGAGGCAGACACCTGAGGGGACATATCACTGAGCACAACGTGTCAGCTGATACACGGGAGTGGGAGTACAGAGTGTATTGTATGGCCTGGAGTAGGCATGACTGTCCTGCCCCACATGAATGAGGGATGAGCCCTGGCCAGTAGGCAGCTGGCTAAGTATGTGTGACACATGTAATATACACACTCCTGGGGCCCAAACATTGTTCCCACCCGCAGCATGGGTGTGTGCCAGATACCCCTGGCACATGTGGTGGATCAGCTCAGCAATTGGACCACATATCAAAGTAACACGCAGATTACATGTCAGAACACAGGCATTGTGTAAGCAATGGACCCACCCATGATGCCCACCACAGAGTTAGGGGAACAGATGCTGTCCCCCACCTTGAGTCAAGCAAAATGCAAGGACACAGTACCCAAGTGACACAATTCCCTGACTGTAAGGGCCACACCTGGGTATCAGATGAGGAGTGGGCAGTGCACAATTGAGGGACATGGGTCCTGGACCACATGACTGATGTACTGTGGAAGTTTAACCAGGCCAGAGGAGGGCACATAGCATGGCAGACAAAGTTCACAATGCAGTCATGGACTCACCCCCTCCTTGCTGCTCTCTGGCCTTCAGCTGCCCATCCAGATCAGGGAAGACCACCGCCAGGATCCTGAGCATGTGGGGGTCAGGGTCCGGTGTCCGCCCCTCCTGCGAGGAGGCGACAGCTTCAGCTGGACCCGTGCGATCCTCCGGGTCCAGCCCTGAAGGTCCTGCCACCTCTTCTGGCAGTTGCGGATCCAGCGCTTGTAGACCCCCACGGATCTCACTGCCCGGACGATGGTCAGCCATATCTGCTGCTTCTGGTGGGCATCAACCTGTGAGGATGACAAAGTGAGAATGCCATTGCTACACATGCAACATATCTGTGCATTACACAGTTGGATATACATGTCTCAATCATAGGGGCACATGATGTACACAGGCAGTGCAACGATGGCTATGGACAGTTTGCCAGCAGTTACTACATGGTATCATTGCCTGGGAAGTAAAACCTTGTTTAAATGCACTGTCACTGCACTATACCTGTTCAGTGCATGTAACTACACACTATGGGGGGTGACAACTACTTAGTGAGCCTGCTAGCCAGTGGCGTGCAGACTGTTAGCCTTGCTAGTCAGACAACATGCACATTTAGTAAGGCAGTGGACAGCACACTCACCTGCTCCCCTGCTTTCCCATACAGCTTGCTGTACTGTGGAAGGAGGCTGTCCAGCAGGGCCTGGTTCTCCTCAGTGCTGAAGGCTGGGGCTCTCTCCACAGTACGTGCCATTGCAGGGTCCAGAGGGTCCAGATACAGCAGCAGTGGTGGTGGCAGATGTCGTCCTGGAGCATGTAGTGCAGGCAAGTGAGCTCTCAGGGGAACAGCCAGCATTATATGTGTGCTGCAGAGGCAGATACTGTCCCATGTGTCCAAAGTGATAGGTCCAAGTCGTTTGCATCTTCTGAATCTGGCCAATCCATGGAATTGCACCACTTACACACGCCCACAGCATCCTTCAAAAGTTCAACTTCATGACACCCATGAATTTGCAACATTGTTGTGGGTGACCAACTGAATTTCCAGCATCAGACTCGTTCAAGATTTGAAAACGCGTCCGTTGCCAGGCCAGGCCATAGCCAATGGGTGCGCACCGATCGATCCATTGCTGTTCAACGCGTACCCGGGATACAACGCGTACCCGCACACATGGAATGCAATGGGCCGCCGGGCACACCGATCGGTCCATTGCTGTCCAACGCGTACCCGGGATACAACGCGTACCCGCACACATTGAATGCAATGGGCTGGCCGGGCACACCGATCGGTCCATTGCTGTTCAACGCGTACCCGGGATACAACGCGTACCCGCACACATTGAATGCAATGGGCCGGCCAGCACACCGATCGGTCCATTGCTGTTCAACGCGTACCCGGGATACAACACGTACCCGCACACATTGAATGCAATGGGCCGGCCGGGCACACCGATCGGTCCATTGCTGTTCAACCCGTACCCGGGATACAACGTGTACCCGCACACATTGAATGCAATGGGCCGGCCGGGCTCACCGATCGGTTCATTGCTGTTCAACGCGTACCCGGGATACAACGCGTACCCGCACACATTGAATGCAATGGGCCGGCCGGGCACACCGATCGGTCCATTGCTGTTCAACCCGTACCCGGGATACAACGTGTACCCGCACACATTGAATGCAATGGGCCGGCCGGGCTCACCGATCGGTTCATTGCTGTTCAACGCGTACCCGGGATACAACGCGTACCCGCACACATTGAATGCAATGGGCCGGCCGGGCACACCGATCGGTCCATTGCTGTCCAACGCGTCCCTGTACAAGTCACTAGCATATGTCACCATGCCTGTCACAGGTGAACATATGCCAGCCACATATACTTCCCAGGGAGTGAGGGGCACACCTACAACACCACTGCCTGTCCACACTGTATCCTAAGGCATGTAAGGCTGCATTACCTATTCCGTGTATGGGGTGAACATGTTGTTCTGTGGGTGTCACTTGGGGGCAGCCACTCCCAGGCTGTGCACGTGTTCATGGGGACAGAATCCTTGGTGTGCCGTGCACATGACCACTGTGATGTGCAACTGTTCATTTCTGAGCATGTGGCATGGTCACATTTCACGGTGGTGTATGTGTATGTCATGTCACATACCCCTGAGTCCCATGTGGGACGGTATGTACGTCCCAGGGTGAGCCATTGCCACAATAGTGATGGTCCTCCACAGTCTGTGTGCATGTTGTGTTTACAATGTCTCTGATTCCATGTGCACAATGGGAGACAGTCTCCACATCCACGTTGTTTGTGCATGGACTTTGATGTTGTGCGTGTGTGTGTCACAGACGTCCATGTCTGTCCTGCCGAGGCAACAGGGACCACTACCTGTGGGGGTCATGGTTGTTTTGCTGTGGTGTATTCATGATACACCATGTCATGCCAGTGTCCATGTGGCAATACAGGGTCCCTGGGAATCTACCTGTCGATGAGCTGTGATGCCTGGGACACATCTGTCCTCACATGTCACTGTGGGGTGTGTTTGGAACGTGGCAGCAGGAGATGGGAACTGTGACACGGCCTCATGATATCCCATGGCACAACCTGGGACTTGTTGATGCCACTTGTTGAACTGTGATGTTAGATGTTGGCCATGTAGGTGCCATACATGTCCTTACGGAACTGCACACATCATGTACTTGTGCCTCATAATGATGTATCATGTGATATTGAGTATGGTCAATGCCACATATGTGGGGTGACTGACAATCTTTCTTTCTTCACCTATGCACTGCAGGGCACCAGCTGTCCATAGACCATTCCCTGACCTTGCAACCATGGTGGAACGGGACTGCATCCGACGGTACCGCTTCACCAGGCCGCTGATTGAGGTATTGACGGTGCAGTTGGCCCCACATTTGCAAGCTGGCCGGACATACCCCACAGCGCTGACCCCCAAGGTGAAGGTGGTGGCAGCCCTACACTTCTTTGCCACTGTGGCGACAGCTGGTGGGATGTCACAGACCATGTTCAGCCGTGTGCTCCGCGATGTTTTGGAGGCTATGTTGATATACCTGAACCAGTACATCTATTTCCCTAGACTCCAACAACTCACTGACGTGAAGAGTGACGGAACTGCACACATCATGTACTTGTGCCTCATAATGATGTATCATGTGATATTGAGTATGGTCAATGCCACATATGTGGGGTGACTGACAATCTTTCTTTCTTCACCTATGCACTGCAGGGCACCAGCTGTCCATAGACCATTCCCTGACCTTGCAACCATGGTGGAACGGGACTGCATCCGACGGTACCGCTTCACCAGGCCGCTGATTGAGGTATTGACGGTGCGGTTGGCCCCACATTTGCAAGCTGGCCGGACATACCCCACAGCGCTGACCCCCAAGGTGAAGGTGATGGCAGCCCTACACTTCTTTGTCACTGTGGCGACTGCTGGTGGGATGTCACAGACCATGTTCAGCCGTGTGCTCCGCGATGTTTTGGAGGCTATGTTGATATACCTGAACCAGTACATCTATTTCCCTAGACTCCAACAACTCACTGACGTGAAGAGTGACTTCTATGCCCTGGGGAGGATGCTGCATGTCATTGGCTTCATTGATGGGACACATGTTGCTTTGGTACCACCACAGGCCCAAGAGCAGGCATACAGGAACCGCAAACACTACCACTCGGTCAATGCACTGGTGGTATGTCTTGCAGATATGAGCATCTCACACGTCTGTTCCCGTTTCCCCGGTACTGCACACGATGCCTACGTGATGAGGAGTAGTCGCATCCCGAGGATGATGTCACAGATGCGGAACCAGCGTGCCTGGCTTGTTGGTGTGTACTGACTTTGTACCATTGTGTGTGTTCTGCAATGTAGTGTTCCACCCTCTTTTCCAACTCAGCTAATGTGCAATTGTCTGTATGTAGGTGACTCCGGATACCCCAACATGCCGTGGCTGCTGACGCCCCTCAGGAACCCTGTGACACCAGCCCAGATGCGCTACAATGAGGCACATGGTCGGACCAGGAGAGTGATTGAGCGGACATTTGGTCTCCTGAAGAGCCGCTTCCGCTGCCTGGACAAGACAGGAGGGGCCCTCCCATATGCCCCAGCAAAGGTGTGCAAGATTGTCATCGTCTGCTGCATGCTACACAACCTGGCAGTGCGGAAGGAGTTGCCTCTCATCCTGGATGACGATGACCAACATCCGCCACCTGTGGAGGATCCTGGTCTGGACCACGATGCCAGTGATGATGATGATGATGATGGTGATGGTGATATCCGCACACAGCTCATCACCAACTTCTTCAGCTGAATGTGAGTATCCAGAGATGTCATGTCAATGATGTGAGTATGCATGATATGTGTTGGTGGTGCTCTGGTGCTGTTTGAGTGTGTCCATGTGCTACATGACTGTATGCGTGTAGCGATGTGTCCTTACAGGTAGTCTGTACTCCCCAACAGTGTTGACATGCTAACTTGGTTCTGGGTGGGTATCTTGTGACATGTATTGGGCATGAGTATTGCAGGTCTGTCCTGTTCTTCAGTGCTTTTGACTGTGTTTCATTTCTGTCCTTCACAGGGTACTTTCAGAGTCGTTTGGTCAACTGTGATCCCCGACACCGTGATTCGACTTCCAGGGTGGTAGCTGTCGTGTCCCTACAGGTGATGTGCGCCACACCCATGGACTTCCTTCCTTCTACACTTGTTGACTGTGTGCCCACTGCCAGGTGGGATTACCTTGCATCTGTAGTGGTTACAACATGTTGCAAATGTGTAATAAACCTGTGCTTCACTTTGTGATGTGCGTTGTCTGTGGTCACACATCTGACTGACATTTGCTTACTGCACCAGTGGGCTAGTTGACAAAGACTGTGAATAGGTGTTGTGTCTGTGCATTGCACTGTATTTCCTGGCAACATCAGTGTAGGTGATGAGTCAGATGGCCTAGGTGTGTATATGTTGTGTAGCCCTGGTGGTGTGTCTCCCTCATATGTGTCACGTTGCCATGACTCACATGCCTGTGTTGTACTTGCTGTAGCAGTTAGCATGCACAGTGTAATTTTGCAGGTCATCATCTCCATGACAGAAACCACGTTGGAATCACAACAGAGGCAGGTATGGTGTATTAGTGTGTTTATTGTCATACATGTGTGTGTATAGTGCACAGGATGGTGGGTGCTGTACATTGTGATTGTAATCCAAAGTTCCTAGATGAATTGGAAGTCCTGGTAGCAGAAATGTCCTGAGTAAAGTCCACAGTCATCTGATACATTGGTCCAACTTGTACTCCCCATGTCATGTGGGGGAGTTGTGTTGCAGTCAACAGGGTGAACAGTTTGCACACAAAAGTGATTATCCAGAACAGGTTTTGGCTTCCTGGGGGTTGCACATGGCCATCGGCCTCTCAGTTGCCCCTCCTCGGACGACCCCTCTTCTTTGGGGGGGGGCCCTCAAGTGCAGGCTGCTGCGGTGTAGGGGGCTCTCCACCAGAGTCATCCTCCCTCCCTGTGGCAGTTGCAGTTGTTTCAGCACCAGATGTTGTGGGCACACAGGAGGTGTTGACTGGTTGCTGCTCATCTGGCGGAGGCATTGTAATATGTCCCTATGCACTGCCGTCATCTCTTGCAGTGTGTCCCACTTGGACTCCACGCGGGACATGTGTAAGTCCAAGCGTGCATGATGGGCAGCCTGCTGCTGTTTAATGTCCCTGAGGAGCCCCACTGCCTGGCTGAGCTCTCCGGTGCTGGACTGGTACACATCGGCTATGCGTACCAGTTGTGGGTCATCATGCAGTCCAGACCCCTCTGCGATCAGCGACCTATGTCTCCCACCCCTCCCACCACCCCTGGCAACACGTGCAGTACCTGAGGTGGCACGCACAGGTGACCCAGGGCCCCCTTGGGGGTTGTTGGTGGTGTTGGTGTCCATAGCCCCACGTTGGTCCAGGGTCCGTGTGCTGGTGGTGGTGGTGGTCCTTGGTCTGTCCGTGTCAGCAGGGGTGGTTTGTGTGTTGTCAGTCGTTGGAGGGGTGGGTGCAGGGGGTGCAGCTGGTGGTCCTGCTGGTGCTGCACGATGACTCGCTCCGGAGGTGCCAGGTAGGTCTTCGTCATCCGAGGAGGGCAGAGGCTGTTCCACACTAGTGAGCTCCGTTTCCCCTGGATCCTGGGACAGGGACTCCTCAGCGTCTGCTGCTGTGTCCCCATCATCACCTGTTTTTGGGAGACACACACAATGTATGTTATGTTTCTGCAGGCATCAATGGTTGACACACCTGACAGTTGTGACTGTACCTCTGGATGCAGGCCTGTACATTGCATTGTCCTAAGTTGTCACAGTCAGAGGTTGATATTGGTGTAGCACATTGTCCTGCATACTTTGGGCATTTCTATATGAATGTTGGGGTGTGTACATGGTCTGCATTGGTTGTATTTGGTTGACATCCGGCCCTCGTTCCCACCCAGCCAGATATTCCACCATGGAACGTGCTTCCATTGCAGGGAGTGCAAGTTGTCTTTCAGGATGTCAGTCAGTGGTGTCCTGCTGTTGGTTGGTGCACAATCAATCAATCAATCAATCAATAAATCAATCACAGAATTTGTAAAGCGCGCTACTTACCCGCGAGGGTCTCAAGGCGCTGGGGAGAAAAACGGGGGGGGGTGCTGCTACTGGTCGAACAACCAGGTCTTGAGTAGCCTCCTGAAGGTCAGCAGGTCTTGGGTCTGTCGTAGGCTTAGTGGAAGGGTGTTCCAGGTCTTGGCGGCGAGGTGGGAGAAGGATCTGCCGCCGGTGGTAGTTCTTCGAATGCGAGGGACGGTGGCGAGGGAGAGGTCGGTGGAGCGGAGTTGGCGGTTGGGGACGTAGAAGAGGAGTCGTCTGTTGAGGTAGGCTGGGCCAGTCTTGTGGAGTGCCTTGTGTGCGTGGATGAGGAGTTTGAAGGAGATTCTCCTGTCGACGGGGAGCCAGTGCAGGTTCCTCAGGTGGGGGGTGATGTGGCTGTGGCGTGGTACATCGAGGATCAGGCGTGCAGAGGCGTTTTGTATGCGTTGCAGTCGCTTGATGAGCTTGGCCGGGGCTCCTGCGTAGAGGGCGTTCCCATAGTCAAGTCTGCTACTGACGAGGGCCTGGGTGACTGTTCTTCTTGTGTCTGTCGGGATCCACCTGTAGATCTTGCGAAGCATGCGGAGGGTGTTGAAGCAGGAGGATGAGACTGCGTTGACTTGCCTGGCCATGGAGAGCGTTGAGTCGAGGATGACTCCCAGGTTGCGTGTGTGGTCGGTGGGTGTTGGGGCTGCTCCCAGCGTCGTTGGCCACCAGGAGTCGTCCCAGGCTGAGGGGTTGGAGCCGAGGATGAGGACCTCTGTCTTCTCCGTGTTCAGTTTTAGTCGGATGATCTTCATCCAATCGGCGACGGCCTTCATTCCTTCATGGAGGTTGGATTTGGCGGCGAGGGGGTCCTTGGTGAGGGAGAGGATCAGTTGAGTGTCGTCGGCGTAGGAGATTATGTTGAGGTCGTGCTGTCTGGCGATGCGTGCGAGCGGGCCATGTAGATGTTGAACAGTGTTGGGCTGAGGGACGATCCCTGGGGTACACCGCAGATGATCTCGGAGGCTTCGGATCGGAATGGTGGGAGGCGGACTCTCTGGGTTCTGCCGGTGAGGAAGGAGGTGGCCCATTCCAGGGCCTTGTCTCGGATCCCTGCGTCGTGGAGGCGTGCGCGTAGAGTGCGGTGGCAGACAGTGTCGAAGGCGGCGGAGAGGTCCAGCAGGATGAGAGCTGCGGTCTCACCGTTGTCCAGCAGGATCCTGATGTCGTCGGTGGCGGCGATGAGGGCAGTCACCGTGCTGTGGTTGCTGCGGAACCCCGATTGGGATGGGTCCAGGATGCTGTTTTCTTCGAGGTATCGGGTTAGCTGTTTGTTGACGATCTTCTCGATGACCTTGGCTGGGAACGGAAGCAGGGAGATGGGCCGGAAGTATTTCCAGCTCTCTGGGAAGGTCGCGGTCTCGAAGGAGAGATTGATGATGTTGCACAGGTGGGGTGCGATGGAGCTGCTGGCTTTTTTGAAGATGTGGTGCGGGAAAGGGTCTGACGGGGAGCCGGAGTGTATTGTGCTCATGGTCTTGATGGTGTCCTCAATGTTCACGCTGGCCCAGGCTGGCAGGGGGTCGTGGTCGATGGTGTGCGGCGGGTCTGGTGCATCGATCTTAGTTGGGGGTGTCTGGGTGTTGAAGCTGTCGTGGATGTCGGCGATCTTGCGGTGGAAGAAGGTGGCGAGGGAATCGCACAGGGGTTGCGACGGCGGGATGTCGTTGGTGTTGGAGCTGGGGTTGGAGAGTTCCTTCACGATGTTGAAAAGCTCCTTGCTGTTGTGTGCGTTGTTGTCGAGGCGGTCTTTGAAGGAGATTCTCTTGGCGGACTTGATGAGGTGGTGGTGGTTACGGATGGCGTCTTTGTGGGCTGCGTGGCTGTCCAGTGTCTTATCACTGTGCCATTTCTTCTCTAGTTTCCGGCAGGTGCGCTTGGAGGCTAGGAGTTCCGAGGTGAACCAGCTGGCTCTTTTGGTGGTGTCACTGTAGGTGAGTTTTTCAGCGGGGCGAGGGTGTTGGCACAGTCGTCCATCCATCGTCTGAGGTTGCAGGCAGCGTCGTCGGTGTTGGATGGGTCGGAGGGAGGGCTGAGAGCGAGGGTTGCCCGTAGTTGGTCTTCGGTGACTTTGCTCCAGCAGCGGCGTGGGATCTGTTGGGTGCGGTGGTGTGTGGTGGGTTTCTGGAAGGTGAAATGGATGCAGCGGTGGTCGGTCCAGAGGAGTTCCGTGGTGTGGCTGAAGGAGACGTGGGACGTGGGAGCTTGAGGAGAAGATGGGGTCAAGCGTGTGGCCGGCGGAATGGGTCGGTGTTGTGACGAGCTGGCTCAGACCGAGGTTGGCGAGGTTGTCGATCAGGTTGGTGGAGTGGCTGTCGTTGTTGTTCTCCAGGTGAAAGTTCAGGTCTCCGAGGAAGATGTAGTCGGTAGAGGTCAGGGCGTGCGTGCTGATGAAGTCAGCGATGGAGTCGCTGAACTGGGGTCGGGGCCCAGGGGGTCTGTAGACAAGGGTGCCTCTAAGGGTGGTGTTGGGGTCCGTGTGGATCTGGAAGTGCATGTGTTCAGCAGTGCTGAGAGTGTCGTCGGTGCTGGTCGAGACCCTAATGGTGTTCTTGTGGACGATGGCGATTCCTCCTCCTACTGCGTTGACGCGGTCTCTGCGGGTGATCTTATAGCCGTCTGGGATGGCTATGGCGATGTCAGGGGCGGAGGAGTCGTTCATCCAGGTCTCTGTCAGGAAGGCGACGTCTGGTGATGATGTGTCGAGCAGGTCCCAGAGCTCGACGGCGTGTTTGCGTGCGGAGCGGGTGTTCAGTAGGATGCATCGGAGGTGGTTGAGGTCCTTCTTGGCGGGCGTTTCGGTGGCTCTGAGGCTGGTGTAGCTGCAGTTCCGGCAGGTGAAGGGACCATGGGTGCGTTTCGGGGCGGCCTTGAAGCAGTTGTGCGTCCGTCCAGGGTTGAGAGCGTGGAGTGTGGTGGCATCGTAGCAGCGTCGGTCCTCGAGGCTGGAGCGGGGACGCACGGCCCAGGGGTTCTGGCGCTGGGCGCGGTCCAGGCGCGGACGGGCGCAGACGGGCTTGCCTTAGGCGCGCCTTCGGCGCGCAGCGGCCGCCATATATGGGGAGGTGGGAGGGAGGAGCAGCTGGGAGGCGGGAGGCAGGGGCAGCAAATGGGCAGTCAGGGGGGCGGGGCCGAGGGGACGCAGCGGCGGGAGTGGAGAGAGGCAGCGAGGGGTACAGAAGGAAAATGGACACAGGGAAAATGGGGGCAGCGAGGGGAAACAGAAGGAAAAAGGACACAGTTCAGTGGGGGCAGCGAGGGGTACAGAAGGAAAATGGACACAGTGAAAATGGGGGCAGCGAGGGGAAACAGAAGGAAAAAAGGACACAGTTCAGTGGGGGCAGCAAGGGGTACAGAAGGAAAAAAGGACACAATTCAATGGGGGCAGCGAGGGGTACAGAAGGAAAATGGACACAGCGAAAATGGGGGCAGCGAGGGGAAACAGAAGGAAAAAAGGACACAGTTCAGTGGGGGCAGCGAGGGGTACAGAAGGAAAATGGACACAGTGAAAATGGGGGCAGCGAGGGGTACAGAAGGAAAATGGACACAGTGAAAATGGGGGCAGCGAGGGGAAACAGAAGGAAAATGGACACAGTGAAAATGGGGCAGCGAGGGGTACAGAAGGAGAAAAAGGACACAGTTCAATGGGGGCAGCGAGGGGTACAGAAGGAAAATGGACACAGTGAAAATGGGGGCAGCGAGGGGAAACAGAAGGAAAAAAGGACACAGTTCAGTGGGGGCAGTGAGGGGTACAGAAGGAAAAAAGGACACAATTCAATGGGGGCAGCGCGGGGTACAGAAGGAAAATGGACACAGTGAAAATGGGGGCAGCGAGGGGAAACAGAAGAAAAAGGACACAGTTCAGTGGGGGCAGCGAGGGTACAGAAGGAAAATGGACACAGTGAAAATGGGGGCAGCGAGGGTACAGAAGGAAAATGGACACAGTGAAAATGGGGGCAGCGAGGGGAAACAGAAGGAAAATGGACACAGTGAAAATGGGGGCAGCGAGGGGTACAGAAGGAAAAAAAGGACACAGTTCAATGGGGGCAGCGAGGGGTACAGAAGGAAAATGGACACAGTGAAAATGGGGGCAGCGAGGGGTACAGAAGGAAAATGGACACAGTGAAAATGGGGGCAGCGAGGGGAAACAGAAGGAAACCGGGCACCGAGGCCACAGGCAGAGGGGCGAGCTTACCAGCAGCAGCAGCGGGCAGGACACCACAGGCGGAGCTGTGTGGCGGGGGAGCGACCTACATGGCAAGGTCAAGGGTCGCTCTCCTCACCGCGCAGCGGCCGCCATATATGGGGAGGTGGGAGGGAGGAGCAGCTGGGAGGCGGGAGGCAAGGGCAGCGAATGGGCAGTCAGGGGGGCGGGGCCGCAGGGGACGCAGCGGCGGGAGTGGAGAGAGGCAGCGAGGGGTACAGAGGGAAAATGGACACAGGGAAAATGGGGACAGCGAGGGGAAACAGAAGGAAAAAGGACACAGTTCAGTGGGGGCAGCGAGGGGTACAGAAGGAAAATGGACACAGTGAAAATGGGGGCAGCGAGGGGAAACAGAAGGAAAAAAGGACACAGTTCAGTGGGGGCAGCGAGGGGTACAGAAGGAAAAAAGGACACAATTCAATGGGGGCAGTGAGGGGTACAGAAGGAAAATGGACACAGTGAAAATGGGGGCAGCGAGGGGAAACAGAAGGAAAAAAGGACACAGTTCAGTGGGGGCAGCGAGGGGTACAGAAGGAAAATGGACACAGTGAAAATGGGGGCAGCGAGGGGAAACAGAAGGAAAATGGACACAGTGAAAATGGGGGCAGCGAGGGGTACAGAAGGAAAAAAAGGACACAGTTCAATGGGGGCAGCGAGGGGTACAGAAGGAAAATGGACACAGTGAAAATGGGGCCAGCAAAGGGTACAGAAGGAAAATGGACACAGTGAAAATGGGGGCAGCGAGGGGAAACAGAAGGAAACCGGGCACCGAGGCCACAGGCAGAGGGGCGAGCTTACCAGCAGCAGCAGCGGGCAGGACACCACAGGCGGAGCTGTGTGGCGGGGGAGCGACCTACCTGGCAAGGTCAAGGGTCACAGTTGCACAGTTGCCAGCAGGGCCTTGTGCTCCCCACAGCAGTAGTCAGTGTCAGCCATCTTGTCAGTTATTTTCCACTCCCTGTGATGTGCGCATGGTTCAGGGTGGTGTTGATGGGACAGTTGTGGGGGTGACCAATATCTGTGACTACCACTCCCATCATGCTATTGCCTCCACCCCACTTCCCAGCATGCCCATACTTACTTGTTTTTGGGTGGACTTCACTGTGTGTGAGTGTGAGAGCAATGGCAAGATGTCAGTCAGTGGTGTCCTGCTGTTGGTTGGTGCCCAGTTCCCAGCAGGGCCATGTGCTCCCCACAACTGAGCACCAGTGGCAGCCATCTTTGAAGTGGCTTTTGACTCCCTGTGAGGTGTGCATGCTTGGGTGTGAGCTTGCTGGGCCATGTGGGTGGGGGATGTTGGGCTGTGACTACCACTCCCATCATGCAATTGCCTCCACCCCCTTCCCAGCATGCCCATGCTTCCTTCCTTTTGACTCTGCTTCCCTGTGGGGTTGTGTGCCTGTGCTGACAAGATGGCTGACAGTGTTATCCTGGGGTTAATTTTGCTACAAGTCCCATGTGTGTCCCTGTGCTTCACACTGCATGACCCAGGGTTGTGGTTCTTTGTGGGATATTTGATTAGTGTGTGAGGCAATGCATTCTCCCAGGTGAGTTGTGTGGAGTTTGAGTTAGGGGTGTGTGTGAGAAACGCTGCTGGTAACTATGGTCAGAGCTGTCAGTCCTCCTTCCCACCCAGCCAGATATCCCACTATGGAACGTGCTTCCGTTGCAGGGAGTGCAAGTTGTCTTTCAGGATGTCAGTCAGTGGTGTCCTGCTGTTGGTTGATGCCCAGTTCCCAGCAGGGCCTTGTGCTCCCCACAGCAGTACCCAGTGTCAGCCATCTTGTCAGTTCTTTTCCACTCCCTGTGATGTGCGCATGGTTCAGGGTGGTGTTGATGGGACAGTTGTGGGGGTGACCAATATCTGTGACTACCACTCCCATCATGCTATTGCCTCCTCCCCCCTTCCCAGCATGCCCATACTTCCTTCCTTTTGAGTGTACCTCACTGTGTGTGAGTGTGACAGCAATGGCAAGATGGCTGACAGTGGTGTCCTGCTGTTGGTTGGTGCCCAGTTCCCAGCAGGGCCTTGTGCTCCCCACAACATAGCACCAGTGTCAGACATCTTTGATGTGGCTTTTCACTCCCTGGTAGGTGTGCATGCTTTAGTGTGAGCTTGCTGGGCCATGCGGGTGGGGGATGTTGGGCTGTGACTACCACTCCCATCATGCAATTGCCTCCACCCCCCTTCCCAGCATGCCCATGCTTGCTTCCTTTTGACTCTGCTTCCCTGTGGGGTTGTGTGCCTGTGCTGACAAGATGACTGACAGTGTTATCCTGGGGTTAATTTTGCTACAAGTCCCATGTGTGTCCCTGTGCTTCACACTCCATGACCCAGGGTTGTGGTTCTTTGTGGGATATTTGATTAGAGTGTGAGGCAATGCATTCTCCCAGGTGAGTTGTGTGGAGTTTGTGTTAGGGGTGTGTGTGAGTGGAGCTGCTGGTAACTATGGTCAGTGCTGTCAGTCCTCCTTCCCACTCAGCCAGATTTTCCACCATGGAACGTGCTTCCGTTGCAGGGAGTGCAAGTTGTCTTTCAGGATGTCAGTCAGTGGTGTCCTGCTGTTGGTTGGTGCACAGTTGCCAGCAGGACCTTGTGCTCCCCACAGCAGTAGCCAGTGTCAGCCATCTTGTCAGTTGTTTTCCACTCCCTGTGATGTGAGCATGGTTCATGGTGGTGTTGATGTGTGCATTGTGAGGGTGGGCAATATCTGTGACTACGACTCCCATGATGCTATTGGCTACACTGACTTTCCCAGCATACACAGGATTCCTTCCTTTCAGTGGGCTTCACTGTGAGGTGGTGTTGTAGTGGTGGCTACATGTCTGGATGTGTTTGTTAGTTATATTTGTGCCACTGCCTAGCTGTAGTTGTAGTTGTGTTTGTACATGTGATGACACAGTTACATATCACTATGAGATGGCATGTGTTGTGTTTATCTGACTGACATACACATTTTGGGATGATTCTGTTCTGGTTGCTGTGTATTTGCTAAGGGTGCATGGTTTGACTCTCCCCTTGACAGTGATGTGTGTGTATTGTCGCACAATATTGTGTACATTTTTTGTGTACTCACCAGGCTCTGGGATGTTTTCTAGTCCATATACGCTGACTGGTGGTAGGATGGCCCGCACCTTCTCCTCCCAGGGCCTGAGGTATACTGGTTTGGCAGGAGGGCCACTGCCGGTGTGTTGGCTCAAGAGGTAGTCCTTCTTCAACAGGTCCCTGACCCTCCTGCGCACGTCATACCACCTGTTCTGTATGTCTCCCTTTGTGCGCAGACATGGTGATTGTGCGTTCACCCTGTTGACAATCCTCTCCCACATCTTGGTTTTCTGCGACATGGGGGTCTGTTGGACCAGTGTACCAAACAGCTGTGGCTCTACCCTGAGGATCTCATCTACCAGGACTTCCAATTCACTATCTAGGAACTTTTGATTCTTCTTTGGGGGCATGGTGATGGGTGGTGATGGTGAGTGATGTGTGTGTTGGTGTGCAAGTGAGGGTGTGTGAGCGTGTGTTTTGCTGGGTGTATGTGAGGGTGCTATTTGTTGAGGTGCTGATGGTGTGTGGCTTGTGTGATGGATGAGCTGTGGGTGGGTGTGTGGTTGCTGTCTGTTGAGTGCTGGCAGGTAATTTGAATTTGCAAAGGATCATGGTAGGGATTTGTGTCCTTTATATGGGTGGAGTTGTGGGTGTGTCTTTGTTCCCTGTTCCCCCCAGTATTTATTGCCTTTGTAATTGCTTGTTTGGCCTTTTTTGTGTGTTTTTCCCTTTGTACTTTTTGTGCATGTAGGAGACGTTCTTGTGACCGAGTCGGACCCTGCAGTTGTCTCGTACGAACTTCTCCGAGTCGTTCACGCTGTGTTTGTGCTGTTTTCTATGCTGCGTACGCGTAGGTCGCGGTGTATTGGGTTGCTGCGGCTCGCAGTTTTGTATGCGTGTCGGTCGTACGGCTTGGGCTCCGTGTGACTCGGTTGTGTTTTCCACGCGTTGCATCGTACTTGGCGGGTAGGAGTTCGCGGGTACGTTTCGTTCGGGATTCTTCCTGGTGCGTGTCGGTCGGTTCGATTCGCGTGGTTTTCCGGCAGGATAGCTGTTTTACGCGCGGCTCGGTCGTTCGGCTTGTGTTCCGTACGAGTCGGTCGGATTTTGCACGCTTTTCATCGTACTTTGCGGGTCGGGCTGCACCGGTACGTGTCGGTCGGAATGAATTCCGGCTCCGAGTCGGTCGGTATGTTTTCCGGCCCGAATCGGAATTGACCCCTTAGTGTTCAGACTCTCGAGAAATTGTATTTTAGCTTGCTTCCCTGAGTCTTGGACTTTTTCTCTGCTTTTGTATATGATTGTGTATAGTTCCTCCCTTGTTCTATTGTTCATTTCATTTTTCATTTAAAAGGAGGGGGATATGTTATATCATGCTTATGTTATCATATCTATCCCTGGTTACCTATCTCCCTGCTGCTCAGCCAGTATGAGTGTTGGCAGTGGAATGCTGGTGTGACTGTGAGGCTTGGAATGCTTGGTTGACTCTGTGGATGAGTGGTGACAGTTGGAAGATGGGCTGAGCAGCAGGCAGGCTGCTCCTGGTGGGGCTGGAGAATAAGGATCACCAGGCTAATGGACAATTGTACATAATTACTACCCTGCAACAAGAAGTTAATAAAGAAATACTTAAAAGACAAGACAAGACAGAGATCCTCATCCTCGGACCCAACCCCTCAGCCTGGGACGACTCCTGGTGGCCCACCTCCGTGGGCGCCGCCCCTACACCTACCAACCACGCACGCAACCTGTGAGTCATCCTCGACTCGAAACTCTCCATGACCAACCAGATCAACGCTGTCTCCTCAACCTGCTTCTACACCCTCCGCATGCTCCGCAAGATCTACAGATGGATCCCTACTGACACACGAAAGACCGTCACACACGCCCTCATCAGCAGCAGGCTCGACTACGGCAACGCACTCTACGCCGGAGCCCCTGCCAAACTCCTCAGCAGACTCCAAAGAATCCAGAACGCCTCTGCACGCCTAATCCTCGACATCCCCCGCCGAGACCACATCACCCCCCACCTGAGAAACCTACACTGGCTCCCCGTCGACAAAAGAATCACCTTCAAGATCCTCACCCACGCACACAAGGCACTCCACAACACCGGCCCGGCATACCTCAACAACCGACTATCATTCTACGCACCCAACAGGAGACTCCGCTCCGCCGACCTCTCCCTGGCTGCCGTCCCACGCATCCACAGGACCGCCTCCGGAGGCAGGTCCTTCTCCTACCGCGCCGCTAAGACATGGAACTCCCTCCCTCTCCACCTTCGGCAGACGGAAGACCCTCAGACCTTCAGGAGACTACTCAAGACCTGGCTCTTCGACCACTAGCTGCAGCCCCCCCTCCCCTCCCCCAGCGCCTTGGAACCCTTACGGGTATGTAGCGCGCTTTATAAATGCTTGATTGATTGATTGATTGATTGATTAAAAGACAACTCGGCTACGTCTGGTAAGGTACAACACATTGCTTCTAAGATAAGCCTGACTGCTTTTGTGCCAAGCTACCAGAGGTTTAAGAACAGGTTAATTTAGAGATTTTTGTGGTTCACCATATCAAGGATTGTGGCTGCTGGTTGAGAAGGACTCACACCCCCATCGACCAACAACCTAATTTCTCACATATAATATTGGGACAGACTAGTTGGCAGAATTACTGATAATTCATGCAACACAACAAGGTACCTGCCTAAAAGGGAGAGAAGAAAATTGTGCCATATCTGCTAAGCTGTGATAAACTTCTGCTCTCTCCTAAAACAGGTGCCATGCTGCAAGGGTACCTGCATTAAAGGCAGGATTGTTTTTGTGACGGAAATAATGTTCCTCTTTCTCTGTGTGATACAGAAGCAGCACACATGGAAAAAGAAAGTAGCGAGTAGAAATGAAAATATTTCCCCTCGTTCTGCCTCTGTCTGTAGGCGTGCCATTTTGGCACAAATCCAGGTTTACAAGTCTTTGTGAATTTGAGCTTGCACCAAAATCCATGGGTGGATTCCACTCCACCAACGTAATGCCAACCAGATCGAAAGTAATGCTTTTGCATGGCTTAAAATTGAAAACTGACACAAAATCATATTAAATTTGGGCTCCGATATTTAAAAATGATGTCCGTATAACAAACAGATAGTACTAAAAACTACTGAAAATAATGTTTTCACTATATAGGAAAATTGGCAATTGCCTATGTGGAAATGTATTTTTTAATTTAAAACCTATAGTTCTCAATTTTGTATTACAAATGCATCAAACAAAATTCCAATTCCAATTTAAAATCTATCAAAAATAAAGTTAATACTAACAGATGTTGTATAGCTATGTAAAAAATATTCACTAATGATACTTTGTGCTTTCTGGTGCTCATGTAGCTGACCCCTCCTATTATTTTTATTTTTCTCCAGTGGATGTCATTAAAACTTTGATGAGGTGTGCAAAGTGCTTTCTGTTAGATCACAAAAAGTCAGCTCTGATGGCAGGGAAGCTCAAAGTAGTGACTGCTGGAGACGTAGGACCTGATTTAGAGGTTGGTGGATGCAGTAAAGGAAGTCAGGATTTGTGGAGGACTTTACATCTGCTACTTAGCCTTTACTCCACCTGCCAAAATTAGAGATCTCCGAGGGTCCTGCAGTGAACTCTATGGGCCCGATTCACGAAGGCAATCTGAGGCAAAAGTCTAACTTTACAACTTTTGGTATTCACAGAGGTCCTTTAAGATTCATATCTTTATGTCCCCAGTCGGGCCAGAATCTCCGGCTTGGGCCGTATTCTCTGCACCCATGCCATACTCTCCAGCTCGGGCATACTCTCCGGCTCAGGCCGGATGAAGTGTAATTAATTGGCCTGAATGCAATAAGAACATTAGGAACATGTGATAAATGGTAGAGGAGGTCATCAAATCAGTTTGGGCAGAGAAATGGGTGTGGCCGGACACTAAATCATATCCCAGAAAAGTTTTCTCCTTTGCATCATGGTACATGCAGTCCACAATTTGCACTCAGTGTTGACTGTAGTGTTGACACTACAATCAACACTAAGGGGAGCACAACGTTATGAATAATGAAATTCTTCTACATACACTCATTGGTAACTTAGGTAGTGGCAAAAGCGGCTGACGGCGGAAAAAGAGAGAGCCACATTTATCACCACTTTGTGCTGTTTTGTTTTTTATGAATGTGATGGAAACCAGTGCACATTGTTGATTTTGTAATTTACTGTTTACTGTAAAATATTTTTTATGCTGGAAGTAAGCCCCAAAGTAACCCTAAATAGTCTTTTTCTCTACTTTGCACTACTTTGTATCAAAGAGCAGTACCATGAGTGGGTACCCATGCAAACATTCATGGGTTTCACTCAAATCCCCATCTACTAACATTGATAAACAGGGATTTGCATCAAAATTTCACTGCTTCTTGAGGCAGGTGAAACAAAAATGCTTCCTTTCACAAAACCTTTCTTACTTTGCATGTGTCCCGGTTTGTACAATGCATAAAGACAGTTATATGAATGTTATACCATGCCAAAACATACAGTACAAGAAAAAGTTCTGCTCACCAAATGTATGAACGGGGCAGAACTTTAATCACAGTGGAGACAACTTCTTTTCTGCCATAATTACACCCCTCTGACGGGGAATCAAGGGCAACTGAGGCTGACCTCTAATTATGTCCACCTAATTTAGATTGGTGAAATTAGAGGTAAGTTTTCACTGTCCATCACCACCAGGAAAACCCTAGCAGTAAGGGACAGTGAAAACTGCTAAATGCTCCCCTGGCAATATTTTGCAATGAATTGCCCATATGTCATTAATACAAACTAAAAAATTGCACAATTTGGAGAAATATACAAATTTATCAAATGAAGTAGTACAACCAAAGGAGTTTAGTTTTACAGCAGAGGATCTGTGGGTCAAAATAGTTTTGAAAATTTTCTGCAAAGGGCCCTTTAATTAAAAGTCCCTCCAGCTGAGAATGTCCTAGGGCCATATGTAGGTAATTTCTATTTACCGATTCCTAAATACCGAATTTTAAGAATCGGTAAATAGAATGTAGGTAAACATTCGGTAAATTTTACCGATTCGGTAATATTCGTTATTACCTATTCGGTATTTACCGAATCGGTAATAAGGAATACCTTCCCATTCATTCCTATGGGCCTGGAGGCCCATAGGAATGAATGGGAAGCCATTCACTATTACCGATTCGGTAAATACCGAATCGGTAATAGGGGAGCATATTCAAGGGTGGCAGGGTGTCAAATTGACACCCTGTTGCACCCTGAATCGTGCATGTGTGCACATGTGGCGCACATACATGCCCTAAGGGCATGTATGCCTGCCACATGGCACTTTTAAAAAGCACAAAATTGCTTTTTAAAAGGTATTCGGTATTTACCACCAACTTGTAGTTGGTGGTAAATAACGAATCCTTAAACCAAAAATGCACTCACTTGAGTGCTCCTACATAGGATTTAAGGAATCGGTAATTTACCGATTCCTTAAAATAACGAATCGGTAAATTACCGACTCCTTAAATCCGGCCTCCTACATCGCAAAGGGCTAAATACCGGTCGGTAACGGGAAATTTACCGATTTTCGGCCTTTACCGACCGGTATTAGCCCACCTACATATGGCCCCTAGTGTCATAAGACTTCAAATTCATTAAATAAATGTTGTTCAGTAGACAACAGCAGGGGCTTCAGGTAAATACACTCCAACGCCAAATGCAAAAAATACACTGCTATGTTTATCTTCTCAGAGCAACGCTTTTAATTAGCCAGAAATGCAATGTCAGCATGAATTAAAATACAACTTGTCACAGTGCACAACTTCCCATAAAAAATGTTTATTTTTTGGCCTAGGGCAGCTTTTTCTTAGATTCACACACTTACTTACTTTGTACAGACATGACAAACACACCGTGACAGGCCCATTTAAATGATCCTGGGTCTTTTACAAGATTGATAATTCCCTAATTCTCTAAAAGGACAATGGGAAGAGGAAGACATCCAGATTGTATACAATGTCTACTACATCATATTCAGTGTAAATGTAACCAAAATCTGATTAAAGTTCACGCCACCATTTATAATTGATTCTAATGCACTCATGCTCTCTGTATCCAATCCATAACGTATAAAAAAGCCTTACCTGTAAAGTGGAAAAGAGCCTGCAATTTATTGTCTCCTGAGGTTGAGGAAGTCATGTAGTTGGGGTTCACATGACACCTCCTAGGATCAGAAATAAGCCTCAAACTCCTCAAAGAGAAAGTAGGCTCATCTTACATTCAACATTTTTAAATTTTGCAGAAACTATTAAATATTAAAACAATTGAGTTATTTCTCTTATTTAACTTGGGATTGTGGGAATTCTGGCTCTGAAGGTTTCAGGGCAATCAGATGTTACTGACTTTCAGTTCGATGAGGTTCTTTGACCTCTGGTTTTAGGAGTCTCTTTACTCGGACCTCAAATTGGGAGCAAGAACCCCTTTTAGCGCCTGACACTCAAGATAAGGCTCAGGCTGAGGATCAGTTCAAGGCTGATTAAAGGGGGAGCTGTGTGATAGAAACTCAAAACTCGCAATGCACCCAAGAACACACAAAAAAAACAATCCCAAGCTACTGCTTTATCTTTAAAAACAGAAACACATTTAATACACACGGAATGGAATAATACACACTAAATTGGAAATATTTACAACATTTCAGGATGAAGTAAAAATTGGAATCCCCAGCTAAAAGGCACTCACAGATTAAACCAGCTGCAAATCAAGTGCCCTAAAGGAATGTTACAGGCAACTAAGCCTGTTAAATCAGAATGTACTCCCATTATATATGATGTATCATCTGTTAATGTACATACCAGCATGCCATTGCCCTATAAACAGCAATGCCACTGAAACAGGCCTATGGCATCAACATATGTCTTTCCACTGAACACAACTTAGGCCTTTTGGTTTTGTCAATATAAAAAAGCACTACAGCCTGAAGCAAACCATTTTACATTAAAACCAATAAGCCTTTTGCCTTTAAAATGTGCATAAGGTCTCCATTAGTGGTGTTGTGGCCAAGAACTGAACCATCAGCAGCCCGAACAAAAATTCTAAGTCATTAACACACATCTATTTACAGGGACCCAAAAAACAATCCTGTCCAGATCATAAATGCATATTTGCATGCTGTCATGATGTCTTCCCCAGGAAGAGCTTCCTAACCAGGAAGCAGATTCCTTTCCTTGGACAGGGTATCCAAAGACTTGTTATTTTCATTTTATATTAGATAAATAAAACTTCTAAGGGATCAAGAATGACAAAAACAAAATTATACAAACGAGAAAAAAACCTAATTTAGAGTTTTCATTTTGGATAATTTGTAAAATGCTTTAAAAAGATTCAAATATGACAATCGTCACATATACGACAATGCTTCTGCAACCATAATAGTCTTGTTATTAATAAATGTAGGGAGTACAGGTTTTCCACACACATTGTTAAACAATGTACGACAGAGAGATACATGATTTGAATCCTGGTTACATTATTTACCTAAAGATCAGTAGCATTTCTCCAAACTCACACCTGCCCATCTACATGTGACAGATTTTGAAAAAAAGCCCTTTATTTCTCGTTATTAAAAACACTTTTATATGGCGTCGGTCTTAAACAGTGCAAACTGTCTGCTACAATCCTAATCTTCAATAGCCAGTAATAATTGCCACATTGAACCATGGGATTGTGTACTAGTCCAGGACAACCTAATTGTTGCTGGGCACAAACAAGCTTATTCATAAATCTTTGAGTGATACAGGTGTGTTGAGTGTTATCTCCTTCCTGACTAGCACCAGTAATATGTTATCTGAGGCATACTACACACGATAAAACCAAGCCTGCCATTGTCTCTGTTGCCTCAAACTATGCTCAATTCTAAATGAGGAGCTTTTAATGCTACAGTTTTAAACAAGTTGGCTTGTCAATATCTTTTTCTCAATTTTACTAAGGGAGGCAAGACATGAATGTATGACTTTTTACTAAGGGAGGCAATACATGAATGCATGGCTTTCAGAGTGGGTATTTAACTGGCATCTCTACAGAGGTACAAGCCACAGAAAGACCATGCAGCGAGCTCCTTAAGCTGCACAACCCTGCTGACCTACCTAGCATCCTGTACTCTCCTTTTAGATGCAGACTGTGTCTCCTCTCCTCGCAGACCTCTTCAGTTACTGTGCATGGGGAGGGTGAAGCAGCCTGTGCCCCCAGGGCCCCCATCACAAATGGCCACGGTTCAAAGGCTGCAACTTCTTGGGTGGGATGATCACGGCATTCTGGCCACCCCCTACCTGTAGGAGTTTCTCTGGCACAAAATCACAGGATTGTGAAGGGGCCGCCATGTGGACCCCAAACTAAAATGACTACCAAAAGACTACAATGTAATCACACTGGAGATAACTTTGTGGCTGCAGGTGTCCCCCTGCACTAATCTACACATTTCAGATTCAAACATGCTGCATACAGGCATCTTGTTGATCCCCACTGGACTATTTAATCTTTGAGGAGTTGATGGCCATTTGATCTTAGTGGTAGACCCCAGCCACCATGACCACCTCCTCATGTACCTCAGGTTTACTGAAGGATTTTCATTAGAATTTCTGAAGTCTCTGACACTATTGCATCTTCGTCCTTAGGAGAAGCTCAGCTGCAGGACCAAGGCTGTTCCCCCTGCCCAGAGGTGATGATGTTCCTGACCTGGTTTTGTCTTCAAAGCACCCTTAATTCCGCTACAGAAGGCCAATTTCCTTGTCAACACTTCTCTACTATCCAACACTTGAATCACTTGCAAGGTGACTGTAAGAGGCAGCACAAGTCTGCAGTGTTTCTATGGCATCAGCAGCAGGATTGGTCCAGGATTGGTCCAATAGAGGTACAGTCGACCACCCCCAGTGAGTGGACTTACCCCTGGGTTTGGGAGACAGTCAGTGAGCTGGTGTCACCAGCCCTAGACAGAGTCTACTTAGATAAACTTACATGTTAGGGTCCGGTTCACCCCTAAGCTGAAGAAAGAAATTCACCAGTTATGCTGCTGATTCCTTCGATATTCCTGGCTCCTTCTCAACTTTGAGTTTGCACAGGGGACCCAATTCTCTCACACACTCCCCTAGCCCACCAACCCATTCCTGTTACTAAAAAGACCCAGCAAATTGCCTCTTTTACACCTTTGTTGCATTCAAATGATAGTTCACATCAACGGAGAGGCACATGTCTCTTTGTCCCAATATCCACCGACTGAAGCCAGAATGTTTCCTGGAAAACTCTTTAGACTTACTCACTGATGGGAGGCAGACTCAGTAGTATGGGCCCTTCTAGTGTCAAGTCCCGTGAACAAATGAGCTCTCCTCTGTCTCCTTCAGAGGTGTGACTCTGTGCTGGGTGCCAGACTATCAAACCAGAAGTGGGTCAGCAGTCAAGCCTGACAAGTGATGCCTCCTTCTCCTCCCGCATCAGCAGCAGCCACAATCTCCAGCCATGTGTGAGAGCCACCAAGACAATCCAAGACTATCTTACCTGAAACCGACTCAGGGTAGATGGTAATTTTGAGGCAGAAACAATTACCAGGTGTTGGAACCGGGTGGGAACCTTAGCTCAAACTATGCCAATTCAACCCCCTTTGAGATGCCTGTTCACCTCGGCAGGTGTCCAGATCATTCCTTTCACACCTGATCTCTCTGTCACAGCCAGCATTCAGGCCAGGATGTTCTACTGTGCGAACCCCGCCCAGCTCCCTGTTGCCATCGGATCTCTATAAGTTGTCACCCTGCAATCATTCAGTAGCCATCGAATCTCAATTGGCTTCTCGTTTTGTCCAATACTTCTTTCAGCTTAGTTAAGCATTTTCAAACAATTTTGCTGCCGATAATTGACATTTCTGGAGCCTGGGACAAGAATTCTGCTAAAGGACAGATATGCTTAGCTCCACCCACAATTACTGGTGACTTTGGACTTGAATGAGAGTTTGGTGGACAGAGTAGAGACAGTTCGAGAGGTGGAGAGCTTTACCTGTGCCACCCAGTTTTTATTCCATCTGTCAAATTTGGAGTTCTCTAACTCTGTGAGCTAGTATGAACTGCTGTCATGGCGGTTTATACAAAACTACTTAAAAGTTGGTGTGCTCCGTCATTGGTGACGAATGATTACACCAAATTTTTAAAAGTAAATCCCCCTTCACACAATGGAAATCTTCTCTTCTGCATAATCCTTGCGTTACGCCCAAAATTGGGTGGTCAGACCAAGAGTTGGCAGACAGGGTACTCCGTCACCATTGCGATTGAGTATCCTGTTCCCCTTAGCTTGTGATGCAAGATTTGAGAGTTGACAGGAACAGATGGCCAAACAAGGCTATAAATGAGGCCTGGGTTTGTAATGGTAATAGCAAATCTTTTATCAGGGCAGCCTTCTCAGACATTAGCTCCAGCTCCCAGTAGACAAGATCTCAAATCAGGAAGAGTGGTGCATAGATAAAAACTGAAAGGCAGCCATGTGATCATGAGAAGGGAGTGTGACTCTTGTCATAGTCTGCAGAGCAGTAAGACAGGATGTACTCAAAAGTGGGATAGTTGTTGGGAAGAATTATGTAGTGATTTGACTTAGAAATGCCACAAGTCACTAGCTAGTACACATTAAAAAAATCATAACAACACCACTATCTTATATGAACCCACCAGGGCCAATGGAAACCCCAGAAGGAAGTCTAGTTGCTGTCTGCAACCTGCCTTTTAGGATATCTGGTGGGTGACCAGCTCTCTACTAGTCCACAGTGACAGCAAGGGTCCTTCAAAGGTCAGTATGCTGTACTTCTGTACTTTCCCAGGAATACTAAAATCTGTAGAAGGGCTCCATTATGTGGGAGAGAAGCCACTCCCCAGCTGGATGTTGAATGCAGTGAACTCATAGCAGCCCTGTCTGGAGAGCATCAAGGATCTTAGGAGCTGTCGCTACTAGTCTGTAATATGTGGGCAGACCACTAGTGACTTTTCTAGCATTTCCAAGAAATTTATACTATTTGGCGTGGTGTGAAGCAGTATTAGAGAGGTCTGTCCCACTCTTTAGGCTGTGTCTGCAGTCACACAGAGACCATCAGAAAGACGGAAAGTATTGGAAGGTGACAACATGCAAGATGACTGAATTTTCCCTGGCCTCTCCGTCTCCATGAGACAGAACAGTTTTCTGGTAATTTCATTTGATATCATATGGCATTCGGCAGTGTTTTATCTAGTTTTTGGACTATACATATACCATACACATACATACAAACATTCATACATACATGTACCCCGAGCTCCATTTATCTGATTTTATTGATTTTTCTAAATTTGAGTTCAAATTGAAATGTGTGGGTTTTGTGGCTTTAATTGATGTTTGTGCTGATTCAACCTATCACAAAGTATTCTTGGTAAAAGCAAAGTGTTCTGTATTTGCCATAGCTACCAGGGGTTGTGAAGAGATTTCCTAGTAAACAGTGTTGTAGTATAGCAAGACCACACCTTATTAAGTTGGAGGAGTAACACCCTCCCAGATAAATATTCTATTTCCTAACTACTCACAGTCACCTATTATCTTGTTGGATTGCATATTTGAAGGCCCTTGTTTGAGAATCTACTGGATATTAACTTTCATGAGTGTCTGAGCATGTGTGAGTTGGTTTTAGATTTCTAAAAGAGCATGTCTGTTTCCTACCTGGGAAACAAGCCATTTCTCAAGGGTGCCAAGGGTCGGCATTCCAACAGCCTAATCTGTCACACCTGGCTATATCAAAATGACTTTCCTACTGGCAACCTATAATCGTCTTTCTTTTGCTCAAACAACTTAATGCCCTCCGAGTCATAGAGATATGTTATTAGTCCAACCTCTGCCATTTGCCTAAGACCTCCTCCTCCGATGCACCCTTCAAATCAGGGTCTCCTATTATGGAAGTCAAGTGTGAGGGGATTGAAGCCAGTACTGCTTCTTTTACTCCTAAGTTCCAAGATGCCATTGTCATTTTTATGATGGGGAGGGCTCGAATCTCCAGGCTCTGTACTTCTCACCAAGCCATATTGGCTTACCAATGTGAACACCTGTGATGGACTGATAGACAAAACACCAGTATTTTTCCCTTTCTTCACGGTGCCATTCAACTGTGTATCTGAGTTGTGTCACAAGATAATACTGTGTAATACTGGGCAATCCCAGTCCTCCGTCCTTCACGGGACGAAACATTTGTTTGGCCGCAAGCCTCATTTTTTTCGCGTCCAAATAAAATCACTGAAGAAGCATTTAATTAAATCCAGAATACTTTAACGCTGAAATACTCCTTCTGGAGTGAGTGACATGTGCTATATAGGCTCTTTTAACAGAACATAACAATAACATAAGTCTTCAGGGGAAGAAGGGTCATAAGCTTAGCCAAAAAAATGAATCTCGGTGAAGCCATCATTTTAGCAGCAGCAATTTGTCTCAGCCTGGAGAGGCCGGCCCCTTGCCAGTCCCTAAAATCATTTTTACGTTGTTCTATGAAATCTGCGAAAATTGACCTTGGAGGTTTTGGCAGCATCCGAGGTCAACTTTGGACCCCAGTATGTAATATAAGACTCAGCCCATTGGAGCAGGAGTTTGGCTTGAATTCATGTTTGAGTTGACTTATGAAGGGACAAAGCAAACAACTGCAATTTATGAACATTGATAGTGAAAACCAAAGCCTTGCCAAACAATTTCAGTTCTGTGATTGCCTCTGAGTGTGTTTTGAAAATAACTGGGTCCTGTCCAATCTCTGTAGTCACTGATATGATCATGATGTACAGAATTTATTCTCTATTCATGTTTCCAATTACTTCTACTGTTCCCACTTCCAAGTAAATCACTGTTACTTGATGAAATTTGAATGTTTAATATTTCACATATATGTGCCATTCTGCTTAATTGCTCCTTTTTATCATGGCCGTCCGTATTGCTAAATGGTCCAGGATTTCTTGAATTTACCAATAGTGCCCCCTTTATATTTAATATCGTTTTGACCAATATTACATGACTCCAATTATGTTTTGATTTACATTTCTTCATGTGCAAACTTTTATAATCTTTTTCAGTATGAGCCTCCAATTGTACTCTGGCTCAGATGGCATTGTTCAATGTATATATCAAACTGGATGCTACCTGCAGCATCGAACCCTACACTCTCGGTGTTTTTCCCTCTGATCTACTCGCCTTGGTTCCCCCGGGGTCCCTTGACTATCTCCACCCCGCCCCGGTCCAGACTTTTTCGCCCCTCGTGACGTTTGTCAAGTGATCGGCCGGGACGGCAATTAATGCTGATTCATTTTCACGCTGAATTCACGGATGCTTCATTCGTCCTTGGCCCAAGCCGCTACGCGGAGGTTTGGCTACCCTGGTGTAGCTCTGGAGACAATTAATCGCCATTCTGCGACTCTGTGTTTGACATAACTTCTCCTTTTGCAAGTAAGTCATGGCTCCCATACCCCCTTACTTTTATCTATCTGCCCTGACGTTCCCTCTCCCCTCTCCCACCCCATTCATCCTCTAATTCACTCCCTCCCACCTTTCAGACCCGACTTGACCGCCTGACGCTCGCACACAACACGTGGATCCTCATACCCTCTCCCTGATTCATCACGTTGCCTGATCGACTTTGGGTAATTATACATGCACGTTGAGAGTGATTGTATATAATTTCTATGCTGCCGACTCACTAAGGACCCTTCCCCTTTCAGTTTTCAAGCGGATACCGGACGCATCGCTGGTTCCCAAACCCCTGATTGTTCTGATCCAGACACTTGACTTATCCCTGTCTAGTTCAGGTAATTAATACCCAACTCGGACCTACGTTTTTTCTGCCACATTCTTGGGCTTTTCAGTTTTTTATCTATTCTCCTTTCCCTTCCCCCTTCAATACAGCACTACCTTCAAACTAATGATCATGGTCCTGATGATGACCTGAAATAATTCAGGTTGAAACGCCGTCGACTACCCAGCATAGAACTTGGGCGCTGTTGTGGTCAATTTATTTAGTCTGAATCTTAAAACATCAACATTGTATATATCTTTTTGTAAATTTTGACCACATTTCTCTTACCCCTTGTCGCCATTCACGCTGTTCTCATCACTCTTGTGTCACTGCGCCTCTCACTATCACTAAAACACGTCCAGTGCTCACCTTATGTGTTATGGTCATTGTATATTTAATTGTACTGTAGTGCTGTAATAACTACTTACAAATAATATCCTTTTCACTCCAACTTCATCATTGTGGCCTCCCTTCCTTTTGCTTCCCACCCCCGCTGTGATTTATATCACTGTCCTTGTATTGTCCTATGTTAATGATTTCCAGTTGAGACATTGTTGTTTGTTATATAGCACAATATGAGGCACACAACTGTAGGTCCTTTTCCGACTTGGTTTATATAGTTATAGATTTATAGTTAGTGCATCGATCTGAGCAGTTCCCCTATCCATCCCACTGTATTAAACAACTATGTGAGGATGAGTGTGAGTTTGTGACAAAGTGTTTTGTAAAATAGGGCTGTGTAGCATCAGGCCATGGGGCCTTTTGTGTTTTCAATCTGGAAATGCCCTTAATCATCTCTTTCACCCTTATGAGTCTCCCCAGAATCTTGGCCTGACTCTCGAAGAGCTTGGAAGAGGCACACTGTTTAAAAAGTCTTCCATGACCCTCACCCTCACCTCCTCAAGAATATACTGCAAATTTGGGAAATGAGTGCTAACAGCACCTGTATGAACCAGCATGCCTTGTCATGTGGCTTGTGTTTTGTCTCCATTTTAGTTTCTCGTTTTAAGCTAGCATCATTTTCTAATGATTTGCAAATTTTTTCCTCTTCCTGGAATGGGCTTTGCATGCATTTCTTTATGATGGGCATTGTCGCCCTGTAGTCTGCATATTTAGGTCCAGGGTCGCACAAACTTAGAACATGAAGCATTGTTTTATTTTATGTGCTCGTGAGGAGACAGCTCTTCTGCTTTAGTCTAATTAGAATGTTGTTCTGAACCTCTGACACAATATGATAAGCCTGCTAAAAATAGTGTCCATGCTGAAGATGTTGAGAGGTTCACTTACCACCTGAGTCGTCATGGAATGTTGCTGTGAGCTGTAATTTAGATGGAGTCCCGATGTCCCCGACCTTCATCCTGAGAAGGAAGATAGCTGTACTTAGACAGAGGTGCATTCATGGATGCACTGATCTTGACTTTCTAACATACAGTACCAAGGAATATGATTAGGTCATTCCACGGGGCCTGGCAGATGGGTATTCTTGACATCCTCTCTTTAGCATAGGAATTAGCAATAGATAGGAGTAACTTTAGCAACACGATGAACAATTAACCTGGTTGGATTTTTTGTGTTTTTCACCATTCTAATAATGCCTATACAATGATGTGTGTTATCTTTCTCATAATCGCAGTTCATGTTTTATATGAAAAGATCAGTGCTTTTCAATAAATGTTTGGAAATGCAATATTGCATCTTTCTTTTGTGAACACTTTGGGATAGCAAAAATGACAAATTGTTGTAATCTATCTTGTCATCCTTTATTGATCGCTTCACAATGACTATTTGGGAGCACGTATGCGCCTTGAGCCACCCGGTGCAGGCATGTCAGCGTGCCTCCATCTTGAAATTTGTTACTGCACGCAAGCTTCAGGGCTTGGTTTGCCTGGTAATGGCCATCCGGTGCGAGGAATGTACATGCTGCTTGTCATATTTCATATGAAACGCCAGCACTTCCGCGGGCCAGGATTATATTTCAAAAGATCACGCATTGCGCAGGTGTCGAGATAGTACGTGAGTACATTGTATGTAACTGTGATATTTGGGGTCCACTTCATGGTCACAGTGTTCTCTTTCGGTATATTGTCGGTGTTGCCAGCACGTTGGTAATGAATGGTAACTTGCAGTCAATGCTGTGCCTGACAGTGCAATTTGCAAGTCTACAGGCAACATTGCGGCACTAATCCAGGAAGCGTGGATCAGATTACCTCAAGGTGAGGCACGGGGCACTTAACAAGACTTTGCTCTTAAGCACCTATCCGCCTTAGATCGAATCCGAGTGGATCTGTGATCTGTCATTAAAGATTAACAACGTACAAGCAAGATTACACGTGAGAGGGTCACTCTACATTAAAAGAACATCTGTGAAGTGCTGTGAAATGTTACTCACCTGGGACTTTTGGTGGGAAGTATGGTGGGGTTCCACAAGACGAGAGTGTGCTCTAAGTAGTGCTACCCGGGTGAGAGGCTGCTCACCGGAGTACCTGTTGTACACTTGTTTGCTTGACTATCTAGTTAGAACATGCATTTCTGCTCTATATACACTTGTTTGCTTGACTGTCTAGTTAGAACATGCATTCCTGCTCTATATCCTAGCCTCAGAATGTGTAGAATGTATAATTTTATGTTCTTGTGTTTTGTTTTGATTAACATGCATGCATTATGGTATACATCTCTTTAAGTAGTCCCATACTATTGTTTTACTCACGCTTCTAACCAAATGTCACTTTAAAATGTCACTTTACTCTTACAAGAGGGGTGTTTTAAGGGGTTTCTCTCCCTTTTCACAGTTAATGGGTTTTAGTCCCTTTCAACATAGTTTTCACAGTTCATGGGTGTAGTCACCTAGTGTTTCACACTTTGTTGGTTGTAGTGGGTGTTAGTCCCCTCTACGCAGTTTGTAGTGGGTTTTAGTCCCATTTACACAGTTTGTAGTGGGTGTTAGTCCCATCTACGTAGTTCAATGGGTACGAGTCCCATGTTTTTTCTATTGCTAATGGGTACGAGTCCCATGTATTCAATAGTTTTGTTCACACTCCAACCTCCACACAGGGGTTCTAATGGGTACGAGTCCCATGAGTTTTTTTTGGTTCTGTGCACGTTTCTAACCTTCACAAAAAGGTTCTTAAGGGTACAAGTCGCTTGTGTTCTGCTGTCTGTTCATGCTACCAACCTCTATATAGGTGTTCTAATGGGTACGAGTCCCATGTGTTTCATTGTTTGTGCGCACTTTTGTGCACACTTGAGGTTGTCTGCCCTTAAGCCTCTGTGGCTGAATGGTTAGCAGTCAACGTTCTTTTCTTTCTATCCCTTTAATTGTTTTCTTCTTCCATTGATGTTGGGTGTAAGTGTTCCATGTTTCTGGTCCATTTATTCACCTGTATTTTGGGGAAAGTCAGTTTGGGTGTCCGTCACCCATTTATACTGTTTCTTTAAAAAAGTTTATGGGAGGATGATGGGTGGGTGATATATATATTGTGTATATTTGTCTATGCATCTCCTCTGCATTGTTTATTCTTCTTGTTCTTGTACTCCTTGTACATTTCTTGTATATTTTCTCTGAATCCTCTTTCCATTTTACTTGTACTTACTTGGCACACCTCCTGTGTATTTTCTTTCATACTCACAGATATTTTTCTGGATTTCTATGCTTTTATCCTTTCACGTTTGGGTTTACTTTCCTCTTGCCTTTCCTCTAATGTTGTTCATTTTTATTGTTTGGGTTCTCTTTGTTTCAACCTTTTCTTATTTACTGTTTCTATTTTGTGTTGTAGAAGAAAGGAGGATATGTAGTAATATGTATTATACTTATTTCTCCCTAGCTGCTCAGCCAGTGTGAATGTGATGCATGGAATGTTGGTGTGATGGTCTTGAATGGAATGTTTGGGTGCCTGGATGCTTGAGTGTGACAGTTAGAGTATGGGCTGAGCAGCAGGCAGACTGCTCCAGGTGGGGCTGTATCTCTGCAACTCAACTACCTGCAATTGAACTCAATAAATCTACTTGAAACTACACTCCGGCTGCGGACTTCATCACTACACAAATGAAAGAGTTAGATCTGTTTCCATTACTTTCTTGGGAATCCAAGAGTCATCTTCTCGGTTACTGACAACATCTATAACTTTGTAGGCTTAGGATTTTAATTGCATTACTGTGAGCTGGCCTACCAGACCATCATTTACTGATTACATAGTAAGACTCTTATTATGAAGTTTTGCTGTTCTATATACACAGTCCTATTAGATTTGTAGGAACTGTATAACAGCCTGAATCCGAACTGATAGAACTAATGTGGCTCTTGACTATTCATGCCCCCATTTCACAAGCCAGAAGTTTCCCTGCCCAGTTCCCCCTGCCTAGTACCACTGTATCATTCTCAGCAGCCCATAATGTGCTCTATCAGTGCTGACAGCATATTGAATTGCATCCGAACCACATGAAATGTTTGCTACATTTTGGGAGCCCTGTTTTGGTGGTGCTCTTTTTCTAAATCCCTCCCTTGCTCTTCTAAGGCTGAGCATAGGCCTATTCTGGTTCTTGTTCACAGATACTGACATAGCGATATATTTACCCCTTACTGTCCTATAGTGTCTGTATGTCCTATAGTGTCTGTATGCTCACCCCGCTGTACTATTATCCTGTGTGTATTGAATAATACTGCCCTCTATTTCTTTCCTGTTCTCTTCTCGAAAGAAGAGGCTATCCTGCAGAAGTCTAGAGTTGAGATTAGCTGGGACCTTGGCACCCAAATTGGAGCCAAAAAGGACATTACCCCTATTTCAATTACTCCCACCAACCCCAGCAAAGAAGAAGTACCTATGATGTGGTCCAGCGAAAGATTTGTGTGCTGCTGACTAGCTTGCATAGTTCATTTCCCTGGGGTTTGTAGAGTGCCAAAAATATGTCAGGCCCATTTTCAGCCAGCTACTCACTCCGTTCTGCTGAGATCACCCCCCACCTGTCCTGATTGGTGACCTGACATGTTATCATTATCCAGAATCAAGTTGAAATCGACTTCTATGATTAACTCCTTATCTAGGAAATGCATGCTGTTTGTTATAGCTAACATTAAAAAAAATTCCTAGCCCATATTTGTTGCCTATTTTGAGCAACCTTAAAGGAGAAGCTACTTACAACCATGCTCACAGTCAAGGCTTTGGTTCTAATGTCTGCAAGAATTTCTTTGATTCCCCCCTCGAATGTGCTAGATAGTGGAATCTCCAGCCCTGATTTTTTTGTGGCTTCCAACACAAAGTATTGATGGGGGAACCATTTGGACAGCAGCATATGCAAGTCTTTCTTAAGTAAATGAGTGTCCTGAAGTGGTCATTACACATGTAAACTATCTGGAACACAGAGGACACAAGTTGTTACAACGACTTGCCTTAGAGGACACTGGACTTTGGACTAGTATCATTTACTACTCCAACTCCAGTCTGCACAACAGTAGGCAAGGTGTTGGACTTATAATCCAACACCACTCCACCAATGCGCCCCATAAAGCAAGACGTTATAACGACTTGCGCCTTAAACGAATGCTTGGTTAATGATCCATTTGTTCTATTGCTGGCATTGTAAAGGCATAGCGTGATTCAACCTTCGTAACAAAGGATGTTTCCTGATGCTGCATATGCACTTTCCCCTCATCTAGTCACACCATACCGAGGTGCAATCACTGTACCTCTGCGTAGGTACAATAGGGCACATATGCATACACGAGTCATAATAGAGAGCACTTTTGGTCTCCTAAAGTTATGATTCAGATATCTTGGCCATACAGGGGGAGGTGCTGCTCCCCTGAAGTTGTGTGCTAGAAAACAGTAGGCTGTTGTGTCTTGCACAACATTAGAGTATGTCATGACTTACACATACCTCTGAACCCTCACCTAGGTCTGAACCCAGGGAACCAGGCCTTTGTATAAAACAGAAGGCTGGGAATGCAGGTGCGTGACCAGCTGGTTGTCACTTTTTTCTCTTGAGCAACGAGTTGTGTTATGGCCTTTATGTGGTTTCACTGTCTGTTGTCAATGATGATTGGTGGGCATTTAACACTCTTTACATAAATTCCATTCTAAGGCTACTCTGTCAGCCATACATAATGAATGTAAACAACAGTTGTTGTCAAGAGTCAAAAGATATGCCTTTCAACACATTCCTTGCACATGTTAGAGATTAGTGTGGACAATGTCTCAAATGATTCTATTGCCTTAAGGGCATACATTTCACTGCATGTGTGAGACCGTCCCGGAGAGTGGACATCTGACAACTTTGTCAGCACCAAGTGTTACAATGATTCATGTCTATGTATAGGGTCAGTGAGGATTGGCATTGTGTACAAGATGTAAACTTACAAGCAGATGTGAAACACATGAGCTTAAAATTGGATGTCAACGTTAGACATCTGGGTAACTCATACTACAAACAATTACACATTCTCCACTGTTCATATGTGGCTTACTATGTGGCACACTATCCTTTGGACAATGGCACTTACAAATGTGTGCAACATAGGGGTCACAGGCAGTGCTAGAAACTTATTGGTCCATTCACTGGACGTGTTTTGGACAAATAATAATCAAAATGCTACAAATAATATACTGTTAATTACAATAGTAATTTAATTTTGATGATTGAGGCACAGTAGTTGTGGTGCTGACATAAGGAGGCTAGGAATGTTCAAAACATTGTTGGCCATGATCTTCTGTTTACCCATGTTGTATCATGATGGCTAGCAAGATGCATATGTGAAGTACTCAGACTGTTCTGAATGCATAATGGTAAGCATCTGTGTAGATTTGTGTTTAGGATGTCTAACATTAAACATATGAACATACAGTTAGCCATATGCCTGTAATACATAGACCGTGGTTCATGTGTACGTGTGTAATGACCTTGATTGTCCATGCTCAAAACCAGAGTCCTTCTTGCATCCAACTAAAAAGTAAGTCATTTTGTATTGTGTGTGTAATGCTGAACGCAATCCACATATAGGTCTAATGCCTATATATTATTATATGTCACTGTCTCATGGATATTTTCAAGTATCATGTAGGATATTTGGCAAGGAGTTGGTGGCACTGTCTGAGCTGGTAATGTTAAACTAACACATTCTCTAAGGACTTACAACACATTGTTGCGGGGATTCTGCACATATACAGAACTATTCACAGGAAAACAGGACCTCGGTGTATAGTGGTGTACCAATCATCCACCTCAGTGCCCAAAATCCCAATCCGACTAGCTATAGTGTCTCATTCGTTCTCCGTACTACAGCAAAGCTACCAATGATTAGACATCCCAGAACACGAACTCTTTCAGGAATCGCGGGAGCAAGAACACTCTTTCATTACTCACTCATACTTGTCCACAACGTGCGTATTAAGAGACACCGTATAGTTTAAAATGTTTATTTCAACTAACGTGCTCTAAGACACAGTACACGTGCCAGTATTAGCAGCATAATGCATAAAGACAAAATAGTAAGCATCGTTACAATTCCATAGAATACAAACAGGGACAGCATTTTATAAAGACAGTGGATAACGGACTATAATGCCTTGCCACCCTCCCCGTGCTAGTAACTAGTTTATTATAAAAATAGAAGACCTCCGGGCTTTGTCAGGGGGACCCCCATACCTTAGGAACTAGATGCAAGGTTTACATCATCGGACAAGCACAGCTCTTCTCCCTGGAAAGGTTTTTCTCCAAGTGTCTCTAACAGGTATCTTGCAATATTAAAAGCACTCGAATTTCAGCAGTGCAGCTGTGCTTCGTGTTATGTCTAAGTGCGTGGGGCTGACCAGAACAAAATAACAAGGGACGTTGTTTTCCGACCTTGTACATCGGGTGCAGACGAAAACCACAGAGAAAGGCAGAAAACGTGAAAGGCAGAAATGTTGACAGTTCTCATGAACATAGGCACGAGCAGAGTCTAGAAAAACAAAGTCACGAAGTAACGTGGGCAAAAGAGGCATCATGGCAGCTAGGCCTAAGCTAACTTAGCAATGTCGACAATGAGGCCACAATTCACACTACAACCTCCCCTGGTCAGTCCATAGGACAAGACATAGGACGAAAACAGAGTTCAAATAGATGGAGCAGAAATGCAAACGTCTATAGGTGGGAACAATGTTTTGGAAAAAATGGGGAAAAAAATTCTAAATAGGACCAAAAAAAATGGTCACTCACAGAGAATAAAAAATCCGGATATGCAGTTTGTTTGTTGAGAGCCAACCCAACTAAACCATCAGAGTGTATGCGCAGAAGACTGCAACACCTTCCAAAAAGACATCATTGTCATCGTTTGAAAAAAGAGATGCCATCCAGTTCAACAAATCAAAACTGCATTCATGTTCCTCATAATAGGGAGCCGCGATCAGCATTGCGGGACAACTTGCCTGATATTCAATATAACTTTGTTGTAGGAGATTCTGAGCAGCCGCACAGATATCCCATTGTGCCAAGACTCCAAGTGCAGCCGCACGCGCCATTAACCCATCACCGGAACATTCCTGTTCATGGGCCATTAAGGGGCTCATCAACTGGTCGAAATCCGGGTCCGAACAAGACGTATTGGAGAGGCAAACATCCAAGGACCATAAAAACGGACATCGTAAACAGGACAGCACAGGTTGCACGCAAGTGAAATACGCAAAGCGAAAAGATAATCCATAAGCCACGCTGAGTGTTGCCAGTGGCAGTGTACCAAAGCTTTCTTGCATACGGTCACGGAGCATCCGCATTCACCTTCGGCTGTGTAGGCCCACAAGAGGTGCAGCCATTGCACAGCAGGCAAAGCAAGAGCAATATTACAGCAGCTAAGGCTAGGATTAATGGGAAGCCACCAAAGACGCTAGAAAAAATTTAATGAATAAAAGCCGGTATTACACCAAATATCATCTGAAAGGACGTCAGAAGGCCAGAGCCCACAACTTAAAAAAAGTGCACAAGGCCATTGGTATTAGATGCATTAAATATACGTTGAATCAGTTCACCGAAATGTTGGGGGAGGTTAGTATTTAAAAGGGCCTGTATTTCACTGTGGGCGCTGGCCACCTGGAGGACGAAGGTCTCCCGTGCGGAAGTTAGCATAACCTCCTGGTTTAATAATAGTGCCTTTATTCTGCTCAATTTATTGAAATCTGCCTTCAAAGTCGGTATGTAAGGCCAAATGGAACTATCTAACTTCCCACGCGGGGTGGAAAAAGCAAATTTTTGCAGCATACTACGCATTGCGAAACTGTTACAATGTAGGGTATGCCATCTTGCAACCCACAGCAATCTTGATTATTTAAAAGCAGATAGCTACCGTTAGCAAGCATAGTGAAAGTAGGTGATATAGCTGGAACAGGAATACCCTTTAAAACACAAGCCCTGTGCAATTTAATGTTTTTACAAATAAGGGAATGACCCACTGTAGAATCGCAAGACTCCCCTGTAAGGTACACCTCTTTGTCATCCCTAAGGCATCTGTATGTGAAAGGCAAGGACCACACTTCATGCAGAAAGGTACTGCCCAAGGGCTCAAATCGGCCAATCGGGTAATGTTTCATGCAGGAACTGAATTCAAACAAAGAGAAAGGCAAAGAGATAACCCTGTGTATGAGCCAAACTGCAGAGTCAGTTTCCGCCACAGAGAAAGGTAAAGGATCTATTTTTTCTATATGTAGAAGAGTGTATGTTGCATCTTTCATGGACAAGTTGTTTGGTATATAGTATTATTTAAAAATAAAATTTGGGTAGGGATGAGGCAAGCGCGATGTAAGGCCTCGGTACCGCGTACCTGCCAGGACTTAGTGCCCCAAATAGATTTCAAATCAATGGTGGCCTTCCAGTGCTCGTAGCCACCAACAGCTAATGCGTCCATAAAGAAACTGGAATACAGTAATTTGGTGTGGGTTAACATCACCTTTGGATTGGAAGAAATGTTTACTTTAAAATAATAGGACCCTGGGTTTGACCTATCAAAGTCTGTAAAATAAGTAAACTTATTTATCAGAGTTTAGGAGCTCCCTTGCAGAGGGGTGGGGCAATGTTCCCACTGGGTATAATTAAAACTACCTCGAAGTGTACTAGATTTATGCAAGAAATGGTTACCATAATGTTGGTAACAATACAAATCGGCATAATTAGCAGAATTCAAATACAAATCCTCAGCGTTAAAGGCAGCATAATATTTCAAATCGGAAAACAAGGATTGAATTGCATGCACATCCCAATCATCTGAACGTATGTTTCTTTTTACCACATCACCCATGGAAACACGAAGTACATTTGGTACATTGATAATTTCTGTCGGTCCATGAATTTGGAAATTCACTGCATCCCATACGATGCCATCTGTGACCGGAAAGGCAGAAATGTTCACAAATGTCTGATCACGTTTCATGATGTGTGACGAAGAATGCGGAGCCAAAGTTCCAGCAACAGAGTTCACCGCAGAGCGCTCCGGCAAGTAGTGACCATTGATGAGTAAGAAAAAAACTGTCACAAAGCCAATGGACATGAACAGGAGAATCAGGAATAGTACCAACCAAATGTAAGGCCAAGGAGGGACCAAAAAATTGTCTCTAAACCAGGATACAAAAACACTAAATTTGGTTGGGACAAATGATGAAGTGGAACTCGAGTCAAAAGAAAAACGGGAATGGTTCAGTGGTGTTGTAGGCAAACCAGTCAATGACTTGCTTGTGGGATAAGCATATTCAGTTTCCTCGTTGCAGGTGGAAGCTGGTGGGACGAGCAGGCGATCTGGTTGAGAGACCATCCCAATGGCAACATTGTTAGACATGGTGACCAGCAGGATTCCTTGAAATGGCTGGACATGATACCGCAGGTGTTACACTATTCAGAATCGGCCAGATGTTGTAGCTTGACATTGTCCACTGAGATGTATCTGTTGTCTTTGCGACCAGGAAGCGGTGGTAAGATGACTGTACGAGTACCCTTTAATTGTAAAGAATAGAGAGGGACCCCTTTTACCAAAGGAATAGGGTACTAAACAGTCATGTCAACAGAACGTGTTTCCTTTGGAAAGACCACTAGTCTAATACTAATAACTGTATGTCCTGTTATGCAACACACTCACAAGCGTTCAATCTATCCTCATGCAAAGAGGGAGCAGTATAATTCCGCGCCCCAAACCTTTTTGCTAAAAAAATGGAAACAATAATTTAAAAAATATTTTTGATTTATTACTCAAATGATTCTAAATTAAAGTTAAAAAGGCAAATGCTTAACAATACATAAGTAGACGGTATATCTGTAACATCAAGATATCAAAATATCGTCACAAAACAAAGAAATTACATACAATTTATAATTAAAAACAAGGAGAGTACATGTAAGAGACAAAAGACTATGGGGCCGATTCCGATTCGGGCCGGAAATCTCTCCGACCGAGCCGGACCCGGAGAGAATTCCGACCGAATTGGACTCTGGCAGTCCGACCGGACGAGTACGATGCGTTCGTAGGCTATCGGACTCGATTCGGTCGGACTCCCATTGAAGTCAATGGGAGCCGGTCGTACAACGCGTACGCGGGCTCCCATTGGCTCAATGGGTGCGAGGTGAACAAGGGCGCCCCCTACAGCGTGTACGCGGCGAAGCGCATCGTGCCGTACATGCACAGGTAGGGGGGACCCATGGCTCCCCCCTGTGTGCGACTCGCGCGGCCACGTGTACAGGGGGTTCCGACGCGGACCCCCAAAGTCTGGCTCCGACAGCTCTTTCGAGCCGGACGGCGCGAGTCGGTCGGACTGCTCGCGGTGCGCATCGTACTTACCCGGCCGGGGAACGTCTCCATTGCGCGGTGCGAGTCGGGTCCGTGTGAGTCGGTCGGAGCGTGTTGAAGCCGCGTACGAGTCGGTCGGCGAATTCGTGGGCGCTTGCATCGTACTCGCTCGGCCGGACCCGCGTACGAATCGGTCGGGAAACAGGGCTCCGAATCGGATCCGGTAAAGCCGAATCCGATTCGGAGCCCTACCGGCCGAGATCGGAATCGGCCCCTGAGTCATTAGACGGCTCACATCTGTGATAATTTCATTTAAGGGCTGAGACCCGATACCATAGATCTAGGGCCTGATTCACAGAACTAACTTACGTCAAAAACGTAAAGTTAGTACTTTTTGGTATTCACAGAATACACTTACTCATTTTGGTATTCACAGAAGGCACTTACTCATTTCGGTATTCACAGAAGTCCTAACTTTACTACTCCTAAACTGAGAAAAATCCTAACTTTAAGACTTTCGGTATTCACAGAAGGCATTTAGGAGTCCTAAAGTTAGGACTACTAACTTTACTACTCCTAAACTGAGAAAAATCCTAACTTTAAGACTTTCAGTATTCACAGAAGGCATTTAGGAGTCCTAAAGTTAGGACTACTAACTTCTGTGAATACCGAAATGAGTAAGTGCCTTCTGTGAATACCAAAATGAGTAACTGTATTCTGTGAATACCAAAAAGTACTAACTTTACGTTTTTGACGTAAGTTAGTTCTGTGAATCAGGCCCAAAGTGAGCATGTACTCTCCTTGTTTTTTTATGTGATATCTGTTTTTAATTATAAATTGTATGTAATTTCTTTGTTTTGTGACGATATTTTGATATCTTGATGTTAATTATACTGCTCCCTCTTTGTATGAGGATAGATTGAATGCTTGTGAGTGTGTTGCATAACAGGACATACAGTTATTAGTATTAGACTAGTGGTCTTTCCAAAGGAAACACGTTCTGTTGACACGAGTACCCTTTAAGCCAAGGACTGGAACCGGTGCACGATAAGAGGGGCCAAATTCTTTTTTGTTTTCCACCTTCTCTTGGACCATATCTCCAATCTTCGGAAGCCAGCCGGCAACCGGAATCTGCAGCGCAGCACAGCGTCAGTGGCTGAGGGTAAGTGTTCACTTGCAAGTCTGTCACGGGTCTCTTGTAAGTCCTGTAACATAGTAGAATGATTATCTACGTCAAAGGTTGCGGCAGCTGCCGCCATGTCGAGACCATCAAGGTCTGGCACAAACATCTGGATGCCAAAGAGCTTTTTGTATGGGGTCCGCCCACCCAGAGATCTTCTAGGGAGATTATTGAGCGCACGCTGCACGCCATACAAGTGGGCCAGCCAGTTCCTGCCAGTACCTAAGACTTTAGCTGTCAAGCATTGCTTTAAGTCACGGTTCATTCACTCCACAATTGAGTTGCCCTCAGGCCTGTATGGAGACGAAAATTGCACCAGCACCCTCATAGACCTCATCGCATCCTTGTACACCTTAGAGGCGAACGCAGGACCTTGGTCGAAATGGAAGGTGCCACAGGCAAAAATTCCCACAAAGACGCGCAAATCCCTGATGACATTTCGAGTGTCAGCACTGCGTTGTGGCCAAACCCAGATGAAACGTGTGCACGAATCAACTGCAACTAAGATGTATTTATATGCAGTATCAGAAGAAAATCTACCGCAGTGATCAAGATATACACAACCAAAAGGTTTATTAGAAATGCAGAGCTGTGTTTGTGGCGGGCGTGTAACCGTAGAGGGCTTAATTTGCTGACAGATGTCACAAGAAAGGACATAATTACAGGTCTGTTTATATAAACCACGCCACCAATAATGCTGCTGCAAGATTGAAACAGTTGCAGACACACCAGCATGGGCCGAAGCCAAGCCTTTGTGTGCGGCTGTTATCAAAGAAATTCTGCGGTCCGCGTTGGGAATCAACCGATCACCAATGTCTAGAATTCTTACATAAGGAACCTGGTCGGGACTTAAGTGGTAAGAGTACTTGGAAGGGAAACCCTGAGGGTAATTAGAACCTTCCTTAGTAGCAGCAATAGCTGCCAAAATCTCATTATCTATTTTTGTCATGGATCTTGTAACGGCTGCTACTGAGCACGTGGCGACTGCTGACTTGGCAGCTTCGTCCGCCAAACTGTTACCGACCGCGTGTGCGCCCACACGCTGGTGGCCAAGAGTGTGAATCACCTGTGTGAGAGGCAGAAGTTGTTTAAGATCTGCTACTCGAACCCAAAGCAGTTTATGCTTAATTGCGCTGCCCTTAGAATCTCGATAGTCGTTCTGAGACCAAAAGAATAAGTTGTCATTAAAAGACTGAACACAGTAGTAAGAATCGCATACAATGAGAGTAGTCACATCCGGGTCTGCAAACTCAAGTGCCAGCACCAAAGCACGCAGCTCGGCCAATGGGCGGTACTGTCTCCCAGTGCCTGCGTGTGCACAACACTCGACTTGAACTCACCGTTCACCATGGTACCCGCCACAATAGCAGATGCTGCTGAATAAGCGTGCTTAGAACCCGTGGCCGGTTGCGCCGAACCATCGGTGTAAATGATACATTTGAACTCCTCAAGCGGCAGTAAAGACAGAGGAGGAGGATGAACAAATTCATACTGCAAGAACTCCTGTGACTGAAGAGAGGAATCAAAGATAAAGGTAACATCCGGAGACGTCAAAGAAGTAGACCATTGTATCCAATGCGGGTGCAAAGCCTTAGAGTTCGGTACACTTGCCTTTGTCACTGCCTCGAGGGCAGGATATGGTGTTACCACCAAAATGCGTTTTCCCTGTGCCAGTGCGCGTTCCTTAAGAATCACCATTTGCGCTGCAGTCAAAACTTTTTCCACAATTGAATAGCGCAACTCGGCAGAAGTGTAAAGATACGACCTGTATGCAATAAGTACTGTGTCACCTTCGTTAAACGTTAAGTAAGTGAAACCCACTGCGCCTGGCACAATTCTGATCACCAGGTGCGTGTGGTTATCACGAGTCAACAAGAACTTAGATTCAAGTAGATCAGACTGCAAAGATTGCAGAATAGCCGAATGTTACGGAAGCCAGCACGACTTTGAAAAGGTTGGTTGTATCAAGGCATAAAGAGGCTTGATACGCTGGGCATACTCTGGAATGTATGAACGCCTGAAGTTCAAAAATCCCAGCAAAGACTGAAGTTTTTTCACGGTTGTTGGAGGGTGCAGAAGTGCGCACTTCTCCAGGAAGTGGGGAGCTAAGCCCCTACCTTCATTGTTGAGCTCGTAGCCCAAAAACAACACCGCGTACTCTGCGATGTGTGATTTGGCCAAATTAAATTTATAACCATAGTCCGCAAATTCAAGAATAATGCGGTTGACGCGGGAAAGATGCGGCCATAGTTCGTCGTCTGTCAGATATATATCATCCACGTATGAATACACATCTGGGTCTATGCTGTCCAACAAAGAGACAACACGGGCGGCGAAGACCCCCGGGCTGTTCCTGCAGCCCATTGGCAAACGCCGGAATTTTATTTGTTTTCCACCGGAAGTGAATGCGGTCCATTGACTGCATTCAGGGGACAAATTGTGTGTGTAAAATCCATTGGAAAGGCCAAGTGTTGTTTTATATTTTTTACGAACAAGACTGTCGACTAGAGCAGAACTATGGGTATTCTGTACCGCAAAGGTTCAACAATGAGAGTTCAAATGCCGGTAATCTAAAACTAAGCGGTACGACCCATCGGGTTTAGAAACCGCAAAAAGGGGGTTATTTATTGGTGACACGCATGTCACAATCACTCCTTGATACTCTAACTGTGTCAGAATGTCTGAAACGGGACCTTTAGCTTCCCGCCGGAGCCCATGTGATTACGGTACAGTGCCGGGGCTAGGGCCACAGCCTATTCTGCTGCGAAAGCCTCCGCATGCTACTTGGGGACATAACGTGAAAAACTCGGAAGTATTACTTCCTCCCCTCTCGGAGCACTGAGAACAAATGGTGGTGACCAATACGCCTCTGCCAATAATATGTCGTAAGAAGAGGTCAGATTTCCCCCAAAAATCCCTTTAATAACACGCTCAATGCCACCTTCAATTAGAAGGACTATATTATATAGTCTGTCAGGGGGTGCCACTCGGGTGTCAGCTGTCTCGACAGTAATGAAATTGTCAGTTGCTGTCGCCTCCACATGAGGACGTAGTGCCTCCTGCACTATGGTAACTTCCGCGGTGCTGTCTAGCAGCGTCACTGCCCACGTCCAATTCAGGAGTCTCGTTCTCACCGTCTGTGGCATATCTTGCTGTTAAAGCAGCAACTTTTTTATTCTGAAATTGAGGACGAGAACGTGGAAATGTTTCCTGTTTCCCCTTGCCTCCAGTCTGACGAGGCTGGTCCCGTCCTTGGGGGGCGTCTTGACCCTTGCCTCGATCCTGGCGATCTCCTCCACCAGCCTGGGAGCCCGATGGTGCCTGTGAAGAACGAGGATAACGCTGTTCAGGGACCTGAAACCTGTCAGGAGACTTAATTCTCGATCGGTCGCGCAAATCATAAGTGCGTTCAGAAGACTCGGAAGCCAGTGACGCAGCACGCGACCCGTTTCTGTTGTTGCTTCCCCTGCTTCTTTATTTTCCAGTTTGTTTTAGAAAAGAACGGTTTCTCGTCTTTATCAGACTGAGATTTGTGTTGTGTTTGTGTCTGAGTTTGCGTTTTAGCAAAAGGCTTAACTCCCAAACTATTGCGGCCAATGGTTTTATAAGCCTGTGCAATAATTTTCGGTAATTCGCAAGGCTTGTCCAGCTCTGGGACCAAAGCCAAAGCGTTAGCTATTTGAAAGTTAACTGCATCACCCTTGACATTGGCAAGGATTAGATCAGCCACTACATCGAACACTCCCACTAGTCGCATCCCCAATTCTACAGCCGCTTCAGGCTCATGTTCGTCTTGAACACGCTTAATCACGGCGGGGAGGACTGTCATGGAGGGAGTGCCGAAACACTTCGCAATGCCGCAAATACCTTACCCCAGTTGTTGCAGTCTGTTAACTCAGGAATTAAGTCCTTTGGCAAACTTATAGTCAAAATCCTGTGTTTTTCCACAGGAGAGGTATTCAGAAAAACCGCCTCCAGCTGGTCAAATTTCTCAGCAAGCCAATAAGGTAAATCATCCTTATTCTGTGGGCGCTTGCCCATCACCGAATTAACCATGACGGGACTTATAGTTACACCGCCAGGCCCAGCTGGTTGCGCCGCAACTCCAGGTGGGGCCAACTGGACATTGCGTGTGACATATTGTACCAAAGTTCTGTGCACACATACCAAAGACGTATGCAGCACGCGCCGTTCATCTACCGGAACCGCTAAATAACGTGGATGTGGGGTGCACCCGGCCAAAACAGGCCAAGCGGCCCCATCTATCGATAAAGGGCCTAAACGAATTGGGGTGACCGGGTGCGGGAGGGTGCCATTAAACCAAATTCGGTGTTTCTATGCCGTGAGCGGAATCTCAAGAGCCTGATAAGGCCGATAGGCATTAGGAAGGGCCGTGGCAGTGTACACATGGAACAAATTATCAGCTCCAACCACCGCCGGAAAAGTGACCCATGAATAAAACACCTCAAAGTGGTAAGCTGGATCAGCTTGCACCACAAAGATTAGAGCGACACCCGCGTCAGGCACTCCATACGCTGTCAAATGAGCTTGGAGCACAGCGCAGCTATGTGCTGGGATATTTATATTCAATCAATCAATCAATCATGTCACTTATAAAGCGCACTACATACCCGCGAGGGTCTCAAGGCGCTGGGGGTAGAGGGGGGTGGTGCTGCTACTGATCGAAGAGCCAGGTCTTGAGGAGTCTTCTGAAGGCCAGTAGGTCTTGGGTCTGCCGAAGGTTGGTGGGGAGGGTGTTCCAGGTCTTGGCGGCGAGGTGGGAGAAGGATCTGCCGCCGGCGGTCGTTTTCCGGATGCGGGGGACTGTGGCGAGGGCGAGGCTGGTGGAGCGGAGCTGGCGGGTGGGGGTGTAGAAGCTGAGTCGTCTGTTGAGGTAGGCTGGTCCGGAGTTGTGGAGTGCTTTGCGTGCGTGGGTGAGGAGCTTGAAGGTTATCCTCTTGTTGACAGGGAGCCAGTGCAGGTCTCTCAGGTGGGGTGTGATGTGGCTGCGTCGGGGGATGTCGAGGATAAGACGTGCAGAGGCGTTCTGGATGCGTTGCAGCCGTCTCAGGAGCTTAGCCGTCGTTCCTGCGTAGAGGGCATTTCCGTAGTCCAGCCTGCTGGTGACGAGGGCCTGGGTGACTGTTTTTCTTGTTTCGGTGGGGATCCACTTGAAGATCCTGCGGAGCATTCGGAGGGTGTTGAAGCAGGATGAGGAAATGGCGTTGACCTGCTTAGTCATGGAGAGGGTGGGGTCGAGGATGACCCCTAGGTTGCGTGCGTGGTCGGTGGGTGTCGGGGCTGTTCCCAGTGATGTCGGCCACCAGGAGTCGTCCCATGCTGAAGGGTTGGAACCAAGGATGAGGACCTCCGTCTTGTCCGAGTTCAGCTTCAGGCGGCTGGTACTCATCCATTCGGCGATGGCCTTCATTCCTTCATGGAGGTGGGCTTTGGCGGTGTGAGGGTCTTTGGTGAGGGAGAGGATCAGCTGGGTGTCGTCAGCGTAGGAGATGATGTTGAGGTTGTGCTGTCGGGCGACGTGGGCGAGGGGTGCCATGTAGATGTTGAACAGCGTTGGGCTGAGGGAGGAGCCTTGGGGTACGCCGCAGGTGATCTTGGTGGCTTTGGATTGGAAGGGGGCGAGGCGGACGCTTTGTGTTCTGCCGGAGAGGAAGGATGTGGTCCAGTCCAGGGCCTTCTCTTGGATCCCGGCGTCGTGAAGGCGTGTTCGTAGTGTGTGGTGGCAGACCGTGTCGAAGGCGGCTGATAGGTCCAGGAGGATGAGGGCTGCTGTTTCTCCGTTGTCTAGCAGGGTCCTGATGTCATCGGTGGCGGCGATGAGGGCGGTTTCGGTGCTGTGGTTGCTGCGGAAGCCGGACTGGGAAGGGTCCAGGATGTTGTTCTCCTCGAGGTAGCGGGTCAGTTGTTTGTTGACGCCATTAAGACCAAGAATGAATAACAACCTAGTGCGTGGCAGCGCAATATAGGGTTAACAATAAAGAGAATACCTTTTAATAACTCCAAGCCTGAAAGAACCTATAAAAACATCAATATAGGAGGTTATACCCTCACATCTGTTTCCGGAAACAGAAGTGAGGGAATTGTGGACAAGCACAAGCACTACTCAAGATAATCGCAGATAAGAACCAGACCAAATGTTGGGGGCGCCATGTTGCGGTGATTCTGCACATATACAGAACTATGCGCAGGAAAACAGGACCTCAGTGTATAGTGGTGTACCAACAATCCACCTTAGTGCCTAAAATCCCAATCCGACTAGCTATAGTGTCTCATTCGTTCTCCGTACTACAGCGAAGCTACCAATGATTAGACATCCCAGAACACGGACTCTTTCAGGAATCGCAGGAGCAAGAACACTCTTTCATTACTCACTCATACTTGTCCACAACGTGCGTATTAAGAGACACCATATAGTTTAAAATGTTTATTTCAACTAACGTGCTCTAAGACACAGTACACGTGCCAGTACTAGCAGCATAATGCATAAAGACAAAATAGTAAGCATTGTTACAATTCCATTGAATACAAACGGGGACAGCATTTTATAAAGACAGTGGATAACGGACTATAATGCCTTGCCACCCTCCCCGTGCTAGTAACTAGTTTATTATAAAAATATTTTGAGGGTGGACATTGATTTCACAGCTTGTACATAGACGGTTTCCCCTGATGCATCCTGCCGTGTTTCATTTATTTTATCCAACCCCCTCCAAGTTCCTTTCCTCATTCTGCCAGAAGATTTTATTTAATGTCCTTTCTTCCTTTCCAATGGATAGTGTTGTGTTTAAATGTGTTTTCTTACACTTTCTACAATATATACATTTTTCTTCAAATCCATCTCTCTGTTTTGTGTTTTTCATTATACACGCTGGATTAAAAGTATGGACGTCTACATTGGTAGGTTTTTAGCTGTGCTTTAAACATGATACCTTGCTACACAGATGGTTCTACAAATCTACATGTCGTACTCACACATATGTATCATCAGTTATATAGCCTACAAGCAGAGTAACCATTTGACGATCATCAAGTATTAATCAACTCAGTATTGAAGTACTGAATTGTGAAAAAATCTTTTTATTTTATTTTTTGGAACATCTATATTTTACAGTGATCATGGGGGATCTGTCTTGCGACTTTGCAATTGTGGTGGTAAGGATCTCTGTGAGTAAGTGTTTTTTTTCACTGGTGCCAATGTGCAGGTGTGTTACTTTGCAAAGCTCAGGAGGGTGGTGCCCATACTGTTGTTGGTTGTGTCTGTACAGGGTCAGAGGGTGCCATCACAGTTGTTGGTTATTCATGTACATGGGTAGAGGGGCAGAGGGAGCCTGCACAGTTTTTGGTTGTGCCTGCACAGGGGCAGAAGGTCCCTGCACAGTTTTTGGTTGTGCCTGTACAGGGCAGAGGGTGCCTGCCCAGTTTTTGGTTGTGCCTGTACAGGGGCAGAGGGTGCCAGCACAGTTGATGGTTGTGCCTGTACAGGGGCAGAAGGCACCTATACAGGGAGGGGATATGCTGGTCCAGGTGGGGGACATGCATGTGAAGAGGGGGAAGAAAAGGAGGGCAGGAATGTGCATGGGGGAGTTACCTGTGTATGTAGGGGGTACCAGTGCAGGTTGCAACATGATACGTATTTTCCATAGTATATCAAGTGCTACAACACAAGGGTTGGAACAAATATTCATTGCATCTATCTGATGTTCCACATACCACCTGGATTGTGTACACCTACATGTGACAGCTCAAACTGTAGCACTGAGGTATTCAATGCAGATGTGCAATGCAAAATCAAATTCGCCAGTTTCAGCCACAACTTTGTGTGCTATTGAGATCCTCTGTGGTCTCAGCTGCTGAACCTGGCTCCTTGATTGTGTGACAGAAGACATGGTCCTTGACCCATCAGCTTTAGAAAGAAGTGACACCTTAATTAATGTTCAGCATGAATTATAAGTGAATTAGCAAAATTAACACAGACATCACTGATTATGTTGGGAACATATCACACACCAACTTCAGATGCTTCAGAAAAGTGCACTCTATGGCAAACTTACCTGACAAACAGATTGTAGTGTGTCTTACTGCTACAGCCGGAATGTCTCCCAAATCCCTGGATAAGGTCCTTTGGATAACTGAAAAGCTCCTGACAGAAGCTGTAATGTACCACACACATCCATATTTCAAGAGAAAGGATGATGTGAATCATTTTACATGTGTATGTCATAGATGTGCATGTTCAGCATATTTAGGGCTACTCCTCTTTAGATGAGACAATAGACGCAATTTGATACATACTATAGTATTTCAATTTAAATGTAATGTCATCCTTTCATTAGCCAATGTGTTATGAATTACTATACTCTTATGAACCATATCTGCGCATATGGAGATGAGTGGCATCAGGGCTATTAGACACACACCATATACTACTAACATACCATACAATAATAAAAACTGTGAGCCTTCAATAAAGTAATTTTTAAGTGTACTTACCAGGGTCTACCATCCACCCAGGGCGTGCTACCTAACCATGTGTCACACCCACAAGTGGAGCAGAGTTAACTTGTAGTAGGTATTTTCCTGGAAGGCATCACAGAGCCCAAAATGATATCAGTGTAATTTAATTTGCATTCGAGTTGACACATGTCAAAATATCCTAGTTCAGTTCACAGGTGTGAGACTATTTATGAATTCTTTGTAAAATATCTCTGGATTGTCTGATCACAATGTAATACATAGGACCCATTTCTGCTCATATTTACTTACGAGTTTGTGCCGTGGTATTGGTTGAACTGCCCCATGACGTTGCCTTTCTTCAAGTGCAGGAACAACTGCTCCAGTGGGTGGATCTACTCTGGATTTTTGTGGAAATTAAATTTAAAAGTCAACAGACAACACCAACAGAGATGGGCCACTGTTTGTGAATGAGAAAATGGAAGTTAACATTTCCAGTACATGGGATGCTGGGGCTTGTAGTTCAATAGACAAAATGAGACACATGAGAGTCTAAATCACCATGATTATTTGCACAAACTATAAGTGACTTCCACAGTCAAATTCGTAGTCTATAGTACTCATTTATCTAATAAAGTCAATGTTTAAATAATCACACATTACCTGTCACCGCGTTATGGTTGTCACCCACAGGCGGCCCATGCAGCAGGTGGGTGTGAATGGTGGTGAGGACGCCCTTCTCCAGTTTGTCCACCAGGAAGTGGTCTCGCGACCTCTTTCTAGTAAACGTTTCCTTCACCTGCCTCCTCTCATCCTGTCACTTCTTTTTGATGTCAGTGAGTCCGGAAATACTCCGCCAATGCAGTGACTGTATTAGCCAACTGCTACCACAGGGCTGCCTTCTGCGTTGCACAGCAGGACCAGTCTAGTAGCAATCCAGGAAACCAACCCATCAAGTACACTCTCCACAGTCAGTGAGCTGGAGTAACAAGCTCTAGAAAGAGTCCACACACTCTAAACTACAAGCTATGTCTAGCTGCACCCCCACATTGAAGCCAAGAGTTCATCAGCTATGCCATTCAATCTTCTGATATGCCAGGTTTCTTCTCAGCTTTGAGTCTACATACGAAAACCACACTTCTCACACACTTTCCCAGTCCCTAACCTGTTACTGACACTAAAAAGAGCCAGACCATTGCCTCTCCAATCCTTTGATGCATTCTGGGAAGGATGTCAAACGGCAGTACAGACCCAAAGTGAAGTACATGTTTCTGAGCCAATATCCACCCACTGAAGCCAGTCTATTTTCTTGAAAGCTCTTGAGAGTAAATATGCTGGGAAGCAGTCCTAGTGGTATGGGCCATTTCATTGCCAAGTCCTTGGAGCATCCTTCCCCTTAGCAAGCAGTTACATGATGATGTCAATAGAGATTGCAATCCAACCAACTTCCAGAGGCTAGAGATTCTTAATCTCCCAGGAATGGGTATTATGGAGCTTTTGATCTGCTTGCTGTTGGAGCAAAGTAATTAATTCACTGAGTCAGGAAGCTCAAAGGTAAAATCTCATTACTGGCAGTTCAGAAAAAAATGCTATTTCTTGTAGTTATGGTAATGAATCAAGCTACATCACACATTACCTCATATCTAGAATCCAGGCACAATGACATATAAAAGGCAGTGGTGCTGATAATCATCCACTCTAATGTTACAGGTAAAGTTCAATTTACACAAAAAGTGCAGTTAAATCATTACACCTAATACATTTTGCCAAAAAGGGATGTTGCAGTTTCTCTTAGTGGTACATGGGCAACATGGCTCATAAAAAATGTAGACAGGACCCATCTGTCACAGTGCTACCTGTGTGCATATGTGAGAAAACATTCTTCCTCACCCAGGCTGCTTCTGTGCCTGTAAACATGCTCAGAGCCCTGACATCCATATCAAATCACTTTATTTCATAAGGTGGCTGCTGGGTGTTACAGTTAAAAACATATTGAATACACTATTACTGTGGGTCATACTCCATTAGTGGGTCACAGGCCAGAGCAGAGGTAAAAAGAAGGCTACAGTCCAAATGCAGAAAAAACAGGAGGGTTCACTGGTAAAACTCATTCACCTACAGGCATTGGATATTCAAGTACTGTTTAAATTGGATAATAGTATGACATTAAATGAATTATAAAAAGAAAAAGACACACAAATGATGGACGAAATGCAGAACAAATCAAACATTCACTCCCAGTCAAGAGATCTGGGTTAAATCCATCATTCTTTTGCTCACCATGCCACACCAGCTTAGACCCAGCCATATGCAAATCAGTCTTGACCCTGCTCCTCATCTGACCAGTCCAGCCTGAACTGCCAAGCCAGGTCCTACCTGGACCAGAAACAAGCATCTTGGGTCCGGTTTCGGGGTATACCCCAAATCAGTCAGACTAGCTTGAATCCAGTGGCACAGTGAGCCCGGTGCCCATGTCTGGGCATACCCGGTGCACTTAGGGTGAGAAAGTAAAAGGCACACAAATGATGGATGGAATATTGAACAAATCAAACATTCACCCCCAGTCAAAAGATCTAGGTTAAATCCATTGTTCTTTTGCTCACTATGCTACCTTAGTTTAGACCAAGCCATATGCAAATCAGTCTTGACCTTTCTCCTTATCTGAACAGTCCAGCCCAAACTGTCAAGCCAAGTCCTCCCTGGACCAGAAGCAAGCATCCTGGGATGTGTGTCCGGTTATCACCCCTTCTCAGCCAGTCAAGCTTGAATCCAGAGGCACAGTGATCCCGAGACCCACGTCTGGGCATACCCAGAGCACATTTGGCGAGAAAGCAAAAGACACTCAAATGATGGACGGAATGTGGACCAAACCAAACATTCACCCCCAGTCAAGCGATCTGGGTTATATGCATCATTCTTTTGCTCATCATGCCACCCCAGTTTAGACACAGCCAGATGCAAATCAGTCTTGACCCTGCTCCTCATGGGAACAGTCCAGCCTGAACTACCAAGCCAGGTCCTCCCTGGACCAAAAACAAGCATCCTTGGACCAGTTTTGGGGTATCACCCCTCATAATCAAGCAGGCTAGCTTGAATCCAGTGGCACAGTGAACCTGGGACACACGTCTGGGCATACCTAGCGCACTTAGGGCGAGAAAGCAAAATACTCACAAATGATGGATGCAATTCAGAACAAATCAAACATTCACCCACATTCAAGAGATCTGGGTTAAATGTATTGTTCTTTTGCTCACCACGCCCCGCCAGGTTTGATCCAGCCACATGTGAATCAGTCTTGACCCTCCTCCTCATGGGAACAGTCCAGCCGAACTGCCAAGTCAGGTCCTCCCTGGACCAGAAACAAGCATCCTAGGACTGGTTTCAGGGTATCACTCCTTATCAACCAGGCTCGCTTGAATCTAGTCTTAAAATGAGCCCAGGACCCATGTCAGGTAAGTAATTGATAGAAGCTGGTAACTCCTTAATGACGTCCATGCACTCAAGACTTCACACCATACTCTGATTCAAGCAGCACACAGCAGCCCCCTGCTAATTGTACACAGGAGACAATTGAAACATGCAATACAGATGATCAGATATGTCCATCATGTTATGTTATGTTATGTTATGTTATGTTATGTTATGTTACAACAATTTATATAGCGCACTAATACCCATAGGTGTCTAGGCGCTTACGGTTCGCATACTGTGTTAGAGAAACTAATTTTTAAAAAGCCATGTCTTGATGTGTTTCCTAACTTCAAACAGGGATGAGATCTTCCTGAGAGAGAGCAGAACAGAGTTCCATATCCTGATAGTGCTGTGTCTGAAACTCCTCCCCCCCCAGTTCATCCTTTTGACTCTGGAGGTGGGCATCAGGAAAGCATTGGCCGAGCGTAGCGGTCTGCTCGGAGAGTACCAGCTAAAGGCATCCCAAAGAAATTGTGGACCTTCTCTGTAAAGTGCCTTATGTCTAATGCAAAGTGCCTTGAATTTTATGCGCTGGCCGACTGGCAGCCAATGCAATTTCTGTATCCCAGCCCTAATGGACTGGTATTTGGGAACATCCAGCACTAATCTGGGGGCGGCATTCTGTACCGTCTGCAATCTTCTAAGTAGAGTGGACTGTAAGTTAATGTATAGGCCATTACAGTAGTCCAACTTTGATAAAACCAGGGAAGTTAGAACTGTTTTTCTGGTTTTTATAGGGATGAACGGAAGAATTTTACGCAAGGTTCTAATAGTAAAAAATGCGGAAGACACCACCTTCGAAATCTGAGACTTAAAATTAAGCTTCTCATCTATTATGACCCCCAAATTTTTAGCTTTAGCTACCGGTGTAGGAGGGGGGCCCAAGGTGTTTGGCCACCATACTGGCGACCATAGGGGAAAAAGCTTTCCAAATAACACCACCTCAGTTTTAATAGAATTAAGCTTCAAGCAGTGCCTACTCATCCAGTTGCTCAAAGAGACCATACAGTCATGAAGTTTGATGGAATAGTTAACATCCTTGTCTATAGTTGAAATGACCAACTGGGTGTCGTCGGCATACGAGGTGGGAATTAAATCAAAACTTCTGATCAAAGGTGCTAATTCAGACACATAAATATTAAAAAGCGTAGGGCTCAACGAGGAGCCCTGTGGCACCCCACAAGGCAAAATAAAAGGTGCAGATTTAAAATCGCATAATTGGACTGTCTGAGTTCTATCTGATAAAAATGACGTTAAAAGCGATAGGGCCATGCCTCCTAAACCTACGGTCTTTAGTCGTTCTATCAGCAAGGTGTGGTCCACGGTATCAAATGCCGCGGACAGGTCGAGGAGGATAAGAGCCGCCGACCCTCCACCATCTAGTGCGGTGCGGATTTCCTCCGTGGTCTTTAACAGAGCTCTCTCAGTGCTGTGACATGCCCTAAATCCAAACTGACTATGGTCTAGAATGTGGTTATCTAAAATATAAGTGGAAAGTTCCACATTTACAATTTTCTTCACAATTTTTGCAGGAAGCGGGAGCCTCGCAATAGGTCGGTAATTGGCTGGGTCCATTATATCCAGATTGTTTTTTTTAATAACGGCAAAATGCAGGCCTGTTTCCACATTGTTGGGAATAGCCCTTGTGAAATCATCTGATTGAATATGCTAGATAGCTCCGGACTAATAAGATGGCTAATATTGTGGAGGATCCTCGGAGGGCAGGGATCATCCGGAGAGCCAGATTTGGTCCTTGAGAGAAGGGTGGCTATTTGCACAGAGGAGGTAGGAGTAAAATTTAAGAGAGGTGTTAAGATCCTAGCTTCCTGTTCTGTAACATTGGTGTTTGATTTATATATGGCAAACTGATCATAAATTTGATCAACCTTTGATTTAAAAGCATGAGCCAGTGTGTTACAAAAGTCTTGAGTATAATTGGCAGCCTCGTCCTTTCTAACAGTTGTCAGATTGTTTATGATCTTAAAAAGTTCCTTGCTGGAATTGCCCGCATTCTCTATTTTCAGCGTATAATATTGGCTCTTCTCAGCAATTATTTTCTTCTTATAATCTGCTAACATTAATTTATACTGATCTTTCTCAGCTGCTTCATAGTTTTTTAGCCAGATTCTTTCTTGCCTTCTACAGGCTTGTTTGTCTAATCTAAGAGCTTCGGAAAACCATGGCGCAGAAGGAGTCTTTCTGTTTTTATTTGTCACCGTGACAGGGGCTAGTTTAGCAAAATTGGATTCCAGCCAGGAAGTGTAGCTTCTGGCTGAGACCTCTACTTCCAACTCCAGATCTGGTTGACTTTGCACTAACTGGCTTTCCAGCAAGCTTAAGTCAATATTATGCCAAGCTCTCCCCGTGAACTTAGTACTAGACATATTAGTTACATTAGTTCTAGGCAAGTCATAACGAAATATAACAGCGTGGTGATCAGACCATGTGAGAGGGAGGATGGATTTGATGGAGATGGCAGGGTTATTAGTAAACAAGCCATCCAAGATATGTCCTGCTTGATGCGTGGGACCTTGGACTAGCTGTTGGAGTCCTAATTCAGATGTAATATCGAGAAGCTCGTGAGTATCTTTATCGGCTAATGTTTCCAGATGGAAATTTATATCACCCAACATAGTGAAACCTCTCGATTGAATGCCCAGTTCTAGTAGAGGAAATAAGTTGTTCAGAAAACTACTTCTAGAGCCTGGTGGATGATAAATTAATACTCCTTTAAAAGTCTCTTGTTCAGATGGAGTAATTTTAAAAAGAAGGGCCTCGCAATCCGCAGGTAGTATTGAGCAATGGGATGCAAGTTCATTCCTGTGAATTAATGCAATGCCTCCACCTTTTTTTATGTGTCTGTCGTGCCTAAATACTTTATACCCACACGGCACAGCAATATTAAAATCTGAGTCAGATGTTTCTTCGCCCCAAGGTTCCGTGACAAATAAGGCATCCAGCTTGTTGTCAATTATAAAATCCGCAATCTCATATTTATGCTTAATCAATGACCTAGCATTGATAAGCGCTAACTGAAGTTCTGTTTTACATATACCAACATTGACCAGGTTTCTATCAGATTTCTGCTTCGCCTGAGCGCTCCTATGAATTTTACTAAAGCATTCTAAGCATTGAGCATGTTCAGTTCTTAGCAGCTCTTCACAGGTGAATTGATGGCATAATTTACCCCTAGGCTGACCAAGTGCGAACAGGCTCTCCCTTGAGTAGTTAAATCTGGGTTTAATTTTGGTGTTTAAGCCAGGGGTCCTGGCCCTAGGCCCGGTCCAAGCGCGGACGAGCGCAGACGGGCTTCCCAAGGCGCGGGCACTCCAGCTTGCACCTAAATAGGTGCCCCCGGAGCCTAGAGTGCTAACCGGGCGGAAGTTACGCCCCGGAAGTGCGGCAGATTGTGGTCTTCCCTCCACATCAATCGGCTAAGCCGCGGCGGACCGGGGAAGACCAAGATGGTGTGCAAGAATGCAGAGGCAGAGGTGAGGGCTATAACAAAGTGCAGAGTGCGTGATAGAATTAAAGTTAAAACACAATTTAAAAAACAGTCCTGATAAAAATTAAGGCAGGCAACCAGATAAGCAGCTAAAATGCGGGCGATTAAGAACAGCAGCAGCACCTAATGGCAGTATCACCAATTAGTTTCCCAGCAGTAGAACCGCTGCGCGTGCGCTCCAGCTTGCACCTAAATAGGTGCCCCTGGAGCCTAGAGCGCTAACCGGGCAGAAGTAACGCCCCGGAAGTGCAGCAGATTGTGGTCTTCCCTCCGCATCAATATGCTAAGCCGCAGCGGACCGGGGAAGACCAAGATGGTGTGCAAGAATGCAGAGGCAGAGGTGAGGGCTATAACTAAGTGCAGAGTCCCTGAAACAAGAAACACACTAAAGAACCAAACATCTAGGGGGGCGTGGCTTGGAGCCAAATGATGGTGGACACGTGAGCCTGCAGCTCTGCGCCTGCCAACCTGTTCTCCTGCTTTTTTCTGCTCAGAGATGACCTCCTGCTGACCACGGATAAAGGTTGCCAAAGAGTATCCCTAGAGACAATGCAGCGTCCGGTGGCGGAGGGAGGACTGGGCATACCCAATTTGAAAAACAACTATTTAGCCTCCCAGATCCGATGGATCACTCAATGGTTAGATGGGGTAAGACAAGAGGAACTGGGAGTGGTGGGTTCCTCTCTGCATATTGGGATCTTGTTGGCAAAATTGCTAAACCCGGCGGTGGAAATTCCTCGCCCGTCGCTACTGTTGTCCACTGCGTTGCAGTGTTGGAGAAGATGTGTAGCTAAAATGACAGAGACACCCCTATATGCCCCTGAACTACCATTGGTAGGCCTTCCACATGTGAATACACTGAGGTACTTCACGATCCCTCAATTAACAGCCTGGACTGCTGTGAGTCTAGTAACGGCATGTGATTGTTATAACCAGGAGGCTCTAGTCCCGTTCACGGATTTAATGGCGGACTCTGGGCTATCAGCTGCCAATTCCACAAATATAGAGCACTAGAATGCCCATTTAAAACACTCTGGGGTGTGAGCTGTGAAGAACCCAGAACACATATTGTACTACAACATCTACTAATTCTGGGCACGGCAAAACATCGTATATGACTTGCAAACCCCTATCTAAATTACGCTCGGAGTGGGATGCGACTCTAGAGTGGGAGCTCACTGATTCTGAATGGACTAAGATTATGGCCTACCCTAAAAAAGTCTCAAGGAATACCAGGTTAAAATACTCTCAGTTCAATTATCTCCACATGACTTATATGACTCATGGACAGCCAATTGTATATGAAGGCAAACATCGCCATTGCCCTCGCAGCAATATGGCAGACAGACATAGATGTTCTACACATTTTCTGCATGGCACTACGTCCCTTCTGGGAGGGGGTTATGCTTGCCCTTGTTACCGTACTGGGAAGGACCCTGGAGACCAATGTGGATGTCGTCTGCTGGGAATCTATCCAAAACCCCCTAAAAAAAAGCAGGCACAAGGATCATAGATTTCGAACTGGTCTTGGCTAAAGGGAGAATTGCCATGACCTGGAAGTCAGAGACCCGGCTAGTATTGGGGACTTGGATGAAAGATGTATCACAATGGGCAGCAGCAGAGGGGAGAGCCCTCGCTTGTGAAGAAGCTTGAGGAATTTGACAGCGCCCCATAGCGGGACTGTGGGCTGAAATACTTAATGCCTGGGAACACCCATAAGGGATTTCACCTGCGAGCAGTGATGAGCTTGAGGGCGAGGAGGTGGGGGAGGGCACAGCCATCACGCCCTAACAATAAAAATAAAATACGAGACAAAGTAGCCCCCTATTCATTCTACCCCCTCACTAAAAGATGCGAAATACGACTTCAATCTTAGGATAAGATGTTGACTATGGGATCCTTTCACCCCCCACCCTCTTCATATTGACCAATTTCTTTTGTCTAGGACCCACACACTTCCTGCAATAGCTCCTTAAAGTTTACACTGTTAGTAGTTTGTTAAAAGGCCAACTTCTATAGATCCTTACCCAGTGGGGTTGATATCCCCTACAAATAAGGATGTATGAAGGGCTGCAGAGGTGATTACTTGGAACACATAAAAGGGTACGAAGTCCATTTAGATATTGGCAAATTATGATTGTCTTTATACCCCAAACTCTGTAATGATGGAAAATACAACCGGTAATGTAAATGACTTATGCTATATCCTTATGTGCCCAAAAAATGTGCGTGCTGTTTAACACTGTGGAAATAATTGCTTGAATAATGTAAAAGTTGAAAAGCCAATAAAAATATATTTAAAAAGTAAATAGGAACCAAGCCTCTTCCCTAATCTAAGCTGAACATTAGAAAAGCCCTGAAAAACAAACAACACACAAGAGACCAAGTTGCCATTACCAGCTAATAACAGCAAGAAGCACATAATCGGAATAGCATGCCTCTCCCAACCTTAAAAAGAGCCTCTTAGTTTTGCGAGCTGTGTTGACATGAGATCTTTCATGCAGCGTCTTCTGCTGACAAGGGCCCTTAGGTGGGCCAAAAGGTTCCCAAGCACATTAGGAAACTGCTGGACCCTCTCTGTTTGGGGATGTTTTTATAAAACAAAAATAGTAAATACTACCAAGTCAGGCTAATGAATACCACATCAGGACACACACAAGGGGTATGGCAGAAAAGTAGGCACCAGAGGCTGTTACATAGATGAGTGATGATATGGGAACAAGAAATAAAAAGGCTATTAGTGATTTTCCGACTGCACAAATAGACACTGTGTATGTGCATGACATAAGTGAGTACTGGGATTGGAAGAGGGATTTCCATAGGGTGCATTTGAAGCAAAGTCTTGTTCATGTTCTATGTCAAATGGGAAGCATCAGAGCCCACCACTTCTTCCCTTAAATAACAGAAGTCTGATGATTAACTGCAGTAAAAACTGGCCAGTCTGCAACTCTTCTGCTGCTCTATCACAGGCCTGTTAATAGCTTTAGGCAGTTCTTACAGAGAGAGTCCTAGTCACAAAGAGTCTTACGACTCATAAAGTTACGGTCAGTGTCAGTACTCATGGCGAAGTGTCCGCACTCTTGGAGAATTTTCTGCACGGTGCACTCTATGCTGTGTGCCATGCAGAGATTCCGCTATGAGTGCAGAGACTCCTCCATGAGAGAGGAGACTCTTCACTCATAACTACACGAGTCATAAATCCTTTTGTGAATCAGGCACAGAGACTGGAAGAGAGGGTGAGCAAGAGAGAAAGAAAAAGAAAGAAAGAGGCAAAGTGAGAGAAATTTCCCTCCACATCACTATTGACAGATTGCACTATGTTTTAGAATATGTGCAGATTTCTGTTTGTCAACTTCCCTAAATGGTATATATTGACACTGCTTAATTTGTAAAAAATCATCCAAAAGATTAGCCTAGAAGCCTGCCATGGCCAGTGCTGTTGAAGTTAAATGTAAATCCAGTATTTGTAAAGCGCGAACAGCTACCCGAAGGCATCCTGGCGCTGGGGGCCGTCGGGAAGATTAAGCAAGCTATTGCCCAGAGTCACATGGTGCTGGGCTGACCTGCCGCCAGTGCCGGGGATCGAACCGTGAGCCCCAGATTCCAGCGTCAGTCGCCCTGGCCGCGGCGCCACACCTCTTCCCTCAGGGTGCAGAATACCAAAGCTGTATTGTTTTGATTCTACTAAGACAGGGTTGTGTACTCGCACCATTTTTGTTCTCTTTGTGCACGAATGGGCTACAGGCAATTCTGGGGCGAACGACGAAAGATGTCCCCTATGTGGAGTCATCCCCCTTACCTATACTCCTCTATGCTGATGATGTGGTGCTCTGGGCTCGAACTCCTATGGCGCTGCAGAAACCTATACAGGATTACACCAGTTATATGGCTAGGTTAGACCTGTGTGTAAATGCCTCAAAATACTTTTTTTAATTGATTGCAGGAGTATGCTCTAAGAAATCTTTTAATTTCTATATAGAGGAAGGGAAATGAGAAGTGGTTAATTTGTTTACCTATCTGAGTGTATATTTGACAAAAAGCTTTATTGGAAAAAGATTGTGCTAAGTAGAAAGGCCTTTTTGGAAATGGGATCAGGGCACTTGCAAATCTTTCTACAAAATTGGGTTTGAGACCTATACTAGAAATGTTATATATATACCAACTAAAAACGCTGACTAGTGCCACATATGGGGCAGCAATTTGGGGAATGATAGACCCGGCTCCATTGCAAAGTGTGGGGGACAATTTTTACAAGAAATTGCTCTCATTCCCCCGTTCAAGTGCAAATTATCTGACACATTTAGGATTGGATTTATCATACCTTGAGGATGTAATTATATGAAAAAGACAATGTGTACAACTAAACCAGGCGATCCTGAGAGATTGCTTAAAACTGGACTACACCCGTAGGATTCCCTGGTTAAAATATGTAGTGGCTTATTTACAACCCCTGTTCACCACCGGTGCATCACTTTCAGTGCTGCACCGGGGGCGCATTTTGCTGCCCCATAGTTACAAGGACAGGAAAAGCCACCCTATGGCCCCTTTACATGCAGCACTTTGCGTGAAAGGGGCATTCCATTGCTGTTGCTGTGGGTGTTCCCAGGCAATACCCATGGAGCCTGACACATTTCCAGATTTACGAGAGATCGTAACCTGGAAATGCGTCTGAATGCTACGCTTCCCCAGGAGAGGCGTATAGAGGTGCAACGAGGAAAAATATATTTTTTTTCTCTTTGTTTTTTTCATCTTTCTGCAGCACACATAGACTTAGGAAATCACCTCTGGTGATTGTTTATGTGCACGTTCTAGTGGTGCATAGGGCTAGTAAATAAGACCCTAGGTCTTCTTTCAGGAAGTCAAAATCCATCAGAAGGTATGACAGCCAGATGTATGCTAGGTGAGTATCACGATGATGGATAGGCATTGGACGAGATTCAGTTGAAGATGTTGGATTTGGCAGGAAAAGCTCAGAGTGGGAGGAATACAAATGTCACACTTATGTACTTACAAAAGTCCTAAAGGCTGCCAGATAGTTTTAGGGCTTTTGCTTAGTCAAGATATCTATCTTTGTAATTAAGGCCCGATTTAAAAGTTGGTGGTATGGGTACTCTGTCTCAACTGCTATGGAGTACACATACTGCCAACATGAAAGTCCTCCCACCTGATTTAAATATGAGTGGATCTTTTGTTCTGCTATGGCTCTGGCTACTCGGTCACTGCTATACTCAAACCTCTTTAACAGCTCGACGGAGGGAGGGCCTTTGGAGAAATGGCTAATTGTCTATCCACCCAATCAGAATGGACAGACATGGAACCATTTCTTTACTGTCTATCACAGGTAGGCCAACCCTGTACAGCATTATAAAAAACTCAGGTTCAGCACTTCAGGGTGAATACTCACTCCAGAAGAGGCCATCAGGTACATTTGAAACTGGTCACCTGGGCTCTTTAGGAGAAGGCCTCTAGCAGCTTCTTGTGGTCCTGTAGCTTTCACAAGAGGTCAGCCAACTAATACATGGACTCCACCTCCTTGACTTGGGAACACATGGGACCGGTTCCAGCCATGCAGGTCTCCTCACATGTCCCAAACAGCAGGTGCAGTACTTCTTCTGTTCTCCCACAAGTCCAGTAGTGTTCAAAGGAGGGTTCCAGATTTATGCATGGCACTAGCTTGTGGGTGGGAATGCCTAACCAATAGGGGAAAAAGATCAGAGAGTTGACCCTACATACTTTTACAATAATTTCGGTGTGCCGTACTGCTAACATTACCACAGTGTCCCTCACTTGCTCAATCACTAAATCTAAGATATAGAAACCTTTCTGTCCTTGTGCTAAGCCTCTGTGCCCACCCAGACTGGTGATACACCTTGGATGGATTGACTAGCAGGTTGGTCCAAAAAGTCCTAGGTTTTGGATTTTGGCTGTCTGGGCACCTTTAGCACTACAACCAAGGATCCAGGACTGATGGAACACCACCTGTGGTTCAGGACTCACTCAGGCTAGGTCCAGGTATGGGTTCAAGATGGCGGGAACATTTTAGGTCCATGTGGCTCTGCACAGAACATCAGCAAATTGGCCCTTGGAGTCACTCTGGTAGTCCTGTGTTCAGGTTGAGATGGAGGATTCAAACAGTAGGGCTTGCCTCTGAGGGTGCAGGCCAGGATCCAGGCAGCAAAGCAGTCTTGAAGAGTGCACAGCAGGTCACAGCAGTAGGCTGTCCTCTGGGAGTCCTTAATCAGGTTCACAAAGGCAACTGAAGAGTGGGTCTGAAGGCTCTATCTTTACATCTGGTGCCTCTTTGAAAATGGGAGGAATCTTTAGATATTTCTCTTTGAAGTGCTTTGAATTTCCTAACTTCCTTGCCCTGGATCCAAGCTGGCTGCAGTGACAATGTGGAGGTGACAAGCCCCTTGTGTGAAGGCAGTGCACAGCCTATTTAGTTGTACTTGGGGAGGTGCCACGTTCTTCACTCCCCATCCTGACAGCAGGTGGCCCATTCAGGCACACCTAATCCCTCTATTGTGTGACTCTCTGGGAGGAATTCACAAAGTCTAACTGTCAGTTATATCCAGTCATGTGGCCCAGGAGAGGCTGAAGGCACCAAATTGCTAAGGCCAGTGGCATTTTCAGAATTTTAATTTAAACTCTGACTTTACCATTAAAGAGGATTTTCCATTGCAACTCTATGGATACTACATATAAAATGCTTACCTGGTCTGAATCAAAAGTTAGCACCTAATAAATGTAATAAGGCAACCCAAAGTTTTCCTATGGGACAGGTAGGCCTCACAGAAATGAACAGCAAATTTAAGAGTTTTCACTACAAGGACATGTAAAACTTAAAAGTACATGTCAAACCTTTTAATTACATTGCACCCTGGCCTTTGGGTCACCCCTAGGTGCCTACCTTAGGGTGACATATGAAGTAAAGGGGAGTTTAAGACTGGGCAAGGCGTTATTTTGGTATGTCAATTTTGCAGTTTCAAACTGCAATCCAGCTGCCATGGCAGACCTGGGACATGTTTTAAGGGTCTACTTAAGTGGATGACACTCTATGTGCTGCTGGCCTGCTAGTAAGATTTAATTTTCAGGGTCTTGGTATATGTTATAGCCTATTTAAGGGACTTGTAGATAAATCAAATAGGTGTAAACCAATTTAGCCATGTTTAGGGGAGTGAGCACAAGCACTTTAGCACAGTGGTGAAGTGCACATAGTCCTTGGGCCAACACAACGAATTCCAGCAGAAAAATGGAGGAAAGTAGGCAACATTTAGGGAGAAGACCACCCTAAGGCTGACAGGTCTAACACCAACTGGCCTTCCTACCAAAACACCTCTGCACACCCAGGACTTGTCTCTGCTCTGGGAGCACCTCATCAGGGTTATTCAGAAGGGTGGGTGGAACTCGCGGAGTTACAGAAAAACGCCACACAATTCTGCAGAGTTCCACCAACCTCTATGACTCAGGCCCACTGCCCACAGATCCTGTCTTAACCCTCGAGAGGCACTTCGCCAGGCTGGCAGCTCTGTTAGGCTGCCTGGCATGCAGTCTGGTGAGTTTGTCCATGTCAACTTTATGGTCTCCCAGGCACATGTCCAGACAGGGATCACATTAAATTATGTGTGAGCCCAGCAGCAGGTGTGAAAAACAATTTTTTCAAATCTCAGACACTTTTTATTCTATTCTTGTAGAGCGCATGGCTACTCATAGGTGTTCCAGCACTAGAAAGGTCATCACAATATCCAGAACACCACTGAGGTTGAAATTAGTTGCTGAAAAAAGAATTTGTTTGTCAGCTGATGTAGTTCAAGTGGGAGAGTATTCCAGAGTTTGTGGGTCAGAGGAGAGAGCGAACAGCCTCCCTAACGAGATTTCTTAATCTTATGAACCTGGGGCAAATGAGCTGAAGAGGATCTGAGCAACCTCCCAAGAATGTTTGGGGTGGCTAGTGATCTTAGCAAAAGGGGACCTCTCTTGTGTAGAGATAGGTGCAAAATGCATAGGACCTTAAATTGTACTCGCTGCTTCAATGGAAGCCACGGTAGATCTTTCAAGGCCTCTTTTGCCGATTGGTGCCTTGGAAGAGTGATGAAGAGCCGAGCGGCCACATTCTGAGCGACCTGCGGCCTCTTGATTATGCTGTGGGGGGAATCAAGGTATAGGGCATTACCATAGACAATTTATGAAATAGTTAGAGCCTGGATGATTAATCTTGTGGCTAAAAAAGGAAGGAGATCGAGAACCTTTCTTAACAGTTTTGGGGTACTAAAGCAATTAGCGGCAAGCTGTTTGGCCTGGTGATCCATTGTGAGGCTAGAGTCCAGCCACATGCCAGGACTTTTTATTACACATTTAGGGTTGGGAAGCCTCTCGAGACAGTCCGGAACAGGGGTAGGGATTTTCTTGCTGATATTTATGCCTATATTATAACCTCAGTCTTGTCTTCATTGAGCTTCAGTTTACAGTTAGCCATCCATCTGGCTACTTCTTGAAGATATGGGGCCAGACTATGGTGACTTGAGCTGGAGTCGGGGGAGATTTAAATCACCAGCTGAGTGTCAGCGGCGTATATAACCAGTGCTAACCCATGGCAATACACAATTTCAGCTAGGGTGTGAATATAAGGATTGAAAAAAGGTGGGGCTCAGGGATGACCTCTGAGGCACCCCACAGCTTAAAGGGAGGTTGTCAGAGTAACATGAGTGATCTAACACCTGGAAGGTTCTATTGTCAAGGAAGGAGAAAAGCCATTTCAAAGCACGACTGTCAATCCCCACGTTTGATATCCGATGGATGAGTGTGGCATAATCTACTGTGTCGAAGGCAGCACCGAGCCTCTTTGGTCCAACAAGTGTCTTAATTTCTCGCAAAGCTGTTTCTGTCTTGTGCTGTGGTCTAAACCCGATTTCATTGGGTTGGAGGATTTTGTTGGACACAAGGAAGGCAGAAAGATGATTGTTAACATGTGTCTCAAGGCTCTTCAAGGCTCCTGGTAACAGGGAGATCGACCTGTAGTTACTCGGACAGAGGGGATCAAGACAGGTCTTTTTTAAAATTGGTTAAACCACTGCATGATTTCATTGTGGGCGGACCTGCTTACTGGAGAGGAAGAGATTGAGCAGCTCCACCAAGGTTGGAGCAATACTATCAGACCCTTGCTGGAGAATGTGAAGGGGGCAGGGTCAAAAGGAGAACCTGACTTTATTGCACTTAGAAGATCTGTGAGAAGGCTCACAGCAAGGTCAGGAAAGACATTGAGAGTCTCTTCTGACTGTTTTAGATGTTATCTGAAGAATCCTCAATGTTTAAGCTGTCGGGGAAGGAGGAGTAGATGTCCAATATCTTCTACTGAATGAAGAGAGCCAAATTATTGCTGTGCTCTATCGAAGCTTCTGGAGCAGAGTGAGAGAGCGTTGGCTCAGCGATATTTCAGAATCTGAAAGATCTCTTGAGGGAACTGGTGGAGAGCTCAATTTTGGAAGAAAAATAGGCTGATTGAGAGGCCTTTATTTCAGCATGATTAGACCCTAATGGTGCTCCTATACTTAGGATTGCTGGCTTTGTCAAAGTACTTTCTCCAGCTTCTCTCCAGACACTTACAATCCTTTTTCGTGGCAGGTCAGTGGGCATTAAACCGAAGAGATTTTTTGCTTTGCTGTACATTCTTATACCATCTTGCAGGATAGAGCATGTCTAGTAAGTAAGTGATCCACTCAATAAAACTACAAGTGGACAGATTGATCTGGTCTCGTTGCCTCCAGGACAACTGACCGGTTCTCAAAGTTCAGTTTAGGCCAGTGTCCTTCCAGAAGCCTGGCCTGTGACAAGGGGGGAGGAGAGGAAGGAACAGATAGAGTAATAGGAAGCAAAAAGTGATCTGAACAAGTTAAGGGTAAAGGGCTCTGCACCTGAAGATTAGTCATATTACTGAAAACCAGGTCAATGGTGTGGCGTTTCTCAAGAGTGGGGCCCTCCACTAGTTACAGCAGCTGTAGAGACACAATATCTTGTAAGAGGGTCTTAGAGGTTGGTGTCAATAGTATGTATGTTGAAATCACTGAGCAAAGTGAAGTTGGCCCTGTTTATAACTAGACCCGCAACCAAATTGGGAAGAGCCTGTAAGAAATGAGAAGGCGAGCCCAGCAGTTTATATAACAACATCCCAGAAAAGGTAAAAGTGGGTCTAAAAAGCAGACTCTCACAGTTTGGAATCTGAAGAGGTGAGAACATGCCCTTTAGGGTGTTCTTATTGATTATACCTAGGGCTCCCGGTTTTCCGTTTAAACGGATTTTTACATATAAATACAGACGGAAAACAAGTTTTCCTTTATCTGTATTTATATATAAAAACGGGAAAATACTAGTACATTTTGTCATTGACATCAATAGAATCACACCCCCAACCATCTGGTGTCTCCCCCTCCTTAGAGGGTTAAGAGGTGTCAGCCCGGGCTGAGACAGCTTCCCGGGCACACACAGCCGCACCCGAGTACTTCACAGGTCTTTGAAAGACCATTTACTTGTTAATGAGGCTTTGTTGTTCTTTCACCCCTTAGCCCCTGCCTCTTCACTCTGCCGATTGCACCAGCACCCGTCTTTTCCTTGCAGACTGGGTTTTACAAGGGCAGCTTGCGATGCGCGCACATATAGGTGGTTTTATTTACACTGAAACACATTAGCGCCACCTTACAGATTTTGCCAGTGAAGCGCTACTTTTCTTTTCGTTCGCTTTTCAAGCAAAAACACTCCTTGATTTCTGAATAATGAGTGTAAAAGCTTTAAGTTGTATTCCCTATCAGTGTTTGCTTTTTTCCAGTATGTTGTTACTTTTTTCAGGCAGCATATTACTGTAGTCTAGTGCATAATTTGAATTGAATTGCTTCCAGGTGTTTAGAGCAGGGCACAATTGGGTTGCAGCTGAAGGCAGTGTGAGTTTCTCTTAGTGGGGCAGTATGGTGTTCAGTGGGGAGAGGATGTGGCACTCTGCCGATGACAGAAACTGGGAGGCTCTGAGACAAATGGCTTGTGATTGCCATTTGCAGAATGTCCCAAATATGCTTAAAAGTACTAAGTTTTCAGATGAATGTATAGTGTTGACCAATAACAACTGAGCGCATGTGTGCATTGTCAATTTAAATAAATGTGGAAAAATACTAGCTGTAGCGTCATCTTTTGCTTGTGGCAAAAATAAAGGTGGATAAATACAGAAAAAATGCCCAAAAAATAAATATGGATAAATACAGACGGAAATGGCAAAAAAATAAATACCATAAAACCGGGAGCCCTAATTATACCTATGCAACCACCTCCTTTGCCCAACCAATCTAACCTATTCATGCAGTAACCAGGGGGCAAGGCTTGGATGACATCGGGACCAGAGCCCTCCTGTAACCTGGTTTTGGTAAGGAAAAGCACATCAGGTACCAATTCCATTAGGAGATGATATATATCCAATATATGTGCTTCCAAAGGAGCGTCAGATGACCAGAACAAGCTGCAGGTGTCAAAGTTGCATGTAACAGACTAAGGCCAAGCTGGAGATGCCAGCCACAACTGTCACAGACCATCAAAGATTGACTAAGGTCTATAGAATGGAGATATGAGTCAGTTGCAGAGGTTTGAGGAGCTCGTAGTTTACTGGTGGTGTACTATACCTTATTGTGTCCATAAAGGGCCTAATCCCTGGACCCTGGTTCCAGATGGGTGAGGATTGGCGCAGACAGGTTTGCCTTTGGCACACCTTTGACGCGCCCACTTCGTGCGTCCACGCTGCTTCTTTCATTTAAAGAGGACCAGGCGGACACTAAAGCGCATCAGAAAAAGATGGCGCCTAGCAATGTGCAAAAAAGCTATGAAAGTGTGCGTGCCCAGTACAGTTTGCCCTTCGTGAGAGCCCCCGCCCAGCTCAATTCCACAATTTCCCCAGCTGCAGGTAAAGTATATTTAGTTCAACATTCATGTAAAACAAGTTTTAAAAAGAGATTAAAATCGATCTTAGTCAAATTTCTTAAAAAGAGTGAAAACAATCCAGTTACACCCACAACAACGCCAATCGGTACTGTGACTTTGCAGCCTTTAAAAGTTGCCAGTGGTTTAAGCGCTGTTGCTGGAGACCACTCTAAGGGCAGGGGGCTGGCACTGGTGCTGGGAGGCAGCAGCCCTCGGATATTAGTGGATGGAGGGGGTGTCACTCTGATGCGGTTTACAACAGATATTGGAGCCCGTGAAGGTTACTACTCCACGAGGAGGGAAGGCCGATTGTATTTCACTCCATGGAGTAAGGGGTCATAGACTGCTCCAAATACTGGAAGAGACGTCAATACTCAGACTTCACTGCATAAGGGGGGACAAAAGCAGAGCATCACACTTCTTTAACAACCAGATTACTGCAACTGCATGAGTTACCTACTGTCACGGTGCCACAGGCAGCAAGAGACTGAATGGAAAAGGCCCACTGTGTGTAGAGGGTCACCCAGTGACTAGCATGGCAGAAGGGACCCCAAACCACAGTGAGCACTCGTGAGTTAAGGGTGGTGGTGGAGGGTGCTAACAGTGTGGTTGCAGGGTGGTGAAATTGGCAGTAGTGCATATGTTACAAACTGCATATTTGCTAAACTCGCACAGCAAGTTGAATTGCACTAGTATAGTTTAACAGATTATGGGGCTTATTTACAAGCCCCGTGCGCCACTTTTGCGTCACTTTTAACATGGGAAAAGTGACGCAAAAGTGGCGCAAGGGGCTTGTAAATCTGCCCCTCTGTTTTCCTTTTACCGTGTAACATCATAGCACAACCCCGTTCTATAGGCTGTACCTCGGACTCTCCACCAGCATGCAGCAGCAGCCGTGCTTCCCAGCAACAGCAGCAGAAGGTACAGCTCCACATTTCACTTTTACTGCTCAACATCATAGGCTTGCACGACACCATTCCATGGGCTGTACTCCTGATGCACCGCAAGCATGCAACAACAGTCCTAAACTACCCAAATGCAGCAGGAGGCATGGCTTCACATTTCACTTTTATTGTGTAACATCATAGCACAACCCCATTCCATGGGCCATACTCCAGACTCACCACCAGCGTGTAGCAGCAGGCCTCAGATCCCCATCAGTAGCAGGAGGCATGGCTCCATGAGGCCGCCTCAGGCCAGGGGCTCCTTCCCACTCCGCTAAGCTCTGTGGCCTCTCTTAGTGCAGCTCTCAGGACATGGGGCAGAGGGAGATGGGTTTCTCTGGCACAAACTGCCTGACCCGGACACTGGTCACAAGCCCACACTACAAGATCCCCTCACAATGCAGGCTCCTTCGCTTAGCTCCATCTCTTCCCTTTCAGCGGTGCTACTGTGCTGATCATGCTCCTTAGGGCAGGCATGCCCTTAAAAAGTGACCTCTCTCATCATAATCTTCCTGAAAGACAACATCTAATGCAAATTAGCCTCCAGGAGCTTCAGGCTGGGAAAATGCAACTTTCTAAAAGTCCCTTTCCCTTAATATTTATTTTGATTTTTTAATACATATTAAACACAGTCTTTGAATTATTTTTCTAATGAGCCCCTAGTCTGGGATAGCAGAATTAATTAATATTGCTTCCAGTGTTTCTCTAATGGCCAACCAGCGTTTTAAAGGTGTAAATAGCTTTTGGGGACCAGTCACTGTAAGGACATGTTAATTTTAAATTTCGACATGTCAAACTTTTCAATTCTATGCACCCTGCCTTTTGTGCTACAATGCCTACTTATGGGTAAAAAAAAAGTAAATCCGCATTTGTAAAGCGCAAACTACTTACCCTTCCTTACGTGTCTCAAGGCGCTGGGGGTTGTCGTGGAAATTAAGTGAGCTATTGCCCAGAGTCACATGGTGCAGAGCTGCCGCCGGGGATCAAACCGTGAGCCCTCTGCTCCGAAGTCTGCTGCCCTTGCCGCTGCACCATACCTCTCTGGGTGAATTTCATATATCGAAAAGAGATGTTTTCTTTCCTCAAAAGGGTTCATTTTGAATGGGTTTGCAGTTTTAAACTTGCAGCAGACAGACTTCTATGGTAGGACTTGAGTCATGCTTGTGCTGTTACAAAAGTGGATGGGTGGCACATTAGTCAATAGGTGACATTTAAATGTCCATGTCATGAGTGTACTTTAGTACAATCCTGGGCTTATAAGAAAGTTAAATATGCCAGTTATGGCATTAGGCAATTTTGACCTATTTTAGTGGTCAGAGCACATGCATTGAGGCCCGGTTAATAAAATAGCAGATGCATCAGTTCACAAAAATGGGAGGGGCCAGTGAAGAGGGGCATTTTCTCACACTAACCATGAGACTTATGATGCATGCATCCTTGTATGTATCCTTGTAGGTGTTCTTGCTTATCATGAGACATAACGTGTGCGTCCTTGTGCATCTGTTGAAGAATCCCCCAGTAGGATGTTTTTGCATATATAATTTTTGGCAGTGCTGCTATTGGCATGAGCACATCACGCTATATTTACTATGACAATGCCTTAGAAACATCATTGGCTATATAACCGAAACAGCTGAGGTGAGTTGTATCCACCAATCCATTATTTTTTATATGTTTAACTGCTTAGCAGAGTAGCTTCACTGTCTTCAATTCAATGGTTTATTCAGTTTTGAACAACTGTTTTTTTAACTTTATGTACTAATGTCAATAAGGACAGTAAAATATATAATCGCATATATTTAAACAGATAGTGTATAAACAGAGCATTTTATTACTCTCAGCACTCACTGTCAACTGTGATACTTCTGCCTCTGTGTATGTGTGTAATAGTCTAATGGGTGGTAATTTGCATTGTGCGCATTCAGAGGGATCTGTAGGTTTCTCTTATCCTTAGAAATAGCAGTCCATGTTGACACAGTATTTTCTCCATTTGTTCTTGCTTTTAAAAAGAAACTTTAAGAGATCTCTCATTTATTCAATATTACAGCTATCAAGTAATAGCAAAGACAGTCCACAAGGCAAAGCTGATGCATCATTCACAGTGAAACCAGGAAACGTTTCACCGCCCGTATCACAGGGCTCGGGTCATGAAAGCAATACGATGTGACACTTAACAACTGGGGCGATGGGAGGGTGGAAAGGAGGAGAATTGCAGGTCCTTGATAAAGTCTCATCTGGACATTGCATTGGGCATAATCAATAGACCATCGAACAGGTCAAACAGCCTCGAACGAAATAAACCTTCAACACCTCACAAACTCAGAACCAGACACCTGCCATGTCTATCAATACTTCAATGTAAGGATTAAAGCCAGCAGTATCTGCCCTGGGAGATAAGCCCCAGTAAATGGAAAGTTTTGTAACCAGACTATGAGTTTAGCAATGGTGTAATGGGCCCTTATTTAAGCACAACTAATGCACCCCTGATACCAGTTTGGTAGTAAAGAAGAGGCATAATTAGGATGCAGATGGCCCCTCAAACACCTGTGCCCGGGTGCCACTGTACATGCTGCACGCAGGATAGCCATGCTGCAGCCTGCAGTAGGTTAGTGAATGCAGTACTCCCGATTCACTGAGTGTGGATCCCTGAATTCAAGAAGCCCAAATGCATCTATAGGTATCCATCATATAAGCACACGATGGAAGCACTGAGTAGTGATTGCACTTTCTCGGTTTCTGAGCGTGCTGTCTTCAGTTAATGCATTAACTGAAAATTACAAGTTACATGTGGACATTTTAGAAAGCACGATTGAGCACAATGAAGGGGTCATTTCTACCGACCAAGTGCAACTGTTCATGCTACAGCCCCGGGCATCGGCATAACCAGGCTTGCCCAAAAACTACCTCCTGCTAAAAGGTTGGCATCACACTGGCTAAATGCAACATGAGTAGTAGTTTTTCACATTCTAAATTACTTATTTTCTAAATGGTAGTGTCCACTGATTCTCATGCCTTAAATCCTCATTCACTGACCGATGCCACTAACGTATTAATATAAATGAATCACAGGCGACTATGTTGATTTTTATTGGGCTTGTGTGAAATTGTAACATTGAGCATCTAAATGTATTGTGAAATTTTATGAAAACACTTTGAAAATGTCTTGAAACTGTCAAATTATTATAAAAGTCTGCAAAAAAGTCTAGTGGAATAAGTAGCATTTGGCATGGTGCTGATTTTTAGCAGAATATTTTGCTAAAATAACTAGCTAGCAGATTTAATTTTCAGGAAGGTTTTCCTGCAAAAGCCAGAGAATGCTGACAGTCAGAGAGGTAAAACAGAAAAAATGTAAACTCATGAAAAAGCAAAATGATGAGTTTTTACCATCACACTAACATTATTATAATTTTGATTCATCCGTGGTTTGAAAGCAGTATATAAACCATTTTGATGCATCATGAAATAGACAGAACCTGCTGAACAGTTAAGTGAAAAGTAAGCAAAGAATACATTTTGTGAGTGAGAGAATGAGTGAGTAAGTAAATCACTGATTTCTCAATCACCACTTCACCTAAATATGGACTTGGTCAATGATGTCTGAAACTAGACACTTGGGGCCAGGTTTATGAAAGTGTCACTCAACGCAGCTGCCATAAATGCTGTGCTGAGTTGTGTGACAGGGAGGGAGCAAGAGAGCACCATATCTAAAGAGATATGGCACTCTCCTCCCCTGTCCCTAGCAGTGCAAGCACAGAATTTTGCTGCCGAGTGCCATACACACTGCTTTGCACCATAGTGCAAGGGTGTGAGCTTGACTCTAGCATAGATTCTGTACTGGAAGGGTTCGATTCCAGTACAAAATACTATGCTTAGACAAACTTTTCCTACCTTGTATGTGTGCTGTACAATGCAGCAGACATGCAAATTGGAAAAAGAAAGAAGGAATTAAAACATTTCTCCTTTTAACTGCTACTTTCAAGTGGTGTCTGTCTACTAGTATTAGCAGATAGGGCTTTGTGTAAAAAATCATGGATGTTTGCATGGGAATGCCTATGTACAACCCATGGAACACCCTGTTGATACGAATAAATGAAAAGCAGTGCTCTGCACTGGTTTGCATTGATTTCAGACTACTTACCAGCACAACAATTTCTTTGGCACTGAAAAGAAAATTACTCAAAAGCACATTTTGTTCTGGTTTGCATCACTTTTGTGACATGATTTTAAAACCTAAACATGGTAACTGTACCTTGGTATAAGAAAACACACTAGTCATTTCCAGGGTAGACTATTGTAATGGCCTATTTCTTAACGCTCAGGAAAGAGTCCTAAACAAACTGCAAATGGTCCAAAACGTAGCGGCAAGGATCCTGACTAACACCCCCAAATTCAAACCTACATCCAATCTAATACGTCAGCTCCATTGGCTGCCTATCAGAAGCCGTACAAAGTTCAAGGCCCTATGTATCGCCTATAAGGCAGTAAACAACACAGGACCTAAATTCCTAAAAAAAAACACTATGCCCCTACAAACCAACCAGACCCCTTCGCTCCTCAGCAGCAAACCTCATAAATGTCCCCAGAACAAAAAAATCTTACTGGGGCGACAGAAGATTCACAGTCGCCACCGCCAGACTTTGGAACACACTTCCCCTTCACATCAAAAACACCCCCTCTCTCCTTGCCTTCCGTAAACAACTTAAAACCTGGTTGTTCAACCAATAAATGACCAGCTCCTACTCTGTCCCATCCTCTTCCGTCCACAGCGCCGAGACACCCAAGGGTATTTGTGCGCTTAATAAATTGCATAAAGATAAAGATCTCCTGATCAGATTGTGGTTCCTAATCATAAACAGCTTTGCCTAATTTACAACAGACTCACCTGAGCTTAGGAATCTCACCTGAATGGTAAAATGGTAAAATGGTAGTATCCTGGTACCCTCAAATACACTTAATAAGGTCTGCTACCAAAGAGTGCATGTATACAGAATGTTTGATTTCCCGAAAACACAAAGCCAAAACCAGTATGTATGTAGATCCTGGTGGTGGTTGGCAGTAGGTAGTTATAGTTACGACCATGTTACCATAGGTAAGAGTTTTTTGACTTGCCCAAACATATTAGGGTGCAGTGAAGCCATCACAGAGCTAGGAAACTTGCAATGACAAGTACCCAGCCCATGTACCCTCTATGACATCCCTGTGCACTTACAATATCCAAGAATGAACTTGATATTGTAGGGTCATACCTGCTCATACACATATGTTCACACATGGGATATAGTGCAGCCTGCTTTATGGCTGAAAGGTCTGCTGTAGGGGTGACTTACCTATACCTCATGCAGTACATGGTCGCATGGCACACAGAGCTATGTGTCATGTCGACTCTTCAGTTTTCTCTGCACCAAAACACCAGCCTGCAATGGCAGTTTGCATGGTCTTGGTGAGGGGTCCCTAGGGAACACAATCTGTGCAGCAGCCTTAGTGGATCATCTTCAGTCCCAATGCCCTAGATACCAGTGGTACCATTTACTAGGGACTTGTAGGGTTTGCTGAAGGTGTGCCAATTGTGGTATGGTTTTAGGGAAAGACTACTGCAACTGAGAGGCTGGTTGGCAGGGACCCAGTACACCTCCATCAAAGTTGCATCAAAAACTAGGCAAAAAAGTTGGGGAGTACCACAACAGATGCCCAGTTTCTCACACACCCACTCACTCACCCATGCAGCCCCTCACGCACACAGTCACTCACACATATATTCACTGACACAGACACTGACTTATGCTTGCAGTCATTCACACAATCACTCACTCACCCATAGAGGCAGTCATGCATTCATCTTACCAGTACAAGCACTCACATATTCACTCACACACTCATACTGCCACGTATACACTCACTATCTCATTCACTCATACAACAACTCACACACCCACTTGCTCACTCATAAACCCACTCATACACTCACTCACTCATATAGTCTCTCTCACACTAATACAGGCACTCATCTACCCAGTCAGTCACTCATACAGCCAGTCACTCACCTATATAGACACTTACACACCTAATCAGTCACCCATGCAGCCACTAAGACACAGTCAGACATTTTATATATACACACAGACATACATCTTATCTTTTTTTTAAGCATAAAGGGCTTTTCTGACGAACATTTTCTTCTTCTTTTTTTGTCTGGAACTGTTGTTTTCTAACATTTGGTATTTTTATCAAACAAAATAGCAACAAGGGAGGAAAAATACTATCCAGAAACACAAAAACTGTGGAAAAACTGGAACAAATAAATAAAAAATTAGCAGGTATGTTGCCTTGCTGCCTCCAAGATGACATTGACAGACTGCTCACCAGCTGTAAGTGTAGTGTTGCAGACATGTTTGTCGTCGCTCCACAGTTGGTGCAGCCCTGGATCTGGATGGCCCCTCCAGTATTTTTTGGCTGTTTCTCTCGAAAGGGTCTTATTACGCAAGTTGCATTATATAAACTTTGCAACTGTTTTAGATTCCCTGAAGGAATTGTAATCCCAGGCAATACTTTGCCTTTCAGGGGCTGGTCCCTCATCACCAGAATCCTCAAGACATTCCTCTTACTCCTCTGGTTTCTGTGGCACCTCCTGCTGGTCTCTGCTTCCTGTTGCCATTTTGGAACGTCCAAAAATGACAAAGAAATGCCCTAAGCAGAGTTCTGCACTAGTAGTACAGGACAACTTGAACTCCAAAGAATGATTTAGATATCATTAGGAAGATGAAAGAAGAAAGAAATGGGTGGGAACTTCCTTTGATGATTAATGAAAAAGGCTTCTCCAATCAAATCTCTTTCTTGCATAGTCACATGATCTTCGCGAATGCAGACATCATCACAAATACCGGCGTTGTCGCGAACATATGAAATACAATTTAAAAGTGCTTTATATTACAAATGATTAGAAACATTGAACAGCTCTTGTCAAACATTAATTACAATATATGTGTTTTCCACTTTTTCAAAAACCAGTGTCTTTTCCATGAAACAGGAACATACGTATCACAATAATTTAATACAAATTTGTGACGATGAAAAAATGTAGAAAAAAACCACAGTTAATAACCCACTGAAACAAATGACAAGGAGTGATGCAGAGAAATACATAAATGTGTCGTCCACTCTGCAGATGTAGTGTACAATGTGCAGTACAGATTTGCACAATGCCAAAATAGTAACTAAATTCCCAGTACAAAGTAATGCAGATGATTCCACATTTTCCACAAAACTATAGACTCTACTTAGAAAAAATGAGACACCATTAAGATCCTGATGTTCATTTCAGATAAATGAAACCTCGATGGGCCCCAGATAAATGTCCACTTGAGTTCAATGGAAATAGAAAGCAAAACCATTTCTTCCAATATTCCATATTGGAAAATGATCTGAAATCGTTAGCTGAAGTGAATGCATCGTAAATATATTGGAACAAAATCTGAACTTCAGTGAGTGTGCGGAATGAATTCCTTAATGACATCTCCTTGTAAGAGCAGAGTGCAATGTTCTCTCCATTACATACATCTAGTATAGAAATCCCCCCAAACCATAGCACCACTCACTAACATACCTACCCACGTATCCATAGCAGCTCTCACATTGCCACTCCCAGACACACACAGGCTCTGACACAACCAGTGACACAGCCACACAAGCACCCACACAGTCTCCTACAGACCCACTCATGCACTCATACACAACCTCACATAGCTACTGAGGCACTCCCACTCACAGTCCCACACACTCATATGCCCACAAAGGGCACGATTAATACTTTGGCCATGGGGCGCTGGGTCCGCCCTGCCACTGCACCACAAAAGCCGTGGTCAGACTGCATGTCAGATTTGTAGTTTCTTACTGTCTGACAGGCTTTGTTTTTGATGTTCCCACAGCAGTGCCCTGAAAATGGGCACTGCAATGGGAATGCCAAAAACAGTTCCTGCACATCATGGACTGTAAATCCATGCCATGCAGGAACAGATGTGCATGCACAAAGGGGGGTGCATGTTGTGCCCCCCTGTATGCATGCACACATGGGGGGTTCATGTTGTGTCCCCCTGTATGCATCCACAGGACGTGAGGCAACATGGGGCCCTGTAGGGCCCCCTTTGTTTCCTCTCTAGCACTGTTTTCATGGCGGTGGAACTGCCATGAAAACTGTGGTGGAGAGAAAACGTGTAATATGCTTAGTAGGACTGCGACGATCCGGCCAAGCATATTACTGCCTTCTGACCAACGCAACACTGCCAGGGAATGGTAGTTTCCTGGCGGCTGCACTACCCAACTCATAATAGGGCAGTCGGAAGACCGCTACCACCATGCCCCTGCAAGTCTGGCGGTCCGTGGACTGTCAGACTCGTAATCGGGGCCTAAGCGACCCACACGTGCTCAAATATGCACTACAAAATATTACAGGTAATATTTATGAAAACAATTCTAGAAAAACCTTAGAAATTCACTGAGGAAAACAAAGGTTACAATACAAGGACGTTATAGTTAGGCTCAGATTACAAATGTACAAAAAAGTGAAATTTTGAGGCTATAGATCCCTGAGCTGACCATAACGTATGCTCCCTGCAATGCACTGCTTATGACCTGGTCAGTGATATCACTGATGATATCTCAAATGACATCACTCATGACATCATCCAGAGAATCGCTCACACACCCACTTATATCCTCATACAACTTCTCATGCATCCACTCACACACCCACAAAACCAACATACTCATTCACACACTCATTCAAGTAGTCACACAACTACTCACTCATCCATAGAGCTCCTCTCACACCCACTCACTCACTGGTACAGCTACTCACATAACCATTTACTCACCCATACATCTACTGATACAGTCAGTCACTCACATACCCACTCACTCACCCACATAGCCCTCAGCACAACCACTCACTCACCCAGACAAGCACTCACACACTCACTCACACATCCATACAATCACTAACATAACAACTCACACAACCATACAAGCACTCTTACATCTGCTCACTCACCTGTAAAGCCATTCACACAGACACCACTCATTCTCCAATAGTCACTCACACACTTACTCACTTGACCAAACACCTACTCAAACAGCCACTCACTCACCCATACAGCCACTTACACACCCAGTCACCCACTCATACAGCCATTCAGACACCCATTCACTCACCCATACAGTCACTACAAACCCAGTTACCCACCCATAGAGCCACTCACACAGCTACTCACTCACCTATGCAGCTACTGACACATCCACTCACCCACCAATATAGCCACTCACACAGCATCTCACTCACCCACACATCTACTCACACACCCACTTATACACCCTTACAGTAACTCATACACCCATACAAACAAGGATACATACAGTCACACACCCACTCACATATTATATGTGAGAAGTAGTATCACTTAGTAGTAGTGCATCTAGTATACCAATTTAACGTTTGTAGTAAATTAGTATATATGTTTAACACTTTTAAAATCTTAAAAAACACACTCACTTGATGATGTCATCATTGATGTCATCTGTGATGTCGTTTGTATATCATTAGTGGTATCATCAGTGATGTCGTAAACATTTCTGAGAGTTAACAATACATACCAAGGTACTGCATAAGTTAAAGTACTATACTTTTTGTACTTCTGAGTGATACTGTTTATAATATATGTCATCTGAGAGGCACTGTCTGTTTCAGTGTGAATGTGGGTGTCTGAGTGGCTGTATGGGTGTGTGAGTAGATGTGTGATAGGCTGCATGGGTGAATAAGTAGGTGTGTGAGTATCTGTACAGGTGAGTCAGTGACTGTGTAAGTGGCTGTATGGGTGGGTGAGTGTGTGTGAGTGGCTGTATTGGTGACTGTGATGACTGTGTGAGTGGATCTGTGGGTAAATGAGTATGTGTGTGAGTGGCTGTATGGGTGACTGAGTGACTGTGAAACGCTCTATGGCTGAGTGACTGGGTTTGTAAGTGGATGTATGGGTAAGTGAGTGGCTCTTTGACTGGGTGTATGAGTATGTGATTAGGTGTGTGAGTGGCTGTTTTGCATAGTACGTATTTTTGTCAGGGGCTGTACAGATGAGTGAGTGAACGTGTGAATGAATGTGTTGTTGTGTGAATGGGTATGTAAGCAGTTTTGTAGATGAATACATGGATGTATGCTCGTTTTTCCTTTCTGTGCCCCCTTGCTGCCCCTGATTGTGCTCGTTTTTTCCTTTCTGTGCCCCCTTGATGCCCTGATTGTGCTCGTTTTCCCTTCTGTGCCTGTTTCCCGCCGCTGCGCCCCTGAGGTCCCGCCCACTCACTGCCCATTCGCTTCCCCATTCACTGCTCCTCCCTCCCACCTACCCATTTATGGCGGCCGCTGCGCGGCCGCGCCGCTGGCGCGCCGAAAACGCGCCTAAGGCAAGCCCGTCTGCGCCCGTCCACGCCGTGACTGCGCCCAGCGCCAGACCCCCTGGTCCGGGCATCCCCCGCGCCCGCCACATCAACAGACGCCGATACGACGCCAGCACCCTCCACGCACTCAACCCCGGAAAAGATCACGCCTGCTACCAGGCCACCCCGAAGCGCACCCAAGGGCCATTCACCTGCCGGAACTGCAGCTTTGCCAGCACCCGCCCCGCCAAACCACCACCCAGGAAAGAACCCAACTACCTCAGATGCATCCTCCTCAACACCCGCTCCGCCCGCAAACACGCCATCGAACTCTGGGACCTTCTCGACTCAACCTCCCCAGACGTCGCATTCCTGACGGAGACCTGGCTGAATACCGCTTCAGCCCCCGACATCGCCATTGCCATCCCGGACGGATACAAGATCACCCGCAGGGACCGCACCAACGGAGTCGGAGGAGGCATCGCCATCATCCACAGGAACACCCTCAGAGTCTCAACCAACACCGACGACACCCTCAGCACTGCCGAACACATGCACTTCCAGATCCACACCGATCCCAACACCACCCTCAGAGGAACCCTCATCTACAGATCCCCCGGACCCCGACCACAGTTCAGCGATTCCATCGCTGACTTCGTCAGCACACACGCCATCGCCTCCACGGACTACATCCTCCTCGGGGACCTGAACTTCCACCTCGAGAACAACAAGGACACCAACTCCACCACCCTGATCGACAACCTCGCCACCCTCGGACTCAGACAGCTCGTGACTACACCCACCCACACCGCCGGCCACACGCTAGACTCCATCTTTTCCGCAAGCCCACACGACTCCTTCAACCACACCTCCGAACCCCACTGGACTGACCACCACTGCATCCACTTCACCTACAGGAAGCCCACCACGCACCACCGCACCGAACAAATGCCTCGCCGCTGCTGGAGCAGAGTCACGGAAGACCAGCTAACCACAACCCTCGCCCTGAGCCCACCCGCCGAACCCTCCGACCCCGACACCGCCGCCCGCAACCTCAGACAGTGGATCGACGACTGCGCCAACACCCTCGCCCCGCTCAAGAATCCGCCCAACAGCCACACCAGCAAGAAAGCCACCTGGTTCACCGAAGACCTCCAGGCCTCCAAACGAACATGCCGAAAACTGGAGAAGATCTGGCTCCACGAACGGACAGCGGACAGCTACGCCGCCCACAAGAGCGCCACCCGCAGTCACCATCACCTCATCAGATCCGCCAAAAGGGCCTCACTCAAAGACCGCCTAGACAACAACGCACACAACAGCAAAGAGCTCTTCAACATCGTGAAGGAACTCTCCAACCCCAGCTCCAACACCAACGACATCCAGCCGTCGCGAGACCTGTGCGACTCACTGGCCACCTTCTTCCACCGCAAAATCGCCGACATCCACGACAGCTTCAACACCACGACCGCCCCGGCAACCACCGAGACCACTGCCCCCACAACCACCAACCGCCTGCTCTCCTGGACCAACATCAACGACGAGGACACCAGCGAGATCATGAACACCATCCACTCCGGTTCACCGCTAGACCCGTGCCCTCACCACATCTTCAACAAAGCCAGTACAGCCATCGCGCCCATCTCTGGAAAATAATCAACATCTCCTTCGAGACAGCAACCTTCCCGGAAAGCTGGAAGCACGCCAAGATCACCGCCTTACTCAAGAAACCCAAGGCAGACCCCAAGGACCTCAAGAACTTCCGACCCATCTCTCTGCTCCCGTTCCCCGCGAAGGTCACCGAGAAAATCGTCAACAAACAACTGACCCGCTACCTCGAGGAGAACAACATCCTGGACCCTTCCCAGTCCGGCTTCCGCAGCAACCACAGCACCGAAACCGCCCTCATCGCCGCCACCGATGACATCAGGACCCTGCTAGACAACGGAGAAACAGCAGCCCTCATCCTCCTGGACCTATCAGCCGCCTTCGACACGGTCTGCCACCACACACTACGGACACGCCTTCACGACGCCGGGATCCAAGAGAAGGCCCTGGACTGGACCACATCCTTCCTTTCCGACAGAACACAAAGCGTCCGCCTCGCCCCCTTCCGATCCAAGGCCACCAAGATCATCTGCGGCGTACCCCAAGGCTCCTCCCTCAGCCCAACGCTGTTCAACATCTACATGGCACCCCTCGCCCACGTCGCCCGACAGCACAACCTCAACATCATCTCCTACGCCGACGACACCCAGCTGATCCTCTCCCTCACCAAAGACCCTCACACCGCCAAAGCCCACCTCCACGAAGGAATGAAGGCCGTCACCAAATGGATGAGGACCAGCCGCCTGAAGCTGAACTCGGACAAGACGGAGGTCCTCATCCTTGGTTCCAACCCTTCAGCCTGGGACGACTCCTGGTGGCCAACATCACTGGGAACAGCCCCGCCACCCACCGACCACGTACGCAACCTAGGGGTCATCCTCGACCCCACCCTCTCCATGACTAAGCAGGTCAACGCCGTTTCTCATCCTGCTTCAACATCCTCCGAATGCTCCGCAGGATCTTCAAGTGGATCCCCACCGAAACAAGAAAAACAGTCACCCAGGCCCTCGTCACCAGCAGGCTGGACTACGGAAACGCCCTCTACGCAGGAACGACGGCTAAGCTCCTGAGACGGCTGCAACGCATCCAGAACACCTCTGCACGTCTTATCCTCGACATCCCCCGACGCAGCCACATCACACCCCACCTGAGAGACCTGCACTGGCTCCCTGTCAACAAGAGGATAACCTTCAAGCTCCTCACCCATGCACACAAAGCACTCCACAACTCCGGACCAGCCTACCTCAACAGACGACTCAGCTTCTACACCCCCACCCGCCAGCTCCGCTCGACCAGCCTCGCCCTCGCCACAGTCCCCCGCATCCGGAAAACGACCGCCGGCGGCAGATCCTTCTCCCACCTCGCCGCCAAGACCTGGAACACCCTCCCCACCAACCTCCGACAGACCCAAGACCTACTGGCCTTCAGAAGACTCCTCAAGACCTGGCTCTTCGATCAGTAGCAGCACCACCCCCCTCTTCCCCCAGCGCCTTGAGACCCTCGCGGGTATGTAGTGCGCTTTATAAGTGACATGATTGATTGATTGATTGATTGATGTATGAGTGGCTGTATGGGTGAGTGAGTAGCTCTGTTAGTAGCTGTATGGGTGAGTGAGTGGCTGTGTGAGTGGCACTATCTGTGAGTGAGTGGTTGTATGGGTGGACTGTGTGGGTATATGAATGTGTATGTGAGTGGTTGTATGGGTATGTGAGTGAGTATGTGAGTGGCTGTATTTGTCTGAGAGTGGGTGTGTGAGTAGTTTTGTGGGTCTGTGAGTAGCTGTATGGGTCTGTGAGTGGCTGTGTGAGTGACTGTGTGGGTAAGGCTGTGGTTGTGTAAGTGGCTAGATGAGTGAGTGAGCTTGTGTGTCAGTAGTTGGGAGTTGTGTATTCACCTTTAGATTTTAAAAAGATTGTTGGAACTGAAGGAGTGATGGGCGCTGGTAGGATGTATGTTATCAGAACAGACATTTACTATATGCTCGGTGTATGGCTCGACAGGGGACGACCCTGAACTCTTAGAATTTTTGGATGTTGAACTTAGCTTCATGGCCCACCCCAGTAATAATGTGCGGGGACTTTAATATTAATGGTTTGGGAGGACTCTGGGGGAGACAGGAGATAGGTATGTGGGTCGGAAGAGAAAGGTTTTTAGAGCACTCACCAATTTGGTACAGAACAATGCACTCTCGGATGCATGGGCGCGCTTAAAACCTGATGATCCTGGCAGTATGTTTTTTTCCGCACCTCACAAGTCGGTCATTAGACTTGATTACTTTTTTGTCTCAAATTTATTAATCCCCAGGCGTAGGATTGAGAAACACCCCCGGATCATTTCAGATCATAACCCTTTAATTTTAACTGTTGCCCTGGGGGGGGGGGAACGCCAGAGCGGGTCTGGACTTTTGAAAGAGGGCTCCTAAAAGAACCAGAGTATGTACTCCATATGAATGAATGGAGTAAGGGGTTCTGGGAGATCAATAGGAAGAGTGCTAGCTCTGGGGTGGTTTGGGATGCGTTCAAAGCCGGGATCCGAATAGAGACATTGAGTTATAGCTTGTATCGACAGAAAAGAGAGGTACAACGGGAGAAAAAGTTCTGCAAGGCACTAATGGAGGAAGAGGAGGCGCTCGCCGCCGCATTTTTGATGGGCAATTCATTGGATGATATACTGCTTAGGTTGGCTTTAGCTAAGGCTGAAATAGGCGATATTACAGCAGCCAAGGCAGCAGCAAGATTCCTTGCTAGGAGGGAGCATTGTTATGAGTTCAGTGAGCGGGTGAGGCATACCTTGGCAGCTCGATTAAGACAAAAGAGTGCAGCAGGGGAGATTCGTGAAATATTAGATGAACGCGGGAATCTAATCGAGGGTTCACCAGGGATTCGAGAGGTATTCCGACACTTTTACGAAAATCTGTATAGTGAGGAACAACGAAGGGGGCAGAGTGTAATTCAAGGGTATCTTAGCGGAATTCCTGTACAATGTATTACCCCTGAAGATAGGGAGGCACTTGAAATTCCACTGACTCAGGAAGAGATCTATGGTGCACTGGGCAGCCTTCCTTCTGGCAAGGCAGCAGGACCAGATCAGATCCCTTTAGAATTTTATAAACCCTTTCTGGAGGTAATTGGACCCGATCTGGCTGATACAGTATTTCAAGCCCAGCAAGGCAGCTCCGTTCCCGAGTCATGGGCCGGAGCAGATATGGTAGTATTCTTAAAAAAGGGCAAACCAGCTAGAGAACCTGGGTCTTATAGATCGATTACGCTTATGAACAACGACGCTAAAATTCTGTCTAAGGCCCTGGCGACCCGCTTAAACCATATTATTGGGAGGTCTGTTCACCCTTGTCAGCACAGGTTTATACCGGGGAGGGAAACAACACAGCATGTTCGCAGGGTCATAACCCTGTTCGATGCTGCCAAAGCCTCAGGGGACCCTATGGCTCTGATGCTAATGGACGCCAAAAAAGCATTCGATAGGTTCCCCTGGGACTATCTCTGGGCAGTGATGAAATGGTTTGGTATTGGGAGTAGTTATATCAAGGCAGTCCAGGCTCTATACAAAGCACCTACGGCCCGGCTAAGGCTGAACGGGGGGTACACGGCACCCTTATTAATTAAACGCGGTACACGGCAGGGCTGCCCATGTTCGCCTCTCCTCTTTGCCATGTATATTGACCCTTTGATCCGAAAGCTGGAGGCCAGCAAGGGAATTAACCCTATTAGATATCACGAGTTGGAAACGAAAACGCTGGCATATGCAGATGATATTGCAGTGGTCACCTCTAACCCTCAGGATGCCCTAGCTTCAATCGAGTCAGAAGCCCAAGCCTTTGGCCCGGTATCTGGGTACGCACTAAATAGATTTAAGACACAGATAGTTAAAAACAGGGGGACCGATTTGGATGACCCGCGGGTGATAGATTCAGCTATTTATTTAGGCATTGATATTACACCTGATCTGGGGAAGTTAGTAGAGAGAAACATCGAACCAGTAATTGGGAAGGCTAAAAAGGACTTTGATAGAATGCACAATCTTCATATGTCGTTGGTCGGACGTTGTAATGTGGTTAAAATGGTTTTCCTACTTAAAGTACTCTACCTCTTCAGGGCTATACCGCTAGAATTCCAGAGGCAATGGTTTGTGCCGCTCAAACATATGGTGAACAGGTTTATATGGGCACATGGGAAAACAAGGAGTGCCCTGAGATATATGTCACTGCCAAGGGAAAGAGGAGGTTGGACAGTTCCCGATTTTAAAATGTATTATTGGGCGGCGGCCTTTCAATACATGAGCGGGCTAATCGGTGGGAATGTTACCGATCCATGGATTAAGACAGGGTCACCAGAGATATATAAGTTATTGCTAGGAAAGGATGCTGTGAATTGCTTTTTGAAATTCACGGAGCCCAGCTATTTTAAAAAGACAAGATTTAAGACTCTGATGGCTAAGTTTAAGATTTGGGTAGCGTTTAGAAAAAAGACAGGTCTAGGGAGAACCAATTTTTATACCCAGCTGTTTAGAAATCCCACTTTTCCGGGAATTTTTTCCGACACAATAATGTTAGAATGGGAGGGGTGCGGGATCCGGAAAATAGGGGATTTAATTGGGCGAGCAGGAATTCACCCTTTTAACAAAATTCTATATGATTATGGTATCGATAAGAGAATTTTTTTTAAGTATCTTCAAATACGTAGCTTTCTAGGTGGGAAAAAGGGTGGGCTGAACGGTTTTAGAGAAATCAAAATTATTGATGTTGTAAGAGAAGGGAAAGATTGCACTATTAAGAGGATTTATGCTGAACTCTCTACTCAAGCAGGATGATCTGGATAAGCATGGGAAGAAATGGGCAGACAAACTCGGCATCGATCAAGATAGCTTTTGTGGTTCCTTAGAACTGGGCCAAACTGCCCTCTGTTCTGCGGGGCTTCAAGCTCAGCATTTTAAAACAATTTTTTCTCTATACTACACGCCAGCAAGGATTGCACAGTGGGGGGGACAGGAGGGAATTAGATGTCCTCGCTGTAATTGCTTGGATGCTGATTTAACCCATATGTTTTCGTCTTGTCCTCGGTTGCTAACTCTGACGAGTGCAATTGAATTTTTTTTTGGACCAAACACTGAACCTTAAAGTCTCTCTTATTCCAGCTTTAATACTTTTGGGGATAAATAGTAAGGAAGTGCAAGATCCATTTTATGCATTTTATGGTTTCCTTTTTTTAGCTATGGCGGTACTACGAATCTGTATTGCCTCAGCCTGGCTGGATCAAGCTCCCCCAACGTTTCAGCAGTGGCTTGCTAGGTTGCTGGCTATGTTTAATCTTGAGAAAGGGACCTACGAGAGAAAGGGCAAGAGAGGGAGAATGCTCGGCAGACGTATTTGGAGGCCCATCTATAGATGGAAGGAATATATGATTGATAGCAGACCCTGAAGTAGCTTAAACTGGCAGATTTTCACTCTCTCCTTTCCGAATGTGAGGAGGTGACATGAATTATGATGGTAACTGTAGTTAAAATAATGATTATTTTTTTCTGTTAAAAAAAAAAAATGTAATGTTGGTTCTTTTTCTTTTTACAAGTGCTTTAAGTATTTAGAAGGCTTGCTGGAAATTTGTATATACGAAGATTGTTGAACTATTCCTCAAATAATATCTGTTTGTATTATAAAATGTGCTGTGATATAAAATAATAAAAAAAAAAAAGGAACTGAAGGAGTAGATAGATCGATAGAAGAACCACTTATTATTTTAGTAAAATGTGGTTTCAACATAGAAGAGAAAAATCTGGCAAGACTTAGTATATGTTTATAAAGATAAAAAAGAAACATTATACCTTGTTCAAAATAATATTTACTATAGAAATGCTGCTGTTGCTGAAAATCAAATTTGCATCGAGGACCATACCTTACCATCATGTGGACAGATTGAAAAAGTGGATAGATCTAGATTTGAAGAATTTTTGAACGCTATAGCATCCACCCTCTGCATTCTAAAGAGGTAATTGGTGATGCTCTTGAATTATTTCAAATGAAGCAAGAAAAAGTGAGTCCCTTAAGTGTCTGAGAATTTTTTTTAGCGGCTATTGTTTCCGGCAACTGTTACCCGCTGGAGTAGGTGGGTGCTATGATGACCGCCCAGTACAGATACCTGCAGCTGAAAACCACTCCACACGATTATACTCAGAGGATCCAATATTTTGTTAGTGAACTCCATACATATTTCATCTTCTGTTTGAGAGTGACTTGTCTGGACTTTCTTATGCTGTGAATCATATATTAAAGACAAGAGCAAATCTTCAAGATTTTGTTGATAAAGATGAAAACTTGAAATATAACTTAACAGTGTACAAATCAATATTGGTATCATCATCATGGAGAACTCAAATGCATGTTGAGAAACCTAGAAGCACCTACTTGGTTTCTTACAATTGGTTGAGCTGAATACGTATGGGATGATCTGCTTGAGTTTTTGAGAGAGGCAAATTCAAATATTGAGGACATTAATTTAAAGATAGCAGGAGAACTTTGCTCTTTGGATCCTGCTAATGTTTAAAGATATTTAACCATAGATTCCAATCCATGCTTTCTTTCCTCTTGGTGACGCAACTGATTATTTTGGGTGTAAAGAGTATCATGCAAGAGGTGCTCCTCCCATTCACGGGCTTTTATGGATAAGCAATGCTTCAAAATTTAGAACACACAGTGATGAGTGTGTGTTCTCTTTCATGTGCACCATCCTGAAACACACTACGGACAAAGGTCTGAGACAACAAGTTTCCTGCTTTCAAACACATAGATAATGGAAATACTGCTGTAGAAATTACAAGATCTAAAGAAAATTTTTATACAAGATGTTGTTTTGGATTCCCACAACCTGTTATTTCAGAAGAAAGAGTCAACAGCTTTTTGTCTACAGTGAGACATACAGTAACATGGCAGTCACCAAAAAACAGATACAATCTGAGAAGAATAGAGGCTTTGAAATACATTAATGATTACAACGCAGTCATTCTGAAAATGTGGAATGCAAATATAGACATACAATTTATTGCAGACAACTCTATTGCTGTTGCTCGATATGTCACTTCATACATTACAAAATCGGAGAAGACTGAGATGAAAGAGATGTGGCACGAGATTTGTGCAAAAAAGAGGCGAACAAAAAAGTTGTATAGCTTCAGCTTAAGAATGTTGTCGCATTGGGAGATTGGTCCTTATGAATGCTCGGACAGGTTGAGCTTGGCAAGTTTAGATTCTAAGTTTGTGTATGTTTAGGCCTTGCAAGTACATGAAATAGAGTGTTAAAGTCTTTTCCAGAAACTCAGTATCTAGCAGAATTTGACCCGGAAAGTACAGACATATTAAAAACAAACATGTTGGATACATACTACCAAGAAGAAGTGTACACTTGGACAACATGTGCCTATATGAAATTCTTTAGTACTACAGATACAGAAGCAATGTAAAAGAAAACGTAGAAGAAGGCAAATCTGCTGTTCTCAGATGTGATGGTTGCTTAGTAAAACATAAAAAAGGAAATCTCATTAACCAGAGAAAACTTAGATGACAAATGCAACAGAAAACGCAGGAGAAAAGATAATTTTTTTATTTGGCACTTCTTCAACTTTTCAAACCGCGGCGTGCAAAATATGAATTACTTGAAGGCGATGATTGCTATGTAGATTCATTTAATGCTGTAAAAGACAGTATTTAGTGTTCAGTCTTCCAAATTTTATGCAAATGTTAAGTATTGAGATTCAACAAGAAGAAGCAATTGCTGCAGAGGTAGATAGGGAACGTTGTCAAAGCAGTCAAAGTTCTGCACCACTTAGTCAAGATTCTCTTGGAGCACATATTATTCAAAATGAAGCTGCAATGGCAATGAATGAGATGGAAACTGCAATGGAACAAGCCAGACAGGAAACTGAAGATCTGGAACAGTTAGTTGCACAACTCAACAATGAATAGAAATACATTTATATAGAAGTAAAAAAGAAAGTAGAACATGGATTTCTCCACTACAGTAAAGAATGCATGTGTTCTTCCTTTAAACCAACTCTTGTATATTCGTGGTTAAGCAGGCACTGGGAAAAGCTTTTTGATTAAAGTGCTAACCGTTTACCTACAGAGGACAACACAATCAAATTTGCTGTGTGTGGTGACAGCATCAACACGATTAGCTGCACACAATATTAACAGAATTGCTCTACATTGACAACTAATGCTACCTGTGGAACATGACAATAAACTGGAATATCAGAAGGTATCTGGTGAAGCATGTCATAAGGAAAATTAAGCTTTTAATCATTCATGAGGTAAGCATGGTCTTAAACTTAATGCTTTCTTTCATTCACTTAGAAATGCAAAAAATTTTAAGAACAGAGTACGATATCCCTTCGGAGAAAAGCATTTAATTGTGTTTGGTGACCTTCTGCGGCTAACCCCTGTCAAAGGAGAACCTGCTTTCAAGACCCTTGTCCATGAACAAACATGTAAGACATTAGGAAGTATTGCCAATGTAAACATTTGGCTAAATTTCTAGTACAAGGAACTGTTGAAAAATATGCGTCAAGCATCCGATGAGCTATATGGAAATATTCTGAAGGACATTAGAGTTCGAGTTCTGACCAAGGAAGTTAAGAGTACCTAACAAAGTTGACTTGTCAAAAAACTATTCTTCTCTAAACAAGACACAAGCACAGCTAATGTTGGTTTTGTCTGAAGATGGAAAATCAATACTATGCTTAATTCCTACACTTCAAGAGTCCAGCAATTTAATAGAAGAATTTCTGAAACTAGAAAAAAAGTACATTTTGGAATTAACAGCTATTGACAAAATGGCGCACCAGGGAGTAACAATTTTGTTGATTGAGAAACTGCAAGCAAAATTGGATTATTTAGCAAAATCTTTATCTAGGACCACTCGATTAGAAAAGTGTGTACGTGATTATAGAAATTGTAGAGTAATTTTGTGGCAAAATTTAAATCTTGAGGAAGGCTTAGTAAATAGTGCAATGGCTAAAGTATTGATTTTATACATTTTCCAAATAGGAATAAAGTTGAAAATGAAGCTGTAAAATTTGATCAGATTGATAGCGTGAAACCAATTGGCCGATGTGTTGTACAGTTTTTGCTAATGAAAGACTTATATGTGAGGCAGCACCACTTCCCATTCTCTCTAGTCTATGCTGTAACTACCCACAAATCACAAGGTTTTACTGTAGATGCAGCTTTTATTAATATTGGGAGCAGTGAATTCAAAGAAGGTATGTCGTACGTAGCATTGTTGAAAGTTAGAACATTGTCCAGTTTGTTTTTAGTTGATTTTGATGAAAACAATGTTTGTGATGATACTGGTTGTGTTAGAGATTATATTTGGTTGAGAAGTGAATATGCTCCTCATTTAGGACAGTATCGTATTTATGAGAAACAGACAATCTGTCGTAAATGGAAACTTTCTAAGCAATCAATGGATGCAAAAGAAAGATAAAGATGAGTATAAGAAAAAAAGATCAAAATGAAGGAGAACTAGTAGGGTTTTAGTTGGAAATGCAAATGGTATCAACTGCTATACTAATGTAGTTCTGAATGTAGCCTTCCATTTACACATCCAGTAAATGCAATTGAGCATAAAGGAGATAGCAGGTTCTGCTCAGAACTGTATCATTTGCCGCAATGTTTACATAGTGGTAGAGCTGTACTACATTCTGCATCAGGAGTACGACATGCAGAGGACACAATAGGATGATCTGTACTATCTTCTTAGAACTCTTAACAAGATGCACAAGAGTTTATTATGGTTGTAGAGTAGATGGAGCGAGATAGAAACTGACATTTCGAACTTTAAAAAGGGACAAATTTTAATTTCTGGAAGAACATACAGAACAGTAGGAGTACATATAACTTCAGGATACTAGACTGTGTACTTAAAAACTGTAAGTGGATGGACGGAATGCAATGACAGTAACCTGACATTTAAACATAAACTGCATTTTAAACTCCACAATTCATACCTTTTCTTTTTGCACCCAAAGTTCTAAGAAAGATTTCTCTTTAAAAAGGGGTTTACTTTGTTTGTACTATATGGATTAATAGTCTTTAAGACATCATTCGACCTAGTAGAGAGAATATTTTCAAAATTAACTTTTACATATGGGTATATCTTTCATCTATTTTCAAAAATGGACTACTTGAATGTCATACTACTTTTTTTAGATATGTTTATTTATAGCAGTTTAGTAGGTTCAAGTGAAATGCATTTTTAACAGTTTTTAGTGAGTGCATGCATAGTATCATTAATTTACAGTGTTATAGTGTGTAAGTCTACATTTTATTTCTACAATGTGTTTGTTTTTAACCTACTGTTCAAGGATGAAACTTCATACAGTTCCTTGTTTAAGGTGTACCTGTATGAAACCTGAGAACAGCAAAAAAATTAAACGAAATGTTCATGATACATTTTTAATTGCTTCACAAATTTGCAGCTCTGTAATGTTTCTTTATTAACAAAACTATTTATATTTCACAAACTTAAACTTTACCATGTAAATCTATACCGTGTATCATTAACATATCTGTATGTTTTCTCACTTTTATCATAAGTACAAGGAATGATTTATTGCAGAAATGTTAGTAGCAAATATATTACATTATAGTAAGACAAAAGGAGAAAAATTAACAAAAGAGACTCTTCTGTTTCTACAACAAGAAAATAATGTGCTCGTATTTTTAGATTACGTCTTGCCACAACCACTATTTTAACTTTGAAGCTGTTTGATGAAGTTTTAATTTTCAAACATGGTTGGCTGATGGTAAATCTTCCTTCTTCGTCTTCAATTGAGGAACTCCCAGTGTCTTTAACAAGTATACCATTAGCACATGTCCTTGTTCTTTTACAACTAAACAAAACATGTAAAAAGGAAATAACAACAGTGTCTCTTCACCTTCTCCAATATGGTGATAAGGTCATCATTTACTTTCAAAACAAGTGCTTAGCATTTAGAAGAGAGAAAAACATTTCTTTAAACTATACTTAAGTAGCTGCAATGGTGCTATGTGAAGAAGGTTGGTTGAGCGTAGATAATGATCTCCATACATCACTAGAAGATGTTTCTTTCTTTTTCAGCATTGTTAAATATGCATGTTCATGATTGCTCTTGATGTGCTTCCACATCGAGACTGTGTCATAGCTATACTTTTTCATAGTTCCTCTGGAAAGCTATTTCTCATACAGCTTACATTCAATGTATCTGGCAGTGGTTTTCTTCTCTGCAGAAGGTACAACAAAACAGTTCAACAGGATCAAAGTGACTGTTTTGAATGTGGTTTCCCCATAGTTTGGGTGTGGTTAAACAGGAACAAATACAACTGATGCTTTTACTTTTATTATTGATTGACTCTTCCTCTGCATATCCTCAGATGTGCACAATGATAAAACAGCTCATTTTACCACAAATTGAAAAGATACATTAAAAAAGTTTTAAATATGTTATATTAGTTAGAGTTATAATATATGCATATATATTTATATAGAGTTATAATAGTTATATGTAAAATAATAACGTTGTTCAATTGTTTTGTCCAATAAAATGCATTATTGATGTTTATATTTTGCTGTCATTGTCACTAGTTTCTCATCTATTTTCGACTCTATCTACTGCATTGTTTCCTACCTTTTCCAATGATTGTTTTTGCTTTCACGTTATTGTTTTTGTAGTTCTTTGTAAAGTATTTTACCAAAAATGTAATATTTTCTCCATTGCAGACACACGCTGATTTATACACTGACACACCCAGTTAAACACTGATGCATACATTAACACACCAAGGGGGATATTCTCAAGAACGTGTGATAATTATCGCAAAATTAGCTTAGCGCAACTTTGCACATCGCAGTCCATCACGAGAAAATAACACTGTGTTAACGTTGTATTCTCAACCCAGCGACACCATGCGATAGCCTCACAATAACGCACAAAATGACCGCGTTAAAATCAACGCGACGCAGAAAAAATGCGAAACACGAACGCGAAAAAAGTTGCGAAGCCCCAAATCGCGCTACAAAAATCAGCGATAACCAGCAACAGGCCTGCAATTCCCACGCGTCATGCGGGAAAATGCACCATAAAAGCAGAAAAAAAAAAGACAAAAAAAAAGTAAAACTGCGTAGCACCATGGATGCACCCGGACCGAGTGCAGAGGACAACGCGAACCCCACAAGCCCCACAGACGACCAGCAAGAAACCTCGGGGTCGGGGAAGGCCAAGGAGAAGAGGAAGAGAAAGACACGGTTCAGTCCGCAGGAAAACAGGATCATCGTTACGGAGGTGATAGAACACTACCAACAACTGTTCGTCACCTCCAACGTGTCATTGGCAACAAAGACGCAAACATGGCAGACTATCTTGGACCATGTGAATGCAGTTGCAGAGTTGAGGAGGACAATGGAAGAGGTCAAGAGGCGCTGGAATGATGTGAAGGGCAAAACCAAGAAAAAACTTGATGCCAACATGAAAGCAGCAACGCAGATTGGAGGTGGGGGTCCAGCGGCACACCAGGAGCTGGATGACATGGAGAAAATGGTGGCCACAGTCATCAGTCGGGATACGGTGCCAGGAGTAGTGGATCCGGACAGCGCTCAACATGACCTCACACAACATCAACAGGGTGAGTACCGAACAGGGACTGGGGGGACAGGGGGAGTTGGGCACAATGGCACACATGTACAATTAAGTACAGCACACTCACAATGACTCTGGATCATGTCTCTGATCTTCTTGGCATACTGCAGCACACATAGAAACAGCAAGTAGGCCCCCGTCGACAATGTGCCCGGAGGGGGCCCTCCCCACACATCACTAATCTCACAACATACCCATACACATGTGCTGAACCCAGCAACGCTGCGGGTCCGTGAGCCACACTAACAATACAAGTGACACTGCATGACGAGTAGCATGGCTGCAGTGCAATTATCATGACATGGTGCACGCCACGACACTGAGGTGACTGAGTGTGGACCACATCCGGAAAGGAGCAGGTCACACTCTTACACATCCACGTGCACAAACAACCCCTGACCTCAACAACACATCTGCGGACAAACCATGCCCATGAGTCACAACTCGACCAAGAGCCCAATTTACCCAAGTCCACAACATCTCAGCACCGTAGAAGCACAGAAGTCAAAGGCACACCGCCTGAAAGGGAAAAGGGGCAGCCAAATCAGAGCTGCAGGGGCGACTCACCCACAATGCAGCACACACACATAAGAATAAGAGCACCTCAACATTGACAACAATGTGATACAAAATGCAAGACTTTCACAACAGAACACAACTGGTGCCGCATGTGTGTACAAAATGGCCAATCACATCTGGCATAGCAGGAAACTGAGATGACAATGTACGGGTACAACCTCACATCCGTGATGTAGTACAAACGTCCACTGTCCCGCATCAAATAGGCATCTCCTCACAAACAGTCACAATGTACATTGTCATGCAGTCTGTATGTAAACTCCACCAAGCCGTCAACATACATGGAACACACTGTGAAACTGCATCTCCCCTTTTCATTGCAGAAGGACAATCAACACCTCCTGCAGAGCAGAGCCTACATCACGTCAGCGATGATGGAGCCGACCTCCAGGACATCGACTTTGACGAACTCCAACGGTTCATGGACAACCTCCGCACCCCACCTCCAGTAGCAGGGCAGCCCAGCACCATCGAGGTGATCCCACCCCCTGCACATACCACACAGCAGGAAGCACCCACCACCACGTGTGGCTCCCAGCACCTCACCGAAGAACACATGGCGTTCCAACGCCGTGTGTTAGACTGCCAGAAGGAGCTGGCTGAACGGGTGGGGTTCGACCTCATGGCAGCCAAACTAGATGCCATACGTGGGTGTCTAAGTCCCATCAGGGACCACTTACACTCCCTAACGGACACCCACAGTCCGCACCATGCCCTCCAACAATCCATGGCTGGCGTCGCTGGAGTCATGACTCGGAGACAACAACAACTGTCTAGTCAGAGTGGCTACAGCGATGTCATCCGTGATTTGGGAAACATGAGGAAGCGTCATGGAGAACATGGAGCAGATGCAGGCGCAAAGAATGGCTACCACGGCTGCACACGAGAAAGCTGTAGATGGGATCTTCCATGCCCTGCAGATCCTCATCACGGGAGTTATGCCACAAGACATTGCGCAGATGAATGCTGCTGCTACTTCTACATCCACATCTCCGGCCCCTGATGTGTCAGTGTCACACAGTGCTGGAAACCAAACATCACCACCCACATGTGAGACACATGAAACGTCAGAGGACGAAGACGAGGATGAATCTGCCCCAGTGGTAAGGAGGAAGCAGTAGCATTCATCTCTGCCATATGGCTTGTTCCTGCTTGGGTCAGCCCTCTGCATCATGAACTGGAACAACACCTTCCACTGTCCCCCGACACACTCTGCGACACCAACCTTTGACCTCGTCATGGACTGCCATTTTTTGCATGCCCAACAATGACACATCAATCAGCCTGCGGACTGGACTCTTCCCCTTCCGAGTAACTTGTCAATCCCTAAAGGACTCGGGCTGGCCCTCCACGGGGCAACATTGTAAAGTGTTGTTTGCATGGCCCAGTACTAAGACAGCTTCAACACTCCACTGAACGTGAATAATACATTCTAATACACACAGATGTGTCATGTCCATGATTAATCAAGCATGAAAGCATGGACGACTGTAGGGGCAGTGATTCCCCTTTACGTCCATGTAGCTCATGTTGTGGGACCTGAGTCACAGGGTGCATCCCTGCATCATGGTGGTACATATTTGACCCCAGACGAAGCCCTGTTGTCAATTGTAGGTCACAAATGATAGCCTACATGTAATGATTTGTGACACATGTGAAACGCTGATGAGTGTGATTCCGTACTATTTTTGATACACAGAAATGGCATTTCGATTACGTGACACCCTAAACAACCTCTCTGTACAGAGGTGACACACCCACCATCTATTTACAAATTATGAGATTGTTAGCACCACATGTTGCACTTACACTTGTCAGAGTGATGTGCTTGTACAGAGGAGTAACGTGCACACAGGGAATGTGTGTTGTAAGGATTTTATTTGCACATGCTGTGCCTGTGGTCATTTTGTACCGTCCCATGATTGCTAAGGACTGTGACAATGTGACATGCTCATGTGAAGAAATTGTCAATGATGGTGTTCCTACGGGCTATTCCTGCTGCTGCTGCAGTGGGGTGTGGTCCAGCTGCCTCATCTTCCTCATCATCGCCGGTGCATCTGGCACTTGTAGCCATGGGGCATTGGTGCTTACACATATGTTGTGCAACACACAACATGCAACGATCATCTTGCACACGATGCCTGGGCTGTACAGGAGCCTTCCACCTGTGATATTCAGGCACCTGAAACGTGACTTCAGCACGCCAAATGTGCGTTCCACGATGCCCCTGGTGCATTTGTGGGCCGCATTGTACTGCCTCTGGGCTTGTGTGTTCGGGGCTCGGAGGGGTGTCATCATCCAAGGGCAGAGTGCATATCCTTGATCACCTGTGACAGTGCAGAGACATGAGTCAAAAGTTGGTTCTGCATGATGTGTTGGCAGGCTCACTAGTTCATTCGTGTGTGATATGTGTGACTTAGTGATTCCTGTTTGACAGGTACTGCTCGTAGCAAATGAGCGGCATCAATGTGTATTACGTAGCCTCACTGCTGCTCCTCCCTCCCCCGAGCCTATTCACTAGTGTGCGCAGAGCGGTTGCATCACTTGCACTCCTACCGCACACCATTGTCATGCCTGTCTGCGCATGTCCACAAGCCTGACAACGACACTGTGATGTTGTGCGCTGACGGTGGCCTGCCACGTGTGTGTAGGCCCACGGTAAGGATAGGGCGGACACAGATGTAGAGTTCATGGCTGGCTGAACTCGCGATGCGGTTGAGGGTAGTCCTATGGCCTATGCTGCGGTAATAGCGACACACACAACAGTTGGCATGTATGATCCCGGACCCCGAGCGGGCTTGCGCTCCTTCATTTATCCCTTCGGCTGAGCCCACACTCCGGGGGCATGCTACATCGCAACATTGTCCATTGCGGGACGGGTGGCGCCGACAATACAACTGAGACACACGCATTAGTTACCTCCTTGGCAAGGCCAACACATAGCAACGCCCAGAGCCCCGGGCTGACCATCCAGAGCCCTACGCTGGACTGTCGTACGCCAGCCCACTCCGCTTACAGGGGGGTACAACACAGCTACATGTCCCAGGTCTTTCCCACTGCCTGAGGTGACATGGTTGTGTCCGCTGTATACAGCACAATGTAATGTGGTAGGGCCCGGGGCCCTCATGCATACACAATGACCACACGGACACACTTAGATAGTTTGTGGAACTGGCTACGGGCACGTGCGCCCGGCCCCTCTTATTGCCAGGGTCACATGTCCAGTGACGCCTGTGCTGGATGGGTGTGGGGTGAGTGTAAGCCAGCCCTCAGGGAGTGGTTGGTGCTGGCAACAACTACAACAGTGATCAGACAATCAGTAGTACAAAGTTCAAACAGCAAGGGTCCACGAGTTGAGCTGCACAGTTAGTGGCCACGGATGCACTGCGGCTGGCACAGGCACACCGCCACGGGACGGTGACTTGCAGTGCACTGAGGTAGGGCCACGGGAGCTGAGCGGGTCCTCGTGGATGTCCAAGGTGAATGTCGCGGGGTGTTTCGGGGGACAGTGGAAGGTGTTCTTCCAGGGCATGATGCAGAGGGCAGAACCAAGCATGAACAGGCAATATGGAGGAAATGAATGCTACAGACTCATTTTTAATGCCAAGTCAGTATCAGCTACATGATGATGAAGACAACCCCCAGGCCATAGACTCAGACACCACCAAAGTTCAAACTGAGAGTGTCCCTGAATTTCAGGGCCCAGAGTTAGTGGCACCAGAGCTGAAAGGGGATGCAGTCTGCGATGAGGCCTGTTCAACGGTATGACCTCTGCCATGAAAAAAGCAAGACTCAGTTCAAAATGTGTGACCTACTGGACCGCAGTGTGGGCTGGAGGCAGCGGTGGAGTACGTCAACGGGAAAGGAGTGCTGGGGGCCTGTGTCGCGGAGGCCGTGATGGTCTGAGGAGGCTGCCAAGGTCGCGGGCCTCGGGCTTGGAGCTTGCACCGGCACGTTCTGGGCCCTCTTTGACACACGCCGGTGTCGGGAGGTGAGCAGTGAGGCCTGGTTGCGCAGGGGGGGCCAAGACGGGTCAGGGGACCAGCGGCCTGGGGTGCAGCGGGCGCAAAGGATCGCAGGCAACACCGCTCACGGCGTCGGCCTCGTGGCGGGCTGAGAGGCGCCGCCCTGGCAGACACGTTGGCCATTCCGGAAGAGAACCACGCCCAGAGCAATGGGCTTTTTATTCTCACCACTACACTGGCAGGCGTAAGCCGGTCCAGCCCACTCCGCTCACGCTCACAGGGGGGGACGTAACAAGCTACATTTCCGTGATCTTCCCCACTGCCTGGGGTGACATGGTTGCGTCCACTGTCCACTACACTCCAAAAACCAGCAGTATATGTCGACATGGACATGTCTGTGGTCTGCATACTCAAGTCTGTCCAGCACATCCACGCCACACTTGGCATTGTGTACATTCTCATTCATGGGTCACTTGCCTCCTTCGCACATGCCTGGTTCCCACCTCTCCCCACATTCTGCTATTGTGTGGCTGAGGTGCCATGCCGTTGATGGCTTGTGTACATGGCTAACCCAGGTTACCACAGTAAGTTGTGCTGTCGTATGTGGTAGGTGGGCATGTTGTATGGGAGTTTGTCACGTGTGCATTCCCAGAGTCGTGAGTTGCATGACTGTGTGGTTGAGGTGTGTGGTGTGTTCATTTGGTACCTACCAACGAGCAATGCATTCCCATAGGTGCCATCCTGAAAGAACTGGTTGATGATGTCGGAAGATGAACAAATCATGCACACTGCCTGGGTAGTTGGCGACGACGCTGGTGAAGAGTCCCCGGTGGTCCACTATTTCCTGCACATTGATGGAATGCGTGTGCGTCCTGTTGCGGTAATTGTGTGCAGTAGCGGCAGGGGGCACGAGGAGTACATGTATGCAGTTGATTGCCCCAACACATGCAGGAAGCCAGCTATGGCGTAGAAGCCTTGCTTGGTCTCCAGCTGTTCCTGCGCAGTGTGGGGGAAGTGAAGGTGCTGGGGTACCAAGCTGATGATGGCATCCAAGACAGGTGTGAGGAACTTGGATAGGGCTGGCTGTGAGACTCCTCTGACTCTGGCAGTTGTTGGTTGGAAGGTCCCAGAGGCCAACAGGTGCAGCACAGCTAGCAGCTTTGTCTGCGGAGGGATGTTGTTTGTACGCTGTGTTGGTACCGTCAGCCTGTGGGCAATTATGGTCAGGATGCGGAGGATGGTTGTCCTTTTGAGCCTGTAGTGGGCAATGACATCCTCTGGTGTTAAGTCTGTGAGGCTGGTGCGTTTTCTGAAGGTCCGCTGTCTTTGTCTGCGCTGCCTCTGTGGTAGTCCAGGGTGGGGCGGGGGAGATCCAGGGGGGGTGGCGGGCCTGGGTGTGGTGGCAGTGGGTGTTGTGGCCCTCTTGGGGCTCCGAGCTGCATGATCAGTAGCTCCATGGCATCTGTTGTTCTTCAGGTGTGGCTCTGGTCTGGGCTCCCTTTTGTGGTGCAGGTTGTCGTCCGACTTAACACCAGGTAGGAGCAGGTGTTAAATCCCTGCTGCTAACGCGCCTTGTCGCCTGTTTTGCGATCTTATCGCCGATCTGGCTGGTTGTAGAGAATATTGCGAAGTGGTGTTTTCGCGGCTTTTTGCACAGGAACGCCTACTATGCATCTCATTAGCGTTAGTTGCCGATGTCATCCGTGGCGATGTTTTTTGCAGCTGCTATCGCAGGTAAACTGGAGATAAATCTATCGCCACTTTGACTGCGATAAAGTGCCGCTAACTCGGCGATAGGTCCTTGAGAATATGCCCCCAAGTACTCATTGAAGAATACATTCGCAAAACCAGACACACACTGATGTATTCACTCACATATTCACCCACTCACTCCTACACACACTGAGACACTCTGGGAGTCAATGAAACATACACTGGCACAATCATAAAGACACCAATCCATTCTGTAATATATTCATATACTCTTTCATACACACCCTGAAATACCCTAAAGCTGACTGATACATACACTCATGCATTCACTGACTAACTGAGTCTCTCACCCATACATAACCCCATGACACACTCATAGATACACTAACACACCCCTGTACACAGTCATGCTTTGACAGTCTCACTTAGTCATTCAGTCATGCATAAACTGAAACACCCCATGACACACTGATACATACAGTGACGCACCCATGGACACATTGATACATTCACTGACACACCCACAAACAAACTGATGCATACACTAAAACACACAGGCATACACTACTACATACACAGACACACCCATGCTCACACTCTTTCATGCACTAACACATCCAGCAACACACTAAGACATACAGTGACACACACTCATTCATGTAATGACAGTCCCAAACATACAGTTACACATACACTTATATAAGCAGGGACACACCTAGGCCTACACAGACACAGCTAGGCACACAGCCATACATAGACTGACATACCCATGAGCCCACTTATTGATACACTGACATAGCCAGAAACACACCCACACATACACTGATATACCCACACAGACACTGACATATAAAGTAACATAACCATACACACACTCAATCATTCACTGAGAAACCCAAACATACACTGACACATACACTGTCACACCAAGGCATGCACTGACAGATAGACTGACACACCTGTATATACACTTTTGTGCTTCAATGACACATCCACACACACAGTAATACATACACTGATACATCAATACACACTTATATAAACACTGGCATACCCAGTCACACATTCACAGTGACAGACCGAGGCACCCACTTAATCATACAGTCACACACCGAAGCACACACTGATATATATATATATACACAAGCAGGGACACAGTAATACATACACTGACACACCCATGCAGACATGTATTCTTACACTAACACTCCCAGACAAACAGTAACACATGCACTAAGACACCCACATACACACTAATTTAAACACTGATACAGCCATACACAATAATAAGAACATTGACACAGCTCTTCATGGAAAATGTTTTTTTTGTAAAGAAATGCCCTATTTACCATAGTAAAAGTGCAAAGAGTGAAATTATATGCAAAACTGTTGCATAGTAAAAAATCTACTGTTTTAAAACAGTAAACAAAAGCAGAAAAATTAACAAAGGAGACTCTTCTGTTTCCTCAACAAGAAAATAATGTCCTCATATTTTCAAATGCCATCTTGGGATAATCACTATTTAAACTTCAGAGATGGTTGACTGATGGTACATCTTCCTGGTTCTCTGTCACTTGAGGAACTTCCAATGTCTTTCACAAGTGTAACATTAGCATATAATCTTGTGTTTTTTACAACTAAACTTAAAGAAATCAACAACTGTGTACCTTCACCTTCTCCAATGTCATCATTTTATTTCAAAACAAGTGCTTGGCATTTAGAGCAGTGGACAACTATTACTTTAAACTTTAAACTCTGTGCAAGTTAGTGCAACGCTGATATGTTTGCAGAAGGTTGGTTTGATATAGGTAATCATGCTCCTGCATCAGTAGAAGATGCTGCTTTTTTCTTTAGCTTTCCAAAATATGCACGTTAGTGGTTGCTTTAGATTTGCTTCCCCACCGAGGATGTGCCATAACTGTACGTTTTCATAGTTCCTCTCGAAAGCTGCTTCCCACACAACTTCCATTTAACATACCCGTCAGTCGATTCCTTTGTCCAGGAGGGACAATGAACCAGTTACAAACAACACTCTCCTTTCGGATGGAAGTAACTTCTTCTTGTTCCCCTACTCCTGCTTCCTCTTGTGCAGCTACAGCAGCTGATACATCTGCTTCTGCCATAGCAATTAGCTTTGCACCTTCCTCCACCAACAGCTGGTATAAAACTGACTTCTCTGGGTGTGATTTTTTCAAAATGTTGGTGTGGTTGAAGAGGAACCAATAGAAATAAAGTTTTGGGTTTTATTATCGAGCGCTTCCGCGGACTCCAATTGAAATCCTCGGATTCGCGTAGTAATAAAACAGCTAATTTCAGCAGGAAATTGAAAAGAAACTTTAAAAAAGTTTAAAATATGCTCAGCCTAATACTGTAATATAATTATAAAATTCATATACCCCTAACATAATTGTTGAATATTTTGCCAAATTGCAGATTGGATCCACAAGTTCGTTGCTACTACATGATTGGAACAAAAACCATAGAGTTAGAACTGGACAAACCCTGCAGTTCCATGAGAAATCCGCGGATCCGAAATGTTATTTTAAAAAATACTGCAGTTATAATACATATATATATATATATATATAAAATATTAATAGTGTTCAATTGTTTTTTCAAACAAAATGTACTATTATTATTTACAATTTACTATGATTGTTACTCCTCTGTCATCTTTTTTTTAAACTGTATGTACTATATTGTTTCCTACATTTTTGCGTCATTGTTACTGCTTTTACCTTACTGTTTTTTAATCATTTATAGTATTTTCTGATTGTATTTTTCAAAAAATTTAATATGTTCACCTTTTTTGTCATATTTTGCATCTACATATTCATTCCTTTTTCAGTATTGTGTAAACTAATATTAATCCAGGGCACTGGCCACTGACTGTGGTTCTAGCAGACCTCCTGTAAACAATCTACCACAGCATTTAAAAATAATAAAAATCGACTTTAAATGAAAGGAGCGAGATGTTATAGTTATTAAACATAATTTAAAACACTATAGTAATTTAGTAAAAAAAACAAAGGTTACAAAAATGTTATACTAATAACGTTATAGGTAGGAAGGTTACTGGGACGTTTTAGTTAGGAAGTACAAGTTCAATTAAAAACAAATGTTACCGGGAAGTTATACTTAGGCTGACATTTCACTCATACAAAACCAGAGAAATTCAGCAGTTATAGTTAGCTGAGGTAAACTAATACTTACGTCCCGCAATGCACTGCTTATGATCTCACTTATTACATCGCTCATGACACGGTCAGTGACCTCACTCATGACATCACTGATGACATCTCAAATGACATGTGCTACAGAGAACGTGGTAGGCCTTTCTGCACAGGGCAACTCACAAATGATGGCAGTTTAGTGAGGATTTAGCACTGCACATAAAGCACACATATGTATGTTGTATCTGTATAGCACAAACCTAGCTGAAATTCACAGGAGCAGGATACAGGATCTAAGTCAAAGATTATGTGTTGTTGGAGGGATAGCCAGTTTCTATGATTTAATAAGGACTGTGGTTGCCCCCCATGCGAGGATTGGAGCCAATGGTGGCCCCGTGACATGTCTCCTCCCTCTGCTCCAGTTAGTACGGTAAAGAACTTGGGAGTTAAATTGGATGCTAATTTAGCGATGAAGACTCAAATTCAAACCGTTGCTGGCACATGTTTTGGTCTGCTAAAAATGGTAAACAAATGTCTTCCTCTGCTACCGGTTGAACACCGTAAAACCGTAGTGCAAGCCCTAATTTCATCCAGGTTGGACTATGTTAATGTCCTGTATCTGGGCTTACCGGAATATCTACTCAATCGGCTGCAAGTTGTTCAGAACGCCGCAGCCAGAGCTATTCTTATGGTGAATCCCAGAACGCATATGTCGCCCCACCTGAAGGCATTGCACTGGCTCCCGGTCAGAAAGAGGATCCAGTTTAAGGCTCTAGTGCTGGCCTATCGAGCATTCCATGGTACGGGTGCCGTTTATCTGAGAAGGAGGATCCATCACTACGAGCCTCAACGGGTCTTGAGGTCCTCAGGGCAGTCCCTCATGCTCATCCCTAAATTTGCCCGCTCTCGGGCAGGGGGCCGCTCCTTTCAGGTTTTGGCGGCTCGTCTGTGGAATGATCTGCCTTTGCATCGTAGACAGGTCCAGGATTTGCTGCTCTTTAGGAGACGACTAAAAACTTGGTTGTTTCAGCAATAGTACCCTGGTAGGAAAGGTTTGAGCTCATCTTGTTTGTGGTTTCTGGTGGTTTATGTTATGTTATATTTATTTGTACCGCGCACGGCTACTCAACAGAGTGTCCCGGCGCGTGCTGAGGAAAAGGAAGCTAAAGCCACGCAGTAACTAGAAAAGAAGGGTTTTTATTTTTTCTTAAAGATCATAGGATCCTGGGTGCCACGCAATGCCAATGGCAGTGCGTTCCAGGCCAAACCAGCTTTCCGAACAAAAGAGCTCCCGCCAAGCCTATGGCGGTTGAACCTAGGGGTCTGCATCAGTAATTGAGAGGAGGAACGCAACTGTCTCCCTGGGTTATAAAAGGCAAATCTCTTCTGTAGATAGATAGGGCCTGAGCCATAGAGGGCCCTATGGGCAATGGTCAGCATTTTGAATTTTATTCGAGACTCCACTGGGAGCCAGTGCAGGGTGCGCAAATGAGCGTGCACACTACACCTATTAGACAGACCCAGTAGGAGTCTAGCTGCCGAGTTTTGGACTACTTGCAGTTTCTTTAGGAGGTAGCCAGGGATACCCACAAAGAGTGCGTTAGCATAGTCCAGACGGGACAGGATCAGGGCACGGACCACCGTTTCTTTGGCAGGTCTAGGAAGAAGAGGGAGAAACTTCCTCAACGCTTTCAAAGTGCCGAAACAGGTCCCCGCCAGTTTCTTGACCTGTGTTGAAAAGTTCAAATTTTCATTGAACCAAACGCCCAAATTTTTTGCAACATTTCTCCCTGCACTAGGCAGGGGGAAGCCAGGGGGCCACAGCCTCTCTCTGAAGTTGGCGGGAAATGAACCGTATAGGAGAAACTCAGACTTCCCTTCATTACACTTCAGCTGCGCCTGAGCAAGCCAGTGAAAAACAGAGGACAGGCAGTGTTGCGCGGCAAGGACTGAGTCATCGTCCCTACCCCAAGAGAACAGAAGCGGAGTGTCGTCAGCGTAGGCCATCATAGCCCCTAATGATTCCGCTAGATACACCAGCGGAGTGACATAGATGTTAAAAAAGAAGGGGGCTAAGGGATGACCCCTGCGGGACACCGGTGGCCCCCTGCTGAGGCACCGAAGCAAATGGAGGAAGCCAGACCTGCTGTGACCGGCCTTCCAGGAAAGACCTGATCCAATGCAGCACTGACACGGATATGCCTATCTCCGAGAGACGATCAAGGAGCAAGGAGTGGGGCACCATGTCGAATGCCGCCGAGAGATCTAGCATAACCAGAGCTGCTCTCCCGCCGGCTTCCAGACACTCCCGGATCGCCTCTGACACCTCTAGCAATGCCGACTCTGTGCTGTACGATGGCCGGAAACCAGATTGTGCCGGGTGCAACAGACCCGATGCCTCCACATGGTTGGTAAGTTGATTCGTAACCACCTTCTCGCAGACCTTAGCCAAACTTGGCAAAAGCGAGATAGGGCGGTAGTTACTGGGTAGCAACGGGACACTCTATGTGAGTAGCCGTGCGCTTTACAAATACCTATTTTCATTTCATTTCACTGTCAATGCATTACAATATAGTGTACATTGAAGAGGTGACTCTCTAACTTTTCCCAAAAGGGGGTCAGGGTTGGGGCAGTCCTGGTAGATATGGAAGTCATTCCACATTTTTTATGCATCGATGGAGAAAGATTGTTGCCTTGTTCTTTCTTGCCAGTTCCCTGTCTCTGTTGCCTGGCTGCAGATGTTCCAAAAACCAACGGAGATTGGGAGCTTGTCAGCCAGATATGTCAGTGTACAGGTCCTGAAAGTGTTGAGGATAATGTAGATGGTTTTCAGGATGCTCTGTTCCATCCCAGGGAGTCAGAATCATTTATTCAGAGTGGTCATGTTTTTTTAGACCCTTAATGAGGCATCCTGTGGCATGTGGGGTGCCCATAATTTGATTTCATTAGTAGTAGAGTTGCTTTAGTTAAGGAATTGTTTTACTTTCTTTAGTGTAGATGGTTTGAAGCAGGCCCTCTTGATTTCCTTGCTGATGTGCATCTTCAAGATCGGGTCTATATGTAGGGTGAATCCAAGTGACTTAGCATTAGGTAAAAGTTCAGGTTCATAATATAGAGCAAGGTTGTCGCTTGTTGTTGGGATTCTATTTTCGTGGAACTGACCTTTAGGTAGGTGCTGGGCAACCAGGTCTAGATGAAATGCAGGTAGAGATTGAGAACTGGATGTCTGGAGCAGCGGAGACTATCAAATTTCTTCAGCATATAGGGGAATTTAAATGCATTCATTGACAAGTAGTCTCCCAAAGAGATCCATGTGGATGGTTGAAGAGAGCAGGAGATAAGATTGAACTTTGAGGGGGGTGCAGACGATAGGGATCTTCTGGAAACTAAAGATGCCATGTAAACAATTGGTACAATTTACGTATGGCAACTTAGTATGCTCTACAGGCCAGATTTCTTATAGGTGTTGAACAACAATGTTTACACATGCTTTAAAGTGGTTACAGAAGTGGGCATACAGGTCTCCACTACTGTCATTCCTGAATATTTAATTGTCAAGTGGAAAAACATGTGTTAACATTAATAAAAGATTGACAATTTGGTACTAAGTGAATAGTCCATGCTAGATCTTTTATAATAATCTTTAGAAAGATATCAAGACCTGAAGGGCCTGATTTGGAGGTTAGAGGGTGGAATACTCCTTCATAAACATGGCAGATGTCTTGTATCAAAATGGCCCAGGGTGAAATGCAAATCGGATGCGATCAGTAAAAAGTATGAAAGGTATCCACCCCCCTACAGTTCCATGTATCTTGATGTCTTTTGTACTGTATTAGATACATGTCCAATTTGTACTGTATGTTGCTTTAATACATATGCGATGTTCATATGTGATTTATATTGAATACCACTCAATTATATCTATTTGTCAAATTTATCTTGACATGTTTAAAATAAAACATAATTACTGATCAAAAGTTATTTTCTCATCACATTAAATTGTGACCTTTCTAGCTTAAAGTGTGTTGTGCGCCAGACATTCATTGTAGGTTGTGGTAGGTTATTGCTTTGGTAATGTCTCAATTGCGCTTCTTTGCAGCAGGAGTGTTGCCTGTGGTAGCACACAGAACAATGTTTCTTATTACTGACCACACTTGGTGTGAGGTCTCAGTGCTGGTTGTATCTTTCGCTTACTGCTGTTTTTGTAATGGGTAACACCTCAGTAATCTGTTTATATTATTTAATTTTCTAACCAGTCACGGAAACCCTGGGGTAAGCGTCATGGTCAGTCCCCAGTTGTCCCTGGACTACAGGTTAAGAACCACTGGATACATTTCTATTAATTACCGTCCATACTGTTCTTCACACATGTTGTTGGTCAAATGAGTTTATGTCTAAGGCTGTGTATAAACTTTAAATACTGGAACAGGTGATCAATTGAACTATGAAACATTCTCTATTTGCTTAAGATTCAGATTTCTTCCTGTGATCCACCAAAGCAGCAGAATTTCATGATGATGAAAACTCAGCTCTTCTTTCTCCTTCTCGTCCTTGGTGAGTACACATACATTCTAAAACATAAAATGAGTTGTTAGAGCAAGCAGCATACTTTTTAAGGTAAGGGTGTTTCAAGTGCTAAGAAAAAGATCAGGGTATGACAGAGGAAAAAATGAGCTATGTTTTTATTTACGCTATCTTTTGTACAACTGTTTGACAGCAATTATTGGAATATGAAGGAGGGGATATGAAAAGACCCTATGATATATGTTACACTAAGTGCTCATAGGTGCAGTAGATGTGCACATCTGCATTTACCATCCTGAGGCCCTTTGGTAGTACAGAGTAGGCCACAGAACTCCAGTAGTGTACTGATGAGTGGCTCAGGAGGCCCATTATTCATACCTGGTGTCAAATTTTGAGGTGGGTGAATTCCATATGTGTGTGGTTCTTTAAAGTTCTTCCCTTCCTCTGTCAATGCTCTAAAAAGTCTGAGGTGACAAGAGGCTAGTCTCAGGTTCATTTGTGTGCTGGAGGTGAATCTTTTGTAATGTAAATGGGGCAGGGCCGAGCCCCGCCCCTGGCCATCCTGGCAAGACTGTCCATGGGGCTGAAAAAAACAACAGAACTGAGATATCTTTTTCTATAATTGCTCTTCTTCTCTTTTTTTTGAGATTCTTCCTTTTTTCATTAAATCTCCTTTGTTGGGATATGGGTAGGTTAAATGGGATAATTGTGTAAAGGGTTATGGAATGTTAAATATGTCCGGAATGAGCATGCATGACTTTAAGCAGTTTATCAACTGATATACATGAATAAAGCACAGGAGGCTGTAGACATGTAGAAAATATGAAATTATTGCCAATTGGGGCACAATATTGTGGAGGGAGAGCTAGTACAGTGCAGAATTTTATCAGAAATGTTCATGATTAATTCTTAAACACACCATGTCACGTGGGTCAGAGTGCGTTAAGAAATGGCACAGATGGGGACACTCAATATTATAGCTGCAATGTAATGACATGATTACTATGTGCAGTATTGAACACTTGGGTATAATGCTATGCCTGTTGTTAGTTTCAATACACACGCACACATAATAAATGGTAGTGTTTAGCAGACAATGATGATATGTGCAACTGTGTAGAAAACATTTGTATATAGTATATTTCCCACTTGGGCATAATATTGTGATTAATGTAAGAATCATCACATATGCATATACAAGAAATGGAAGTATTTGGCATGCAATAAGAATATGTAAAACTGTGGAGATGGTACTTTGTATGAATATAGGTATGATCATGAGGTCTGACAATAAGAATGTCCGCAATAAGTATTGCAACAAAACCAATATAGGGGTAACAATGACAGGTCTTGTTATGCATCATGTTATGTATTATGCATGCTGACATGGTCCATATGGACGACAGCCATTGGGGAGCTAAATATGCTGCTCTAGCATTCAGTGCTTGCCTATTAGGCTATAATTTAAAGTAATTTTAGCAATCAAATTGCTTTGCAGTTTGAGAATCGCTATTTGTAGTGTCAGCGACACACTATTGAATCCTAGCTGGTTGCATGGTGGTTAACTTTGCAAACAAAATATTGCATTGACTGATGAATCAGAATACTTCAGGAGGTTTTAACCCTTTTGCTGCCAGGCCTCCCCCCATGCCAAGCCTTTTTTAGGCTATTTGGGGTAGTTTGCGCTTAGGCCCCTATAATTTTTTGTCCACATAAGGTATCCACACCAAATCTGCGTCTTCTTTTCCAACATCCTGGTGATTCTAAAGGTTTCCAGGGTTTTTGGATTCCCCTGGAGGGGACCGAGAAATTAGCCAAAATACAGCTAAATTAGTTTTTGGGGGAAAAATGGGAAAAAGTGCTGCAGAAGAAAGCGTCTGTTTTTTTACCTGCAAATGGTATCAATGAAGGGTTTGCTGTGCTAAAATCACAATTTTTCCAGCTTTAAGGAACAGGCTGACGTTTGTAAGAAAAGCACATTTGTCAACACACTTTTAGAATTTCACTGGGACATAACCCATTTTTTCTATTATTTTTGCTTTCAGCCTCCTTCCAGTTCCTAAAATGTTAGCTAAAAAATATCACGTTTTCCTCACATTTCTGATGTGATTTTTTAGCTAAATGTAAGGTTTGCACGGGATTCTTCGTAGGAAAACTTCAGGAGACCCACACAAGCCACACCTCCCTTGACTTCCCCGGGTGTCTAGTTAGTAGGTAGTTATAGTTAGGATCACTTTTCGATTGATTTTTTTGTTGTTGTGTTGCTACTTTGGCACAAATTCAAGAATCTCTACAAAACATTCCAAAAAGGTGATATGTTTTGACTAGTTTGTGCAAGGCAAGTGCCCATCAAGCAGGAGCCGAGAAAAAAGGGGGTGCCCAAAATGCTAAATTCCCAAGTATTTTCCATTGACTCATTTAGGATAGGTTACAGCAAAAACTGCTGAACAGAATTTCACCAAATTTGGCAGGAAGGTAGATCTTGACCTGCATATTTGGTGTAACTCTATTCCATAGTTTTTGAGAAAATAAGTGAAAGAAATATAGAAAATTGGACAGTTGAGCTTGTGGGAGAGTCAATTAAAGAAATAGAGCTTTCTGATTGTCCCAGGGAGCTTTATTGGCCTTGGGCCATCCTGCACGAGAGGGACCCCCCTGAGGCGAAAAAAAAGACAAAAAATGCAATGAGTCTGCTAGATTAAAAAAATGGCGGCCAGGCCGCATTTATTTAGTATAAGCCCAGGAGAGCCTACCACTGGGGCTGTGTTTAGATTGAGAAGGCGGGCTGTGGCCTCCTCCACTGATCCATTAAATGCCCTGGGGAGTCCACACCCAGGGCCTACATTGATTTTTGTGGGAAGAGGGAGCCTCGCAGCCCCCCTTCATGAGCCTCTACAGGGCCAGGCCCAACAGTGCACGAAGTGGGCCTCCCTGGGGATAATTCCTTTAAGGGAGGGCCCCCCTCCTTGAGCCATTAGGGGCCCTGGATACACAATCCCTCAGGGCCGGCTCACAGGCTATTTCCCCGGGTGCCCACCCTGGGCCATTGTGGTTTCCCCACCTGCACAAACGCGGGTAGGGAAACTTGTGTTTGCTTTTGCTCGGTGGGAGCATTTTTAACTCTCCTGCCAAGCAGTAGCAAACATGAAGTATGCTCCCAACTGGAGGGAGCTTCAAAAAAGCTCCCACTAACTGGGAGCTGACTTTAGATTTGTTTTTCTGCCCGCAGTGATGCGAGCAGAGAAACAGATCTAAATATTGCTCCCACCTGGAGGGAGCAGCATTATCATCTGCTCCCATGGTGTGGGAGCCATGCCGGCTCCTGACAGATGAAGGGAGCCGGCTGGGGTTCCCCCCGCAGCCCTCAACAATAGTGTAGTGGGTGCCCTGGGTGGGCACCAACATTTAATTTGCCTGGCCACAGGGATTGGGTCGAGGTGGAGGGCTGCATGTCCCATCTTTGAATTGGTGGTGGGCCCCAGGGATGGTGTCACCGGGGCTATAATCGGCCCAGTAGGTCACCCACTTGCTCTTCCCTGTTCAAATAGTGGGGATGGGGTCCCTGGGCTGAAATCGACTGGGGGGGCTGAATGCCCCATCCCCTAATATTAATGCAGGACCCTGGCGGTTGGGGTCCCCCAGGCTGAAATTGGCTCGAATGGGTAGTCCCACACGAGGATGGGGTACCCAGGGCTTATTAGGCCCCCTCCCCTATATTTAAATAAGTGGCTATGGGGATGTTGTCCCAGGGGGTGATAACAGCTCAGGCAGGGGAGCACGTGCACCCCTCCCCTTTCATTAAAAAAAAACAGCCTTGGGGGATGGGCGCTACTAACTATTACTGGTGAATATCTGTGTTTTAATATGTTCAAAATGTTAATGTTACCACTTACATATTCACCTAACTATAATGTTACTTTAACCTTTGTCATTTTTCAGTGAATTTTTAAGGTTTCTAAAAATGCAAAAACAGAGCCTGTTTTTATAGCTAACTATAATGTTGCTTTAAACTTTAGTTTTTGAGATAGATAGATAGATAGATAGATAGATAGATAGATAGATAGATAGATACTAGGTTACATTCAAATGGAATTAAATATTGTATTATAGTTAATTTTATGCCTCTATACATTCATATAATATAATCAAATTAATTGCTGCTGATAGCGTCCTCATTTCAGGACAAAGTGGAAAACATGCATACATATACCTATAATATTTTCTATCACAATATTATAGATATGATATTTTGATGCTGTAACATGATGGGCTGTGTTGGCTCAGTGCAGAGCCCAGTGCTTGTATGTGCCATCTATAGTGAATTAATTTAGCCTGTAGTATTCCAGGTTAGTGCATTATTTTAGACAGCACTGTACAGAAAGAGGAATCCTGCTCACTGTGCTGTCTGAATAACGCAACTTGCTTTACCCACTGCAGGTTCATTAAAACAGCGGGTTGATCTGTGGGGAGCCAGTGAAGCCCCTAATGCTTGAAAATCATACCACAATAGCACCCTTCATAATATACCTTGAATGCATGACATAATTGGTGTAAATTTCATGGTGTATTGCTCTCATAATCTCAAGATCATGTTAACGCATTCCATGTACAGCCTCACTGACTTGCCATTGATGAACTGACAGGATTTCTTGTGCTTTCTATTCACAGATTTTTCCTTGATGTGGGTGAACGGAGGTAAGAATATATTTTATGCAGATTTGTAATTTAGCATCTCTAAAATAGAAAATTGGAGATTATAGATATGCCAATTTGTGCTACATGGTTATTTTGGTGATTTTAATAATTCCCCTTAGTTGGGCCCCCCTCCTGCAAATTGCAGTTCCGCACTTGGAATTCGCTCATAGTAAAGTCATTTATGTTTGTAGGTTTTTTAAATTAGAAAAATGGGTTCATCATGTAGATCCAAAATAAGTTATGATTGACTTTATAATAAAAATCATAAGATACAGGAAATCAAACATGTCTACAGATATCCAGCAAATAGGAGGATATAAAGTTATTTGAAAGTACTGGTGAAGATAGTACCACAACTGCACAGTATTACAAATTACAGTAGAAAGTTGCAACCCTCACTCATTTTCATGACAAATATCAAGATCAGACACATCTTGAGTCTGTAGGTCACTGTAGCAATTGGCTTTTACACATTTTCCTGTTATTTTCTCATTGGTGCAATCTGTGACTGTTTTAGTGATGTAGGAATAAAGGGATCTCTAAAATGTTTTTGAAACAGAGCATGTAATATCACATAGTCTTTAGTCTGCATGCATCATTTCACACTGTTATTAGTGGGGATATCCTGTGCCTACGGTCAGTTATGTGCATTATTTTGTTGCCAACACATTGTTTAATATGGAGGGATAATACATACTATGGGCATATTATGGGCTAAAAACAGTAGTAGTATTAGATACCATAAAAAACATTGTCAAAATCAGTAGGGATGACTAGCATTTTCAGGTACAACCAGGCCTATTGTCTTACGTAAGTTTATGTGGCAGATATTATTTGAATAGTACATTATCTGTTAGGTCACTAATTAAATCCTACTAGAAATATAATTATTTTTCGGCGACTGCTACCCTTAATAAACATGATCCTGTTATGTCACAAATACAGTTCTTAAGAGAATCACTGATATCAAAAGAATAGGTAAGAGTGTGTGCTAGGGTCAAGCAGTACCAAATGAACACACCACAATAACATTTTCATACGAACGTGATAAACACAAAGACAAGAAATATTTGACTGGATATGGATTTTTTAATTTTGAGGGAAAGAAGCAAAAGAAAGCTCAAAGTGTCAATTGAAAGTAACATTTTATTGATGATTATGACCTAGGCATGCGTTTGGGTCAAAAATAATTTGGGTATAGATAAAAGAGCTACTCATAAGATATATAATATTATTTATTTTAAATTTAGTATCGAAATTAGAATGCTGTTCTATATTTATGGGAAAACTATATATGTGTGTTACCAATAACCCTTGAAAACACTATTCATGAATGTCACATGTCCAAAAATTGATCCACCTTCCCAGATCGCACATACACATACAGTAGAAGAAACATAGGCAGAGAAGATCAGGATGTGAAACTTCACCTTCAACCATTGATGATGGACAGAGTGCAGGACACTATGCTAACTACTAGTAATGAGCCTGTAGTAAGTGAGATTGATACATCTAATGTTGTTAATATATTTCCTACAGAAAGTGCTTGATGTACATCTGGACAGCTGCATGTACTGAGACAGGGCACGGTCTCTATGCAAGCAGGATCTACATTAGTTGAAAACATACCAAGAGGGGCCCTGTGCATCTGATTTTTATGCTTTCATTTTTCAATTCAATACAAACCACATAAAGAAACTTGTGGGTTTAATTGAAGTATTACCAAAATGAATGAAACCACCTCTGAGTGCAATAAAATAATTCAATTTGGTATCTGAAAAACATTAAAGGAATAGTAGCCAGACGTCTGGCGCAAATGAAATATACCCTTGAAGAAACACAACCACCTAATGTACCGGATAGATCCAATATAGGCCAACAAGAAAGTGAAGAGGGATCTAGTATTAGGTATGTGTCTATTACACATATGCCATGTCCAGTTAGAATAAATCAAAGTCAAACTACTCTGAAAAATACAGCTTAACATTAAGTCTGGGCGGTGAACTCCGCTCTGCTCACAGAGTTTGCAGAATTTTCCACCCTCCAGGTTACGCGGAGCTCGTGGAGTTCCAGAAAACTCCTCTCTGCGTAGCAGAGTTTTTTTCCGTGCTTGTGCCCGTTAACATCAAGTTGGCGAGAGCGAGCAAGGAAAATCCACCTCCCGGCGAGATTTTTCAATGTTTGTGATCGTCAACGTCAAGTTGACGAGCGCGAGCATGGAAAATCAACCTCCCGGCGAGATTTCTCAATGCGAGTAGTCGGATTTTTCATTGCGAGTGGTCGCGTATGCTCGCAACTGCTAGCGTTGAGAAACCGTCTGTTCGTGTTGAGAAAGCTGCCGCTTGAGTAAAAAATCTACTCGAGCGACAGACAGGAAGCAGCGCCCGCTTGCATCCACTTGCACTGTGCATGGTGCCGTTCGCACAGTGCAGACAAACACCTGGCGCTGAAATTCACCGCCAACAGCATTTATCTAACACACTCTGCCGGCGGTGTTTTTTGTACTTTGCTTACTTAACATCACATCCAGCTGGTAAATCTACTTCTAGAGTGTCTAGACTTAAATATTGTATAATCAAAGAAATTCAGTTTAAAGTGTCATTAAGTAACTACAGAAAATGGCATCTCTGATCTTCTGTTTAAGGTAAAAAAAAAGTACTTTGTGATTTCAAACATAATATTAACAAGGTAAATAACAAATAATGAGTTAATGATTTTTTAACTCACTACAGAATTCTCATCCTTCAGCTCCTCTGGAAGCATTTGGTCTGGGGGCTGGGGGTCCAATAAGATTTTTATCCTTATGATCAGAGTCATTTGAGACTAGTCCAGTTTAAACTAGACGTGGGAAAAATATTAATTATGCCTGAGTAATCAGAATATTTTCAGTAATTACTCATTAATTTTGTGATGCAACATTAACTGAATAATGAGATTAGGCAAGATTGAATAATTAAAAGTAATTTGAGAACAAATCTTACTGCAGGAGTATAGGAACAATGAATTAAGGGAAGTGGCAGCTGCTGGCTACTGCTGTTGGTGTACTGAAGCATTTAGAGGTATTTTCTTACCACAAATGCCTACTCTGGACTATTTTTAGAGCTAAATGCTGAATTATGCTTTTCACTCAATTACAAATAATTACAAGTAATTTGGCGGTAATTATTAATAATTACACATGATGTAATTACATCAGTTACATCCATCTTGCATTTTCAATTTGTGTAGCATTGCACATGGAACAATCATTTCACGTGGTATAGGATCATAGCCCGTGCACCACCAGATTTATGTAGACATTGAACATCCCCATATGGTAATCAAAATGCCTTTCCTTAACTGAACGTGTTTGCTTGTGTGCATTATTATACCTCCTCTCTCTAGCTGACATGGCTTGAAAAAAAGGTGCAATAATCCAACCCACCAGGAATATACATTTTCACATACAAAATGTAAAATTATTTAATGACCTAAACTAATATATTTTTAAAATAAATATGTAATGTTGAATTATAAGTGTATCCTTGCCAAGCATCCCTCTGTCCTCAACTCTTCTGCTGCTAGCCTGTTACGCAAAGCACAATTTCTTAAAATGTAGGAATCAGTTATTTACGGAACCTTGCTACAATATCAGCTGTGAAGCCTGATGTGTTACAAAACACCTGGATATTTAGAGAGTGGTTACATTTTTTAATACAATAGATATATTCTGATTCTGATAGAGAATAAATGATTCTTATATGTGGCCCATCCATACATCCAATTTTATTTGGGAAACATTGTAATAGAATAGAAAGCCTCTTTTGTGGTTCTTAATTCAGCTGAGGGATAAGGATAACAAACATGAACAATGTATTCATCAAACATAGTATCTAAAATGTTCCTGATCATTCTAGTACTCTGTTCTATCCCTCCAGCACCTGCTATGGTGTGTTGATAGCCCCCAAATGTAAGGAGGTGAAGGCTACATAAAACTTGAATCTGTGACGGGATAGCCTCCCTGTTCTGCTTGGAGCTTCTTAAAACAGACACCAAATCAAAAAATTAACTAAATATCAAACACTTACTAAATGTGTACCTACTATACACTTCCTCATCTGTTTGTTCAAATAAAGAACCCTCTTGTGGTATTCGTGTACCAATAGCTTGAGGAAAAAATTTGTATTGACACCTTGCTTTATTCATGTATCTGTCCTAAACATTTTCCTCTTTTCCTGATACTCCTCCTCTGCTGGACTACTAGAATGTGCATTCATCCCACCATAGTTTAGAGTGAATGATTGTAATGTGATATGGGTGAGGTTTCATACTAAGGACCTCGCGTGATGTGAGACGGACTGCTGCTAACGCTGAGATAATCATTTTACGGAGCGCCTGGTAAAGGGCTCCCTGCTCGCTAGTTACTGTTTTTAAATACATAATTAGAACTTCACCTCTCAGTATATTGTCTGTCACTCTTCTCCTCCGATTTCGTGTTTTTTAACTTACTTGTGTGTTTTTAACAATTCTCATGCTGTAACTTGCACCAGACCCCCGGTCCACCACCGATTCTTCGGATTGCGTGGAGGGGTCACGTGTGCTACAGGAAGCACTCCTACTTCCGGCCAGGCGCCAATCAGCTGCAGGAGCAGCTGATCGCCCTCTCTACATAATTGATGCCTTTCACTCCGCCCAGCGGACGCGCGCAGCGGGCGCAGACGGGCTTGCCGCCGTTTGCGGCCGGAAGGGGCCGAGTGCCTGTCACTATGCCCAAATTCATAGCGCCCGGAGCACTTATTCCTGCTCAACACTCCTGACCCTCAGACCCAAGCCAGCTCTGCACTGCCCACTTCTTACTCCTGACTATGACCCCTCCAATTGTCTCGAATGTGGTCTTTCTCTTACATCTCAACCCATTTTGAAACCCACCGGCTGCAACTCGAATAAAACTTCAATTCTGAGCAAAAAGACTAAAGACTCTCACTCTGAATTCACTTTTTTTAGTCTTAACTGTAGGTCGCTCCCAAAACACAAGGGTAGTATTTATGATCTTCTCACTGAGTCACAACCCGATGCCATCTTTCTAACCGAAACCTGGCTAACTGAAAGTTCTGGACCAGATATGGCCTATGCGCTCCCCCCCAATTATACTTATCTTGGAAAGAATCGCACAGTTAGGAGTGGTGGCGGGATAGCAGTAATTTTTAAATCATCCTACACGTGCAAATGGGACAACCTAGTTCTTAAGGACTGTGAAATTGGTCAGTTTAAACTCCTTCTATCCCCGAACTACACCCTGTCCGGAACCTTAATCTATCGCCCTCCGGGGCCTGCAGGCTCCTGGGCAACCACTTTTCCGGATTTTATCGCCCCGCTACTGCTAGAAACCCCCAACTTCCTGATCCTTGGCGATCTAAATCTGCACTTTGATGATATCTCTTGCAACACGTGCTCCATGCTTATTACTGATCTAGCCGCCCTGAATGTCACTCTGGTCAACTCTGGTCCTACCCACAAGGCAGGACACTTACTGGACCCCATTTTTTTGAATTTTTCTTCCATCTCTTGTAAGCCCGCACTCCAGATTCCCTGGTCCGATCACTTTCTGGTTGAATTCACAATCATACAGGACCCTTTGAATTTACTTCCTCCCCCTGTGACAAAAAATGGGAGAAATTGGAAAAAATTAGATATAGATGCTCTGAACCTTCTTATGCATCACACCCTGCCGCTTTCGTCAATCTCCAGAGTAGAGGAAAATGCGATCATCCAGAAATGGTTAACGGCCTCTGTTGATGTATGCCTCCCAGAGTCTAAAATAAAAATAGGCCAACATCGCTCTCCTGCCCCCTGGTTCTCAGAGACTCTGAAAATAGAGAAAACCAAATGCAAACAACTCGAGAGACATTGGCGAAAAAACTATGAACTAGACAAGAAAATTCAGTATAAATTAGCTTTAAATAATTATCACTCTTTATGCAAGGCGGCTCGTGCCGAACACGCCAATCATACCATCCTACTCTCACAAAACTGCCCCAAAGTCCTGTTTAAAGTAGTGAAAGAATTATCAGGTGCAAATTGCCGACCTGAGCCACCGGTTCTCGACTCGAAATAATGCGACGACCTGGCGGAGTTCTTTGTTGCCAAAATTGAGGAAATCTACTTGGACTTTGACAAACAACCACCAGCTAACCCACATATCAATGACCCATTGACACCGTGCCCCTCCCTAAAAGTTGGACAAGGGAACATTAACACTCCGCTAGATAAATGGTCTCCCCTTGATATGCCCACCTTTTATTACATTCTTTCGAGTATCAAATCTGGTTCTCCCAATGATCCTCTCCCTCCCTCCATCCTTCTGAAACTAGACTCCTCTATCCTTAATATCATTATGGAGCTCCTTAATGCATCACTACTTGAAGCTAAAGTTCCTGTGGCCTGGAAACATGCGATGGTGCTTCCACTACTAAAAAAATCTGATTCAGACCCCAAGATCCTTTCCAATTTTCGTCCCATTTCCTTACTTCCTGTGTTCTCCAAGATCCTTGAAAAACACACTAATTCCCAGTTGACGAAATATGTTGAATCTCAAAACATTCTTCACCCGTCGCAGTCAGGATTTAGAGCAGGATTCTCCACGGAGTCGACTCTCCTGGGAGTCACTGAGAATATTCGCCAACAGGTCGATAAAGGAGATACTGTGGCACTCATTCTTCTTGATTTGAGTGCCGCTTTCGACACTGTCTCCCATACTACACTTTTAAAAACCCTTCATTCTAAAGGCATCTGCGGCACGGCACTTGAATGGTTGTCCAGCTTCCTGTCCAATAGGACCTTTCAGGTCTTCTCTTCCACAGCTCAGTCCAAAACATTGATCTCCTCGTATGGAGTCCCCAGGGCTCCATTCTAAGCCCACTGCTCTTCAACATCTACGTCAGTCCACTAGCTACGCTAGCAGAGCAAGCTGGGCTAACAATCTATTCGTACGCGGACGATACCCAACTTATCTTCTCGCTTTCTTGAAGGAGACCACCAAAGCATCCTCTCTTCAGATGGGGCTAAAAAGATTGCTGACTGGATGCACTTCAATAAATTAAAACTCAATGGGGGAAAACGGAACTCATCATTTTTGGGAACAATAAAAAGCTTTGGGGCCCCCAGCATTGGCCATCGCAAATTGGCGACCTCTCTCTCCCATCTCAATCAGCCCGCAATCTGGGCGTCATCGTTGACGACCAATTATCCATGCGGCAGCAAATAGTTAAGGTAGCCTCCACCTGCTTTGTCATCTTAAAATGGCTTAGAAAAATTCTCTGGATGCTTCCCACCACTACACAGAGAACCGTCATTCAGGCCTTGATAATGTCCAGGCTGGACTATGGCAACGTGCTCTACCTGGGTGCCAGCAAAGAAAACCTTCGTAAACTTCAGGTGATCCAAAATTCTGCAGCACGACTACTATGCCAACTTCCCAGAACAGCCTCCGCATCAGGAGCGCTTCGCAAACTGCACTGGCTGCATATTGACAATCGAGCCAAGTTTAAAGCCCTCTGCTATATGCACAAAATAAATGAAGGATTAGCCCCCACTATTTAAATGCCCTAGTGCAACACTACCGCCCTCACGTCTACTTCGCTCTTCGACTCAATTAAAATTTCAAGTACCCAGGATCAAACGAGCCAGAATGGGAGGACGATCCTTTGCCTATCTGGCTCCCTCCTTTGGACTCCCTTCCAATGCACCTCCGCGCGGAAAAACACCATCTTAAATTTCGCAAACAACTGAAAACCTGGCTCTTTAATCAATAGATTCTGTCTCGCGTGCTCCTCTCTTGTTACGTCGTGTCCATAGGCGCCGGAAACCTCCGGGTATCTGTAGCGCCATATATAAATTTAAATAAATAAAAATAAAAAAATAAATAAATTATGATGACGGTCGGATCGCAACCAACAGGCCATCGGTTGCAGTCCGACAGACATCTGGTGCCGCAGCCTGACCTCCTCATTATGATGTGTGGCGGTTGGAGGCAGTGGGCGGAGGGACCAACAAATGCTTCTGACGGGCTCAAGAAGCCCGCCCGACCATTGGTCAGAATGTAGTAACCTACAATAGGGTGGTGCCTGCTCAGGCATCATCGTAGGGATTACGATGTCCCTTACACACAGCTTTTCAATGCGGTACGACCGCCATTGAAAGGCTGTCAGAAACAGAATGTGGAGGACCATAGAACGGCCCCTGTCCCTCTGCAGCATCTGCTATGAGGCCTGGGGAGTACCTGTAGTACCCCACAAATCATCCATACCCCATGTGCCAGGCACCACATGTGCATAGCACACGGTGCATGGATGTTTGCAAACATCCATTTTTCCAATGCTGCGTGTGCTGCGGCACTTTTCCGGCAGCACAAGCTGCAATGGAAAAATTCATGTTTGTCAGATGGAACCACCGACTACTAGTCGGTCGATTTCCATTCCGAGACGATGCCGGTCGGACTCGCATCCAATCAGCATCGTAATCGGGGCCTAAGTGTCTGGTCACCACTTGGTGCAAGTACTGTTAAATTATATATGCAACTTGTTGTTTTTGTAGCTATTCACAAATTGTGAAATTGTGAGTAATTTGAGATTCACAATTTAACAAAGGCAAAAAGCAACTAGAAAGTGGGAAATAGGAAAATAGTCAGCTTGCTATGCAATTATAGCACACCTACATTTTCAAACTCAATGCATCAAAGAAGGTCTCTGTTATGCTTGTAAAACAAATTGCAAATGGTTTGTGATTTGCATTTATATATCAGGCCTATAACTTTCAGCAATGATTTTGCTGCCCCTCTTATTGTGAGAAGTTGGCCTGGCATATGCTGTCCACTAATTATAGTGGGCACCTTGCACCAGTCCAAACAACCCCTTATTGGAGATAGGTTAAAGACAACCTTATTGAAAGCTATCCTAGTGGTAGCTATGGAGAGCAGCCTTCAGGCTAAGTCTTGAAGGAATGTAAAGCAGCTTGTTTTACCAGTCTATAATCTCTTGAGTGACCAAATGAAAGAGCACCACACCAGGTATATATTCAAAATATATGTATTTATTGCTAAACACACCCCTCTAGTCTCTTTATGAGGCTAGAGTTCGAAGTACATAAGTTATAAGTTATTAAATCACAGTAATAGCACAAATACACGTTTGGGCCCTAGGGGCGTACCAAACCATATACCAATAAAGTGGTATGCGAACCATGACTGAACTAGACACTAGGCCTAGAGCCTCTAGAAGTGCTTGGACCACAAGGAACCACCCAAGGTAGTGACACAGGGGACCTACGGAAGACGCGTGCAGTGTAAATACACAACCGCGATACGCCGTTGACTTCTATGGAGAAAGTCGGGATCGGGAAATTAGAGAAAAGGGACACTTAAAAGAGGACTAGGACAAAACCCTTTGAGATCTAGGACTTTGAAGAGTCTCTACCCACGGGAGCACCGGAGTACTCGTGTTACCTCACCCAGGGAAGCCGGGTGCATAGGTGCCTTTCGGGGTCGGGTTTCGTCGTCGTTTCGAATGGCGATCTGCTGCAAAGTGCTGCTGGCGACCAAGAGAAAAGTGTCCGGGTGGATCCCAGAGTGGATCGGAGTTCTGAAGAACCTGAAAGCAGAGGGGACAGAGTCTGGGTCACTAGCCAGTGACCAGGAAGGCGATGGACAGATGCCCACCGATGTCGAGTGCTTCAGGTGCATTGACGGTCGTCTTGACTCTTCAGCCACGAAGTCCAGGAGGCGTTGTCGGCGACCAGGAGCAGGATTCGGGCTGGTACACGATGTCTGTCGAGTGCTGAGGTGTCGGCGACCGGATTGGACCCAACAAGCCTTGGCAACGGCAAGTCTCGGTGAAGATGTAGATCGTCGATGGTGCAGACCAGCAAGGTCTGTGGAACTCACCCAGCGAGGGTAAGTGAGGGCAGGCCTGGAGCAACCAGGATGCCAAGTAAGAAAAGGATTGGCCTTCGTTAAGGGCTACTAGCCAACGGGCTAGCGACCGCGAAGGAGCCTCGTGACGCCGCACGTGGAGCTGGCTTACAGGACACTTGTGGAGTGGGGGCCAGTGATCTTCGGTGCAGGTGGTGCTGGAGGCTAGGGCTACTCGGAGCCCAAAGCACGACTTCTTGGGAGACCCAGAAGAGGATGCACTTGCAAATGTGCTCGGTGTCCAGGGGTCACGGTCTCAAGTCACCCACGATAGCCACGGGCCTCAGCTTTGCTGGGGACTCAGGGTAGCCTCGGGGAAGTCTGAGAATCCACCTCTGGGGATGCGATGACTTCGGCGTCCGACGGGAGCTTCAGAAATGCGAACCAGACAGATGCTTCTTTGGTGCCTGCCAAGCAGGGGAGTCACTCCTTGACCCCAAGGGAGATTCTTCTGTCCTCTAATCGTGAGTAGAGCATCGAAGGTCCAGGATTCTGTTTCAGAGTTTCGTCCAGGTATAATCTAAAGTCCTAAGGACTGGGTTCCTATCTTTATACTAAAGATAGGGGTTGGACTACTCTGTGGCCCCACCTATGGGTGGGTCAGGGCAGAGGGGTGGCTACACCCCTTTCCCTTTGTCCAGTTCGCGCCAAAGCAGGGGCTGCAAGCCCCTGATCCGGTTTGAACTGGGGTATGCACAGGGACACCAAATGTGCCCCCAGTGCAGGACTTCAAAGCACCCGAAAGTGCTCCCGCCCAGCCCCAATACACATTATCCTGTCTGGGGAGGTGGTCACACCTCCCTGGGACAGGAAACCTATTGTCCAGGCCTCCCCTGCCGGAGTTTCGTCCAGCAGCAGGAGGCCAGACTCGTGTCTGTGGCAGCAGCATCCATTTTGTGATGCCAGGGCTCTGGAAAGAAGTTACCGGACTAGTCAGAGTTAACATGTCTTTCCCTCTAGAAGGGTGGAATGCTACCCCCGCCGCCAGGATTGGCGGGGGGTAGTATTCCAAGATGTTTGACACCAAACACGACATGTTTAGGTGCAGCCATTCCATAGTTAGCATTTTACCGCGAGGATATAATGCGTTTAAGAGTATATGGTCAGGCTGCACTACAAACAGCATCAGAGATGGTCTCCGAACGCTGCAGAGGGGCCCTGCTCATGCAGGGGCACCCTCTCACATAGGAACCACGCACTCTGCCTTTAGGATTGATAAGGCCTGCCTTAGGAGTGACTTATAGGTTTATATGTGTGTATGTATTTCGTGATATAGGTAACCTATATCACAGTAAGGGGTGCATGCACCACCTTACCCAGGCTGCAGTAGCAGACCTGTGGTGTCAGTTTGGATGGCCTTCCAGGGGTGGCATAATACATGCTGCAGCCCCTGGCAGGCCTCTGAGGTACCTATGCCCTTGGTACATAGTATACCATATACTAGGGACTTATAAGGGCACTCCAGATCCCAATCAGTGATGTGCCTAAGGCACATGGAAACCATTTTAGAGAGGAAGCAGCTAGGCTGGGGTTCTGATTAGCAGGGCCCCAGCCAGACTAATGTCGAAAAACAGTGAAGCATCAGCAAAAAGTGGGGGTACCCATGTGAAGCAGATCCTACTCTCCTACACAACCCCCCCAAACGTAGGGACATTAAACTAACCTTGCCCAGTTAAGTCTTCATGTTCTAAGTGGAAATACCTAGAGAGTCCATCTGCATTCGCATGGTTACTCCCAGGCCTATGTTCCACTGTAAAGTCCATCCCCTGTAGGGAAATGGACCACCTAAGCAGTTTGGGGTTTTCACCCTTCATTTGTTTTAGCCATAAGAGGGGCTTATGGTCTGTCTGAACCAGGAAGTGTGTACCAAACAAGTATGGCCTCAACTTCTTCAGAGCCCAGACCACAGCAAAGGCCTCCTCTCTATGGCTGACCAACGTTTCTCTCTAGGGGTCAGCCTTCTGCTAATGAAAGCTACTGGCTGATCCTGACCTTCTTCATTCAATTGTGACAGTACAGCCCCTACCCCCAATTCAGATGCATCAGTTTGAACAATGAACTTCTTGGAGTAATCAGGACTCTGCAGAATTGGAGCAGTGCACATGGCCTGCTTCAGGTCATCAAATGCCTTTTGACAGCTAACTGTCCACTGAACCTTTTTGGGCATTTTCTTAGAAGTTAAGTCATTCAGGGGTGTCACTATTGATCCATACCCATTGACAAATCTCCTATAGTACCCAGTCAGGCCTAAGAAGGCTCTCACCTGAGTCTGGGTAGTGGGAGCAGTCCAGTCCATGATGGTCTGGATCTTGCTCTGCAAAGGTTGAACCTGGCCTCCACCCACAAGGTGGCCCAGGTACACAACCTGACTCTGCCCTATCTGGCACTTAGTGGCCTTGATAGTCAGGCCTGCCTTTTGCAGGGCCTGTAAAACATTCCTGAGGTGGACCAGGTGATCCTCCCAGGTGGAGCTAAAGACAGCAATATCATCTAGATATGCTGCACTATAGGCTTCCAGTCCTGTGAGAACTGTATTCACCAACCTCTGGAAAGTGGCAGGTGCATTCTTCAGACCAAAGGGCATTACCACAAATTGATAATGTCCACTAGGGGTTGAGAATGCTGTTTTGGGCTTTGCAGTATCAGCTAGTCTGATCTGCCAGTAGCCAGCTGTTAGGTCAAATGTGCTGAGATATTTGGCAGAGGCCAAAGTATCTATGAGCTCATCTGCCCTGGGTATTGGATGGGCATCAGTCCTAGTGACTGCATTGAGACCCCTGTAGTCTACACAGAACCTCATCTCTCTCTTTCCACCACTGGTGTGAGGTTTCGGTACAAGGACTACTGGACTAGCCCAAGGGCTATCTGAGGGTTCAATAACTCCCAATTCCAACATTTTCTGGACTTCAGTCCTGATACAGTCCCTGACATGGTCAGGTTGCCTATAAATCTTGTTTTTAATAGGCAGACTGTCCCCAGTGTCCACTTCATGAGTGCACCAGGTGGTCTGACTGGGTGTCAGGGAAAACATATGTCGAAACTGATTGAGGACTTGCCTACAATCAGTTTGTTGCTGGGTAGTGAGGCTGCCTGCCAAGGCTACACCATCAACTGACCCATCGTCAGGGTTCTGTGAGAGCAGGTCAGGGAGTGGGTCACTCTCTTCCTCCTGCCCTTCATCAGTAGCCATGAGCAAGCCCATGTCTGCCCTGTCCACATATGGTTTTAACCTGTTGACATGGAGAGCCCTGTGGGGACTCCTGGGTGTTCCTAGGTCTACCAAATAAGTGACCTCACCCTTCTGCTCAACAATAGTGTGGGGTCCACTCCATTTATCTTGGAGAGCTGCTGGGGCCACTGGCTCCAACACCCACACCTTCTGTCCTGGCTGGTAAACAGTCAGAACAGCTCTTTGGTCATGCCAGGCCTTTGAAGTTCCTGGCTAGCCTCAAGGTTTTTGGTTGCCTTTTTCATGTACTCAGCCATCCTGGAGCGGAGACCAAGTACATAGTCCACTATATCTTGCTTTGGGGGCTTGAGAGGTAACTCCCATCCTTCCTTCACCAAGCACAGTGGACCCCTCACAGGGTGGCCAAACAGAAGTTCAAAAGGGCTGTAACCAACCCCTTCTGAGGCACCTCCCTATATGCGAATAAAAGGCAGGGCAAGAGTATGTCCCATCTACGCCTAAGCTTTTCTGGGAGCCCTTTAATCATGCCCTTCAAGGTTTTGTTGAATCTCTCAACTAAACCATTGCATTGTGGGTGATAGGGTGTGGTGAACTTATAAGTCACTCCACACTCCTTCCACATTGCTTTTAAGTACCCAGACATGAAGTTAGCACCCCTGTCTGATACTACCTCCTTAGGAAAGCCCACTCTTGAGAAGATTCCCAGGAGGGCCCTTGCCACCACAGGTGCTGTAGTGGTCCTGAGGGGAATAGCTTCTGGGTACCTGGTGGCATGATCCACTACCACCAGGATAAACCTGTGCCCAGAGGCTGTTTGGGGATCCATGGGACCAACAATGTCAATCCCTACCCTTTCAAAGGGCACCCCCACCACAGGTAGTGGTATCAGGGGGCCTTTGTAGTGCCACCTGCCTTGCCACTGGCTTGGCAGGTTACACAGGAGCGACAAAACTCCTTACTGTCTTCAGACATGTGGGGCCAGTGAAAGTGAGGGACAATTCTGTCCCAAGTCTTGTTCTGGCCCAGGTGACCTGCTAAGGGAATATCATGGGCTAGGGTCAATAGGAAGCCCCTGAACCTCAAAGGTATTACCAACCTCCTGGTAGCACCAGGCTTGGGGTCTCTACTCTCTGAGTACAGGAGTCCATCATCCCAATACACTGTATGGGGACCACTAGCTTTCCCAGCAGCCTCAGCAGCAGCTTGCTGTCTGAGGGGTTCAAGGAGGGGCAGCTCTGCTGCTCCTGGCTCAGATCTGCCCTAGAAGGTCCCCCTGTCCCCAAGAACTCAACCTGGTCAGGTTCCAGTTCCTCTGGGACAGTTCCTTCTTCAGGGCTGAGATCATCCCCCTCAAGGGACTGATCTTCCTCCTGAGCCAAGGGGGAAGGCTCTGCCTTAACCCTACTACTCCTCCTCTTGGAAGGCACTTGGTCCATTCTTCCAGAATCCAAGGCCTGTTCAGTTTTAGACATTTTGGCTTGTGACCTGGTCACAGCAAACACATCTGCAGGGATCCCCAGCATTTCTGCATGGGTCCTGAGCTCCACTTCTGCCCAAGCAGAAGTCTCTAAGTCATTGCCAAGCAAGCATTCGACTGGTAGGTTTGCACTTACCACAACCTTCTTAAGGCCAGTTACCCCTCCCCAGGAGAAGTTAACAACTGCCAGAGTATGGTCTGTTCTGACATTGCTAGCATTGGTCACTTGGTACATCTCACCAAGCATAACTTGCCCAGGAAGCACAAGGTCTTGTGTCACCATTGTGACACTTGCCCCGGTGTCCCTAAATGCCAAAGCCTCACGTCCATTAATTAAAGGCTGTTGTCTGAACTTGCCCAGATTACTGGGACTCACAGTGGAGGTCACATCCATGCCTCCATCACAGACTAACACAGCCTGAGTCAGTTCTCTGACTAGGTCAGAGCCCAACTCAGTTCCCAGGGTGAACCCTACTAAACCCTTTGCTGGAGCACTTCCACCAACTGTACTAGGGGGAACAGGTGCCTTAGGGGCAAAGGTGGGTGCTGGACTGGAGTCTTTGGACTTGGTGCAATCACTGGTCCAGTGGGTCTTTTGCTTACAGACCTTGCACCATGGTTTTCTTTGGCCTTTCCCTTTGGTAGATTGTGAATCCCCACCAGAAGAAGATTTTTGGGGGCCTGATGAAGACTTTTGATCTTTACCCTTCTCCCCACACTTGTCAGAGTTCTTAGCATCTTGCTTCTTGGTTTCCCCACCTTGGTTCTGTACCTTCTGCTTCACCCTGGTCCTGACCCATTTGTCTGCCTTCTTTCCCAATTCTTGGGGAGAGGTCAGATCAGAGTCTACCAGGTATTGATGCAACAGCTGATTTTGACAGTTATTAAGAATCTGCTCCCTCATTATCAGATTGTACAATCTTGAGAAGTCACACACCTTACTGCCCATCAACCAGCCTTCCAGAGCCTTGGCAGAACAATCCACATAGTCTACCCAGTCTTGAGTCTGTGCTTTTTGGGTGTCTCTGAACTTCAACCTGTACTGTTCAGTGGTTAGGCCAAACCCATCAATAAGAGCACTCTTCAAGACCTTGTAATTATCAGCATCCTCCTCTCTAACAGTGAGGAGCTTATCTCTACCTTTGTCAGCAAAGGAGAGCCACAAGATTGCTGCCCACTGCTCCTGAGGGACCTTCTGTACTTTACAGACCCTCTCCAATGCAGTTATCCATTTGTGGATATCATCCCCACTCTGGTAGGGAGGGACAATCTTGCTCAGGTTCCTATGGTCATAGGACCTTTCCCTGTCTCTAGGGACATGGCTGCCACCATGGGACTCTAGTCCCAACTTTCTTCTCTCTCTAAGGAGATCTAGGGATTCCCTATCTAAAGCCAATTGCTTTTTTTTGATCTCCAGCTGAGTGTCCTCATACTGGACCAGTCTGGCTCTCCTCTCATGAGAGTATTCCCTCCTGTGAGAAGAGACAGAGCTCCCTATAGAGGTGCCAGAGTGGTTAGACTCCTGAGAAGGAGATCTAGACTTCCTGGGCACACTCTTAATCCTTCCTGGGGGGACAAAGAGGGTATCATCCTGATCATCCTCATCATCGTCCACAGGAGGGATTGGGTTATCCAGGTCAGGGTCATTGTCACCCTCCTGGCCAGTTTCAGAGGGGGGGCTGGGGGTATTGGTACCCCTGGCCTCCGTCTCTTCTCCTGCCCCACCCTCAGCTCCTACCCCTTCAGTCCCCAAGGGCTTACTAAGGTCATAAGCCACCAACAACTCCTTGAGGTGTTGGGTGGTGGGGCTTTGGCCTGTCCTTATTTTTCTCAAGTTACATAAAGCTCTCAATTCCAAGAATGGGAGTGTATCATACTTGGAGGGTGGAAGCTCAATGGCTTCCTGCAAGGATTCTTTGGATCCTGCCCTTAAAGACATTACTAGTGTGGTGTGGTGTATGCACTACCTACTCTAGTGTGGCCTACTAAACTCTCTTGAGTTGTAGAAAGGGTTGTGCTATCCCTTAACACACAACTCTAAGTTCAGTAGAACTTACTGTATTCTTAAGCTTAAATTATATGTACCTTAGGTACCTTTAGTGGTTTTCAGTTGATCAATTCAATTGAGATTATCTGGTAAAACAATAGCAAGCTGGAATCCCACACGCTGCACACCAATGTGAGAAGTTGGCCTGGCATATGCTGTCCACTAATTATAGTGGGCACCTTGCACCAGTCCAAACAACCCCTTATTGGAGATAGGTTAAAGACAACCTTATTGAAAGCTATCCTAGTGGTAGCTATGGAGAGCAGCCTTCAGGCTAAGTCTTGAAGGAATGTAAAGCAGCTTGTTTTACCAGTCTATAATCTCTTGAGTGACCAAATGAAAGAGCACCACACCAGGTATATATTCAAAATATATGTATTTATTGCTAAACACACCCCTCTAGTCTCTTTATGAGGCTAGAGTTCGAAGTACATAAGTTATAAGTTATTAAATCACAGTAATAGCACAAATACACGTTTGGGCCCTAGGGGCGTACCAAACCATATACCAATAAAGTGGTATGCGAACCACGACTGAACTAGACACTAGGCCTAGAGCCTCTAGAAGTGCTTGGACCACAAGGAACCACCCAAGGTAGTGACACAGGGGACCCACGGGAGACGCGTGCAGTGTAAATACACAACCGCGATACGCCGTTGACTTCTATGGAGAAAGTCGGGATCGGGAAATTAGAGAAAAGGGACACTTAAAAGAGGACTAGGACAAAACCCTTTGAGATCTAGGACTTTGAAGAGTCTCTACCCACGGGAGCACCGGAGTACTCGTGTTACCTCACCCAGGGAAGCCGGCTGCATAGGTGCCTTTCGGGGTCGGGTTTCGTCGTCGTTTCGAATGGCGATCTGCTGCAAAGTGCTGCTGGCGACCAAGAGAAAAGTGTCCGGGTGGATCCCAGAGTGGATCGGAGTTCTGAAGAACCTGAAAGCAGAGGGGACAGAGTCTGGGTCACTAGCCAGTGACCAGGAAGGCGATGGACAGATGCCCACCGATGTCGAGTGCTTCAGGTGCGTTGACGGTCATCTTGACTCTTCAGCCACGAGGTCCAGGAGGCGTTGTCGGTGACCAGGAGCAGGATTCGGGCTGGTACACGATGTTTGTCGAGTGCTGAGGTGTCGGCGACCGGATTGGACCCAACAAGCCTTGGCAACGGCAAGTCTCGGTGAAGATGTAGATCGTCGATGGTGCAGACCAGCAAGGTCTGTGGAACTCACCCAGCGAGGGTAAGTGAGGGCAGGCCTGGAGCAACCAGGATGCCAAGTAAGAAAAGGATTGGCCTTCGTTAAGGGCTACTAGCCAACGGGCTAGCGACCGCGAAGGAGCCTCGTGACGCCGCACGTGGAGCTGGCTTACAGGACACTCGTGGAGTCGGGGCCAGTGATCTTCGGTGCAGGTGGTGCTGGAGGCTAGGGATACTCGGAGCCCAAAGCACGACTTCTTGGGAGACCCAGAAGAGGATGCACTTGCAAATGTGCTCGGTGTCCAGGGGTCACGGTCTCAAGTCACCCACAATAGCCACGGGCCTCAGCTTTGCTGGGGACTCAGGGTAGCCTCGGGGAAGTCTGAGAATCCACCTCTGGGGATGCGATGACTTCGGCGTCCGACGGGAGCTTCAGAAATGCAAACCGGACAGATGCTTCTTTGGTGCCTGCCAAGCAGGGGAGTCACTCCTTGACCCCAAGGGAGATTCTTCTGTCCTCTAATCGTGAGTAGAGCGTCGAAGGTCCAGGATTCTGTTTCAGAGTTTCGTCCAGGTATAATCTAAAGTCCTAAGGACTGGGTTCCTATCTTTATACTAAAGATAGGGGTTGGACTACTCTGTGGCCCCACCTATGGGTGGGTCAGGGCAGAGGGGTGGCTACACCCCTTTCCCTTTGTCCAGTTCGCGCCAAAGCAGGGGCTGCAAGCCCCTGATCCGGTTTGAACTGGGGTATGCACAGGGACACCAAATGTGCCCCCAGTGCAGGACTTCAAAGCACCCGAAAGTGCTCCCGCCCAGCCCCAATACACATTATCCTGTCTGGGGAGGTGGTCACACCTCCCTGGGACAGGAAACCTATTGTCCAGGCCTCCCCTGCCGGAGTTTCGTCCAGCAGCAGGAGGCCAGACTCGTGTCTGTGGCAGCAGCATCCATTTTGTGATGCCAGGGCTCTGGAAAGAAGTTACCGGACTAGTCAGAGTTAACATGTCTTTCCCTCTAGAAGGGTGGAATGCTACCCCCGCCGCCAGGATTGGCGGGGGGTAGTATTCCAAGATGTTTGACACCAAACACGACATGTTTAGGTGCAGCCATTCCATAGTTAGCATTTTACCGCGAGGATATAATGCGTTTAAGAGTATATGGTCAGGCTGCACTACAAACAGCATCAGAGATGGTCTCCGAACGCTGCAGAGGGGCCCTGCTCATGCAGGGGCACCCTCTCACATAGGAACCACGCACTCTGCCTTTAGGATTGATAAGGCCTGCCTTAGGAGTGACTTATAGGTTTATATGTGTGTATGTATTTCGTGATATAGGTAACCTATATCACAGTAAGGGGTGCATGCACCACCTTACCCAGGCTGCAGTAGCAGACCTGTGGTGTCAGTTTGGATGGCCTTCCAGGGGTGGCATAATACATGCTGCAGCCCCTGGCAGGCCTCTGAGGTACCTATGCCCTTGGTACATTGTATACCATATACTAGGGACTTATAAGGGCACTCCAGATCCCAATCAGTGATGTGCCTAAGTGGGTCCCCTGTGTCACTACCTTGGGTGGTTCCTTGTGGTCCAAGCACTTCTAGAGGCTCTAGGCCTAGTGTCTAGTTCAGTCGTGGTTCTTATACCACTTTATTGGTATATGGTTTGGTACGCCCCTAGGGCCCAAACGTGTATTTGTGCTATTACTGTGTTTAAATAACTTCTAACTTATGTACTTCGAACTCTAGCCTCATAAAGAGACTAGAGGGGTGTGTTTAGCAATAAATACATATATTTTGAATATATACCTGGTGTGGTGCTCTTTCATTTGGTCACTCAAGAGATTATAGACTGGTAAAACAAGCTGCTTTACATTCCTTCAAGACTTAGCCTGAAGGCTGCTCTCCATAGCTACCACTAGGATAGCTTTCAATAAGGTTGTCTTTAACCTATCTCCAATAAGGGGTTGTTTGGACTGGTGCAAGGTGCCCACTATAATTAGTGGACAGCATATACCAGGCCAACTTCTCACACTAAGATTAATGATTTTCCTTCATTGCCTAAAATATCATCAGCCAATCTAATGGCAAATATGTCAGGTATTTTTTAATTGCATGGTCTTCACTGAAAAATAAGATCAGATCAAGGGCATGGCCTGACTCAACATGGCGTTAGATGTGTTTCCCTTGAGCTCTGGACTGCGAGGCCTTTCCTGCCACAATCTACTGCATCAGGGCCAACACCCTACTTATCTAGTAACAGACTGGCGGCCTGAGCACTCCTGTGGCCTCGGGGGACCTTATCGCTAGTGGGAGATTTAGCCTGATGCTGTGGCTGTGCCCCTGCTGGAGGGCACAAGTGGACACAGCACTGCCGCCATCTTACCTGGGCCCGAGATACTGGTGGCCCAGACCCTTGGAGACCACAGCTCCTTACAGCTTAGAGCCCAGAGGGTGCATAGGAACCGGGGACTCAGAGTTAGGGAGTGGAAGACATCTACTTGCCCTCTGGTCAACGAGAGGTGGAGGGGGCTCGGGATTAGCTGCGTACCGCCTTGCAGCAAGCCAGCTCTGGCAACTCACGGTGAAGGCCCAAATCTGGCTGGAGACCCTGAACTGTGCTGCGTTATGCCCGGTGGCAGACACAAGCACTCCCTAATCTTGACAGCCCTTGGAGGTGATGCTGCAGGGAAGGGGGCCTGTCGTGACGTGTGGCGGTGAACGGTCAGTGAGATGTGGGCCCTGCTACTGTGAAGAAGACCCCCCTGGTTACCCGGGAAGCTAGGGTTCAGGGATCTGCTGTGCAAACTGTCACCAACCCCTAGTGCCTAACACAGAGCTGTGCGCCGGGGGCTAGGCTCTGGTGCTGGGATCTGTGGTTAACCTGAGACTGAACCCCGGGCCTTACTGGGAAGGAGCACAGGGTTTGAAGGTCTGTGGGGGAATAAATGACTGCCGTCCACCAAAGTGATCTCCTGCAGTTTCCCTCAACCCCCGCCCAGAGATCGGGCAGGAGGGGCCCCTTAGCTGAGCCTGCATCCCCCAGTAGTAGAGAAGACTACCACCGACCCTCCTGCAATAACGCTGTGACGGCTTGGGGCCATATCATGGTTCTCTCTGTGGCATTCCACAAGAGGTGAGAGACTGTGTAGGATGAAGGACTTTCCCCCCCCCACAAGTGCTCCAGCTACCGCCCACATTCTCGCCAGGTCCAAGGTGCAGCATGCCGGCCTATGCTTTAGAGACTGCTACAAAGGGTCCTGAAGCAGCAACTGAGTTCTGTGCTTCAGGAAGGGAGTACCTCTAGACTTCCCAGGCTCACCCCTATACCTCACTGGGACCTGGGGGTGCCCCTAGCTGCCGGGATCTACACCATCGCCTATGACAAGAGGCAGTCCTATGACCTCCTGGTAACTACAGAGACAGTAGGGCCTGACAACCTTGGGGGCTGCTGCCTTGGAGCAGTGGTCTGTTGGAGTATCCAGCCATATATTCCCATCTTGGTGCTACCTGTTAGGCCCAGCATCCCTTGGCACAGTGAGGGGTGAGGCTGGAACCACACCCTGGAGTTCTCTAGGCAGCAATATCGAAGAGCTACTGCCCTGTATCTTTGGCACATAACAGCCAGTCCATAGCTGTAGGACATGCATTTTGCCTTACCCCAGCGATATATATCATTACCTCTTGCTCCTACCTCTTTATCTGTGGTGATAAGCCATCTGGAGGTGATATGGCTGGAGCCCTTGGTCAGATGTGTAGGAGCCCCCCCCTGACTCTCTACTGGTGCCTTGCAATGACCCGTGGCAGTTACATTAGAGCTACGACTGAGGAAGGCTCTGTTACCTCACTGTAGCAAAAATCAAATCTGCTGACAGTGGATTCCTCCCCACTAGCGTGGGAACTCCCTCTTAGGCTGCTGCATCAGCACCCCTAACCCGAGCCTTCAAGGACATTTGCCTCCAAGAATTTCGAGCGGAAATCTGCTCCCTTAATACTGAATTCAAATCATGCATCCATGAAATAAAATGCAATGTTGATGGGCTTGGCGAGCAAGTCAGTAACATGGAACAAATGTTGGTTTCCCACAAAGAAGATCTAGAGACTTCCTGGTGCCGGATGGTGACCTTTGAAGACCAGCAAATCAACCTCCAACAGAAGCCCAAAGAATCGAATATTGCAGTTGATGGAAAAATATCTGTATCAGGGGCATTCTGAAAGGTATGGAGGTCTCTGATATCGTGTCATACACAGCAGACCTCCTGTATGTCATCCGGGAAGATCTGCATATCTCCCTTTCAATGCTGGACAGGTTGCATAGGGTAACAGGAACACTGAGGCATCCGTATTCTCCTCCTGACATCCTCACATGGGTGCACTCCTTTGCGAGAGGGAAAGCCTCACTTAAGAAGGCCGATCTGGTATACAAAGGACATACAATTTAACTGTTTCAAGATGTTGCACCTTCCACCTTGTGCTGCAATTAGAGCCTCCGCCCCATCACCAACAGGCTTCAGGAACTGAATATTTGCTATCAGTGGGGATATCTCTTCAATATCAACTTTGACAGTTAGGACAAACGCAGACTCATCCGGTCACTGAAAGAAGTCCAATGCCTTCTGAGCATCCCACCAGCCTCCGAGGGGGGCAGCCTGTCACCGCCCAGCTCGCCAGCCCGACAAGTGCAACGCCTTCGTCGACTACAGTGCCATCCAGAAATGCCTCTAAACACAGCAGGGACCTACAGTTTAGTGAAACTAAGAAAAACATTATTCAGCATCTCTGTAATCTGGAGGCACCTTATATTGCCCCATCGACATCGGAATAAGTTTGATCTGCTGTGCTCTCCTTCATCTCTCCTTCACTGTGCCACTGGATTCAAGCTAGCCTGGCTGAAGAAGGGTGACATACCCTGAAACCGGTCCCAGGATGCTTGTTTCCGGTCCAGGGAGGACCTGGCCTGGCAGTTCGGTCTGGACTGTTCCCATGGGGCACAGGGTCAAGACTGATTTGCATATGGCTGGGTCCAAACTGGGGTGGCGTAGTGGGCAAAAGAACGATGGATTTAACCCAGATCTTTGACTGGGGGAGAATGTTTGCATTGTCAGCATTCCGTCCATCATTTGTTTGCTGTAACACTTTTCGCCCTAAGTGGGATGGGTATGCCCAGACGTGGGTCCCTTGCTCACTGTGCCACTGGATTCAAGCAAGCCTGGCTGAAGAAGGGTGACATACCCTGAAACCGGTCCCAGGATGCTTGTTTCCGGTCCAGGGAGGACCTGGCCTGGCAGTTCGGTCTGGACTGTTCCCATGGGGCACAGGGTCAAGACTGATTTGCATATGGCTGGGTCCAAACTGGGGTGGCGTAGTGGGCAAAAGAACGATGGATTTAACCCAGATCTTTTGACTGGGGGAGAATGTTTGCATTGTCAGCATTCCGTCCATCATTTGTTTGCTGTAACACTTTTCGCCCTAAGTGGGATGGGTATGCCCAGACGTGGGTCCCTTGCTCGCTGTGCCACTGGATTCAAGCTAGCCTGGCTGAAGAAGGGTGACATACCCTGAAACCGGTCCCAGGATGCTTGTTTCCGGTCCAGGGAGGACCTGGCCTGGCAGTTCGGTCTTGACTGTTCCCATGGGCCACAGGGTCAAGACTGATTTGCATATGGCTGGGTCCAAACTGGGGTGGCGTAGTGGGCAAAAGAACGATGGATTTAACCCAGATCTTTTGACGGGGGGAGAATGTTTGCATAGTCAGCATTCCGTCCATCATTTGTTTGCTGTAACACTTTTCGCCCTAAGTGGGATGGGTATGCCCAGACGTGGGTCCCTTGCTCACTGTGCCACTGGATTCAAGCAAGCCTGGCTGAAGAAGGGTGACATACCCTGAAACCGGTCCCAGGATGCTTGTTTCCGGTCCAGGGAGGACCTGGCCTGGCAGTTCGGTCTGGACTGTTCCCATGGGGCACAGGGTCAAGACTGATTTGCATATGGCTGGGTCCAAACTGGGGTGGCGTAGTGGGCAAAAGAACGATGGATTTAACACAGATCTTTTGACTGGGGGAGAATGTTTGCATTGTCAGCATTCCGTCCATCATTTGTTTGCTGTAACACTTTTCGCCCTAAGTGGGATGGGTACGCCCAGACGTGGGTCCCTTGCTCACTGTGCCACTGGATTCAAGCTAGCCTGGCTGAAGAAGGGTGACATACCCTGAAACCGGTCCCAGGATTCTTGTTTCCGGTCCAGGGAGGACCTGGCCTGGCAGTTCGGTCTGGACTGTTCCCATGGGGCACAGGGTCAAGACTGATTTGCATATGGCTGGGTCCAAACTGGGGTGGCGTAGTGCGCAAAAGAACGATGGATTTAACCCAGATCTTTGACTGGGGGAGAATGTTTGCATTGTCAGCATTCCGTCCATCATTTGTTTGCTGTAACACTTTTCGCCCTAAGTGGGATGGGTATGCCCAGACGTGGGTCCCTTGCTCACTGTGCCACTAGATTCAAGCTAGCCTGGCTGAAAAAGGGTGACATACCCTGAAACCGGTCCCAGGATGCTTGTTTCCGGTCCAGGGAGGACCTGGCCTGGCAGTTCGGTCTGGACTGTTCCCATGGGGCACAGAGTCAAGACTGATTTGCATATGGCTGGGTCCAAACTGGGGTGGCGTAGTGGGCAAAAGAACGATGGATTTAACCCAGATCTTTGACTGGGGGAGAATGTTTGCATTGTCAGCATTCCGTCCATCATTTGTTTGCTGTAACACTTTTCGCCCTAAGTGGGATGGGTATGCCCAGACGTGGGTCCCTTGCTCACTGTGCCACTGGTTTCAAGCTAGCCTGGCTGAAGAAGGGTGACATACCCTGAAACCGGTCCCAGGATGCTTGTTTCCGGTCCAGGGAGGACCTGGCCTGGCAGTTCGGTCTGGACTGTTCCCATGGGACACAGGGTCAAGACTGATTTGCATATGGCTGGGTCCAAACTGGGGTGGCGTAGTGGGCAAAAGAACGATGGATTTAACCCAGATCCTTTGACGGGGGGAGAATGTTTGCATAGTCAGCATTCCGTCCATCATTTGTTTGCTGTAACACTTTTCGCCCTAAGTGGGATGGGTATGCCCAGACGTGGGTCCCTTGCTCACTGTGCCACTGGATTCAAGCAAGCCTGGCTGAAGAAGGGTGACATACCCTGAAACCGGTCCCAGGATGCTTGTTTCCGGTCCAGGGAGGACCTGGCCTGGCAGTTCGGTCTGGACTGTTCCCATGGGGCACAGGGTCAAGACTGATTTGCATATGGCTGGGTCCAAACTGGGGTGGCGTAGTGGGCAAAAGAACGATGGATTTAACCCAGATCTTTTGACTGGGGGAGAATGTTTGCATTGTCAGCATTCCGTCCATCATTTGTTTGCTGTAACACTTTTCGCCCTAAGTGGGATGGGTATGCCCAGACGTGGGTCCCTTGCTCGCTGTGCCACTGGATTCAAGCTAGCCTGGCTGAAGAAGGGTGACATACCCTGAAACCGGTCCCAGGATGCTTGTTTCCGGTCCAGGGAGGACCTGGCCTGGCAGTTCAGTCTTGACTGTTCCCATGGGCCACAGGGTCAAGACTGATTTGCATATGGCTGGGTCCAAACTGGGGTGGCGTAGTGGGCAAAAGAACGATGGATTTAACCCAGATCTTTTGACTGGGGGAGAATGTTTGCATTGTCAGCATTCCGTCCATCATTTGTTTGCTGTATCACTTTTCGCCCTAAGTGGGATGGGTATGCCCAGACGTGGGTCCCTTGCTCACTGTGCCACTGGATTCAAGCTAGCCTGGCTGAAGAAGGGTGACATACCCTGAAACCGGTCCCAGGATGCTTGTTTCCGTTCCAGGGAGGACCTGGCCTGGCAGTTCGGTCTGGACTGTTCCCATGGGGCACAGGGTCAAGACTGATTTGCATATGGCTGGGTCCAAACTGGGGTGGCGTAGTGGGCAAAAGAACGATGGATTTAACCCAGATCTTTTGACTGGGGGAGAATGTTTGCATTGTCAGCATTCCGTCCATCATTTGTTTGCTGTAACACTTTTCGCCCTAAGTGGGATGGGTATGCCCAGACGTGGGTCCCTTGCTCACTGTGCCACTGGATTCAAGCTAGCCTGGCTGAAGAAGGGTGACATACCCTGAAACCGGTCCCAGGATGCTTGTTTCCGGTCCAGGGAGGACCTGGACTAGCAGTTCGGTCTGGACTGTTCCCATGGGGCACAGGGTCAAGACTGATTTGCATATGTCTGGGTCCAAACTGGGGTGGCGTAGTGGGCAAAAGAACGATGGATTTAACCCAGATCTTTTGACTGGGGGAGAATGTTTGCATTGTCAGCATTCCGTCCATCATTTGTTTGCTGTAACACTCCTTCACCTCTCTGCACGGCAGGATTGGTGGTTGCTCTTATCACCCCGCATCAATCGTCCATATGCTGACTTGGGGCATAGCTGACAGTTTGCCTTCCATACTCTCCCATGGGCCTTGGTGATGGACTACTGGACGGCTACCTCCTGACCAAGCAGTGTGCGGCACTCACCGATACACATTGCCTCCTTCTTGCCATCCATATAGACAACAACCCCTCCAGTGCGACGTCGTGCTACGCTGTTGGCCCTGATGGCCATGGAATTTTGGGGGCTGGAAGACCTTGAACTTGCAGTTGCTGTTGGTCCGTCCCTTTGATCCAGACTTTTGGGGAGTGACTTCACCTGGCTGGCTGGTATTGCCAAGAGCTGGCCCCTTTCAATTCTGGATCTACTGTTTTGTCCCGGTTGTTCTGTCAGAACTGTTTTGCCTAATGTGCAAGTTTCTCTGTCTAGGTTTTATGACTGCCTGAGTGCACTCCCCTAGCCTTTCTCCTATACTCAATTACCCACCCATCCCACTCTGCCCCACTCACTTTTTCCTTCCTATCATTTGCCTATGTCAGGCTGCTTACACAAGCTGGGTACCCTGGCCCAACCTTTAATCGTCACCAATGACCACAGTCCCCGGTGTTAAATTCCTTACACTTAGGGGCATATTATCAAGGGCATTATCGCCGCTTTAGCAGCACTTTTTGCCGCTAAAGCGGCGATATTCCTATCGCCCTATTAGGAAGGCGGCACTAACATGCATTAGCGCATGTAAGCAGCTGAATTCCTAACGCCACGCATCTTAGCGATATACATCGCTAATGAGATGCAAAGTAGGCGTTCCCTCCCAGGACAACGTGTGAAAAGCTCGCTAAACCAACATCGCGCTATTACCAACGCTGCCCCTGAGCAGTGAAGCGATGAGAAAAGGCGCGCTAAGACCCCATTATCGCAAGGACCTAACGCCTGAATAAAATCTGACTTAGCATTATTGCCTATGGGAGGTGGATTGTATGGTTAAGTCCACACTCCCCTATTACCAAGCTTTTCATTAGCGCTGTGAAATCCTCGCCGGATTTCACACGCTAATGATCATTATCGCTGTCTATCGCTGGATTGTATTTTGCCTGTTAGCAAAGCATTGCAAACCAGCGATAATAAAAAAGGCGCTAAACGCGCTTTGCGATAATTATCGCAAGATCTAGATAATATGCCCCTTAATGCGCCCAAAAAAAGGAAACAGGTGTGGAGGCATCTCCTCCAACAGAATGGCAAAATGATTTTCTTGCAAGTACCTCCTCCGCCAGGGCGCCCCATGCATAGCATATGCGGTCTACCCCATTCGTCACTAGGCCTATGCAACCACTAAGACAGCAGGGGTGCCGATTTTCTGTAAGGCCTCTTTCTTCTCCAAGATACTGCGGGTGGTCCGGGATGGGGAGGTCTGCTTCCTGGACCTTAATGTGCAGCATGGTTCACACACCCTCACTCTTCTAAATCTATATACACCCAACCAGGCACAAGAAGCTTTCCTTAGGACTTTGCTCAAGCATAAACTGTCCCAGGAGGGTAAAGATATGGTGCTGGGTGGGGACTTTAATTTGGTCTGGGACCCACTCTGGGTCACTCTCAGCCCCCTTTCAGGTAACTGTTGCCATGTCAGCAGCTCTTAAGCGCCATATAGCTTATCTGGGCCTTGTAGATGCATGGAGATACCACTACCTTGACACTAGGGACTTTTCATTCTTTTCCCATTTCCCTCAGTCATATTCACGCATCAACTATTTCATCTTCACCTATTTCTTATTGTAATATCTGGACACCTCTCTCACCTTGTAAATCTCAATCTCCGACCACGCACACATAGAACTGACTTGGAATAGAATGGAGTATGCGACTCGCTCCTCCCACAATGGTGATTTCCCCTGCAACTTCTACAAGACCTGGTAGATATTGAAGAAATCCGACCTGAGATGACAAACTGTTTTGAGACCAACACCCACCCAGACATTTCAGCACACACCCTCTGGGACAGATTTAAAGTCACTAACAGGGGCTCGATCGCGACTGTCTCAACGCCCGGGTGAGAGAAGCCAATCTGGTTGAAATGGGTCTGGCTGTCGTTATCAAGGACTTGGAATGCCTGAATCACGCCAACCCATCCCAACGCAATAAATGTCTCCTGGCTCTCTTAAGGCGTCAGCTTGGGGCAGAGTGCACTAACAAGGCAGAATGAGACCTCCTTGCTCTCAAACAAAATTAATATGAGGGTGGTAACAAGATGAGGAACCTCTTGGCGGAAAACTGTGGCAGCAACAAGCTTGTGCACACATCGCGGGATCCAGATGACACCGGGTGATTGGGCAACTTCTAAGATGGCCAAACAGTAGGCATTTCAAGACTTTTACCAGGTCCTTTATGCTAGCAACGAGGCCTCCCTGGATGTCATTGGCAACTATCTTGTGGGTTGTAAATGGGACTCACTTGACGTTCCACACGCTGCTTGAAGCCCCCATTTCTTTGGAGGAGCTTCGGCGTGCCTTGAAGAGCCTTCCCCTTGGTAAAATCCTAGGGCCTGATGGTCTACTAGTAGCTTTTTATTGTAAATTCCCTCTGCGAATGCAAGAGCATATGCTGGTTCTATCCAACAACTTCACATCTTCTTCGGGGCTCACACCCACCATGTCAGAGGCAGAGATCTCAGTGACCCCGAAGCCGTGCAAGGACCCCTACCTATGTGCCTCTTGCCGTCCTATAGCACTTATAAACACCAATGCAAAACTGTATGCTAAAATCTTATCTAATAGGCTGGAGTTCTACCTCCCAGGTCTTATAGTCACAGACCAAGTTGGCTTCATACACAACAGACAGGGGAAGACAATCTTTGCCGTTTGACAACCCTAGTGGTGAAGTCTCGCCACCATGCTATCCGGCATGCCTCCTCTCACTTGACACGGAGAAGGCTTTTGGCAGGGTTAGTTGGCCCTTCTTAAAGGCTGTACTCCAGTAGGCAGGACTTGGCCCTGCAATGATCGATGGGATCATGGCCTCCTACACCTTCCCAACTGCGAGAATTTGGGCCAATGGAGGTCTATTTCAAACCATGCACTTACGGAAGTGCCCCCTCTCAACCCTTCTCTTTGCCCTAGCAGTGGAACTCTCAGCAGCCATAATTCGGCAAACAGAGGATATAGTATAGATATGCTTTGGGGGACACACCCATAAGATTACCCTGTTTGCTGACTAGCTTCTCCTGACTGGCACTCAGCCAGTGAAATCTCTCCCAATGCGTGTGCTTACTCTCCATGCCTCTGAGGCTTCAAGATCAATTTGTCCAAGTCTCAGACACTAAACTTGACTATCCCTCCTATGGGCCTTCCGGCACTTCAATACCTTACACCCTTTCAATAGGCCCCTTGATCCTTTCAATACCTGGTCCTCCAGCTTACTCCAACCTTGGCCACCTGGACAATGGCCAACTGACTAGACTATTGGAAATCTGTCTTAGAGGACCTCCACCGCTGGAAACCCCCACATGTTTCAATGCTGGGCTGTTTAAGTTCAGTAAAGATGTCTCTCCTGCCAAAAATACTCTATCTCTTTCAAAGTTTACCTACACTGATCCCCCAGGATGAGATCCTGTGCCTTCAAGGGGACATTTGCTCCTTTATCTGGGAGGGGTGACACCCTTTCTTTTCAAACACAGTGCTGATGCTCCCTTGGGACAGGGGAGGGCTGGGGTACTGGACAGCACACCTCTGCTTTGTCTCAGAGTGGGTTGTATGAGAAAGCTACAAGCATTGGTTTCATATGTACCGGGCTGTGGCTTGTCAACCCCCCTGGGACCTAGCGTGGCTCCCCAGACACACAAGGCAATGAAGAGCCTATATTGCCATTCCTACTAAAATGGTCCTGGTAATATGGGACAAAGCTGCAGTGAAACAAGGCCTTACCACTTTCCCCTTGCCCATCACCCCTGTGGCACGTGATGGGGCCTGATTCGGTGTGTTAAATTCTATTAAGAATCCCTGGCTGATGGTCTTTATTGCCTGCTAAAGAAGTGTAAAGGGGAAAAATACAAATTAACAATATATATTTTCTCTCTCCTCTGACTAAAGGACCACAAACTCTTAATTGGTATGACAAAGATTTATTACAATGCCAGAAATAACAAGATATAGACGCACCTCAATATCAGAGTATAGAGGTATAGAAATATAATTACAGAGCCAAATCTACGAAGATAGTTCATTCGGCACAGAAGACACAAAATAATGAATTCCAATATAAGAACACAACGTAGTATAGATGCTGTGTCCAATTCTTTCTTCATTTGTAGTTCAAAGATTTAAAAGAATAATCTGTCCCTAACCTATCCTTAAACTGGCATTCCTACCTAACTCTCCGATCAGAATTCCCTGTCAAGGTGTCAGCACGTGTTGACTTCCTAAGAAGTGCACTCACGTTAAATGGGTCATGTAGCATAAAGCTACGAAGCTCGCTCTAAGATGCTCCCTTTCCTCAGTCAAAAGCAGAAGTCCTACTAAACTGTCCCTGCACCTAATACAAAAAGACACAAGTTACACCCCTAACAGATCACGTGTTATTATTTCAAGAACGTCTTCTCTGAGTTACTTTCCACAAATTCCAATTAATTGAGCTCTTCTCCGACGACCTTGGCTCCCAAGTTCCACCAGGCATGGAAGGTGTCCTCCCTTCTCGCTAGTTCAGACTCTGCAAAGACATTCCTTTCCTTCACAAGTGTCGTCCTAAATCTGAAATAATGAGGTCAAATTCCAGGATCTGTAGTAGGGGTGAAAAGAAATCTTCTATACACACATAAATTCTCTTTACCTTACAACTGAGGAGCAAACAAGGAGAATCGAAACTTACGAAAAGAAAAAGTTAGGCCTACAAGGTTAGCCAACATAAGAACAATTTTCAATGCCTAATCACTACACAAAACGCTATACGGGTCGTTTACATAATCTAATACACTTACATTACTTGATGTTCATGCTACGCATACATGTTTAAATAATGCCTCCAAATAAATGCACAATACTAATTTGATTCTGCATTATAACATTACAAATCTCGTTTAAATGTCTTGATACACTGATACAAGTTTGTTCTAAATAATAACACAAATTATAACATAACCACATGATACATATATGAGTGCAGATTATTCATGAGTATAATGCACCCCTACAAATTTAAGAGCATTGAGCGCTCTATCACACGTAATCCAGACTTTACTCCCATTCTGCAGCCACACTCCTATAGTCACTGGAGGGAGGTTGACTGTCACACACTTTGGGATCACTTTGATGGTGATTCCCTGAAGACATTTGATCAGTGTTGACAGGAGTTATGTCTCCCTGAGTCCACTAGACTACAATATCATCAACTGTGCCACTGGGCTCTCTCCTCACCCAAGGCACAGGGGGCTACTCACCACCTGACAGCTTTTGAGACCCTGGTTTGGTCATTTGATGGGACCCGCGGGCTCATCTCGCACACATACCAGGCCCTACAACAATTCACCCCTGTCTGCATACATCCTTATCAATCACAAAGGCACGTAGACATTAAAGAAGACTTATCTACAAAACAATGGGAACAAATCTGGCGCACATCCTGTGGATTTCTAAAAGCTTAGCCCAGCCCGAGACAGCATACAAAGTATTGACTCGCTGATATCTCAGCTTCGCACTATCTTTCTCAACTTCTCCACTTTGCTGGCTCTGTAATTTAGTACCAGGAGACATTTTACACAATATGGTGGTCTTGCCCAAGCATTACAACCATTTGGAAAGACATTCTTAGCCAAATTAGGAGGAACTATATGTTCCCCTCTTTCAGATTCCTACCCAACAACCATTCTTGATATCTGACCCCTAAACATGCAGGCCATGACGCATGCTGAATGGCACTTAATCACCAACATGTTTGGGGCTGCCAAGCAACTGATAGCCCTACATTGGAAGAAACCTTCTTCTCCCTCCATAGCCCAATGGTTCACGTGCCTGTAGCAAGTCTTAGATTTCGAATTGTTTATTCATAAAATAACTCACGCGGAGAGGAAGTTCACCCTCATTTGTCAGCACCCACATACAATTCTTTTCCCTTTTCAAATTTATTTATTTATAAAGTTTTGTATAGCGCGAACATGACCGTAGTGGGTATTAGAGTGCTTTCCAAGAGTATAATTGAACATCTAACATGATCACATGTATAAAGGGAAGTAAAAAGCCTTGAGCATACATAACTTACTACACTTGTTCTCAAAGATAGTCATCAAGGAAAGGCCAGGCATCATAAAAGAGTTACAGGTATGGATACAATAAATATACACAAAGGAGATAGCTTAGGGTAAGAACTTGTTCATCAGAAATTATTTTACTTCTTTTTATAATGAAGCGGTAGATGAAATTAGGCGAACATCCAAAGGCAAAGAGTTCCGTATCTTTGGTGCGACACTCGAGAAAGCTCTGTATCCAGTTTTCTTTTTATGGAAGTGCTGCGGTTTCAGTGTGCAGGGATTTCGCACTTCGCAATTGTCTGCAACCCCCCAATTTTTCTAGTTATTGGGCCAAATATCTGGGGGTATTGAAATGTAGGGCTTTGTGTGTCATGCATGCTATCTTTAGTTGAATTCTTGCCTCTTAAGAGAGCCAGTTCGGGGATTTAAGGGTGGGGGAGATGTGTTTGTTTCATTTTGTACCGGAGACAAGTCTGGAAGCCGCATTGAGGGAGGCTCTTAGAGGGGCCAGTTTGTATCTGGGAAGGCCACATAGAGTGGCACTACCGTAGTCCAATCTGGGCAGCACAAGAGCTTGAATTGCATGCTTGAATTCCTCCTGTGGGAGGAAATGTTTAAGTTTCTATAGCATGCTCATCTGATAATTTGCTCCTTTGGTGATCGTTCTGATGTGATCCTGCATATTCAAGTGTTTGTCTAATGTAACGCCCAAGGATCTAGCAGCATCTATGATGTGTGGAGAACAGTTGAGTCCGGTAAGATGTTTCATCCAGAGATCAATTTTGGGAATGTTGTTAGGAGGAGATGTGAGTTGGAATTCGGTTGAGGCGGCATGGAGCACGAGATGATTGTCAGTAAACCAAAGATGAGTATTTTGTAGAATAGAGTTGAGGGATATGATGTCACCTGGGGAAGAGATTTTGAGATACAATTGCGTGTCAGCAGCATACATTTGATAATGAATGTTAGCAGATTTTAAGGAATCTGCAAGTGTTCCAAGAATAAATTGAAGAGAATAGGTGAGAGAGTGTGGATCCCTGTGGAACATACAGTGTGACTGCGGAAGGCTTCAATGGGGATTGGTTAATCTTGACTCTTTGGGATCTGTTGTGGAGGAATGAGGTAAACCATTGCAATACGACTGCTTATATGCCCATCCTTTGTACAAATAGTGTCAATAAACTCCGTTCACCAGGCTGGGTGGAGTGTGGAAAGATGAATGGGATAGCCAGGAGTAGTTCCTTTGCTGATTGAAGTTCATTCTTGATATTTGTAGTTTTCTCCAGGAAGGAGGCAGCCAATTCTTCACAGTTTGAGAGAGGGTTGGCTCTGATACATTGAGTGATTGTTGTTTGATGATTTCAAATAGTTTTATGGGTCGGTTTTTTGCTTGGTCAAGTTGTGTTTTAAAAAGGTAGCTTACACTTTTCTTATTCTTCTGTTGTATGTGTTCCTTGCTGATTTTAAGCTTTTAGGGAGTGTCAAGGGAGAGGATCTCCAAGCTCATTCAGTTTTTCTGAGTTCAAGTTGTCATTGAACCAGGGCTTGGATACTTTAGTGGATATATTCTTTTGTTGAAGGGGCGAACGAGTCAAGAGCTTCCACTATGGTAGTGTGATAGAAGTCTGTGAGGTCATGGATATCATCCATGTCAGCCTGAGAGATCAAAGTGATGTTAAAGTGGTTGGCTAAGGGGTTGAGGTTTATGTCTCGTAGATTTCTTTTCCATTGCTGTATTTTCTTCGGTTGTTCTCTCTTCTGGGTCACCGTTAGATCGATGAGGAAGGTGATTCGGTAATGGTCGGTCCAATCACAGGGGCTAATGGATTCCAATGTGATGTTATCTGTCTTTCAGATTATAAGATCCAAAGTCTCGCCCTTGATGTGAGTCGGGCTGTCGCAGATTTGGGTAAACTCATGGTCTGATATAAAAGACTTCAAGCTGTTCACTGCGTGGTCCTTCGGGTCATTCCAGTGTAGGTTAAAGTCTCAGAGGAAAATCTGGAAAACTTGAGAGTTATCATTGGTTGTGATGATCTCCATGATTTGTTCGATGAACAGCAGATTGTCACCAGGAGGGTGATAGAAGGCGTGTAGCTTACAACTGAGCTTATTATTGCTAGTGATGTTGATGCCCAGATATTCACATTCAGGCAGGATGATTGTTTCTGCCTGTGACACTGCAAGAGTGTTGCGGTATATGCAAGCTATTCCCCCACTAGATTTCTTGGGTCTATCTAGTCGAATGATCTTATGACTAGGGGGGAACTAGTTTGTCTATGATAGGGTGAGATGATCTGTTTAACCGAGTTTCTGTGAGGGTAGCAATGTCAAATTTGTGTGTAAGGATGAGATCGTAAATATCGGGCGGGATACTCCTGCTGGAATACTCCTGCCTCACTCCGCATAGACTTAAAGCAATCCATCTCTTCAACTGAGCTCTCACTCCTAGTCTAAACCCCTGGCCACCTTCCCCTCCCCCTTGCTCTACTACTTGGGCCTTCTAGGAATATGTGAGTGTAATAGATGGTTGTTTTCAGTCTAGAATGACACATTCCTCTTTCAAGCATGTTTTTGTTTTTTCTTTCTGTGTCTGGGGAGGTTCCAAATTTGCTGAAATGGTATTCTCCCATTTTTCCTATACTCCCTGGTAGCCTTACCACTATAGGTGATGTAAGCAACGGATGTCACTGTCTTTGGTGCTGTTTGTCATCATAATGTAATGGAATGTTGTTGCCTTGTTGAGCTTCAGGTATAATGGCCTTTTGTGTTGTCTCTGTACCACAAAATCATCAGTTAAGAGATGTTTAGTAAAAAATAAATACAATCAGATCAAGAGCACCAAAATGTTTAAACACAACACTACAAGCAATTGAAGAGACCAGTTCACAGAAAAAACTGAATCAAACACTTAAAGGTTAGGCGTTTTGCTATGCTAATGCATTTCAATCTAATTGAAAGATCTTGCGTCCTGTAGTTTAAAATGTTTACAATGACACCCAAATGCAACATATCACTATCATCCTAGAATGTTATTATTTTTACTCTCTGAAGATGAATATTATTTAGCAGTTAAGAAACTATTCTATTTTTACAAAAGACTCATGGCATCCTGATTTCCAGTTCTCCAGAGAAAAGAAAAAAATAGCAAGAGAAGAGGCCAACAGACACAGAGAAAATGATCCATCTTATCAAAAGGTTGAGCATGTCTGATTCTCTCCGTTAAATCTTCCTCTTTCTGTACAAACCTCTAATCTTTGCCTTAAGTTCTCTAGTTAACAGGCTAGTCAATCCTACATTACTAATAGTTTGGGAAGGAAGGCGGTTGGGATTGGGAACACTACTATTCAATAAATACCAAAAATATAATCAGAAGGCCTAATTTACTTCATCCTGAGGAACCAGAACCTTCTAATATGGGATACAGTATTCCCTTTTCAAATGGTGCCTCTTACATGAAGGATTTGGTGGGTGACAATCACAACATTTTCACTTTGCATTGTTACAGTCGTAATTTGAATATGATAAGAGTTGTGTTCCAGAAAGATGTATGTTTGTTTACCACTGTCTTGCTAGAATGCTGCAATCATGGCGCTGAGCTTTTGTGTGTCCTCAGGCAGGGCTTTTTCCCCTACTGTGGCATGCTGGAAACACCCAACCCTAACTGAATATGTTTAGACTTATGACGTTGTCTCAAACAAATTCACATGCTGAATTCGAAATGTTATTGATTTTTTTTTGTCACAAGTCTTTTTTCGGGAAATTCAGTCCTAGAATTTGAAATAGGACTAGTGCTTTTTCACACCTGCTCTTTCCTTTGAATAAACCAATTCAAAATTGTGGCATCTGACTTCCCTAGTTCCTGTGTCTACTCCATTTAGGTCATAGCCGCATGAAACTGACTTGCCCGGACCTGCAGCTGTAAGGGGAGCCGTGCTCCGTTGCTGGGGAACCACAACTCCCGTCATTCACCGCGCTTGGAGATCGCGCATTTAAGCGCGCCACCGCCTCGTGGCGCAGGCCGCACGCGGGTGGAGCCCGGGCCAAGGGCAGGCCCGTTCACGCCCGTCGGAGCCCGGAGGAGGCTGGGCTGGGCCTACTCTCTGACATCGAGGATTGTGGGACCTCAAGGACACAGTCGTTAAGGTACTATTTTACTGTAGTGCTGTTCTTTGTTATAAACCCTACATCTTAAAGTTATGGTTAAGCGGAAGGCCCTCATTGATCAGCCGGGGGGGGCGGGGAAATTAGCAGGCACACTAGATGCATTCCTGACAAGGGCAGAGTCGGTATTGACTCATGAAATCGAATTAACGGAGAGACGCCTCACTTTGGATTCCTTGGTCACTCAGAAGCGCTCTTCACTCGGCGGTAATTCGGGGGGAGAGTAGCGCATTACTAATTCCTCCCTTAGCACCTTTACCATCACTGCCTCCCCTCTTAGTGCCGCTTATACCTACTGTGGTCCCGGCTGCTTCCTCCTCCCCCTCTGTTGAATCCACAACTAGATCGAAGATGACGAGAAGGGGCCAGGTTCCAACACTCTCACTGGATAAGAATAGTGAGTCGCCAGGGAAACGAAGAAAGGCTGGCGCCCCAGTGAAGCTGCAGACCTGATCTAAGAAACTAAGAGGAAATGATGGGACTGAACTTGGATTAAAATCCACCGTATGTCCTACGCCTATCGAGGATTCTCCCTGTCTATTTGCACAGGGAGGGGCAGACGATATTTGGAAGAGATTTGAGACATTAGTCACCGTACTGCTGAACTCATTGTTAGTCCAATTATCGAGAATAGAGGAGCGACTGTCACACATTGAGGGGCTGGGTAGAGCACTCCCCCACCAAATTGTAGGACCTCCACCATGCTCATGTCTCGGAGCTGGTGTTGGGGTCCAATCAACTCAGGGGGGAGGGGTGGGTCCGAGGGGTCCTATCATCATGGAGGGTACTTTGAGTAAGGTTAGCAATGAGAGTAATATGGCGGCCACCCCTTGTGGCGATCCTCAATTGCCGCCCTCTCACTTAGCGCATCCAGCGCATTATAACCCCCCGTTGCACTCTTCTACTACCTTGACCGACCTAGGTCGTAACGCTCGATTAACTACACAGGAGAATGGAGGGAGGGCCTCTCGCCTTAGTCAAACTAGACCGCTTAAGGGGAGACCCGCTAATGCTCATCAATCTCTGTACCTCCCACAGGCCTCTGCCCCCTTTGTGTTGATCCTGGCTAATGTTCCAACCTTAAGGGAGGACCAAATGGAAAGTGCTATCCAACTAATGGATAAATGTTTGCATTGGCTGTCTCATCAAGCTCCCAGTAGGGGAAACGGGGCCGTCCCACTAGCCAAACAAATTATTATGGCTAGAAGGGTGGAGTGGCTGGGTCCGACCGATAAATCAATGGAGGGCGATTGTGTGATTGTGAATTTTAACAACTATCACGCTCCAAGAGTTATCCTGGACCTTCTTTGCAGGATTCCTTCAAAGGGCACACAAATCAGAGTATTATCTTATTAGTTCTTTCTGAGGCGATCTTTGACAATGCTAAAGGAATTTAGACCCCGTCGGGGTGGGGGCAAATGGGGACTGTTGCACTAACTGAGTTAGGTAATTCAGGGGTAATCCTGGAAAATAGATTTGCCCCTCTTAGTGACTTGGAACAACGTGACTGACAAAATCCAACGGCAAACCAGCCCCCAGATACATCAAAAGCAAAACCAATGTCAACCAGGCCCTAAAAGCAAAACTCGTTGACTGCCACGCACTTCCGGGAATCAATGTAAATGAGAAGGGGTCAAATAAACTATTTAAGATATCAACTTGGAACACGGCAGGGATTATGAATAAATTGCTTAATTCCAACTGGTTAAAAGTGTGGGAATCCAATGACATTACCTGTCTCCAGGAGACATGGGCAATTGAGCCCATTTTTATAAATGGGTACCCCTCATTTCAAACGAAGGTAGTACCTTCAGCATCAGGGAGGGCCAAGGGGGGACTTTTAACACTAATTCCCAATACTGTGGAAATGAAAGTAAAGAAATTTGAAGCTGTCAGCCAGTACTTCCACCTTTTAACTATAGAATTGGGAAATGAAGGGGAATGGATCCTAATTAACTACTATAATAATAACTTTGGACCAAATATGCACTTAACAGTAGAAGAGGTAAAAAGGGCAATCGATGAGGCCTCCAAAGAGATAGGGAAATATAAATCCCCATGTATTATTCAGATGGGCGATTTTAATGTCCACCCTTGTAAGCTTAGCCAACATTGAATTTGTGGACTAGTTGATTTGTTGGGATCTTTGGTCTACCACTTCTCGCATAGCGAATATGGATACACCCTAAATAGGCTCCTATTTACTAGAGATATGGCCTTAGTTAGCAACTCTGAAGGTCCTAAGGATTCTCCACAGAAAACTTTCCGTCGGGAACTTTACGAATCAACCATCGATTTCATAATGATTTCTAATTCCCTTAGTAGTAGGCTCACCGACTTGGATGTTCGGTTTACGCCCGTAAGTGATCTCGTTATATTAACGTGTGGGGTGTTTTTACCATCTAGAAAGGATAAAGACCAGCTGAAAACTCGACCCCCTATACTGGCCAGGAATAACGGCTATCAGCTAAAGTGGACCCAAATAGATAAACATAAAATGGTACCAGAGGTGATAAGGAATTCACAACCAACTATTATTAACTGTCTAGACCCAGAATTATCGCCATCAAATCTAATTTCCTCCTTTGAAGATCTATTAGCTCAAATAAAAAGGGCACTCAACCGGCCAATATCAACTAATTTTGCAAAAACTAAAGGTTGGTTTGATTCACCATGTACAAAATCAAGGAAGGCACTTTTTAACGCCTTAAAAAACCAACCTAGAAATAGGTCTCAAATGTCCTTATCCCGGACGGAGTACAAAGAAGCAAGAAAGAAAAGGGAGAGACTTTTAAGGGAAGAAAGATGGCCTTGCTCGAGCAAGCTTCCAAAACGGGCAACAGTAGAGAGTTTTGGGAATTAATTAATTCACCCCATTTTAAAGCAAAGGGGGAGCCCTCCTTGGATACCAATGTGGAGGAAGAAGACTGGGTGGTCCACTTTGTGGGTATCTTCTCTCCTAATACTCTATCCATGCTACCCTCTTCCATTGTTTACACTAGTGACCAAGACAGATTATCCTTCTCGCTCAGCGAGGTGAGAGCAGGGTTGGCAGCCTGCACCCGAAGGAATGCACCGGGCCCTGATGGGGTCCCGATAGACTTCTTTCAGATAATTTAGACCTTTGGGGACCCTTATTAACCAATGTTTTTAATAATATAGCCAAGGCAGGCCCCCCACTGTCTTGGAAAACTAACATAATTGTCCCCATATATAAGAAGGGTGATAGGGGAGTTCTAAGAATTATAGGCCAATTTCCCTCTTAGATACTACAGCAAAATTAATGGGTCGACTCCTCCTATCTAGGCTAGAATTTTGGGCGAAGGAGAAGAACATCTTAATGCAAGGACAGTACGGGTTCCAGCGGGGAAGAGGTACCGTTGACCAGTGTCTGAATCTCTCCCTAATTATGGATAAATACTCCAGAGCAAAGGGTGGTAAAATATATCTTGCATTTATGGATCTTTCGCAAGCATTTGATTGTGTTTCCCACTCCAAGCTCTGGCACATAATAGAGGAGATGGGCTATGATCCACCTGTTATCAACTTTATACGCCAGCTATATTCAGACGCTACTGCAACTGTACGGTTTGGGAAAGGTGGGGAATGTACCCGCCCTTTTAAGATCTTAAGGGGGTAAGGCAGGGCTGCGTCCTGGCTTCGTTCCTCTTTTTGATCTATACGAATGGAGTAGAAAAGGCACTTGTGAGTACGACCTTGGATGTCCCTGTGGTTGATTCTCTCCCAGTACCCATCTTGGCTTATGCTGATGATGCCGTACTGATTGCTAGAACAGGGCTAGGCCTTCAGACCCTCATTTCAGCCTACACGTCCTTTATGGCATCATTGGACCTCCAAGTTAATCAAGCAAAATCTTTTGTAATTGAGGTTGGGGCAGGAAAACGAGCAAAAATACCTTGCTTTTATATGGACTTTGGGGAAAATCGGGATAGAGGATTCCTTCCCTTATCTGGGGGTCCTTTTTGATAAAAAACAAACGTGGTAGCAATTGGTGGAGGGTAGAGTGTTGGGACTTGAGAGAAGTTTAATGGCGATTAAGGCCATCTCCCACAAATTGGGCTCAAAGCCATTAGACCCCATTAAGAAGATTTACCGGGCCAAAGCAGTCTGCCGCGACGTACGGGGCAGGGGTCTGGGGGATGGCCCCTATTGATCCATTGCAAGTTACTGAAAATAAGTTCTTTAAGTCTATGGTGTCCTTACTGCAATCCTACTCGAACTACATCTTACATATTGAGTTGGATTTACCTTATATTACCGACTCAATTAGGTTGGCCCTGTTACTCCTGTGGCGTTCCATATGGAGGCGAGATTTGTTGATTTCAACTCAAAATATTATTAGAGACTGCCTAAAACTGGAGAACTATGGCAAAATTAGATGGCTACATTATGTTGAGCGGGAACTGACAAATTTAGGTCAAAAAGAATTATTCAAAGATCCAACAGCTTGCAAGGAATTTCTAGGGAAAAATTGGTGGATATTTTCACTAAGAGGGCCCAATACCTTAGAAGGTAGAGGAATTACACCAAACAATCGGTCCTTGTTTATCAATTAGTGCTTCCCCCCTGGTAGAGGGTGGCTATTCATATCTGGTGGATATACCGTTCCCGCAACATAAGCTCATTTTAACACGCTTTCGTTTGAACCTCCTTCCACAGATGTTGGGTTTTCCGTCAAAAAGCTTCAAACATACAGACTTATTACAGTGCCCTTGTGACGGGAAGTCCCCTCAGTCTGATCTTCATCTAATGTTTTTCTGCGGGTTTTATAAGAAAGAAAGAAAGGAATATATTGTCCCGATTTTAAAGCAGTTTAACCTGGTACAGTGTCGGGTTGCACTATATTTCTTAAAATCATTGCCCGATCCTCTAGTTTTCTATGCAGTGGCACGCTATTGGTGGGCGTGCATGGGCAAAAGGAAACAGTTGGGTCTTGATTTGGGATGATCCTTTTTATATTTTTTAGCTAACTTTTATATCTAATCAAATCTATATGGTTGCACCTATGTTGTTCTGTTTTTAAATTTGGATACCCAAAATGTACTCGGCTTTGATACTTAAATGAGGATGAACCCGGAAATGTAATGTTGATTATTGTATCGGGCCTGATTGTTTTGTTTTTATGTACTTTTATGATCTTAATTTATAAAGATCGAATAAAGTTTTTTAAAGTAAACGTAAAGAAATAGGACTAGTGCTTTTTCATGCTTGCTCTTTCCTTTGAATAAACCAATTCAAAATTGTGGCATCTGACTTCCTAGTTCCTGTTTCTACTCCATTTAGGTCATTCCTCTCAACTATGTATAAAAGCGGGTAAAGACCTGCACCCAGTGCATCACACTTTCCCTTGCCTAACTGTCTTCTTACTTCAGATATTTGTTTTTTCCATTCAATAATGCAGTGCTTTTAAACTGCAGTCCACCTTCAGCACAACTGCTCTCTAGAACAATGCACTTTGGGGATATATGTATGTGCTGTAACCACAAACTGCTATTCTGCTATTCATGTTCCACCTCATCATAACCTTTGAGGATAATTAACTAAGCCAATTAGGTGAAACCAGTTTAAGGGAGAAGCACACAAAGTGAAACAGTACACATAATCCTAAGGCTTTCAGACCCAAAGCAGGAGACAAAGGGGGAGATAAAAGATAATGAAGTAGGTGTACAAAAGGTTTTAGCATTTTCAAATCCTCTTATTTGGTAAATCAGGGGGATTTGGATGCCTAAACCCGTATTCATATGTATTAAGTCCATTGATCAAATTGGAAAACATTGGAAGGAGCGTCTTTAAGGCATCCCTTTCAAGTGCGGATTCATTATGGCATGGATTAATATTGTGCAACCAAAATCCGGTAGCAAAACATGAATATTTTAACTACTACACAAAGGTAATGGTGATCCATTCGCAAAGTTGAAGGGGTCCCCAGAGGAACAGTTAACTTTGTGAATGTTGACCAAAAATATTTTTAGGAGTAAGCACTGGTCCATGGGACAATTGCTTACTGCCCAAAAAATTTTGTGAAACTTTTCATTTTTTTAAAACGCATCCTATTTTCCTTTAAGTAAAATGAGGTGCATCTGAAAAACATATGATTGCTTTACTTAAAGGCAATCACAGATATAGTGGTCTGCTGCCCCAGTAGGCTACCAACCCTGTTATGGCAAAGGATCATAATATACCGAAATTTGCAACATACATCATTAATATCCATTAGGTAGGTAAGATTCTGTCTCACTTTGATTTGGATTTTTAAGAACCTACGTATTAGTCCATGTTTACTGGTCATAAAACAACTGGCTGCAATTTGTGGCCCACATTCTTTGTTCCAACTGCAGTTAGGAGAGTGAAGGAATCTTCAAGGTAAGTGGCTATACAGTCCTTGCTGTATACTAGAAGACTGAACCTGTTCAAGCAGCACTGGATAGCTGACACTGGTAAAATGCAGGAGTAGGTGGTCCTGCTGTACCTCCACACATCTTCATATTGTCCCTGTCCCTTTTGAATGCCCAAACTTCTTGACATTTTTCCAATAAACACCTGTTCAGACCTGAGCCATTCAACAAACATCCAGAACTTCCTATGTGGAATGTTTTGTCATATAGTTGGCATCATTGGGGTCTATCGTAAAAATCAATATTTAAAAATTTCAATAACACTGTGTGTCCAAAATCCTCCAAGTTGTTCCTCTGTAGCCTTTGGTCATGTGAAACATGTTTATATTATTTTAAGTTGAAATAGGATTATTATATATTTTTTTCAATACTGTCCACATTATATATTTTGGTCTGGTTAGTGATATGTTTTCAAGACCTAACACATTTCAAATCTGCATTGGACTACAAATTGTTCAAGCAGCCCATCCATCCGTTTTTTTCAGTGGGCTACCTTACGAGGCATATGTTTGCTCAGATATGAGTCCTGAAGTTTTCTGTGCCCTGTAGTCACGATCTGTGCCTGATAAATATAGATCAGTGATAGCTTGTGTTCCAGTAATAGGAGACCATAATGCTAAGTTTTTTAGGATAGCCAGTGACATTTTAAAAAAACGTTAGAGGTGACTTGTTTTTGTATTGCCCAGCTTAGTAATGATGCAGTGAGCAAAAATGACATGAAATATGGCCCAGAGGGAGTAGCAGTGGCTTGTTTCAGGCCACCACTGTTTAGGTCTGGCTTGACAACTTTACCTGTGTGAGAGTTCTCTTCTGTATAATAGATGAAGAATAGACTTGGAGTCAGCCCCATTCATCCTCCTGTTTGTTTCGTGCAGAGTTTTAAAACTTTGTAAGTCACATCTTCAATCCAATCTTAGATTAGCTATATGGAGTCCTGAAAAAAGTAACATGGAATCCCATACTAAAGAGAAAAAATCTATGACATTCATGCTAACAAATTTAAACTGAGGTATCTCATAGTAAAGAGACTTGACGACCAGTTAATACATTTTGCTTGTGTCTAGAATTTGATTCAGCCTGTGCAACGTTTCGACTACTTATATATGTATTCAAATTCACTTTTCATTGTGAGCCACACCTTGGCACTACACACATATAATTGCACATTTGAATTATGTTACAAAGTTATGTTTAAATGTACTATTGAGTAAAATAAGATACCTGAAAGTGTGCTAGAAAAAAAGAGCCCTATTGAAGAAAGAGTGCCATCACAGTTTTTATGAAACACAGATGGTTTGAGATCAGTATAAGAGGAAGGGGGAGTGTATTACCTCCCTAGGTGCTTACACTGCAAAATGGCAACTTCCAGTATTTTCCTTTCTTTAGTGGGGAACAGTAAGTTCTGCAGTGACCATAGAGCAAATTAGCCTAGAAGGGTGGTAAGGTTGGACTGTATCTTGATTATTACTGGGGCCAACCTTATAGAAGGAGTGATGAACAAGGCAAATGGCTTTAAAAAGAATCCTTCAGGTAGCTAGTGAAGCTGAATTCTGAACAAAAAGAGATAAATGTGTCTCTGAAGACCAAAAATGATCAGCATGACCCCTTTTGACCAAATCTCATTAGAGCAACCAAAGATGAGGACAGGGGTCTTCTCAATATCATACTTTAAGACATTGTCTCACATGCGGAAAGCCAGTGGTGTAAGACAGTTGTTGAATTTCTCATAATTCTGCTTTACTGGATCGACTAAGCAGATGATTAATTGATTGTCATCCATGTAGGTCATAAACAGGAAGCCATATGTCCTAATGAGGTGAGCCAGAGGCGTGATGTGGGTATTAATCAAGTTTTGCATCAAAGAAGGGATGTCTGTGAGGCACTAATTTAGTTCTCGAGTAATGATAAGCAATCTTCACAGGTTTGACCTTGATGGTAAGAGTCCAGTTGAGGTTAGGATCCCCAATCTCAATACCATAGGGCTGGGACAATAAAATGTCATGGGAGATGGTGTCAAATGCGGTAGAAATATAAAGGAGAAACAAAAGAGCTCTGCTGCCTTCCTCAAGCACCCAGCGTGCTACATTCACTACTGATATCAAAGCTGATTTTAAACAGTAGAATGGTCTAAAACTAGAATAAGGTGTATCTAGAATGAAATTCCATTCAACAGAAGCAGTGATGATTAGTTTTACTTCTTTACTAGCGGAAACCACTGTATGTTTTCAGGACAGTAATACTTGCGTGGCTAAAAAAGAGATATTATAAATGACACCGATTCCAGGACAGAACCTGTCTAACCCCAGATTTAATATCAAATCAAAACATATTTCACAATGCAATTCTAATTTGGTGGATTGGATTAATCCTTTAGCAATATCACATGTGAAAAAAGCAAACTGTGTTTGACTGGAGATAGAACAATCAAGCTAATGTCTACCAATGCAACACAATAAAACTGGATAACCTCTGAAAGAGAGATCAAATCTGCTCAGGATTCACAGAGCTTGTTTATATTAGTATCCGGCAAGCAGTCAACGATATGGAAGATCTCCTTAGTATAACTATAGGATGAAGACATGTATTTCCAATGCAGGTCCCCTAGGGTGATTGTAATATTTATGTTATAGCTCTGAAGAGACACTAAACACCTATGCTTTTAAATTAACATTTTAGTACTTTCTCAAACTACACTATAGTCTTTTTTACATTCAAACATAGTGGCCACGAGTTTCATAGAAAACCGGGGTGCTAAATGACGAGAACGTGTACTGTGAATTGGCTTTAGATTTGCATTACCTTGAAGAGATTCAGTCAGTTATGCTTTAAGAGTGATGTTCAAAGCCTGTATTTATGTATGATGTGGGATGGAGAAGAATCAGTCAAGAGTGTTGCAGACAGCATCAAGATAAATTGTTCACTCAGGCTCTGGTAAAAACAGTCTGCTGTTGAGATGCAGTCTTAGTTTTGTGTTTTAGCAACCAATTGAAGTTAATCAGTTAGTAGACCAAGGAAGGGAAAGGATAACCAACACGTGTAGGTTAGATGGTGAATAAAAAAATAAGATCTACTGTGTGTAGCTTCTCATCAGTTGGGCTATAAAAAAAATAAGTCTATTAAAGGGTGGAAAAATATCTGTCAGCTCCTGCACAAATGATAAAGACATCAAAGCAGCCCATGTTTTAGTAACCTGAGCTATTTAAAAAAAATAATAAGAACAATTCCATTTGGAACAGTATGAGGGGAAACAGGGTGGGTTTCTTGGTCTACTACCCTTGAGGCTGCCACCATGATTCTTAAGTCCACATTTGTAAGTCAGTTACTACCTCATTTCACGTGTTGGTAACTGCACAACGGTTTGTGAGTAGAACTGCAGCTGCAAACCATTGAAGTATTGCACTTCAAGGTGAAATTGGGAAAGAATGTTGCTATTGTTCTGCTTCCAAATTTGTTTTAGTCCATAAAGTCCCATTTTCTGACTGTTGCAAATTCTAAAGTAGCTTTTGTACAATACAAAAATACATTTTGAAAACCAAGTGATTTTTTTAGTTCAGTGGGTTTACCATCGCAAAATCCTTTACATCTGGCTTGCTGTATGATTTGAAATTAGAACATACATTTTGTCAATTTTGTTGTGGATGTCCATGTGCAAAGAATACCTGTGAAATGCTGTGGGAAGATGCATTTCTCTCTTGAGTTGCACCTAGGAACCTGGGTCAAAGAGATTAAATATCAATGTACCATATGTGTTACATTTATTGTTATTAATGATGTCATATGTTCATAACAATAAAGAGTACTTCTGGGATTCTATTAATCCTGAATTTGGAAGAGATTTTGCTGCTAATGTCTCTATGATTTGAATTCATTCAGAAATATTTTGGCCATGAGTGTGCAATATTTATGGACATTTCGGAGACAGTTACACCAACAGTAGAGAAAAATACAACTCACACAGTAAATGTTTTTTTTTTTTCAATCAGGCCCTAGTAGTTTGTCCCCATTGCCAGACATGCATTTATTACCATGCTCAGTTCATGGAATGAGCCAGTTTAAAACAAGGAACTCCCGATCAGGTCTACAGAAGAATACAAGGAGGGTTGTGTTGTTGCAACTGCTGTTGTCTTGATGGATTTCAATGTTTTCATATGTGTTCCAATAATGTTTATTATCTTCTTCCACAGAATGCCCTGAGCACCAACATTTTTCAGGTTGTGGGGCTCATTGTCAAAAAAGCTGTGAAAATCGAAATAAGAATAGGCCATGTAACAGGATGTGCGTCCCTGGCTGTGTTTGTGATGACAAGTACATTCTGGAGCATAAGGATTCTCACAACTGTGTCCTGAAACAGGATTGTGAATCCTGTCCAGAAAATACCTATTTCAGTCTCTGTGATAAGCAATGCCAGAGAACTTGCAAGAACTACAAACAAGAACATATTGCCTGCCCCTATATATGTGCTCCTGGGTGTGTTTGTGCGAAAGGATTTGTCTTGCATAATGACAAGTGCATTCCCACAAGTGAGTGTGAGTAGACAATAATCCTACAGAGAGCTCGGTTAGTGGAAGAAGGAAGCACATTACCCCTGATTGTTTATGTTTCTGAGAGCAAAAGCCAAGCTACACAACTAGCACTCTATGTTTCACGTTCATGTAGTCTCTCTATCAGCTTCTTCTGTACATATACCTCCCTAGAGCTGGTGCGACCACTACCGCCATATTGGAAATCGCCAGGGCTTGACCCAAATTTGGAGTGTCAGTCCTTTTAACTGGGTGCACTGTGTTATAAGCAAGAGGGGTAAATGCAGGATGTGGTAAACACCTTCTGGTTAAGATTTGCCATGCAATATCCATACAATGGGAACTCAGTATTTACAGCAGAGACTATGACATGATTCTTGTTATTTTCTCCTGATAGATTTTATTAGGATTTTCTTGTTGAAATCTGCAATGGGAAAATTGTGGGACTGTAGGAAAAAGCACACTCTGGATTAAATACCTTATGTGGTAATAGCCACACTGCTCACAATGCTGATTCCTGTGCAAACCTGTTTGGTACATGGATTATAATCTACCCCACTAGTAATACATGTGTCTACCACTATCAGCACCATCTGTGTCTTACACCAATTTATTATGCATCATCTGCTTCCCTTTGGATAGGTGGCCATTTTCAATGTTTAATCATTTCAACAGAATAGAGATTGCTCCCTCTATCATCTCCAGGCACCCAGAACTGTTGCTAGCAATCCAGATGTAGGTGGTTCCCTGCTAATAGTTTGCACCTATATTGTTTTAATTGTTATTCTTTTTAATCAAATTACTTGAATGGAATTTGCCTTTAATACTGACAGTTCGATTAATTTAAATCAATTGGGTGTTCCGAAAACCCATACAATGTCCACTTTGACCCTAAATTTCTCCCTGCCCTCAATTTGGTTAGAGCCCCAATAAAAGTGTATTATTAACTTTGAAGTTGTTTACGTTTCAACGTGTTCTTCCAAACTCGAGCCCATTCACTATACTAACAATTTTATTGTCCAGCTAAATTATTTGAATGCATTATATTTAAAATAATCGTATATCAACGTTCCGAAGTATTGGTAACAGTAGACAAATATAAGTTACAGACAAGAAACTGGTCAACACAGCAGTATGGCCTCTACACCCACCTATAGGGGGCATCAAGATTTACAAGATTGACTTTAGGGGCCAAATGTACGACAGCTTTTAGAGGTAAAAAACTGAGAATCAGGCTATTTGCGACCGCTAAAACGGGTATCAGCATGTACCAACCCTTTTTTGCAATTCGGTAACCTATTACTGACTTGCAAAATAGGGTTTGTGAGTTGGTATTAGGATGGGACCTACGAAGGGCATCCCTTACTCATAGCCAGTCACAGGGACATGTATGAATGTTCTGCGACCGGAATGCGGTCGCAAAACATTCATATATTACTGACTCAGAGAAAGAGGTGGTAACCCATTTGTAAAGGGGTCCCCGAGACACCCCTTCCCCTTTGTAAATATGGGTGCCAAACTATTTTAAGAGCAGACAGTGGTACCAGCGGGCACCGCCTACCCTAAAAAATGATAAGGTAGCTTCTAATTTTTATTTTTGAAATGCTTCCCGTTTTTCTTTAAGGAAAACGGGCTGGATTTGAAAAAAAATGCTTCATTTAAAAATCAATCCCAGGCATGCTGATCTCCTGACCCCAGCTGGCCACAATCCCTGTAATTACATGACATTCTTAATGGGTCTTAAATTGCTACCTGCTTCATGAATACTGATGAGGCAGATCAATTGCGACCGCATTGGGAATCACAAAATGTGTCTGAGACACATTAGTACATTTTATTTTGCGAGTCCCTAATTGTAAGTCGCAAAAAAATCATAATTAGAAGCTCCCAAAATGAAATGGTCGTACATCTGGCCCTATAGTACACTTCATTTTGCGAGTCTCTACTTGAGAGTCTCAAAAAATCGCAAATAGGAACTCACAAATGTATTGGTCATACATCTAGCTCTAGGTAACCATACAAACTTAGCAATCTTGTTCACATGAGAATCCCTCCTAATGAGAAAATTATGCCAAAATCCACATTAATCCACTTTTGAATGTTCAAATGGCATGCGTTTATTACCAGAATTTGTAAACATTTCATCTGCTTCAAAGCACTAACAAAAATATAGATTGCATATTAATCAAGATGTCTAAAATATTCTCGTTGTAATGTTCCTCAGATTTAAATGAGCTTCTTACAGCCATCAATAAAATAATGCTTGTCCAGAAGCTGCAGAGAAATGGGTCAGGAAAAATATGCAAGGGATATTATTACACCAGCAAAATTAGTGTCGTCATTCGCTATATGTGGCATCCCTTACTGTCATCCCCCAACTTGAACGTAAGGGGCGTGGCCTGCTGGACCAGCTCATCAAGAGTGTGAACTCAGTGAAAAGCGGCTATGGGTGCACCGATGACACACACCTCAACTCTCCTGATTGGTTCTCATGTTTAACTATTACTGTTGTTTGGAAAAGTGTGTTTATGAAATTTAGGGCCTCATTTATGTTTTTTTTGCTGTAGGGCAGTGCAGCACGCCTTCCTGCTGCACTGCCCTATGGCAAAAGAAAAGAGCAGGAGTGTGCTGTATCTGCTAGATATGGCGCATTCCTGTCCTTTTTCCCTGTGCCAGTGTTCATTGGGCTGCTGTGCGCCAACGTTGGCACCTTTGCACCATGGTGCACGGGTGCCTGCATTGAGGGGATGATTATTTTTGTGCTGGAAGGTTTCCCTTCCTGCACAAAAACTATCATAAGAGGCAGCACACATAGAAAGAGGAAAAACGAGGAGAAATAAAGATATTTCTCCTCATTGTGCCCCCCCTTACACCATAAGTTTATGGCGCTGCCTCAGACTTACGATTTCTCGCAAATTCGGGGCAGTTTCAAAAAGCCATGGATGTTGCTGGTAACGCCCCCAGCAACACCCATGGAATGCCCCTTTCACGCAGTTTTCTGAGTGAAAGGGGCACATATTTATAAGACCATGAAAAGCCATGTAACAGGGCTTTATTTGGCCTTATAAATATGCAGTGGCACATTGGGGGTACCGGAACATCAAAAAAGTGACGTTCTGTCGGCGCAATAGTGCCGGTAGGGCCTCTTGAGGCCCTCAGTCTCTGTCACTACTAACTAGGAGAATACAATAGTCTGTGTTAATTCAATCTCATGCACACCTTAGCAGACTTTTTTTTATTGAGGAGTGATGTGATCTTGTCCTGTGATTGGAAAAGCAGAACAATTATGGACATGTGCCATTTATGGAAATAAACACTACAAAAACAAAAGTCATGATCATAACTCACTGTCTTCAGAAACAAATGATGTTCACGATCAACAACACGAGGTTGGAAGTGGTGAGCAGCTACAAATATCTTGGGATACATCTGGATAGAAGGTTATCCTTTCTAAAGCAGAATGAGGCCATACAAAAAAAGGGAAATACCCTAATATTTGCATTCTGTAGTCTATCAAAAACCGTAAAATGCCCACTGTTCACCCCACTACCAGCAGTCATCAAAGCCAAACTCCTACCAACTGTAGCCTATGGAAGTATAGTCCAGCATGGAAATAATGCCGAGATTCTGGATAGCTCCAGACACGTGTGTACAAAAGAGTTTTTTCCTTGCCGGGTGACTCCTCACCGGCCCAGGTCCGATTAGAGTTTGGGCTGCAACAACAACAATTATACAGAAGGTACGAGGCGATAAAAACTTGGTATAAAATCTGGCTTAATCGTGGGCTCAAGATCAATAATGCGCTCTGGAACAAGGTGACCCTCAGTCTGCCCACGCAAAGTATTTACAGGATTCGCTAAAAATCACCAGGATGGCTGACCTCTGGCAGTGGAACTTACCTCTGGCTTCGTTTCAGCTTATCATAAAGAAGGCGGTAAAAAAGCACTCGCTCATAGAAGATAAAGCAACGCTCAGTAAGCGAGCCCACGCATGTATGGTATTGCATTCTTACACAAAATCAGAGCCAGCTGCATACCTGGGTCTCCCCTTTTCCCCCCTACTTAAAAACTAAGTTTTTAGCGCTACGTATGGGGAAGTGGCCCTCCAATGCAGACCTGCCCCGCTGGAAGTACCAGGGCTCTAAAGCATGTCCTCTTTGTGGGTCACCCACACAGGACTTTATTCATCTAATATGCATCTGCCCAGCCTTAGGTTAACAACGCCGTAAATTGCTGAAGAGACAGTTCAATGAAAAAGGCATCCGCTCCTGCAGAACTGCCATATTAAAATGCCTTGACTCGAATGACCCGCAACTTAGTTGCCACTTAACAACATTTTTAATCAACTGTAAGAAAGTCTTGACATTGGTCACGGAGTCGCTACAGTGCTCATTGGCTGTCTCTTTTAACATTGACTGTACTGTAAAAAAGAGAAATTGTATTAATTTTAACGCAACGTACAAATAAGGAGGTGTATCCCCGACTTATATCAAATTGTAACTATGAATTTTATCATGTATATATTTCTGTGCGCTTTTAACGGTACAATGTATCTGGTGTTTTAGAACATTGTTTTGGTTTTATTTAACTAAACATTAAAATTTCACAATACAATACATGTGCCATTTATTGGTTCATAAACCATGCTTGAGTCATCTGTAGCTTTGCTGACAGAAAATTACCATTAGAGAAACACTTGTTTCCATTGAGACCATGGACAATGATTTAGCAAAATGCTAGGAGAATTGGAATTGGAAGTGACAGAGCATGCCCATTAACCCATTCCAGTGCGGGATTTGACATTATATAATCTTTGACCTTGGTAGCAAAACAGGAAGGAATGTCACACATCATTGACCCTGGTGACATTAACAAAAGTGGCAATTAAGAAATTTAAAATAAACCTCACTAGGGGACAATGGAAAATTAAATAGTATACTAATGTAAATAAAAGTGCATTATTGGATAAACAGCAGTGGTCATATACTAGGGGCACAACCACGAACAGCGATTGACAGAGACCAGGAGATCAGTAATCATAGGTCAGCTACAATCCTCATCCTCTTAAACTAGTTTAAAATGCTCAGGTACACACTCAAATTTCCCGGCTCAGACATCTTGCCTTGCTATAGACATAGACATAGCCTCAAAGACCAAAATACAGACCAAGTCCAGTTAGAATTTTCACATGGCAACCCAAAAACAATGGATGCCCAGAAATAACCTAATATGCATGTTCTGACTCTTCAAAACATATTTGTTCAACAAAGCTTGATCCTGGATGGTACAAGTCTGTACTCTCTGTATACCTGACCAATTTGCACACAGGATGTTCCTACTGAGTCCCATGCATCCTCTAGTAGTTGAATTCAAAGGGACAGGGTCGATTGGAGTTTCGAACGTTCTTTACATATGAACAACGACTATTGTACACATATGAAACTGTGGATCCCTCAATTCCTTAGAGAGAATTTGGGAAGCACAGGGATAGAAGTAGTGTGGGATGCATTGAAAGCAGCAATACGAGGAGAAACATTTAGGTTTTCACTATCTAAGAATAAAGAAAAACGCCAACTATTAAGCGATAAACAAAAGTGCCTGGCGAGGGCAGAAGAAGAATTGATAACAGTAATACAAGGTGGGGGAGATCCTACAGACTCGCTTGCAAAAATAATGGCAGCCAAATCATCCCTTATGGAGATAATAGCAAAAAAAGACGCAGAGAGACTAATTGCATGGAGGCAGGAAGCTTATGAATGTAGCGAACAGGTTGGCCACCACTTAGCGATTAAGGCAAGACGGAAAGCTACACGGAATTCAATTGCAGCTATAAATGATACTCCACTGACCCAGAAGGGATTCGCAAGGTATTTTATCGATATTATCAGGAATTATATTGCGAGACTAATCCTGATAACCTGAGAGATATCAAGGTTTATCTTGATCAATTTCCTGCTGCACGATTATCTCAGGATGAACAGATGCAAATGGAAGTGGCCCCTCAATGGACTGATATTTTATTATGCAGTAATAGTCTCCTTAGTGGCAAAGCCACTGGCTTAGATAGTATCCCAATGGAATTCTATAAGAAATCCTCAACTGAATTAAAGGGAAGTATGCAACAGCTAATCGAGCATGTATGTAAAGGAGGGAGGCCTCCTGAATCATGGACACAAGCAAAAATAATCGTTTTTCTTAAGAAGAACAAAACAGCTCTAGAACCTGCCTCTTATCGCCCGATTACCTTGATAAATGCCAACAGCAAGATTTATTCCAAAATCTTAGCTGCTCGTCTGTCGGGGGTTATTCATAAAATTGTTTCACCAAGACAACATGGCTTTATTCCGGGGCGTGGTACTATAGACCACATTAGAAGGGCTATAGCCACTTTTTGATGCCGCTAACATCACAAAGGATCCTATTGTGTTAATCTTGCTGGATGCGGAAAAGGCCTTTGACAGGGTCTCCTGGCTTTTTTTATGGGAGACCCTGGCAAGGGCCGGAATTGGCCCAAAACTTATACAAGCATTTAAGATGCTTTATTTTCAACCTACAGCGAAGCTTTATATAAATGGGGAATTGACAGATTCATTTAATATAACAAGAGGTACACGACAAGGATGTCCGAGCTCGCCGCTTCTGTTTGCCTTATACATAGACCCTTTCTTACAACAACTGGAGGCTAATCCAAACATCAGCCCTATTATTTCTCAAGGCTGGGAAACTAAAATATTGGCCTATGCCGATGATGTAGCTATACTGACTGCTAACCCGGAAACAACTATGAGTGAGATTGAGATAGAGGCGGCGAGATTCGGTCGACATTCCGGATACTCTCTTAATAGCTCTAAAACACAAATTTTATGTAAAAATATAGATATGAATAATGACATTAGGCAGGTTGATAAGGCCACATATCTTGGAGTTAATATTATGACAAATATAGAGGATATTGTTGAAGATAATATTGATCCCTTGATAGCTAAAACTAAAGTTGAGTTAAATAGGTTGCACAATTTACATTTGTCAATTATAGGAAGATGCAATATAATAAAAATGCTTTTTTTCCCTAAATTTTTATATTATTTAAGAGCAATACCATTAGAATTTAGTATTAATTGTTTGAAGAAAATCGAAGATCTGTTTTCACGATTTATTTGGGCATATGAAAAGCCAAGAAGAGCTTATAAGTATTTAACTTTGCCAAAAGAAAGGGGTGGACTTGCGCTTCCAAATATAAGATTATATTATTGGATTATTACTCTTTTGAGTAATTTAACCCTCATTGGAGAAAACCAAGAGAAAGAACTCTAGAGGATATACCAACACCGATCGAACTTTTAATGGGTGAAAAAGCATGGGGATGGGCGTGGAGATTCCTGAATGACTGTCATTACAAGAAGGTACGCTTTAAGACACTGGCTGGTGGATTTAAGGTTTTTAAATCAATTCGTAAAATGCTTGGATTAGGCAGGTTAAACTTTTATACACCAATCGGCAATAATCATAATTTGCCAGAAGTTTTTAGAGACCCTATAGCTAAAAATTGGCAGGAAAAAGGCCTATCCAAACTGGGGGATTTCTACTCAATAACAGGCATAGTTTCGTTTGAAAATTTGAGGGAAAAGTATGATTTAGACAGGAGGCATTTTTTTAAATACCTTCAAATCCGGGACTTCTTAAGTAAAAAGTGTGGAGGCTCGAGTGGTTTTGGTAATAATTATATTATAGACAATCTGAGAAAGATTGAACCACCACCTATTAGAGCTATTTATAAGTTATTCAATCAACTAATGCCAGATGATTTAGAAGTTCGTGCAAGAAAGTGGAAAGAAGAAATAGGAATCTCTGAAGAATTATTCAATCACTCAATAGAACTAGCGCAAAAGATTTTAATCCCGGCCTGACTCCAGGCCCAGTACTATAAATCTTGTTCTTCACTTTATTATATCCCAAAGAAAATAGCAAAATGGGGGACAGGGAGAGGGACTTTATGTCCTAGATGTTCATTATATCAGGCGAATTTAAACCATATGTTTGCTACATGTAGTGGTTTAAATAACTTAAAACAAGAGATTTCAACTTTTTTTAGGGAAGTGCTTGGAAATGATATTGTCCTCTCTCCATCTTTGATTGGATTAGGGGTGGACTCAAGTCTACAAGGGAAACCGGGAGAAAAATTGCTGTTTATCGGTATGGCAATACTACGATTATGCCTAGCTTCTGCTTGGCTGGATCCTTCCCCCCCAACTTTTTATCAATGGTTGTCACGCCTGACGGCTAATTATAACTTTGAGAAAGCTATTTATGAGAAAAGAGGAACACAGGCTTGGATGAAAGGGCTAAAAATCTGGGAACCAATGACTAAATGGTTTGAAAGATAGAGGATTTTCTTAGAAGATAAGGGATGCTGCACAACTCCTGCATGGTGGATGGGGGGTGGTAGTGGGTGGATTAAAAAAAAAAAATTATAATTTTGCATGATGTTGATCTTTATTTGCAATTTATTGTTCTCTTGTTTTCTTCTCTTTTTTCTCTTACTTCGTCTTTTCTTTTATTATGTAAGTGTTAAATTGGTATGTTATGACGAATATTGATATTGGTATTTATGACATCATGCAATAATAAAAAAAAAGATCATATTTTAGCATAGAAATTATGCTGTTTTTATTCCGTTTACAGCCCTGAAGAAGTTCCATAATCATAAGGACCAAATCATGTTGTCTGTTTTGTTGTCTCATTAATTAAGAATAAAGAAAGAATACTGGAAAAAAAAAAAAGGAAAATTAAATAGTATACTAATGTAAATAAAAGTGCCTTATTGACTAAACGGTCATATACTAGGGGCACAACCACGAACAGCGATTGACAGAGACCAGGAGATCAGTAATCATAGGTCAGCTACAATCCTCATCCTCTTAAACTAGTTTAAAATGCTCAGGTACACACTCAAATTTCCCGGCTCAGACATCTTGCCTTGCTATAGGCATAGACTTAGCCTCAAAGACCAAAATACAGACCAAGTCCAGTTAGAATTTTCACATGGCAACCCAAAAACAATGGATGCCCAGAAATAACCTAATATGCATGTTCTGACTCTTCAAAACATATTTGTTCAACAAAGCTTTATCCTGGATGGTACAAGTCTGTACTCTCTGTATACCTGACCAATTTGCACACAGGATGTTCCTACTGAGTCCCATGCACAAGTATGCACATGAATGTATCTGTGTGCACCTAGCCACTGCTTGCTTGTGTGCCCGGCCATGTGTGCATGTAGACGCCTCTCACAAATGTACATCTAGCCATGGTCCTATTGCACATTTCCCACCAGTGTGTAGGTTCTGCCTCCTTCTAGTGTGTGTGCCCTTAAGATGTACTGTCATCTGTGTGGACCAAGCCACATCTCACCTGTGTGCTCCCATCTCCTCACACCAAACCATGTCAGCTACTCAGACCTAAAGTGAGCAAATTGAGCTTTCCATGGACATCCAGTATACACCTAAATACACTCTCATTTGCTCGAATGTAGCTTTCTTTCAGCTTTGGAAACCTAACCTCCTATCTTATGTGGACCTTTAGCCATTATTAGCTGAGTGGATATGGGCCACTATTTGTACCTAGCTCCTTCACCTGAGTGTATTTAACCTTGTCGTGTAGTTCCTAGGAATCCCCAGGACCTGCGCGTTTTGGATGACCTAAACTGACGGCTTGGTGTCCCAACCGCTTCCGGACACCCCCACAGGATATGTCAGCCGTTACACCAGCTAGCTCTACAGTGCCACTACCATCCCCTGTATCTTACAGTGATGTAGGTAGTCTCTGGCAACCACTGAACATGACAACCCTGATTCCTCAGGGATCGTGGAAAACAGTACAGTACTTTTTACTCAGACACTTGTGCTTGCTTTTTCTCAGAAAATACACAGGATGGCACTTAGGACATTTCCAAAAGTATTTATTGGCCCAGCGTCAGTCTAGTGCAAAACATACTTGCTGCGACAATCAGGAGACAGAAGCTTACGAAAGAGATTGCTAGTACCAATATAGTAAATAGTAGATCCATTTCTACCATAGTGCTAATAGGATGAACATAAGCAGTTCAGATAAAAACAGTAGCACTTGCATATTCCTAAAATGCGCGCCCTAAGTAATTTGTCTAAATGTACCTAGCCTAGATCAGTATGTGTAGCATATATATGCGTATATGTATGTATGTAGCCAAGAAACCCCTAGGGAAGGTATGTCAGACCGCTGCGTGTCGAAGATTCAGCATGCAGGACCCCGTGCCAGCTTGGAAGGAATTCTCCTCTAATTTGCAAGGGGGGAATAAGGGTCTTATATACTAGAGTGGTCACTCCAGGGTTTCTTCTAGAATCCATGTGTTTTGAAAACAATCATAAATGTTTTGAAAACAATCATAAATGTTTTTCCAAACAAATGCGATCATGCACAGCTGGCTGTTGTCCAAGGATGAAAAAAGTGGTGACCCGTATACAGAATAATTATACCGTTCCTGAGGACATGTTTATGTACGTCAGGTACATGGATTATGATATAATACTGAGAGCCTGGTGTTGAAGAGACAGGCGCAAGCTACAAGGTAAAAGGTCACCTGTTTCGAATCATTATTGTTGTGTGGATGGGGCATATATATGTAAAAAGGGGCATGCATAACAGGACTAGCCTAAAGGACATGACACCCACTCCTCATCAAAAGGTCAACAGAGTCAGCTAAATAATGATAAAGCTAAGGCCATTAAAAAACATAAAATCATTTATCATAAAAATACTAAAAGCACTTTAAAAGCCTGTAACATATGTTCATAAAAAAGTCATTTCCCCCTAAAAAGCATTCAAAAAGGTCCTCTAAACTCGTATATGTGGTTATTATTACACCGAGCACCTTGAAAGCCAGTGAGCTCAGTTAGAGCAGAGAAGGAGAAAAAGAAAACAAAGTCATTTACGACCTTCAATTTTTGTAAATGGTTAAAAAATGCCAAATAGTTCCCAGCACAGGAAAGGGCAGATTGTTTATGACTCCTGTGCCAAACGCCCAATATCGCTGAACATCGTATCCGCAGGTGACAATCCCTCCAGAACTTCCAGTATCATGTCGAGTGAGCAAAAATGGTCATCTCTGGTTACACAGCAGCAGCCGGGGAAGAATTAGATGCCTGCACGCAGGGCCGGACTGGCCGTTGCGGGCACCGGGCGTTTCCCCGGTAGGCCGCCAGGGAGGGGGCCGGTTTTAGGCCCTGGGGGGCCGTTTTTGTTACTGGCGGCCGGCAATATCGGCCCCCTGTAACAAAAACGGCTGAAATCGGCCGTATCAAACAGCTCGACCGCACCCCCCTTCTCACCCCCAGGGGGGCCGGCCGAGCTGTTTGCCAGGGCCGGTTTCGTTTCCCAGTCCGGCCCTGCCTGCACGGCTGGAACCGGTGTCTGTACCTCTGGAGCAGAGACAATTTCCCTTCCAACAGAAGCGGAAGCATCCCTTGGAGGCTCTAGAAATGCCGTCACCTAGCTCCAGACATCTAGCACCCATTAATATATGATCAGAAGACCTTCCCTAACATGGTTGCAGTTATGTCTTCCCCACCTCTGTGCACATATTTCTGTCTCACTTATATAGATCAGGCCCTCTCACCTCTTTGTATGTAGATTAATTTGAAATTGTGGGCACCCTACCATCACTCACAACTTCATACTGTGTGCACCTCTTATGTGCACACTTTCATACATACCTGCTCATAATATGGTCACATGTGCACATTCTGAATAGTACACACACCCACATACTAAACATATCATTGGCCAGCTACAATCCTCATCCTCTTAAAACTAGGTTAAAATGCCCAGGTACACACTCAAATATTCTGGCTCAGACATCAGTACCTTACTAGAGACATAATCATTGCCTCAAAGACCAAAATACAGTCTAAGTCCAGTCAGAATTTTCACATGCCAACCCAAAACCAGTGGATGCCCAGGAATAACCTAATATGCATGTCCTGACTCTTTAAAACATATTTGCTCAACAAAGCTTGATCCTGGGTGGTACAATCTGTAATCTCTGTATACCTGACAAATTTGCACACAGGATGTTCCTACTGAGTCCCATGCACAAATATGCACATGAATATACCTGTCTGCACCTAGCCACTGCTTGCTTGTGTGCCCGCCCATGTTTGCATGTTGACACCTCATAAATAAATGTACACCTAGCTATGGTCCTTTGCACGTTTCTAACCAGTGTGTAGGTTCTGTCTCCTTCTTGTGTGTGTGCCCTTAGGAAGCACTGTCATCTCTGTGGTCCAAGCTACATCTTTCCTGTGTGCTCCAATCTCCTAACCCAAACCACTTCAACTACTCAGACTTAAAATGAGCAAATTGAGCTTTTCATGGTCATCCAATGTACACATAAATACACCCTCATTTGTGCACATGTAGTTTTCTTTCACCTTTGGAAACCTAACGTCCTATCTTATGTGGACTTTTAGCCATTATTACCTGTGTGGATATGGTCCATCTAACTTATTTCGAGCAATCTCTTTTCAACCTATTTGTACCTAGCTCCTTCACCTGAGTGCAGTTAACCTTTCATCTGTTTACATCCAAGGCCCATATATCGGTGCACCTAGCCCAAGACATTACACTGTGCCCCATCACCTTTAGAGAGAGGGAGGTCAAGTGGTTTCCTAGACATAGAAAACATGAAATAAAAATAAACTACGAACGAGAGTAGTGCGGGTCATGACAGCAGGTTACATTTCATACAACAACTTCGTATTGCATATTATTTTCACATGGTAAAGAGAAAAAAAATATAGTATGTATAAGATATTTTTGCATTTCAAATGGACATGCATTTGTAATTAAGCCAAAGGAAGTGAAAAGCTAATGTGGCAAAAATGGTGTGTGGCAGAACATACATAGGGGCCGATTCCGATCTCGGTCGGAGGCGCACCCAATACCATTCGGTCGGGAAAAAAGCCATGCGAAAGCCTGTTTCCCGACCGAACCGTACGCGAGTCCGGCCGAGCGAGTACGATGCGAGTCGCCGACCGACTCGTCCGGGCGTCCCGACAGCTCCGACCGACTCGCTCGGACTCGAACCGCTCCGACCGACTCGCTCGGACCCGATTCGCACCGCGCAATGGAGACGTTTTCCGGCCGGGTAAGTACGATGCGCACCTCGACCGCTCCGACCGACTCGCGCCGTCCGACTCGAACTCGCTGTCGGAGCCGTACTTTGGGGGTCCGTGTCGGACCCCTGTACAGCGTACCCGTGCGAGGCGCACACAGGGGGACCCAAGGGTCCCCCTACCTGTGCGTGTACGCCGCGGAGCGCTTCGCGGCGTACTCGCTGTAGAGGGCGCCCTTGTCCGCCTCGCACCCATTGAGGCAATGGGAGCCCGCGTACGCGTTGTACGACCGGCTCCCATTGAGTTCAATGGGAGTCCGACCGACTCGTGTCCGATAACATACGGACGCATCGTACTCGTTCGGTCGGACTGCACGGGTCCGATTCGGTCGGAAATCTCTCCGGGTCCGGCTCGGTCGGAGAGATTTCCGGCCCGAATCGGAATCGACCCCATAATATCTAATCCCATCACACAATTCTGATTAAAGATGCCAATGCAACATGGTGGTGTTTTAAAAATATATATATATATATTTTTTTTTAGGCACTCTTTTTTTCCCGATGGAATAGAGTGTAAAAATGGTACCTAATAAAAGAAACACAACAATAACTTTGTACACAACGTAATGGGATTTTAAAACACCTTTGTGGGGGATTGATCAGTATTCAGAAGGATTTTGTGAAAAGTTAAAAGCAAATAGTGTAATTTAAGCACATTTAAGCCATGACTGTGAGTGCCCCTGTATAGTGTAATATTTATTGCACCTAACAAATACTGATACTCTAGGGTTCATTATTTAACAGTGCGATGTAGCAGTGCCGGGCTATCCGAGGCCCATTTTACTTACCTGGGCGCTTATATACAAGCCGCTTGGCCTCTTTTGCGTCATTTTTAACATGGGAAAGTGACGTACGGGTGGCGCAGGGGCTTGTAAATAAGGCCCCTGCTTCTTAGGCGGCTGGCTGTGGTGAGACTCGGTCCCCCAGCTGGTGCGGGAAGCAGGAACAGCCCTCCTGGTGCCATAAAGGCACTCCATTACTCTGCAGCGCGGTTGTGTAGCGCCAGGCTGTCCGAGGTTCATTTTACTTACCTGCTTCTTCGTCAGCTGACTAGGGTGGGACTCGGTCCCCCAGCATTCAAGGCAGCGCAGGAGGCAGGTAAAGCCCTCCCATTGCTATAAAGGCACTCCATTACTCCAGCAGCGTGGGACATCACAGGTGTGCCCGGGCTGCGAACGCGTGAATGTCAAGTCAGCGCCCGATTGTGGCCGGCTGGACTTCCCCCCTTGGCCATATACTACAGAGCCTCTTTTTTTAAAGGTACTGTGCAGCTTTTGTGCTTTGTTAAAAAGTGAGGCCTTTGCTCAGTTTTTTACAATTATGGTTATACGCAAAGCCCTCTTCCCAGTCAGGCCTGGGGATACCACTCTAGATGGTTATATTAGGAAAGCTGATGGTGTCATCGATAAAGAAATTAAGTGTGTTGAAAGACGCTTATCAGTCACAGCAACTTTGACCCCTACCTCTGTAGCACCCCATGAATTCAGGAGTCAGCCACACGGCCTCCCAATGAGTCTGCATGTTTAATCATGATACCCCAAAAGCCTCATCAGATGTCTCTCATAAGGCGGCCGGAAACGAACAAAGGCAGGATTGCTCTTATCTTTCAGCATCTCCTCCAGAAAGAGCCTCTCCGGCCAAGAGGAAAAGGCATCAGGGGGGCAAAAAGGGACTCCCTTCAACTGCACCCCAGCCTGTTATTAATGATATAGAAGATGCCTTTTGTCCTGCACTTGCACCTACAACCACTCACTTGATTACTATGGAGATTGGGTCATTTCCTAAGAGAAGCTACTTAATAGTGTCAGGGGATTGATGCATGACTTGTTACAGCCTATCACCGAGCGATTGGGGAACATTGAAAAACTGCTGCTTGACCAAAGGGACATGCGTAATGATGTTGTAGATATTGTAGATGCTCATTTGCCACAGTACTGATGTGTACGAGACCCTCCCTAGGATACTGGTTTAGGTTCTGGTGCAAGCGTAGTCATTAATGCCAACACTCACAATGGTGCGACTAGGCAGAACACTACGAACAGTACACAACTACCAGTTACGTCACTGACTGCGTCTAATGGTTATCAATCTCAGGAAGCTCCTTCCTTTAATCAGATGATGTCATTGCCACCCAAGAGAAATAGTTTATGAGGACTTATACGACCCAATAACCATTAATTTACCACCAGCATATTGTCCTTATGTGGCAGTTTTGGGTAGTGTCCCTGCTTTGTCATCCGTCACATATGATCCACTGGAATTGTTGAAGAATAAGGTTATTAACTGGTTGCATTCAAAACACATATATCCCGTAAGTAAGGCTGATCACATTTTGTTGACTAGGCGAGTGGGATGGATTGGCCCTCTAAGGAAAGTTTACAAGGGGGATTGCATTATTATCAAGTTTAAGCATCCCAGATTTGCAGAAGAGGCTTTATCAAGATTAATGCCAATTGCACCATCCGTTAAGAACACTGCTTTGTTACCTCTGGGTGTTTTCTATCAGCATCTAAGAGGTAATGTTTTACTGTGCAATGGTAATTTGATCAACCAACCGATGTCTGGGTGTAATCCCCGGCATACTTCACATTATTTGTCAAACAGATTTTAGGTTTTGAGTTCGCTACATGACAAAGATTGATTTAGTTATACTAGGGATTCTATCTTTCATTCTATAAATTGTCACAGTTATCTGTGTATCATCTGCATAGGACATCAGAGCAAAGCCGTAACTTTTGATTAATTTGGCCAGAGGAATGACATACAGGATAATTAAGTCGGACTCAGGGAAGAACCCTGAGGTACTCCACAGGGAAGTGAGAAGGAAGCGGATACATAGTCTCCAAGAGCCACTGTTTGGGAGCAATCTGATAGGAAGGAGCTGAGCAGGGAGCGCTTTATCTCTGATCCTGAGTGACAATAGATGGTCAACCAGCAGATCATGGTTGACCGTATCAAAGGCCGCTGAGAAATCCAACAGGATCAGGACCCCGCTCCCCCCACCATCCAAGGTTTGTCTGAGCTCTTCATAGGCAGTAATCAAGACGAGCTCTGTGCTGTGATGGGCCCAAAATCCATATTGAGAACAGGGGCGTAACACAGGCCCCCGCAAACCCCGCGGTGCGGAGGGGCCCCAAGCTCCAGGGGGCCCCTTTACCACTGCACTCTGGCCAGAGAGCTCCTGATTGAGCCCAGAGGGGGCCCCTCTACGTACCGTGCAGGGAGGCCTCCTCAGTTTTCGTTACGCCAGTGATTGAGAAGTATCAAGAATGGCATTGTTGGAGATGAAGGTGGTTAATTCCAAATTGATGGCTTTTTTAATTATCTTTGAAGAGAACGGAAGCCTGGAAATTGGCCTACAATTCAGGGTGTCGTTAGCATACAGATTGGATTTTTTTCAAAACTGGCAGTATGGAAGCTTTTTTCCATTCAGTGGGAAAACGCCCTGACGTGAACATTAGATTAAAGATAGGCAAGAGAGACGTGGCTACAATCTCTGGGGACAGATGAATAATTCTCGGAGGGCAAGGATCTGTGGGAGATCCCGATTTTACTACTGAGATCAGCTTTATAACCTGATCTAAGGTTAAGGTGGTAAACGATGAGAGCGTCAGCATTGCCGGGCAACATTGAGCGGGAGATAAGGGGGACAATTTGCTCAGTTGAGACGGTGTCTGGCAGAGAGGCCCCCTGTTGGTCATTTGCCCCCCCCAAGTGCATGCACGCTGGTTCATGCAGGGCATAGACTTTATAGCCAATGCCGTACATGAACTGTTATTGGCGGTCCCATTTACAGAGGCTATGCCATGGGAACGCCAAAACCAGCCCACCAGACATGAGGAAACTCTTAATCTAGCAGGTGCCCCGACAGTGGGTTTGGCAGTGCATGAGTGGGCCACCAGCATGGTGGTCCGCTCCCGCACCACCAAACACGTAATCAGGCCCTAAGTAGATTTTACCACAACCCACTCATTGCTATGTTATGTATTTAAATCCTGTGCATTATATCGAGGCAGGACACACAATCGTATGTACTCACTTAGTCAATGTAGTTGTAGGCTCACTTAATGCGTGGCATTATTATTATTATGGAGTTCTTGTAAAGCGCATGGCTACCCTAACAGGGTTGTTTACCACAAAAAGCTGCTCCTAACTTAGTGACCACTGTGAGGTTTGGGTTAAATTGCGAGTGAAGACATCTCACAAAATGTAACGGACTGGTCTCACACACCACCTGGTGTCATGCTTCAACATTGACCAGTCCTCGCCCTCTAAAACCTTGGTTTGATAGAGGGCGGGCATACACCGGACGACAGGGATGCACTTCTAAACTAAGTGGGGGCCCATAAAAAAGTGAGTGTGGTTAAAAATCATTATAGTTAACCTTGTCGTGTTTTTAATGTGAAAGGTAACTATATGATATTAAAATCAAATGACGGTGTATGGGGGAATTAATGTCCCCTAACCGTTATGTGAGAGGTCATCATGTTTCTGCCGTGTTGGCCCAGTTGGGTCCAGGGCATTCATCAGGACCTAATTAGAACACGAAGGGCTCCGTTCTTACCAGCTAGTGGCAAGAGAAAACCACTGTGTGGGTGTGATAAATGTCACTCTCCACAGCTTGATGGCTTCTAAGTTCAAGCCTGCAAAAGAAAATATTGAAAAAACATATGAACCCACAAACCTTCGTTGTGGTGGAATACCGAACACAATACATGCACTGTTTCAGTAAAACGTGAGTGACTACTCGTGTGACATGTGACACTCTACTTGTGTACACGAATCCAGAGAAACGTAAAGTGAGAACGCGAGTCTCACTGTTCTTACCCTAAATACCAGAACTACTTGCCCCATGGAAGGAGGGGAGGGGAAACTCCTGTTGAAAGAAACACAAATCACAATTGGCGTGAAAATCGTGGTCTGTGACAGAAGAAAGTCCACATAGCATTCAACCACATTTATACTTGGAGTGGTAAAATAACCATACATTCACTCAGCCCTCATTCAAACCCTTACTGCTTCAAGGAAAGTTTCCCTGATGGTTCCTAGGCGACTGCTCCCGTTCCTCCCCGATGTAGAAATGAGGAGGAAGAGAGGACGCTATATATAGTGCATCTACTCAAGTTAATTGGTGTCAAGCGATTCGCAGGTGATGTAGGTATAATCAGGTGTGTGATTTCCTGTGTCCATGAATAGGAGCCTGGTCCCATCATGGCGGCCAAGTGCACATGCTCAGTGTGAGCTGTGACTAAGCTATGAGAATCACGAATCAGGTGCGTGACTTCCTGTGTCCCACATGCAAGTGCCTGATTCAAAGGTGGCCGGTGTTCGCGCATGCTCTATGATGTAAAGTGCAGCGCGTTATTGGCAAAGTGACAGGTGGTATCCTCAGATATGCACTTGCCTATGTTAATGCATGCAAGTGCCTGATTAGAGAGTAGCCGGTGTCCGCGCTTGTTCAATGTGGCGGATTGTGGCGCGTAGGAAAGAGAAATATCAGCTGGTGATGGGCGGGATTGAAATAGTGGCAGTTATCCGCGCATGCTCAACGTAGCGGAGTGTAGCGCGTGAATGAAAAAGTACCATTGATGTATAGGCTGATCAAGGGCGGAACACTCAAACGAGTGGGTCTTTGAAAAAGATCTATAAACTACCAGAGACCGCAGAGGGGCATAGCTGTGCATGTGCCCACGGAACTAGTTGGAATCTGTTCGTGCGTAAATAATGCCACCGTGTTGGCGGCCACGCCTTCAAAAAATAAATATATAAGAGCCCTAATAAAAATAATAAAAGGGATATAATAAAAGCAAGATGAAGTGCTTTAATGTGCAAACTAAAAACCACAGTTTGTAATATTTATCATAAAGGGTTGTCTGCACATAAAGGAACAGATCCTGAAGTTTTTAATCAGCCTGGGTCACTGGGGGACCCGAATAGGGATCAATACAAGGTGTAAGCGACCCTGTTGGGATTCGAGACCTGGTTCACTAAGGAGTAAATTATGTGACCCTCGCGGAGTATTGGTCATTCCACAGAGAAGAACCTTGGAAGTAGTGGAACATATCATCCGGAACATGGATTGGAATTTCATGACCCCCCAACATTTTGTGATGAAATGTGCCGAACTAGCACTAACGGAGAATTTTTTCGAATTTGAGGATTCCATCTACCATCAGATCACCGGGACATTGATGGGGAGTACTTTTGCCCCAAGTATGGCATGTCTTTATGTCCAGAAATTTGAGGAAGACCACATCCTCAACTCAAACAACCCATTTCTGAAACACCTAAAAATTTGGAAGCGTTATATTGACGACGTGTTGATTGTATGGCACGGGACAGAGGAGGAAGCAACAGAATTTGTCCAATGGGTCAATTCCAAAGATAACCATCTCAAATTCACACACACTATTGACAAGAACCACGCAATCTTTCTGGATTTGGACATCACCATAACTCAAGAAGGGTTTGCGACAAAAGTTCATAACAAAACTACAGATAGAAATAGTCTACTTCTCTTTGAGAGCTACCACCCCAGGGCCCTGAGACAAAATCTCCCGGTAGGCCAGTTCCTCCGAATACGACGGAACTGTTCAAACATAACAACCTTTGAGGAACAGGCGGGACAGCTGGAGAACAAACTTCTGGAACGCCACTATCCGAAGAAAATGGTGAGAAGAGCAATGAAACGAGCCAGAAACAATCCAAGAGAAGCACTATTAGAGGACGTGATAAAAGAAGACACCAAAAGACTAGTATGCGTTACCACATACATCCCGGCTTCCAATACAGTACAGAAAATTGTGAGAAAAAACTGGCACATTCTAAACAGTGCGGGCAATCAGTGGCAACCACCTCTGTTCGCCTTCCGACGGAACAGGAGCCTGCGTGACGAACTGGTACACGCGAAGACACCAACAACTGACGGGGAAGATCAACAGACTTTGTGGACCCACCCACGGCCCGTTGGTCACTTCTCATGTGGAAACTGCACGTCCTGCAGTCTTACCACCAACACCAAGGAGGTAGATATAGGGACCGGAAAACCTTGGCAGTTACGAGAGTTTAGCAACTGTAACACGGAGAACGTCGTGTACCTCCTAACCTGTCCCTGCGGCCTCAGATATGTAGGCATGACCACCAGAAAGATCAAGGTGCGTATCAGTGAACACCGGAGCACCATCCGGTGTAAAAAGACTAACACCAAACTGACACGCCACTTCACTGAAAAAAAACATAAAGAAACAGACCTGAGATGGTCAATTCTGGAAGTAATGAAAAAACGCAAGTTTGATCTGACAAAAGCCTTACATTGGAGGGAACAACGATAGGTATTTCGCCTACGGTCCTGGCAACAAGGTCTCAATGACGAAATACCATGGCTCCAGATGGGACAATAGGAACCTCTAAATTATCACCTGCAGAGAAACATGCACTACAAATACATTATCTAAACATTTTGGGCATATCTGCTGTATAATCACTGAGCGATTTGAATCCACCATCTTTAGGGGTGTCATGCCCCTACAGCCTGGACTGATTTATGATAAATTAACATTTATCTATCCAATGACCAATACTCCGCGAGGGTCACATAATTTACTCCTTAGTGAACCAGGTCTTGAATCCCAACAGGGTCGCTTACACCTTGTATTGATCCCTATTCGGGTCCCCCAGTGACCCAGGCTGATTAAAAAAACTTCAGGATCTGTTCCTTTATATGCAGACAACCCTTTATGATAAATATTACAAACTGTAGTTTTTAGTTTGTACATCAAAGCACTTCATCTTGCTTTTATTATATCCCTTTTATTATTTTTATTAGGGCTCTTATATAATTATTTTTTGAAGGCGTGGCCGCCAACACGGTGGCATTATTTACGCACGAACAGATTCCAACTAGTTCCGTGGGCACATGCACAGCTATGCCCCTCTGGATGGGCGGTCTCTGGTAGTTTATAGATCTTTTTCAAAGACCCACTCGTTTGAGTGTTCCGCCCTTGATCAGCCTATACATCAATGGTACTTTTTCATTCATGTGCTACACTCCGCTATGTTGAGCATGCGCGGACACCTGCCACTATCTCTATTCCACGCTATACTCCGTTACATTGAGCATGCGCGGATAACTGCCACTATTTCAATCCCGCCCATCACCAGCTGATATTTCTCTTTCCTACGCGCCACAATCCGCCACATTGAACAAGCGCGGACACCGGCTACTCTCTAATCAGGCACTTGCATGCATTAACATAGGCAAGTGCGTATCTGAGGATACCACCTGTCACTTTGGCATTAACGCGCTGCACTTTACATCATAGAGCATGCGCGAACACCGGCCACCTTTGAATCAGGCACTTGCATGTGGGACACAGGAAGTCACGCACCTGATACGTGATTCTCATAGCTTAGTCACAGCTCACACTGAGCATGTGCACTTGGCCGCCATGATGGGACCAGGCTCCTATTCATGGACACAGGAAATCACACACCTGATTATACCTACATCACCTGCGAATCGCTTGACACCAATTAACTTGAGTAGATGCACTATATATAGCGTGATCTCTTCCTCCTTATTTCTACATCGGGGAGGAACGGGAGCAGTCGCCTAGGAACCATATGGGAAACTTTCCTTGAAGCAGTAAGGGTTTGAATGAGGGCTGAGTGAATGTATGGTTATTTTACCACTCCAAGTATAAATGTGGTTGAATGCTATGTGGACTTTCTTCTGTCACAGACCACGATTTTCACGCCAATTGTGATTTGTGTTTCTTTCAACAGGGTTTGACAACGGGTTTCCCCTCCCCTCCTTCCATGGGGCAAGTAGTTCTGGTATTTAGGGTAAGAACAGTGAGACTCGCGTTCTCACTTTACGTTTCTCTGGATTCGTGTACACAAGTAGAGTGTCACATGTCACACGAGTAGTCACTCACGTTTTACTGAAACAGTGCATGTATTGTGTTCGGTATTCCACCACAACGAAGGTTTGTGGGTTCATATGTTTTTTCAATATTTTCTTTTACAGGCTTCAACTTAGAAGCCATCAAGCTGTGGAGAGTGACATTTATCACGCCCACACAGTGGTTTTCTCTTGCCACTAGCTGGTAAGAACGGAGCCCTTCGTGTTCTAATTAGGTCCTGATGAATGCCCTGGACCCAACTGGGCCAACACGGCAGAAACATGTTGACCTCTCACATAACGGTTAGGGGACATTAATTCCCCCATACACCGTCATTTGATTTTAATATCATATAGTTACCTTTCACATTAAAAACACGACAAGGTTAACTATAATGATTTTTAACCACACTCACTTTTTTATGGGCCCCCACTTAGTTTAGAAGTGCATCCCTGTCGTCAGGTGTATGCCCGCCCTCTATCAAACCAAGGTTTTAGAGGGCGAGGACTGGTCAATGATGAAGCATGACACCAGGTGGTGTGTGAGACCAGTCCGTTACATTTTGTGAGATGTCTTCACTCGCAATTTAACCCAAACCTCACAGTGGTCAATAAGTTAGAAGCAGCTTTTTGTGGTTAACATTTATTGTTGGAGGCTGCTAGCTCCTAAAACCCCGCACCTCTTGTTCCCTTCTCCACACAGTGTGGAGCTTATGTGGTTTTCTTCTTCTACCCTAACAGGGTTCACAGCGCTTGGAGAACTGGTAGATCAGCCTAATTAGAGCTAAAACAACCAAGTCTGTAGTTTCTTGCAAAAGGTGGAGACAGATGTACAGCATCTTAATGACGCCGGAAGAGCGTCATGGTATGCACTAAATATATGAAGGCCAGCAGCTGAAGGTAATCCTGCATTGTAACACCAAAATAATAATGTAATATTAAGTCATACACACTCATAATCTGCATGCCACAAATCCTACACCTTCAACACCACTCCCATTCGAGTTTCATTTTCATACATTAGAAAGGGAATTTACTTCACCTCCTATAACTCCACACTTAGGAAATCACAAGACTTGAAAATTGAGGTAAATGGATAGCATAAGCAACATATTGAAATATACAATCCTACACAGAAACATTATAACATTTTCAACAACAACCAATATCTACAACTAAACAACAGACACAAAGGAGCATATTTACAATGCCTTTGGAGCGTCACTTTTGCAACACTCCGGAGGCACAGTGTTCCGGCCCATATTTACAAGGCCACGCAAAGCCACCCTGAGTGGCTTTTCATGGCCTTGCAAATTTAGAGTAAGGCAATGCCTTACTCTGCATGGAAGGGGCATTCCATGGGTGTTGCTGTGGGTGTTCTCACGCAATACACATGGTTTTTGACACTGCCCCAGTTTTACAACATAGTATAAATTTGGGACAGCGCCAAAACTATCGCCTTCCCAAAGCAGGCGCAACAAGGAGAAATGTTTTCATTTCACCTACTTTTTTCCTCTTTCCATGTGTGCTGCATTCTGCAGCACACATTGAATGAGGAAAATGCCTCCTTTGATTGTTTTTGTGCAGGAAGGTGTTCTTTCCTGCACAAAAACAATCATGCCAACAATGCAAGGGTTCCTGCGTTGGAGATCGGCTGCAGTTTGTGCCCCCCGGCGAAAAGGACAGGAATGCACCGTATCTTGTAGATATAGTGCATTCATTTCCTTTTCTTTTGACATAGGGCAGTGCAGCTAGAAGGCTTGAAGCACTGCCCTATGCCAAAATATTGTAAACATGCCCCATGGAATGAGAAAAGCAATCATGCCAACAACACAGACACCCATAGACCATGGTGCAAGGGTGCTTGCCTTGGCGCTCGGCTGCGGTTTGTGTGCTGGTGCTGGCAGAAAGGACAGGAATGTTCTGTATCTCCTATATACGGCACATTACTGCCCTTTTCTTCTGATGTACAAAAGTGCAGCTACAAGGCTTGCAATGCTGCCCTAAGCCAAAATATTGTAAATATTCCCCAAAATGTTCAATTTTAACTTTTTACAAAGTAGAAAAGGGGAAATAATAAGTGTCCCTCTCCGGGTATTTATATACGTTTTAAAATAAATTGATAAATATAAAATTTCATGAGAGGGGCAAAATAGTGTCCTAGTACAGTTTATTTGCAATTGCCATCAGGCGTCATGCTTGCCTCCTAACATTTTCAGCAATTTTCTCCTCAGAGGCTCTCCATCCTCTGGGAGCACATGTTAGTCTGGGCACCTACTTTCCGGAACAGAATGGGAAATTTAGAATAGTTTTTTACCATGGGGGGGGGGGGGAGGGCCTGGGCTTTCTGAGGAACAATGTTTATGGGTATCTTGAGGTTTAATGGTTATGGGATTGTTTCAAGGTGTTTGAGCGAGTTGGTAATTGATGCCATGAATGGCATGCAGCATGTCATGTGCCTCACACAGAGGTTCTTAAGAAACTTCAGTGCCTCCTTTAACACCCTTGCTTGAGGAATGGGAGCAGAGAGGACAGTGGGTGAGGTTGTTTGTGATATTGTGCCCTGTGATGTTTTATAAGTCCCTACAAGAGGCTAGACAGAGTCAGACACCTCAGAGTCAGATGGTAAAGGACCTCCTCACCCTCAGTGTTACTGGGTACCTCAGTGTTTGTGGCTCTGCCTTCTGATTCACAGTGGTCTTACTGTAGGTTCCCCAAAGTCTTGCGCAGAGTTTCCTTCACTTACTCTGGGGTATGCTGAAAACAGACATAAACACACATGACTTACAAAGTATATTAACAAATTGTGCACACATCAAAGAGGTCCTCTATCCTTACATTGAAAGGCAATCAAAGTGACATCACAAAGGGCCTGATTTAGCATTTAGCTGACTTGTTGATATGTCACAGATGTCATGGATGGTCTGTCAGCCTTACTAGAAGTGCATTCTATCCTACGGCACTTGCGGTAAGGCAAATTCGATATCCAGCACATTTGTGAGTACCCATTCACAAACTGTAAACCGGGGCTAATCTGTTAATGTACAAATTTAAAGCAAAGCTAAAATTTACAAAGCATGCAATTTTGCTTACAAACCAAAAACACTTTTTCCCATCTATAGAGTTTGACGGACCAGTCACTCTGTCACAATTGTGACATAAAACTGGTCCACTATTTTACAAGTGCCATACATTGTAATATACTTGTAACATGGTGGATGTGTGTTCACCATGTTTTGAAGGAATGTTATTTACATGTGTATTTTTTAGACAGGAGGGCAATTAGAATGTTTTTAAACGCATCCATCAAACATGTGTACATAGATGATTTAAGTCCATCATTTACCCGAGACAAGATGGAGAAGAATTGATCAACATAATTGACAAGTGTAGCAACCAGATCATGCTGAAAAGACACATCATTAAAAATTACAGGCTGAACCATAAAACCCTAGATGGTTTCAAACTACAATTTCAATCTGAACTTTTGCTGGACATCAACATTCTACTAATTGTGAATATTTTAGAATTGTTACAGTTCTGTGTTACTTGCTCATTCATGTATATAGTAAGTGACTTAAATGGCATATCTCAGCCAACTTTTTCTGCTGTCCTTAGCCTGGTCATGAATGCTATGCCCAAGTGCAAGCTATATGGGCTGGTAGGTATTGTAAATGCGGTATGTGCTAGAGATGGAACCCCCATTGCTTTGGTGCCTCCTCATGCCAAGGATCAAGTCAATCCAACGGTTAATCCACTTTACTTCAATGTTTGCGATTATGTATTTCAGGGACTCAGAGCATCCGCGTCATAGTCTCATCAGCAGGAGCACTGCTCCTATCGAAAGCTTGGGTTCTTGTATCCTAAGACAGAGTGGAGTGATATAAACACCCGTCTTTGGTGAAAGAAGATCCTCGTTACTCTACTTTGTCTTCAACTGATAAGGACTGGCGCATCGGCGTGTAGCGTCCTTGTGTGGAGGTTGTGGCCATCGCGATGGGCATGATGGGGGCGGATGCAAGTCAGCATCTGTGTCACCAACCTGTGCATAGCTGCCAAGGTTTCAGATTGCTATGTGTGACGTTTTCATAATATTAGAGTAATTATGAGTGACATATCAACGACTATGAGTGACACTTTTTGGAAGCAAAATCAAGCAATGAATTCTAGGAAAACATAAATATCAGCAATTACACCCATTTGAGCAACAAGACACTCTAAGATGTTAAGTTAGGTCTGCTGGAAAGCACCAGAAACTGAAGTACGTACTGCCCTGGCTTCTAAGCTGATCGTAATGTTAAAAAAAAAAAAGGAGTCAGATCTGCACCTCTTTCATTGATAGTGCGCGCCGCGCCACTGCAAACAAAAGAAAATTTCTGTAAATTTCAGCAGTCAGTTAGTGTAGTAGGGTTAGATTATCTGTTTTGAAAAACGGCGCAGGGTGCCTGCTCCTTGCTCACCTCGAGTACTGTACAGAGAATAACATAATGAGCCGGAGAGGCGGAGGCAGGCTGCGGTGGTGCGAGCGGCGGCGTGCTTGTAGCCTCAGCTACTCCGGTCGGACCTCTTGTAACAATCATCTGCTCCTGCCTATGCCAGGGGCCCGCCTCACCGTCCAGTGACCGGCAGATCCAGGAGGCACCAACATAATGACTGCGGCGTGACGGGCCCACCAAACTAAATCACATACGTAACCTGCCGGTCGCCCTCCACGCGCTCGGAGAGTTATGGCTACACCGGTTGTTGCCATCACGTGATACTCCAGGTCACATGAACGCCGGTGTTCTAACTAGATGATCTCCCCCGTAGGTTTGGTCTCCCCCTACGTCAGAGGGGAGCTTAGAAATACAGCTATAAGCTAACTAGATGCTCTTCCCCGTCGGTTTGGTCTCCCCCTACGTGGCTTACAAATACAGCTCTAACCTGCTTTGTTGGTTTGCGCTCCCCCTACGGGGCTTACAAATACAGCTTTAACCTGCTTTGTTGGTGCCTGGCCGTATGTCTATACCTCCCCTAAAGTGCTTCTGCTATTTGTGCGTGCGCCTGACCGAAAACTCTTAAGGCATGTGTAAAATTTGCAAATATTTACTTTTTTAAGCAATAATTGTGAATCTATTTTCGTATGTAGCATATGCATACGGTAAAGGAAAATGTTTGTTTTCACCAATTCTTTGGATTCTAAAGAATTTCTAGATTTTGACAAAAGAAGTATTTTTTGTTAGAATAATACCACGATTTTTTATAAATATATAAATATATTTATACCTACATATACATATTATATATATTACAATACTTATAACAATGAGAAAGATGAATCCAGCAAAGTACAATTAATATGCTATTTGTTGATAAATTGAGTACTCCTAGGTTTGCGCTCCACTGCCTTCAACCTATGCGCTCCAACTAAGGAGGGCGCTTTCAAACTGTGCAACTACGTGTCTGAATCATGGTTGCATCTTCTGTTTTGTTGTCCCGCCCTTGACGCTCCCAGAAGACTTCTTTTAAAACCCTTATATTTAAAAAGGGGCATCAGTACATCTTGTGAGGCATCTGCTCTCTGCTTTACTTCCCCAGATATTCAAGTGCTTGTAAGGTCTGGAAAATATGTGAGACTCCTGGACAATCTGCTTTCACCCTCTTCTGTTCGCACCCTATCAGTTCCTCCCCCCCCAAAAACTCATCACCGACTTTATTTGCACTTTGCCATAGCGTCTCTGTACCAAATTATTTTATCCTTGGTTTTGGAACCCAGTCACAAGATTACAATAGTAACTACAATACTGCCGCGTCACTAATATGTGTAGGAATTTAAATATTGATGGTTAGCTTTGTTTATGCTTTTTAATGTTGTAACAGCGCTATGATGACATTTTATTGCATTGGTTATAATTAACTGTGCTAATTTAACCAACTAGAGTGCCATTAATTTGATCAATAGAATTTTTTTTTTTAAAGCACTTTATAAGTCTATCGTGAAGCACTATGTACAGATTGTAGCAGTTGTATTTTAACCCCTTTGCTGCTAGGGCCTTTCCCGCCCCACCTCCCCTGTGCTCAGCCTTATTTTGTTTATTTGTGGTAGTTTGCACTTAGGCCCCTGTAACTTTTTGTCCACAGAAAGTTTTAATGTAAAATATTGTGCCCTTATTCCCAACACCCTGATGATTTTAAAGGTACCCAGGGTTTGTGTATTCCCCTGGAAAAGACCCAGAAATTTTCAAAAATACTTTAAAAAATTGCCTTTTTCTAAAAACAATTGTTCTAAATTGCTGCAGTAGAAAGCGTCTGGTTTGTGTCTTGTAAATAGCATCAACAAAGTGTTTGTGGTGATGAAATCCCCATCATCTCAGATTTCTGGGGCAAGTAGACTCTTGACAGTAAACCAACATTTTCTATGAAGTTTTTATTTTTACTGTGACATAGTCAATTGTTGCATTTATTTTTTTCTTTCAACCTCCTTCCAGTTAGTGTTAGGAATTGTTTTCAAAACAATAATGGATCCCAGAAAACTATACATTTTTGAAAACTAGACAAAAATTTGAATTCAGTAATGGGGGCATTTGTCTAAATCCTTTAACGATTTCCTATATAAATTTACATTTGACAATAGTAAATCAATCAATCAATCAATCAATCACAGAATTTGTAGAGCGCACTACTTACCCGCGAGGGTCTCAAGGCGCTGGGGAGAAAAAAGAGGGGGTGCTGCTACTGGTCGAACAACCAGGTCTTGAGTAGCCTCCTGAAGGTCAGCAGGTCTTGGGTCTGTCGTAGGCTTAGTGGAAGGGTGTTCCAGGTCTTGGCGGCGAGGTGGGAGAAGGATCTTCCGCTGGTGGTAGTTCTTCGAATGTGAGGGACGGTGGCGAGGGAGAGGTCGGCAGAGCGGAGCTGGCGGTTGGGGACGTAGAAGAGGAGTCGTCTGTTGAGGTAGGCTGGGCCAGTCTTGTGGAGTGCCTTGTGTGCGTGGATCCTCGATGTACCACGCCACAGCCACATCACCCCCACCTGAGGAACCTGCACTGGCTCCCCGTCGACAGGAGATTCTCCTGTCGACGGGGAGCCAGTGCAGGTTCCTCAGGTGGGGGTGATGTGGCTGTGGCGTGGTACATCGAGGATCAGGCGTGCGGATGCGTTTTGTATGCGTTGCAGTCGCTTGATGAGCTTGGCCGGGGCTCCCGCGTAGAGGGCGTTCCCATAGTCAAGTCTGCTACTGACGAGGGCCTGGGTGACTGTTCTTCTTGTATCTGTCGGGATCCACCTGTAGATCTTGCGAAGCATGCGGAGGGTGTTGAAGCAGGAGGAGGAGACTGCGTTGACTTGCTTGGCCATGGAGAGCGTTGATTTGAGGATGACACCCAGGTTGCGTGCGTGGTCAGCCACCAGGAGTCGTCCCAGGCTGAGGGGTTGGAGTCCAGGATGAGGACCTCTGTCTTGTCCGTGTTCAGTTTTAGTCGGCTGATCTTCATCCACTCGGCGACGGCCTTCATTCCTTAATGGAGGTTGGATTTGGCGGCGAGGGGGTCCTTGGTGAGGAGAGGATCAGTTGAGTGTCGTCGGCGTAGGAGATTATGTTGAGGTCGTGCTGTCTGGCGATGCGTGCGAGCGGGGCCATGTAGATGTTGAACAGTGTTGGGCTGAGGGATGATCCCTGGGGTACGCCGCAGATGATCTCGGAGGCTTCGGATCGGAATGGTGGGAGGCGGACTCTCTGGGTTCTGCCGGCGAGGAAGGAGGTGGCCCATTCCAGGGCCTTGTCTCGGATCCCTGCGTCGTGGAGGCGTGCGCGTAGAGTGCGGTGGCAGACAGTGTCGAAGGCGGCAGAGAGGTCCAGCAGGATGAGAGCTGCGGTCTCACCGTTGTCCAGCAGTATCCTGATGTCGTCGGTGGCGGCGATGAGGGCAGTCTCAGTGCTTTGTTGCTGCGGAACCCCGATTGGGATGGGTCCAGGATGCTGTTTTCTTCGAGGTATCGGGTTAGCTGTTTGTTGACGATCTTCTCGATGACCTTGGCTGGGAACGGAAGCAGGGAGATGGGCCGGAAGTTCTTGAGGTCTCTCGGGTCCGCCTTGGGTTTTTTGAGTAGGGCATTGATCTCTGCGTGTTTCCAGCTCTCTGGGAAGGTCGCGGTCTCGAAGGAGAGATTGATGACGTTGCACAGGTGGGGTGCGATGGAGCTGCTGGCTTTGTTGAAGATGTGGTGCGGGAAAGGGTCTGACGGGGAGCCGGAGTGTATTGTGCTCATGGTCTTGATGGTGTCATCAATGTTCACGCTGGCCCAGGCTGGTAGGGGGTCGTGGTCGATGGTGTGCGGCGGGTCTGGTGCATCGATCTTAGTTGGCGCTGTCTGGGTGTTGAAGCTGTCGTGGATGTCGGCGATCTTGCGGTGGAAGAAGGTGGCGACGGCGGGATGTCGTTGGTGTTGGAGCTGGGGTTGGAGAGTTCCTTCACGATGTTGAAGAGCTCCTTGCTGTTGTGTGCATTGTTGTCCAGGCGGTCTTTGAAGGAGATTCTCTTGGCGGACTTGATGAGGTGGTGGTGGTTACGGATGGCGTCTTTGTGGGCTGCGTGGCTGTCCGGTGTCTTATCACTGTGCCATTTCTTCTCTAGTTTCCGGCAGGTACGTTTGGAAGCTAGGAGTTCCGAGGTGAACCAGCTGGCTCTTTTGGTGGTGTCACTGTAGGTGAGTTTTTTCAGCGGGGCGAGGGTGTTGGCACAGTCGTCCATCCATCATCTGAGGTTGCAGGCAGCGTCGTCGGTGTTGGATGGGTCGGAGGGAGGGCTGAGAGCGAGGTTTGCCCGTAGTTGGTCTTCGGTTACTTTGCTCCAGCAGCGACGTGGGATCTGTTTGGTGCGGTGGTGTGTGGTGGATTTCTGGAAGGTGAAATGGATGCAGCGGTGGTCGGTCCAGAGGAGTTCCGTGGTGTGGCTGAAGGAGACGTGGGAGCTTGAGGAGAAGATGGGGTCAAGCGTGTGGCCGGCGGAATGGGTCGGTGTTGTGACGAGCTGCCTCAGACCGAGGTTGGCGAGGTTGTCGATCAGGGTGGTGGAGTTGCTGTCGTTGTTGTTCTCCAGGTGAAAGTTCAGGTCTCCGAGGAGGATGTAGTCAGTAGAGGTCAGGGCGTGCGTGCTGATGAAGTCGGCGATGGAGTCGCTGAACTGGGGTCGGGGCCCAGGGGGTCTGTAGACAAGGGTGCCTCTAAGGGTGGTGTTGGGGTCCGTGTGGATCTGGAAGTGCATGTGTTCGGCAGTGCTGAGAGTGTTGTCGGTGCTGGTCGAGACCCTGATGGTGTTCTTGTGGACGATGGCGATTCCTCCTCCAACTGCGTTGATGCAGTCTCTACGGGTGATCTTATAGCCGACTGGGATGGCTATGGCGATGTCGGGGGCGGAGGAGTAGTTCATCCAAGTCTCTGTCAGGAAGGCGACGTCTAGTGATGATGTGTCGAGCAGGTCCCAGAGCTCGACGGCGTGTTTGCGTGCAGAGCGGGTGTTCAGTAGGATGCATCGGAGGTGGTTGAGGTACTTCTTTGCGGGCGCCAATGCACTAAAGCATTAAAAAAATAGCCATTTGTGTCAACGTTTTCACCTGTCATTTTCCCAAATAATATAACATTGAATAGGCAGGATCCTTCTTTTTTGGATATATAGGACTTATAGGTTCACCAAGAACCCGAGCAACCCAGATCCAAAAACTGAGCTGCGTCTTGCACTGGTTTTTCATTGAGTACTGTGTTTATCGCAATTCATTTGGTAAATATAAACAGAGTAAAGTAGGTACAAAGGAAAGCAATATATTTCTTAAACAAAATATAGAGTTTATAAGCAGTGTGTTTTGCATATCTCCAAAATTGTGGCTACCCATGCAAGCATGTGATTTCGATGACATTTTTTAAATGACTTCTTCTTTCCCAATTTTTTACATTAGGAAGGCTTAACTGCAAAGAAAGTTAATTCGTAATAACAGTTCTTCTACTATTCTGTTTTCCCCCAAGTCTCCCTATAAAAATGCTACCTTACTTATGTGTGTAGGCCTAGTGCCCACGACAGGAATTGGTCAAAAACGCAACGTGGACCCACCACATTTTTAAAATGAAAACTGGCCTTTTTTTTGCCTAGCTATGGATTTTGAATCCTCTCTCTTCAGGCACCTCGCGAAACCTTGCCAACCTATACATTTTTTTAAATTATACACTAAGGGCCCCATGAGGATGGTGGTCGGACAACCCTAGCGGTGTTCTTACCATCTGCCAGCTATGGGAGGTCCCACACTGCCAATTAGTATGCGACCGCTACTGTGGCGGTCGCATCCCGCATCTTTGACTTTGCCTCAGGCGCTGCTGTAAGCAGCACCCACCGCAAAGCCAAAGAGGCATGTCGTGCATTGCCATGGACAAAGTGGCAGGCACGGCGCGGTGCCTGGCACCTTCTGGATGGCAATGAGGGGTGGTACCATAGATACCCCCCAAGTGCAGCCCCCCACCCCTCCAACCCACTCTGGGGCCCGCAACGGGCCCCCAAAGCAATTCCTGCCATCATTTCCATGGGGGCCAAGCCGCCATGGAAAGGCCTTCACATCACACCATCCTAATATGGATGGCGGTGCCTGTTAGGCACCGCCAACATACTAGTTCTGCCCGGCTGGCAATCGGAATGATTGACTGCCGGCTGAAAAGCGTCCGCTGTGAAACCCCCTCCATTGTAATATGAAGGGGGTTTCAATCGTTACGATGTGGTGGCGGTCGCCACCGTCGCCTCGGCGGTGGTGAACGTCACGACATCCTAATGAGCCCCCAAGTGAAATCCAGTATGGGGTCACTTGTGTGGCTCTCTTTAGGTTCTGTGTCCCAGAATCCCTTGCAAACCTCAAACTTCTCAACAATTAAACACATTTTCCTTTCATTTCTGTGATGGAAATCTGCCTTTATCTACAAAATTCTACCCACCCCGTATTCCACAAGTCTCCTGATAAAAACGGTAGCTCACTTGTGTGGGTAGTATTTAGGAAGACAAGGGTGCCCCAATATATGAACCTGGGGTAATATGTAGTTTAAAGGAACAATGGTTCTAGAGTGGCCTAAAAGGTCCAAGGGGAAGTAACCCTGTAAAGGGCACTGAGATAAGTAAAGGAATAGAAACTGAATTCATAAAAGAGAGCAGTAGGAAATATAACGAGGGACATATAGGTCAATGTATGACAAATATTTATTACACAATGAAGGTATTCAAGTGCTCACACAGTAAGTGACAATAAGCGTGACGTGAGAAGTGAGGATTTTCCTTTGAGCAGGACACGCTCCTTTCATCTCCCAGGCCTCCATTTACTGAACTGTGACCGGCCAATTTAATTCAAGTTGCTCACATTTTTTTGTCCTGAAGATGAACTCGAATAATTGAGTTCGAAACGTCGTCGACCCCCTACAACATGAACTCCTTATACTCTGTAAAAATCTTTAAAGGAGCTTCTATTTCTGTTGTCAATGCGATGTCATTATTTTAAGTTCACCCTCACTTCTCACGTCACGCTTATTGTCACTTACTGTGTGAGCACTTGAATACCTTCATTGTGTAATAAATATTTGTCATACATTGACCTATATGTCCCTCGTTATATTTCCTACTGCTCTCTTTTATGAATTCAGTTTCTATTCCTTTACTTATCTCAGTGCCCTTTACAGGGTTACTTCCCCTTGGACCTTTTAGGCCACTCTAGAACCATTGTTCCTTTAAACCTCACTTGTGTGGGTAGGCCTAGTGCCTGCAGCAGGAAACGGCCCAAAATGCAACGTGGACCCACCACATTTTTGCAGTGAAAACTGACCTTTGTTTTTCAAAGTGCCTAGCTTTGTATTTTGAATCCTAGCTCTGCTGGCACCTACCGAAACCTAGCAAACGTATACATTTTTGACAACTAGACATCCAGGCAAATCTATGATGGGGTGACTTGTATGTCTTTTACCATGTTCTGTTACCCAGAATCCCCTTTTAACCTCAAACTGTAAAAAAAAACAATTTCCATCACATTCCTGTGATGGAAAGTTCTGCAATCTGCGTTGTTCCACAAACTTCCACCCACCCTGCATTCTCCAAACTCTCCTATTAAAAGTGCTACCTCACTCATGTTGGTGTGCCAATTACCCGCGTCATGCAAAGGCCCAAAACGTATAGAGGAGACATCAAAATGACCTATCACAAAACGACCTGCTTTTTAAAGAGTGGCACCTGGGTTTTTGGCCCCGTGCTCAGTGGCCATCTATGGAAGCCTACCAAACCTACACATTTCTGTAAACTAGACATCTTGGCCAGTACATGGAGGTATGGCTTGCGTTTATCCCCCAAAAATCTTCCTACCCAGAATTCCGTGCAAACCTCATATTTAGTTTTAAAAATCACATTTTCCACATATTTTGTTTGGTATATCCATGCCGGCTTAAATTTCCTACCACACACTGTCCTCCTCAGTCTTCCGAAGAAAATGATACCTCACTTTGTTGAGTGTCCAATACATATTTGGCTCAACCTTTTTTTTGCCGCCTCGAAGCCAGACGGAATGACCGTTTGAATTCCTTTACAACTGCTATCATGAAAATGAGGCACTCGTAAAGTAATCTTACAGGCATATTACGATGCAGCTGTAAATGCTCTGATCAAGGGTCTTAGACTTTTACAGCTGCATCTTAATCATCCCCTTAATAATCTTATATTTTAAAATATTATTATTTAATTTATAACTTCAACCTGAAATACAGTTTTATACAATATTTTTTTTTATACATTATCTTTTTATATTTTCTTTTTTTTCTTTAATTTTTGAACAGTGTATATCTTTTGTTACAAATAATTAGCAACAAATTAAGCAAACTAGTTTGAATACATAGTTAAAAATGTATGTATATTATAATAAAAATTACTATACATTGTATAATTTCTTTAAACTATTTTATAACATTTTTTAGAATTGAATATATTTTTGACACATATTTTAGAATAATATTGTGTTATATTGACTTCAAAAGGTACACATTATTTTTTTCAATTTTTATTTGGTGTCCAAGCACATTTTTTCATCTAGCCCTGTTACTGTTTGGACGCGTTTGGGGAGAGAAGCTTGCATTTGGTAGCTACGGTTATCGGTTAAGGTAGGTTTATTTTACATTTTTAATTTCAGTTACTTTAATATTAGAGGGGAGGTAGTTAAGTTTTGTATATCGTTTGTATTGTCTTTTTGATGATTTTGATATGTTGTGTAATACATAGGTACAGTTATATGTTTACTACCATGATAACCTTTAAGGCTTAGCAATATGTAGTATATTAGGTGCTCATTATGATAGCCATCACATACAGATTTACCCACCGCCATATTAGCATGGCGGAGGGTATCGTGGCGGATGCAAAGTCCGTCCTCCGCTTTTCCGCTGGTGGCAATCGCACCTATTGCCTGGTGGACGGCAAGGGCCACTAATATGTTGGCAGTGCCTAGCAGGCACCGTCCGCCATATTAGTTTGTGTCCTGTAAGAGGCCTTTCCATGGCGGTGGTGCCGCCATGGAAAGGCTGTTGAGAATTGGGTTTGGGGGCTAGTTGTGGGCCCCTCTTGTGGGGGGCCCGCATTTCCATGCACCAACTGTCAGGCATTTTGTGGTGCCTGCCACGTGGTGCAGGGAAATGCGGTGCAAGCACCTTTAACATTGCGGAAGGCGCTGCAGCCCCCAGCACTGCCTGCAATGTTAAAGTCCCAGGATGCACCCACCAGTTTGGCGGGCGCATCATGATGGCAGTGGTGGGACCGCTGCATGTCTGGCGGGCGGTACCAATCACCGCTACAGTGGCGGGCGGACAAAGTCCACCCGTCCTCATAATCAGACCCTTAGTTATGTGTACATTAGTATGTGTAGAGTTCTTTTATTTGTTTTAAGTCTAATATATAGGCCTTCATTATGATCTTTCTTTGAAAGTCTACGACATTAGGTCTGAGGCTTTCTGACTCAAACCGTCGTTTTTACTTACGACCGGCTGATGATAATACTGCCGGTCTGAAGTGAAACCGGCCGGTTATTCACGCTGTCTTCCGACGGGGCTCCAGGAACCTGTTGGCCAATCTGAACTGGCATGTAATTTATATGTATGGCGATTTACGCCGTCTGGATTACGATGCACTGTTTCTGGTACTGTTTTTTAATATCCTGCTTTCACACATGGAAAGTATGTTTGAAACCTACTTCACCCTGCGGCCTACGGTTGGTGTTTAATGTGATACCTAGGATGCCCACTTGTTGATCCCTGCACCGTGAGGCAAGCACCCTGTATTCCCTGGTACACGGTGCATGGATGAACTCCACCTCCTATTTCCCTATGTGAGCTTGTGCTACGGCCAGTTTATGGCTGTAGCACATGTTCCTATAGTGGAATTTGAGAATGCGACTGCACCTCAGCATGTGTGGTCTTATCGTAATCAGTTGGTCGGGACTGCCGTTTGCAGGTTGGTCGGTCATGTTTCCGCTATGGTGCGTACACCATAATAAGTCCTCTAATGTTATTAATATATTTATGTGGAGGAAGTATTTCATTTTTAACTGGTGTAATTTTTCCTGATCTTCAGTTCCAGGGACGATGTGGTTACCATTTTTTCTATTAAATGTATATATTTTTTTTATAAAATAATAAATATTTTACATTTTTTTGTATTTTTTGCTTTCCTGAAGCATTTCTTTCTTTTGATCTATTTTTAATGTTTTTTTTTTTATCTTTAGATGCTATGGATGATTAGATATTTAGCTTTAATTTTTTTCTCAGTTGTATTTACCCTTTATTTGGTTGCAAATTACAAAATAAAATAACAGCGGAAATAGTGGGCACCCCTGCCTTGTGCTCCAAAGGAGAGCAAAAAAGGTGGATGAGAAGCACCCACAGGCCACTCAGGCCATAGTAGCACTTTTTATTCACTATTCTTTATGCAAAGTACGCGTCCCTTAGGTCCATGAGCTCCATCATCCATAAAGGTATGTCCGCTTTATAAGTTTGAACCTCTTCTTGCTTTCAAGAGAGACAACCACCTTCTCATCCTCATTGTTCTGCGTCTCCAACTGTCTATGGGAGTTTGTCCTAACATGATTCGCTGAAGTGTGATTATGTATTAACCCTACCTTTGGTGGTTAAATAATTATGTAATATAGACCTTCAGTTTATTGTGCAAAACCTTCCCCATGATCTTTATATCTGCATTTATGATTGATATTGGTTCGTATTTTGCTAATTGAAGTGGGTCACAGCCAGGTTCGTTAAATTAAGGGGTTTTTAGACAGACATATGTGTTTTTAAATGTCGCCCTACCTAAATATTGATTTCTAAATATCATGACTCAGAAATCATGACGTTAAGAATATTGTGTTTAAGAATATCGCTTATAACACAAGAAATATCATTTTAAATAATAGATTTTTTTTTAATACATTTTCAAAAATGTACTTGTTTTAAAAATTTCTTTTTAAAATTAGTGTTATGTATTTTAGTATATATTTAAAATCTATGTGTTTTTGGCAATTTCTATAATAATTGTTTATGTTTTCTAACATATGTGTTACATTTTTAGTAGTTATCAATTGTTTTTTAATTAAATTTTGCGTTTTTTATTTCCGTAGCGCGTAGTGGGTTTATAGTTGAGTAGTTTTGGAATTAATTTAATTTTTGAAAATTCATGATTATATTTTATTTTTTTATTAATTATTTAATTTAGATTTTATAGTGTTAATTGTGTAAAGTATTACAAAAATTATTATGAATAGTTTTTTTTATTATTAATTATTTCCAAAGTAGTTTTTGTAATTGTCTAAAATTTTTTCGATGCATGATTGTGTGTTTTCTAGAGTAAAGTGTGTGAAGCACTTTATTTTTAATTCATTAATAATAAGTTCCTAATTAATATTAACTAATTTTTTGCAAATTAAATTTGTAAATTCTGTTACTTTTTTTAGGCGTTGGTTGAGGGGTTTATATGGGCTAAAGCGTGGTAAGTAATGTAAGTATTTTAAAATAATATTTAGTTTATTATTATTATTAATTAATTAATTGATATTTATTTAGGGTTATCGTTTATAATTTTGTTGTTTGCATATTACTTTTATAGGGGTAAAGGTTTTGAATTATATTAATTTTACTTACTTTACAATCCCTATTTGAATACTATTCAGTTTATGAATTAGAATTTTTTTTAATAGTGTAAGTTTTTTTTTACATTTTAATTTTAGCTCATATTTTTCACGTTTATAAGTGTGTAAAGTGTGGGAATTTTCATAATTTTAATTATTTTTTAATAATTTTTTAATTCATAATATTTCTTTAATTGTTAATTACCTATGGCATTAGGTAAGTACATCTTTTCTTTAATTTAGATGTAGGTTTTGAATTTCGTGGTGTTATAGGGTAGGAAATAAAAATAAGTAAATTTACGTAATAATTAATGTATTTCTTTCTAAAAATAAATTTGAAATCAAAATTAACAAAAAAAATATTTAATATAATTTTTGAAGGTATGGGTCATATGCATTTATCATTAGGATATTTTTTGTTCAATATGTTATATTAAATATATTTTTAATTTAATTTGTATCATATTTCTTTTTCATATACTTTCTTTTTTAAATCAGTTTCATGTTGTTAATATTTTTTTAATTTTTATTTTTGTACTGACTGTAGTGGGAATCTTAATTCAATTAATTGATTGAAGTTGGAATAGTAAATTTTACCACGCTACTATCAACACCCTTTCCCTACTGTTGCACTCACTGGAGTTGGAATAATAATTTTTGCTCCTCTGCTAACCAACACTTTTACAACTTTTGCCTTCATTTGAGTGGGAATATTCATTTTTACCTGTCCACTATCAACACTTTCCCATCTGTTTAACTCATTGGATTTGTAATAGTAATTTTTAGCCCTCCGCTATACAACACTTTCCCTACTGTTACACTCATTGGAGTGTGAAGATTAATTTTTACCCCTCCTATAGACAACACTTTCCCTACTGTTACAATTATTGGAGTGGGAATAGTGCATTTTATCTGTAGCCTATACAACATTTACACTTCTGTTGCACTCATTCTAGTGTTAAATTGTAAATTTTACCCCGCCACTATCCAACACTTCCACCACTGTTGCACTAACTGTAGTGGGAATAGTAATTTGTTCTCTTCCGATATCCATCACTTTGCCAAATTTTGCACTCATTGGATTGTGAATAGTTATTTTTTACCTGTACGCTATCCAACGCTTTCCCTACTGTTACACTTACTGGAGTGGGAACAGTTATTTTTATTCCTAGGCTATAGAACACTTTCACTATTGTTGCACTCACTGGAGTGGGAATACTAATTTTAACTCCATCACTATTCAACATTTTCCCTACTGTTGCACTGACTGCAGTATTAGATTTAAGTTAAAAGATTTTTAAATAGTTTATTTTTTTATTTTTAATAAAATGTTTCATTTTTTCGATTTTATGTTATTGCTATATATAAATATATACACATATATATACATATATATATATGTGTGTGTTTACATTTTTATATAATTTTAAAAGTATCAAACCAATCTATTAAAAAAAAATTTAAAGTAAATATCTATATATTTGTTTATTATGTATGTTTGAATAACTTTTTTATTAAGTTTATTTGGTATATTTTTTAAAATGTATATTACATTTACTTTTTAAGCAAGAAGTAATTTTAGAATTAAATATATACAATTGATTTTACACACAAATATATATATATATATATATATATATCTATATATTTTATTATATATATATCTATATATTTTGTATAACTCTCTTTTTAACTTCGATTCATTTTATTCACAATTTGTTGGTACTGACCTGTTAAAGTATAGGTAATTAATATTTTTGCATTCTATATTTTTTAAACTATATTATTTCAATCTATATTTTTGAAATCAATATTTTGACAGTCATCAAAATAATGAAATAAGCCCCCTACCGAATAACACGAGAGGAGCTGTGATGCCGGATATACACAGTATCAGTTTAATTAAAAAAAGACATTATGATGTTAAGTTATTTTGTAGAATTCAATTGGAAAACTGTTGTCTTCCGGGGCCTTCACAGTTGTCATCTTGTAAATGACCTGTGCAATCTTTTGAAGCGCCTGTTTTGTGAAAGAATGTTCCGGCATATTTAAGGAGGCAAGTGCCTTGTTAAAATTTCCATTATCCTTTAATATTTCGTGCTGGCCAGTGAGTGGCACATCACATGTGGATTTGATTGTCGTTATCATTGCATGTGACTGTGCCTGACACAACTGCGCATCAAATCAGCATCCAGCCTTAATCCTTTCTATAAATGTCTTTGCTTTAAGAAAAAAACAATTTTCTCTTATTTCTCCTTGTAATAAGGGATTATATTGATCATGGTGAGGAGAAGTTATATATGTGTGGGGGGTGTTGGTGAAGTGTTATGTGCCGTAGTCAGGCAAATGATCATGCCCGTTAACCACTTGCATTGTTTCACCCAACAGCGCTTGAAGGATGCTGAGTTTCTCATCAAATTTCCTCTCACGGATTACTTTCTGTCTGTCCAGAGTACCTGTTCAGAGGAAACTGATACAGCATTCTCATACCAAATTGCATCTCAGTTAGTGGCACAACTGATGCTTCTCCTCAGGGGCCTTGTACTGTGTTGTGGTCATAAGCCAGGGCTCCTGGTGGTGTTGCAGGAGACAGAGGTCAAGGTACAGCAACACACGGACTTTGTCAGATGTATGCTTCAGTACAAACGAGGCAGTCAGTAGATCTTGTTTTTCACAAAAAAGTTTTTACATTAAATACTGCCATGCATAAATATTGTGTATGCAATATTCTCACACAGATATAAGGTGTCCAACATTATCCGAATCAAGAATATTGATTTTGAGGTAAGTAATACAGTTGTTAGTATTATTGAATTTATTACTATATTTTACAGAAATATCAAAGTTAAGAATATTCTATTTAAATTGGTTCTTTCTTTTTTAATCTGTTAGCTTATTTTATTTGTTAAAAAATGTTTGTTTAATTTGGATCTCTTTTATTATTGTTTTTAAAATGTTATTAATTTTTGAAAATAATTTTTTTATTTTTGTTACTTTAGAATACCCTATTTGTTATGCCTTTCATAAGCATTTATGGTGGTAATTAAATAAAATATAATTCATCTGCAAACAATTAATATATAATATTTTAGAAATATAACTAATAATTAATTGTTGATTCTATAATTCGATGTCTTTTCTGATGTAAGATTATGGAGCAGCATATGTTTTGTTGGTGTATAGACAGTGAAGGAAATTAATGAATTATAAATAATTATTAGGTTTTGGTTATTATTACTTCTTTATTTGAGAAAGATGTAAGTCAATTGTAAATACAATTTTAGCACTATGGGGGTCATTAGGATGGCGGTCGGATAATCACCCTGATCGGCATGGTAGCGGGAAAAGACCACCCGCAAGGGCCACGGCATAACCGCCGGTCCAATTAGTATTTTCCGCAGTCCAAATCAGACCGCGGCGCTACGTTCACGGCCATTAACATTGCGGCGGTTGTTGCTGCCAGCAGCACCGTCGCGATGTCAAAAGGACCATGTCCTCCATTTCCTTGCACTGTGTGGCATGCACTACACAGTCGCTGCCACCTGGTAGAGGGACATGTAGGGGGTAGGGGGTACCATGGGTACCCCCCAGTGCACTCACACCCCCCAACATATTGGGGGCCCGCAATGGGCCCCCGGAACCTGTCTCTGCCAGCCTTTCAATGGCGGTTCCAACGCAGGGAAAAGGCTGGCTTCCGCCGGCATCATAATTTGGTAGCCGTAGGCTGGCCCTGCACCGTCTCTTTTTTCACTGTCCAGCTCTGCCCAGCAGGCAAGTGTGAGTACTTCTACCGGCGGAAAAGTTGTGGGTGGTATTTATCACCGCCGCGGTCATCACCGCAATGCTAATGCGACTGGCAGTTTTCCTGGGTTCATTCGCAGACGGATGGCCGCTGCCGTGCCGGCGGGTCCCACCGCCAGCCGGCGGCGGACATCCTTCCGCCATCCTACTAGACCCCTATGTTATAGCTGAGTGGTTTCTGTTGTGCAGTGGTATATGATGTGTAGTAAAATATTTGTAATTAAATAATTATTATTTGTTGTTTATTAATATTAATTTGACAATTAATTCAGTTTATTCAGTAATACAATATGTTATTTCTGGTTTGTCAGATTTGTATGTTTAAACCCTGTGAATGGATGTATTTTTAATCATTAAATAGAAGGTTAATCTATAATAAATAATGAAATGTTAAACATTTATGCTTAATATGTACTTGAGATAATGTTTATTTGATATCATTGGTGTGACTTTTGGCATTTATATGAATAAAGGAAATTAAGTTAATTTTTTATAATTTAATTTATATACTTAATCATTAATAAATAGTGTTTAACTGACATTTATCAAAATAGCACAGAATATTATCTTAATTATATATATTAGTTTTGGTCTGATTCATTATTCTATTCTTTATTGGTATGTATGTGAATAATTCGAAATAGTGTGTTAAATTATTAATTGTTATTAATATGTTCATATATTTAAATTTAAAAAACATGTGTACATTATATTATTTGAATACTTTACTTGAGATGTTTGTCCTGTACTTTCTATAACTAAAGGGTATACATTTTTTGAAGTAATAATACATTTATTAATATTCTTTTGATTTTTTACAAATTAATTTATTTTTTTTAGTGTATTTTTTGATTGTGTTCTGCTTTTGGAATGTAACTAACATTTGTTCGGATTAGGATTGCATTTGGAAGACTGTACTACCGCCATTGTGGAAAGAATGTGACCGACTGACAGGTAGTCAGTAGTCCCACCCACCAAATTTGAGATCCGACTGCCTTTGAGTCATTTGTAAACATGTCTATTTTATAAAGGCTTGTGCTGCAGCCTGGAAAAGGCCTGCATCACAAGCTTAAATCCTAAGAGGCATGTTTTTAAACATCCCTGCAGCCCATGGCAGGCACGGCATGCAAGTTTGTTTAGGTGGTGCACCATGGAAGGATTTCACCATTGCGTAGGTCTATGGGTGGCAGAGCCCCTGATCGTGACCCAAACAAAAAAATTCAGAATACGCTACGTGAAATGGTTGGAGGAATGTTGCATCGTAATCCATTGTGGTGGAATGCAATCCGACCGAACATCGGGCTCCTTGAGGATATTGGAAGATGTTGCTCGGTTCATCCTTTTTGCAATTCCACGGACCGGCTGCAGCCTAATGTGGATCTGTCTGACCGCTTGTACAGATCTCAGTACTAAAGACACCGACAGTCCTACCTTTATTATAATTGGCCCCATTGAATTTAGAGTTATTAAAAATATGTAAATTATACTTTTCAAAATATTTATACTTATTTTTTTGTATTATTATTTGAAATAAATGCTTATTATATTTTTTTGTTATTCTAAATATTTAGGGGCCCATTAGTATGTCGGGCGGATCGCCACCGCCCGCATGGCGGTCCACCCAACATATTCCCCAGCCCGCATGCAAATTTCCCCCCGCCACATTACCATGGCGGGGGGGCCCCGGCGAACGGAAAGTCCGTCTGCCGGTTTTCCGCCCGGTCGATGAGTCGACCGGACGGAAAGCTGTTAATATGGTGGCAGTGTCTGGTAGACACCGCCATCCATATTAGAATACATGCGGGGACATGCGTTGCCGCCACGGAAAGCCATGCGGTTCTCAACATTGGTGGCCCATAGCGGCCCCCCAGGGATTCTGGGGGGTGGGGGTGCACATGGGGGATACCTATGGTACCCCCTGCATTTGACAGTACAACGTGGCAGGCACCGCGCGGTGCCTGTCACGTTGTACTGTCAAATGCACAACTTGCATTTCTGGCATTGCGGCGGGCGGTGCTTTCAGCACTGCCCGCCGCAATGTTAGAAATGCGGGATGCGCCCGCCAGTGTGGCGGGCGCATCCTAATGGGATGTGCGGGACCACCGCATGCATTGCGGGCGGTCCCATTTCCCGGGGTATGGCGGGCGGACAAAGTCCGCCCGCCATGCTAATGACCCCCTTAGTTGGAAATTATGTATTTACAAATAAAACTTTTTTGTGTATTTATTATTTTCTAAAAACTGTTTTATTTTGTTTAAGTAAATTAGTCTCTTTTTAATATTCCACTTAATGTAGTATTAATAAAAAAAATGTACCCCTCTGCAATACAACTATTTCACTGTTGTTGCACTTACTACAGTGTCAACACTACATTTTACCCCATATCAAATAACACTTTCCATTATTTTTAAGCTGATTGCAATTGGAAAAATTAATTTTACCCCTCCACAATCCAACTTTCTCACTAAAGTACTATTGTCTGGAGTGGGTATCGTATAATTTACACGTTATGATTTTAACATTTCACCTACTATTAAATAGATTTTATTGTGAATATAATATCTAATAACAGAAATATTTTATACTCTAATCTACATTTTTTAAATGTATATGATTATGTTTATGATTACATAGAATTAGCAAATCTACAATTCTTAATATATTTATTATGTATTAATTTTTTACTAACGTGTTTTATTGTATTTAATAAACATTTTAATACCAAACTAAGGGGCCCATTAGGATGGCGGGCGGTAGCACCACCGCCGTGCTGGCGGATGCAAAAACCACCAGTTACCGCCCGCATGCCGCAGCCCACACGCCCGCCAAATTACGATGTGAAAAGGCAGCCAAACACCGCCGGCAAGCCAGCGACGCCGTCCGCCATCAAAGTGCGCCCGCTCACGTAGCGGCGCAGCCCAATGGAGACACACCGCCAGACGAAATCACGTACCGCCCGGCGTACAAATTACGATGCCGCAAACAAACAGCTCCCACTGCTAAGAGACACCGCACGTGAAAGTGAGGCAGAAACCCGAACGCCGAGCACAGACACCGAAGAGGCGACCCCCCGAGCATGAATCCAGCACTGCAGGCCCTCCCCATGCTCTACCTGATGCAGCACCCAGGAGTCAACGCACCGCGGCGACGCAGGTAGGCAGACACACAACAGGGGCACGCAAACAGCGCACACAGTGAAAGTGCGGAAAAGGAGGACATGGCACCCCCCAACACCCCTGCGTGGACAAGACACATCCACCACTGCACCCACAAATGTAACACAGGGCAAAGTGCAACATCTCGCAACTATCATGGGCACACCACCTGGGACCAGGAACTAACGACCCCGTCACGGCACCGCAGCACAGCGGCGATGACGCAGCCACACATGCGCACAACTCAGCGCCCAACCATAACGCCATGTATGCGTCGCACACAAACAACACACACCAGCCACACCCAGAACGCACATGACACGTGACAGGCCTGCCACAGTCATGTCCCCAACGCCCAATTCACGGACAACACCCAACGTCACACAACCGACGCCCACATGTCAGTGAAGTCACGCAACATCAGGACACACCCCTGTGTGACAAACATGGCGAAGCACACAGCGGCGGCAACACCACCCAGTAGAACATGGGCCCCGTCGGGAAGAGGTACGCCAGTACCACACAGAAACACCCATACCACCCTGCACCCATGAACCAGACATACAAAACGGAACACCAAAGAGCCCGGGGACTGACAACAGGTGGACTCAAGAATGACACCCACACACAAGGCCCAACGCATAGCGGAAACACAGCCTGCCGCCCACACACGGGAGAGCAGACAGCACTGAATGACCTTCCATTCCAACTCCGAAACCACATCCCGACTAAACAAGCCGGCGAATACAGCCATTGTCCCAAAAAAAGACCAACACAGGCATGCAGAGGAAACCGACCACAGGGCAGATAGCGCATATCACCTAAGAACATACCGAACGGGAAAGAAGAAAGTATAAAACTCCCCCATGCCGTTCCCATGCAAGTTATCTGGAAGGAGTCACACACCACTGACCTTGAACATTCAGAGAAGCACGTGGGATGAGGGCCCATGTCCTCCGCACAAGCTAACAGAACACAAGTCCTGCCCCCTACGACCATCACAGACCTCACAGCAACCTCGGAGCTTGCACACTGCATACTGCACACACAGCCGGAGCACGCCACCACATCGCCCCGCAGCAAAATGGCACCTACAACACACCTACCCAACTACGCCAGACAGGTCAAGCTGTACAAACACAACCTGATACAGCTACTGGGATGCGAACCCCTATCCCTGCTGAACGTAAGTTACCGACTGACTTACCGCATCGCATTGTTCAGCTGCGTCATACCCGTCTTCTACTGTCGGAGGTGTCCCTTCCACCATCCTGTGGAGTTGTGCCTCTCCAACCCGGCATGTCCAAGGGCGGACCTGCTACCACTATTCCACCCTCTGGACGCACACGACAGGGTGACTAATTTTAAAACTCAGTTGTTAATATAACTACCTTGGTATTAATTCATAATTTTCTTTAATTCATGCTTATTCATTTTAGTAGATTCAAATATAACATTTTTTTTCTTAGTTTAATATTTAAATTAGAATTGTGGGAAACCTGCTCACACAATAACTTTTTTTGACCATATTTAAGGTAAGAATGGGTAGTGGGTGATCTTGCGGGTTCATATTTAGTAATTAGTATTAATACATGCTTATTTGTACAATTTTTAAAAGAAATAAATGAAAAATAACAACAGATTTACCAAAATTAAAATACTACTGCTACTCTCACCCTCAGCGATAGCATGCAAATAATACAGTGTTCACGGTTAAGGGCATATTGCGAATGCTGGTGTTGCCCCTGTTATGTACACCCAAACTCACTTTGCTACAGTTTATGATGCAGTTGGACCACTGGGACAAGGCTATGGGACATGGACGTTGTAAACAATATGACGGCTCTTGCACAGGCAACACCGTCATTGTATACATTACTGTACAACTGCCTCGCCAATTGGTTGCTTGACCCAGTTGGAGTCGGAGGTTTTTTCACCGGACCGTTGCGCTCAGACCGTCTCTTTTAAAATCCAGCAGTCTGAAGCTTTATTATGATTTATGGATGACCACCACCGACGGCATGTTGGTGGAGGTCCACATGACATCCTAATGTCATTCAGAGTGTTTAAAAACTTTTAAAGTGATCATTAAATATAAGTGAATTTTCAAATTAACAAAACCTTCGACATGATCTCCATATCTACGTTTACGAGGGATATCGGTTCTAAGTTGGCTCCTTGAAGTGGTGCTCTGCCAGGTTTGATAAAATAATGAAATAAGCCCCCTACTCAATTCGGCAAGAGGAGCTGTGCCTGTTGATATATCCCTTAACAGTTTGCCCAAAAAAAAGGCACTAAGATGTGTTAAGTGATTTTGTAGAAATGAAATGGAACACTATTGTCTACTGGGGCCTTCACAGTTGTCATCTTGTCAATGGCCTGTGCAATTTCTTCATGCTAATGCCAACACCAAGGGGCTCATTATGATGGCGGGAGGATCGCCATCCCCGGGCCGGCGGTGGCGATCCTCCCGCCATCATAATGTGCTAAAATTACTGCTACAATACCCTTTATGGACAGTACTCTAGTGATATGAGGTAATGGGCGTTGTATTCTTTTTTTACACAGGTAATAATTTTAAAACTTGTCTATTCATAAATGAAAAATAATACAAATATAAACAGAATTTAAATAAATTACAATAATAGTGAGTTTTGGAAAAGAAGTCTATTTAAATTTTACCAGTACATTATTAAGGAAAGGATAATAGGTGAAGCAATATTCTTCATTTTAGTATCAATTGCAGTATAGAAATAACACCCCATCTATAGTCATTTAAAAAATCATGTTGGAACGTTGAAAAAAGCTTGACAATTTTTAATAACATAAATAAATTTAAAAATATTAATTTGAAAACATAATTTTATTGTGATCAACATTGGATACAAAAATGTTGAACGTAGTATACCATGTTGTTCCTTTTCTTTAAATTATTGAAAGTTGTCTTTTTTTTAATTGGTACACAATGTCAGACTTTAAATTTCCCAGTGATGACAATGACATGGACATTTCCTTACATTTACATAATGATCAAAAAAAGCACATGCAAAAAAATGAACCAACAATTCATAATTTTTACAATATTTCATGTAATCTTTTAATTTATTGACAGAAAGGGTAGTTCAATTTGTAAACAACATATGAAGTAAACCGTTTATTAATGGTTCAAACAAGAATTGTGAACACAATGAATTTATATAATATTATGGACTCATGATGGAGAATCTCTGACACTTATCATATGAACCATGTTCACTAAACTTATAGCACAATCTGGTTAAACCTTACCCTTTAAAATTCAATAGATTTTAAATAAGTACATATGATTTGTAATTGCTTGATTATGGATGCTTCTTTTATTGAATTTTATTTTAAATGTATCCATCTACAACAATAAGTTAATAGTTCCTGTTATTTCAGAAGAGAAACACATAAAAAATGAATTTCTTTTAAATGCCTAAAGAAAAGTCCACATTTTGAACTTGGTTAGTCACATTTTATCACCAGGTATCTGATGCTACTTTGACAGAGGAGTCATGGTTTTCTAATAACCAGGGACACAATACATATTGTCCGGATTATGAGGCCGGTATTAGCAAGACCGCAAACCTTAGGCAGGAGGACCAAAATCCGCCGTATTACGACTTGCAAAGTTGGACAGACGTTAGATCACTGGCTGCACCAAAGAACGGTACTTCCCGGCCGGTGGTGCAGGAGGGCCACAATGCAATGTGCTTATCAGGGACTGGTGAATTTGCGCTCAGCATAATCAAAGTTCTTAAATCGTCAGCCTCTTTAAGGCGGATACACGCATTGAAAAGGCTGGCGGGCCAAGAACAAAGGGTGCCTATTGCCACACCACCATGGGGATACATTCAGGGTGGCACAATATGTACCCTCCTGTCTGTACCTTCACAAAGTATCAGCGTGGCATGGACATCGAGTTCCATGCCGTGTTGGAACTTTTACGCGTTTCCCTTTGCGATGTCTGTTTTCCAAGAAGCACGATGGGAAAAGCAAATAACCACAGACTGTATTAGGAGTTACTAGATGCACATTTTCAAATAATAATTCTTGTTGGCGGTTCTTACATGGCATAGGCGCAGTAGAGGCGCATTGATCCGCTGCCCAAAAGACATAATCAGAGCCGTTTATGTTAAAAAAACGAGTACATTTTCTAATGGTTAAACAGTTTCCAAAGCATTTCGAACATTTATAAATCTCTTTTAATAATTACAACATGATATCTAGGGGATATGATGAACGCAGGCGGACGGGGTAGAGTGGTTAAAGGGTTTGGAGCATAGACTCTGGGGTCGATTCCGATGTCGGCCGGAAGCACACCTAACAGTATTCGTCCGGAAAAAATACCAGCCGAACGCGTGTTTTCCGACCGACTCGAACACTCTACCGAACGAACAAGTACGATGCGCATAACAGCCCAGATTCCGAGCAAGCCGTACTTACCCATTCCAGCTCCTGTTCCCCGCCCGAGCCGGATCCGTAAACGCCGAATCGAGTCGCACGGAACCAAATACACAGCACCTTCCGGCCGGACTAGTACGATGCGTCTTCCGTACGCGCCGAACTCGTCGCTACGTCCGGCACGTTTGAGCATCCGTGAGAGCTGCACATAAGCTCCGATTCGCGCCACAAGACGATCCACGGCGACGAGACGAACAAGCCAGCGACGAGTACGAGTCGAAGCCACGAGAAACCCGAATGAGACGACCCAACCATGAATCCCATCGCGCAGGTCCTACCAATATGAGGGCTAGAGCCTTGTAACGGAGGGGGGTGAGTTAAATTATTGCTAAACTTATCTTGAATGTCGTTGATCACTTTGTCAAAGATCTCCATGTTTAAATTATTTTGGATAAGTGACATAATATTGAGATCACACATATTTAGATACTTAAACATGGTTTATAAAAAAAATAATACGAAAAGAAAATATTAAAAAAGAATGAAGTATAACTTTATGTGAACAAATAAACCTTCAAGCATAATAACATTAACATTGAAAAATACAGACACATAATTAAAAAAAAAAAAGAAAAAAAAATTAAATCAACTAAAATGAACTAAATATCAAATAAAAATAATATTATTTAGAAAACAACATTTTTAAATATAAAAAAGGATTATTAAACATATCTTATTAATTAGAAAAATGTAGTAACATCTGTGAATAAAACAGATACTACAACAAATAGGATGTATACAACAGTAGGAACAACATTGAATCACTGGGGTGTAATGAATAATATTCTCATCCTTACTCTGTGCAACATTGCTGATAGAGTAAATATAAAGAAACTAACACATTTTAGAAACTCAATTTAATTGGCAACAATATAAGATTATTCATTTAAAAATTGAGTGGAGATCTTTGAGAAGTAATTTAAACAATTATACTTCATATTTAATATGTTTAATAATCATGTTTGTTTTATTTACTTCACAACTTAATCCAACAATATATTCAGATGAATTTTTAAGCAAAAACATATAATTCAAAAAAACATTACTTAATAAATATAACATTACAAATTTTTATAATTTCTTATTACACAAATAAATAACTTCACACAAGATTCTCTTACAAATAGAGCAAAACACACTTAGAGCCCGGATTTCACTGTTGGTCTGAATTGCCTACAACCAAAACCGTCTGAGTTTGTGAACCGGCCTTCCATAGGCCTGTGATTCCACACACTGAATTAGGATGTGACCACACACGGTGCGTTTGCAAACTACCAATTATGTATGTGAGCTTAAGCTAAGGCATGAAACAGTCTGTATCACAAACTCCCATAGAGAAATGGGAGTTTGTTTAACAAAATGCACTATGGAGATAGTGGTGATCACAGCACATCGGTGTAGACAAGTATTCCAGTCTTGCCTCAACTTGATCATTGGTTGTTGAATGTGTTCTCATCTATATCTGTCTTCAACCCCCAGACTACGGCGAACCGCCTGCATTTGCTAGGGTACATTTTAAACTTGCTGAAGTCAAAACAGGTTCCCACTCAATGCTTACTTTCAATGTATCAGTTCTGAACACTGTGCAGTTTAAGGCTTACCATCCAAAGGAGCAATTCAAGGATATTAGGGGTCGATTCCGATTCGGGCCGGAAAAAACACCGACCGACTCGGATCCGGAAAAAATACCGACCGACACGTACCCGTGGCGCACGACACGCCAAGTACGATGCAAGGCGCGAAAAATCCGACCGACACGTACCGAAACCAAGTCGACCGACCGAGCCGCACGGAAAACAGCAATCCGGCCGGAAAAACACGCGAATCCAACCGACCGACACGCACCCGGAACAAATCCGACCGAAACGTACACGCTAACTCCAAACCGCAAAGTACGATGCAAGGCGCGAAAACCACGAGCGAGTCGGACGGAGGACAAGCCGTACGACCGACACGCATACAAAACCGAGCCGAAGCAACACAATACACCGCGACCGACGCGTACGCAGCATAGAAAACTGCACAAACACAGCGTGAACGAAACGGAGAACACCGTACGAGACCAATGCAGGGTCCGACTCGGTCACAAGAACGTTTCCAACATACACAAACAGCACAAAGGAAAAATCACCCAAAAAAAGGCCAAACAAGCAATTACCAAGCCAATAAATACTGGGGGGGTGGGGACAGAGAACAAAGACACACCCACAACTCCACCTATATAAAGGACACAAATCACTACCATGAGCCTTTGCAAATGCCATTCCACTGCCAGCACCCAAGAGAAAGCAACCACACACCCACAGCTCATCCCTCACACAAGCCACACACCATCAGCACACCAACAAATACCTACCTCACATACACCCAGCAAAACACACACTCACACACCCTCACCTGCACACCAACACACACATCACTCACCATCACCACCCATCACCATGCCCCCCAAGAAGAATCACAAGTTCCTAGATTGTGAATTGGAAGTCCTGGTAGACGAGATCCTCAGGGTAGAGCCACAGCTGTTTGGCACATTGGTCCAACAGACCCCCATGTCGCAGAAAACCAAGATGTGGGAGAGGATCATCAACAGGGTGAACGCCCAATCACCATGTCGGCGCACAAAGACCGACATCCAGAACAGGTGGTATGACGTGCGCAGGAGGGTACGGAAACTGCTGAAGCAAGACTACATCAACAGCCAACACACCGGCAGTGGCCCTCCTGCCAAGCCAATATACCTCAGGCCCTGGGAGGAGAAGGTGCGGGCCATCCTTCCGCCAGTGAGCATATATGGACTAGAGGACATCCCAGAGCCTGGTGAGTACACAACAAATGTACACAATATACTGCCACAAAACACACACACATCACTGTCAAGGGGAGAGTCAAACCATGCACTCATAGCAATTACACAGCAACCAGAACAGAATCATCCCAAAATGTGTATGTCAGTCAGAGACACACAACACATGCCATCAAAAAAGTCACATCCAACTGTGCCAACACATGTACAAACACAACCACAACTACAGCTAGGCAGTGGCACAAATTGAACTAACAAACACATCCACACATGTAGCCACCACAACAACACCAACACACAGTGAAGACCACTCAAAGGAAGGAATTCTGTGTATGCTGGCCAAGTCAGTGTAGCCAATAGCATCATGGGAGTCGCAGTCACACATATTGCCCCCCCCACAACTGTCCCATCAACACCACCATGAACCATGCGCACATCACAGGGAGTGGAGAAGGACTCACAAGATGGCTGACACTGGCTACTGCTGTGGGGAGCACAAGGCCCTGCTGCCAACTGTGCACCAACAAACAGCAGGACACCACTGACTGACATCCTGAGAGACAACTTCCACTCCCTGCAATGCAAGCACGTTCCATGGTGGGATATCTGGCTAGCTGGGTGGGAAGGGGGACTTGCAGCACTGACCATAGTCACAAGCACCTCCCCTCACACACACCCCAACACAAACTCCACAGAACCCACCTGGTAGAATGCAATGCCCCCCATCCTAACACAAGATCCCACAAAGCACCACCACCCTGGGTTATGTTGTGTGAAGCACAGGGACACTCTTGGGACTCTTAGCCAAACAACTGCCAGGACAACACTCCCAGCCATCCTGTCAGCACAGCCAGCCCACCCCACAGGGAAGCAGAGTCAAAAGGAAGGAAGCATGGGCATGCTGGGAAGGGGGTGGAGGCAATAGCATGATGGGAGTCGTAGTCACAGACATTGCTCAGCCTCACAACTGGCCCATCAACACCACCCTGAACCATGCTCACATCACAGGGAGTGGAGAAGGAATCACAAGATGGCTGACACTGGCTACTGCTGTGGGGAGCACAAGGCCCTGCTGCCAACTGTGCACCAACAAACAGCAGGACACCACTGACTGACATCCTGAGAGACAACTTACACTCCCTGCAACGCAAGCACGTTCCATGGTGGGATAACTGACTGGCTGGGTGGGTGGGAAGGAGGGCCGGCTGTCAACCAAACACAACCAATGCAGACCATGTTCACACCCCAGAAAATACATAGAAATGCCCAAATAATGCAGGACAATGTGCCACACCAATATCAACCCCTGACTGTGACGACTTAGGACAATGCAATGTACAGGCCCGCACCCAGAGGCACAGTCACAACTGTCATGTGTGTCAACCATTGATGCCTGCAGAAACATGACATACATTGTTTGTGTCTCCCAAAAACAGGTGATGATGGGGACACAGCAGCAGACGCTGAGGAGTCCCAGTCCCAGGCTCAAGAGGATGCCGAGCTCACTGGCGTCGTACAGCCTCTGTCCTCCTCGGACGATGAAGAACAACCTGGCACATCCGGTGCAAGTCAACATGCAGCACCAGCAGGACCACCAGCTGCAGCACCAGCAGGACCACCAGCTGCACCCCCTGCACCCACCCCTACAACGACTGTCACCACGAATACCATCCCTGCCGACATGGACAGAATAAGGAGCAACACCAGCACAGTGACCCTGGACCAACCTGGGGCCATGGACACCACCACCACCACCAACCCCCAAGGTGGACCAGGGTCATCTGTGCGTGCCACTTCACACACTGCACATGTCAGCAGGGGTGGTGGGAGGGGTGGGAGACAGAGGTCGCTGCTTGCAGACGTTGCTGGTGTGCATGACGACCCACAACTGGTACGCATAGCTGATGCGTACCAGTCCAGCACCGGAGACCTCAGCCAGGTAGTGGGGCTCCTCAGAGACATTAAACAGCAGCAGGCTGCCCATCATGCCCGCTTGGACTCCCACATGTCCCACGTGGAGTCACACATGTCCCGTGTGGACTCACACATGTCCCGCGTGGAGTCCAAGTGGGATGCACTGCATGAGATGACGGCGGTGCACAGGGACATTTTACAATGCCTCCGCCAGATGAACAGCAACCAGTCCACACCTCCCTGTGTGCCAACAACATCTGGTGCCGAACAAACTGCAACTGCCACAGGGAGGGAGGAGGACTCTGGCGGAGAGTCCCCTGCACCGCAGCAGCCTGCACTTGAGGGCCCCCCCCAAGAAGAGGGGTCGTCCGAGGAGGGAAAAGTGAGAGGCCGATGGCCAAGCGCAACTCCCAGGAAGCCTGAACCTGTTCTGGATGTTCGCCTTTGTGCACAGACTGTTCACCCTGTTGACGGCAACACTACTCCCACACATTGCATGGGGAGTACAAGTTGGACCAATGTGTCAGACAACTGTGGCCCCGATACTGGGGATCCTGTCTACCCGGACTTTCAATTCACCTAGGAACTTGGGATTGCAAGATTCATGTACAGCACAACCCATCCTATGCACTATTAACACACATGTATCACAATAAACACACTAATACACCATACTTGCCTCTGTCGTGATTCCAACGTGGGTGCTGTTATGGGGATGATGAACTGCAAAATTACACTGTGTATGCGAACAGCAACAGCAAGGACAACACAGGCATGTGAGTACAGGCAACGTGACACACATGAGGGAGACACACCACCAGGGCTACACGACACATACACACCTAGGCCATCTGACTCATTGCCTACACTGATGTTGCCAGGGAAGACGGTGCAATGCACAGACACCACACCCATTCCCAGTTGTAGTCAAGTAGCCCACAGGTGCAGTAAGCAAATGGCAGTCAAATGTGTGACCACAGACAATGCACATCACAAAGTGAAGCACAGGTTTATTACACAGTTGCAACATGCCGTAACCACTACAGATGCAAGGTAACCCCACCTGGCAGCGGGCACACAGTCAACAACTGTAGACGGAAGGAAGTCCATGGGTGTGGCGCACATCACCTGTAGGGACACAACAGCTACCAGCCTGGATGTGCAATCACGTCGTCGGTGGACACAGTTGACCAAACGAATCTGAAAGTACCCTGTGAAGGACAGAAATGACACACAGTCAAAAGCAATGGAGTACAGGACAGAACAGCAAAACTCATGCACAATACATGTTACAAGATACCCACCCAGAACCAAGTTAGCATGTCAACACTGTTGGGGAGTACAGCCCACCTGTCACCACACATCGCAACACACATCCAGTCAAGTAGCCCATGGACACACTCCAACAGCACCAGAGCACCACCCACACATCATGCCAACTCACATCATTGACATGACACCTCAGGATACTCACATTCAGCTAAAGAAGTTGGTGATGAGCTGTGTGCGGACATCACCATCACCATCATCATCATCATCGTCACTGGCATCGTGGTCCAGGCCAGGATCCTCCACAGGTGGCGGATGTTGGTCATTGTCATCCTGGATGAGAGGCAACTCCTTCCGCACTGCCAGGTTGTGGAGCATGCAGCAGACGATGATAATCTTGCACACTTTCGCAGGGGCATATGGGAGGGACCCTCCGGTCTTGTCCAGGCAGCGGAAGCGGCTCTTCAGGAGACCAAAGGTCCGCTCAATCACTCTCCTGGTCCGACCATGTGCCTCATTGTAGCGCATCTGGGCAGGTGTCACAGGGTTCCTGAGGGGTGTCAGCAACCACGGCATGTTGGGGTATCCCGAGTCACCTATGGACAGACAAGTGCACATTAGCTGACTTGGAAAAGTGGGCGGAATACTACAGATCAGATCACACACAATGGCACAAAGTCAGTACACACCGACAAGCCAGGCACGCTGGTTCTGCATCTGTGCCATCATCCTGGGGATGCGACTACTCCTCATCACAAAGGCATCGTGTGCTGAACCAGGGAAACGGGCACACACGTGTGTGATGGTCATGTCTGCAAGACACACCACCAGTGCATTGCCCGAGTGGTAGTGCTTGCGGTTCCTGTAGGCCTGCTCCTGGGCCTGTGGTGGTACCAAAGCCACATGTGTCCCATCAATGGAGCCAATGACATGCGGCATCCTCCCCAGGGCATAAAAGTCACTCTTCACGTCAGTGAGTCGTCGCAGTCTAGGGAAATAGATGTACCGGTTCAGGAAGAGCAACATTGCCGCCAAAACATCGCGGAGCACACGGCTGAACATGGTCTGTGACATCCCACCAGCAGTCGCCACAGTATGTTGGAAGGTACCAGTGGCAAAGAAGTGTAGGGCTGCCATCACCTTCACCTTGGGGGTCAGCGCTGTAGGATACGGCCGGCCAGGCTGCAAATGTGGGGACAACTGCACTGCCAAATCCTCAATCAGCTGCCTGGTGAAGCGGTACCGTCGGATGCTGTCCCGTTCCACCATCGTTGCCAGGTCTGGGAATGGCCGATGGACAGCAGGAGCCCTGCAGTGCAGAGGAGAAGTAAGCAAGATTGTCAGTCACCCCACATATGCGGCATTGAACACACTCAAGATCCCAACATACATCATTATGAGGCACAACTACATGAAGTGTGCAGTACCGGAAGGACATGTATGGTACATACATGGCCAACATCTGTCAACACGGTCCTACAGGTGGCATCAATTTGTCCCAGGTTGGCCCATTGGATATCATGAGGCCGTGTCACAGTTCCCATCTCCTGCTGCCGTGTCACAATAACCCCCCACAGTGACATGTGAGGACAGATGTGCCCCAGGCACCACAGCTCAACGACAGGTACATTCCCAGGGACCCTGTAATGCCACATGGACACTGGCATTACATGGAGTATCATGTATACACCACAGCAAAACAACCATGAACCCCACAGGTAGTGGCCCCACTTGCCACGGCAGGACAGACATGGACGTCTGTGACACACACGCACAACATCAGAGTCCATGCACACACAACGTGGATGTGGAGACTGTCTCCCATTGTGCACATGAAATCAGAGACATTGTAAACACTACATGCACAAAGACTGTGGAGGACCATCACTATTGTGCCACTGGGACACCCTGGCTCAAACATACCGTCCCACATGGGACTCACGGGGTATGTGACATGACATACACATACACCACTGTGAAATGTGACCATGGCACATGCACAGATATGAACAGTTGCACATCACAGTGGTCACGTACACGTAACACCCATGATCCTGTCCCCATGAACACGTGCACAGCCTGGGGGTGGCTGCCCACAGGTGACACCCACAGGACAACATGTACACCAACATACACACAATAGGAAATGCAGCCTTACATGCCTTATGATAAGGTTTGGACAGGCTGTCGTGATGTAGGTGTGCCCCTCACTCCCTGGGAGCTATCTGTGGCTGGCATATGTCCATCTGAGACAGGCATGCTGACATATGCCAGTCACATGTACAGTGATGCGTTGAACAGCAATGGACCGATCGGTGCCTCTGGCTGGCCCATTGCTTTCAATGTGTGCGGGTACGCGTTGTACCCCTGTGCGCGTTGAACAGCAATGGACCGATCGGTGCCTCCGGCCGGCCCATTGCTTTCAATGTGTGCGGGTACGCGTTGTACCCCTGTGCGCGTTGAACAGCAATGGACCGATCGGTGCCTCCGGCCGGCCCATTGCTTTCAATGTGTGCGGGTACGCGTTGTACCCCTGTGCGCGTTGAACAGCAATGGACCGATCGGTGCCTCCGGCCGGCCCATTGCTTTCAATGTGTGCGGGTACGCGTTGTACCCCTGTGCGCGTTGTACCGCAATGGACCGATCGGTGCGCACCCATTGACAATGAGCTTGCCTGGCAACGGACTCGTTTTCGAATTTCGAACGAGTCGGTTGCTGGAAAATCAGTTGGTCACCCACAACAATGTTGCAAAATCATGTATGTCATGAAGTTGAAGATTTGAAGGATGCTGTGGGCGTGTTTTGGTGCTGCTATTCCATGGATTGGCCAGATTCAGAAGATGCAAACGACTTGGACCTATTACTTTGGACACAAGGGACAGTATCTGCCTCTCCAGCACATATATATTGCTGGCTGTTCCCCTGAGAGCCCACTTGCCTGCACTACATGCTCCAAGACGACATCTGCCACTGCACTGCTGCTGTCTCTGCCCCTCTGGACCCTGCAATGGCACGTACTGTGGAGAGAGCCCCAGCCTTCAGCCTTGAAGAGAACCAGGCCCTGCTGGACAGCCTACTTCCACAGTACAGCAAGCTGTATGGGACACCAGGGGAGCAGGTGAGTGTTCTGTGCACTGCCTTTCTGAATGTGCATTTTGTGTGACTAGCAAGGCTGAGAGTCTGCACGCCACTGGCTAGCAGGCTCACTGAGTAGTTGTCACCCCCCATAGTGTGTAGTTACTTGCACTGGACAGGTATGGTGCAGTGACAGTGCATTTGAACATGGTTTTACTTCCCATGCAATGATACCATGTAGTGACGTCTGGCAAACTGTCCATGGTCAGCTTTGCACTGCCTGTGTACATCATGTGCCCCTGTGTTTGAGACATGTATATGCGACTGTGTCATGCACGGATATGTTGCATGTGTTGTAATGGCCTTTTCACTTTGTCATCCTCACAGGTTAATGCCCATCGGAAGCAGGAAATCTGGAAGGACATCGTCCGGGCTGTCCGGTCCGTGGGGGTCTACAAGCGCCGGATCCGCAACTGCCAGAAGAGGTGGCAGGACCTTCGGGGCTGGACCCGGAGGATTGCACGGGTCCAGCTGAAGCTGTCGCCTCCTCGCAGGAGGGGCGGAACACGGACCCTGACCCCCACATGCTCCAGATCCTGGCGGTGGTCTTTCCAGACCTGGATGGGCAGCTGAAGGCCAGACAGCAGCAAGGAGGGGGTGAGTCAAAGACTGCACTGTGAACTCTGTATTACATGCTTTGTGCCCTCCTCTGGCCTGGTTCAACTGCCACAGTGCAGCAGTCATGTTGTCCAGGAGCCATGTCCCTCTATTGTGCACTGCCCACTGCTCATCTGATACCCAGGTGTGGCCCTTACAGTCAGGGAATTGTGTCACTTGGGACTGTGTCCTTGCAGTTTGCTTCACTAAAGGTGGGGGACAGCATCTGTTTCCCTGACTCTGTTGTGGGCATCATGGGTGGGTCCATTGTTCACACAACGCCTGGGTTTGGACATGTGATCTGCGTGTTGCTTTGATATGCGGTCCACTTGCTGAGCTGAGCCACCACATGTGCCTGGGGTATGTGGCACACGCCCATGCAGCGGGTGGGAACAATGTTTGTGCCCCAGGAGTGTGCAGATTACGTGTGTCACACATACATAGCCAGCTATCCACTGTCCAGGGCACATCCCTCATTCATGTGGAGCAGGACAGTCATGCCTACTCCAGGCCATGCAATGCACTCTGTACTCCCACTCCCGTGTATCAGCTGACACATTGTGCACAGTGATTTGACCCCTCCGGTGTCTGCCTCTGTGTCAGTGTGCTGTGGATTAGTTGCCAGGACTGCTGTGGTGTTTCTTGGTAGGGGCTCAGCATGCCCCTGGAGATGTGACCATAGGAGACGATACTTGTGTGTCACATAGGTGTTTGATCAGCTGCCCGTGCAGACTGGGGTATGCGAATGTGATGTTCAGGCAGCTGTTCCCCATTCACAGCAAATTGTGAGGGGCTCAGGTTCAGAGGGTAGTGTCACAGGTCTCCCATATGTCCAATAGGTGTGACCTGGACAGATGAGGGTTGAGATGATGTGTTGTGTGGGGGATGTACATGTGCACTTGTGCAGCTCCAGGACTTGCATTCCCCATGACCTACTATTGTGACACAGTGCATAGTGTTGTTGTCTGGCTGCCAAGTCATACATCACTGAGACAGTGATGTATGACTTAACAGTCATGCCTCTGCCATGGCATGTGTCAACTTATTTGTGGTCCTGCAGGGGAGTGACATGTGCTACATGCACACCATAGTGGCGCTGGCTATCAGGACATGGGTGCATCATGGTGTCTGTCGCTGGTATGCATCACATGCATTTCCTATTTGACTCTGGGCATCCCTTTCATCCGGAAACCTGTACTGACTCAGTGGCAAGAGCTGTGATGTGTCCACACCGTGTCCTCTGCACTGTCCAACTACTGTGTACTTGGTGCATGTGTCCACACTGGGGTGTTGCAATCCAACAGACACCAGACAGATGGGTGCAAGGCCATGTGGGATGTGAGTGCCATGCTTGGCATCAGACTGACAATTGGCTTCTCCTGTTCAGTTAGGGCACTTTTAGCAATGTACAACTAATGATGCCAGGGCTTGCTCTGTGATGTGCTGTGCTCACAGTGGTGTGTGCGTTTGGTGCAGGTGACTGATGTCTGTCTGTTTCCCCATTGTTTGCAGATACATCCACGGCCACGGAAGGGGACAGCTCCACGGACCAGGAGGAGCCAGAGAGCCAGACTGGGTCAGCAGCCGAGGAGTGGTCGGAGGGACCCAGTGGCACAGAGGGCGAGGGGAGCCACACCGAGGAATCCTCAGCACCATCCACCTCAGCTGAGGACCAGAGCAACTCGGAGGATGACTCCCTTGTGGAGGCGGGTGTCAGCAGCCACCACATCCCAGCTAGTGTTGCTGTCCCCGCCACCACCAGCACCACCACCGCCCTCCCATCGGCTCCCATTCCCCAGGTCCGTGGAGGCTCCCATGTTCGGGAGCGTGTCTCCTTTGGCCCAGGCACCGCACCCCCTGCCCCTGTGTCCCCTGCTGCCCTGAGTGAGGAGTCTGTGTACCTCCTTCGCCAGCTCCATGTAGGGCAGACAGCCATGCTGAGTGTCCTCCATGCGCACACCGCACTGTTGACTCAGCTGGTGTCGTTCATGGAGGGCATCTCATCGGGCATGTCTGACCTACAGAGGGGCAACAGGTCCATGGACTCCTCCCTGACGGCAGCAGTGTCCCTCCTCAGACAGTCCCTCACCCCTCCTGCCTCTGCTCCATCCACACTCCCCAGCACCTTGCCCGTCCCAAGCACACACACACCGGCACAGGCACACACCAGCACACACACATCCAGCACACAGACACACACGCCACAAACTAAACGCACACGCACGCACAGTCAGGGGACTGAAACCAGACTCACAGGGGATGGGGCCCTGGTACACACACACGCATCCACGGGCACTGCGCAGTCCTCAGTTGCCTCTCCCTCCAAAGCACCCTCCCTTGCCTCACCTGCAACCCCAAAGACCCAGCGCCTCTTCCTCAGTGACCTCGGCCTCTTCCCCTCCGATCCAGCTGCCCCAGCATCCAGGGGGAAGAGGAAGCCCCCCACACGGAGCAGAGTGCCCCTCGCCCCCGGACACCCTCCCCCAGGCGCAGACAGACTGAAGCCCCCACCCGCAAGTCCCCCCGGAGTGGTAAGAGCAAGACCCCACCGCCGCCCTGCAGCTCAAGCACCAGGTCACCTTCCTCCATCCCTCAGGCCCCCACTCCACAGGTGCCCCCGCCACACCCTGCCCCAGGTTCCCCCACCCACAGATATACCATCCCCAAGAGGCTCCGGCCTTCTCCCCCTGCCACTTGCTCTCCCGGCACCACACCCCCGCTGCGCTTGTCTGTGCCACTGATGTGGTGAGGGTGTCCTCCCCCTCTGTCCAGCCCACCTTGCCTGTTCCCCATTCTCCTCCCCTGGTGGTAGGCACTGCAGTGGAGTCCAATACCACCCTGTCTGACTTGGGCACTGCAGTGGCGGACCTGTCCACTCCATCTGCAGGGTCCACTGCAGTCGTGCCGGCACCCACAACATCTGAGCCATGCTCCCCAGTTGTGCCGGCACACACCATGTCAGACACCTCCACTGCAGTTGTCAGTGGCTCTCCAGCACCCACCACCCCTTCCCTGCTTCCTCCTGGTGAGCCCTGATCCTGTCCCTGCGGTGCCTGGCCTACCCCCCGGTTGCCCCTCCTAGTGGATTGTCCCTGGTTTTGTGCAGGCATGTGTAGGGTGGCATCTGCCACTGTCACCCACTTGTGACTTTGTTGATGGACTGGCCATTGGCCTTTGTTTATGTTCTACCGGACTTCTACTTTTAATGCCACATATGCTGAATAAAGCAACTTTCTGTTCTCTAGTGCTTTTGCTTCTGATGTACATGATGTTGATGATGCTAAGAATGCCCTTGCTGCAGTGATGGTGATATTTGGTCTCATGATAATGAAGTGTTACTGTGCAGGAACCCATGTGGTCCAGGGGTTATGTGTCCTATCCTGTGGTGTATCCATGTCATCCATAGCAGCATCTGAGGGTGTCATGTGTTCAGTATTTGGCAATGAGATTTCCTACTTAGATTGGAAACTTCACATCTGTGGCTTCCACCCCTGCACATCTGTTGTGCCTGCCATTGTTCAATTTGTCTACTTCCCTGACCGTGTGGCCATCTCCAGTGAACATGCAGGTTTGGGCATCAATGGGGAAGTACTCATCTGTGTTGTCAGTGCAACATTGCTATACAAGTGTGTTGGATCTGTGCTGATGATTCCGTTGGCACTTCCATGACCAGGCTGATGGGACGGGAGCCCTCATTTGTTGCTAATTGTTGATTGTGTGTCCCATTGCTGCCATGGTATGGTATCTGTTCGCCTCACATCTGCAGTCTCCACAGGGTATCTGCATGTGTGTGCCCATTGGTGCAAATATGTGGGTCTGCATTCGGATGGTCACTTCTGTCATTGTGTCATTGATGATTGTTGACGGTGTCAGCCCCCATGGGTGTTGTTTGTCTGCACATGGCCAAAGTTATGTCTTATTTGCACTGCAGGATTTGGCTCCCCCAATTTATGTTGCAATGGGACACATACACTACTTTGCCACTGATGTGTTTGTTGTTCTGTGACCAGGAATCATCCATGCAGTTTGGCAGTTGCACCTCTTACTTTGTCAACACTTGCCTTTTGGTCACTGTGATGATGGGGGTTTGGACCCCATTGCCACAATGTTCAAAATGTGCTTCAGCTATGGACCCCACACTTACATTTTGGTCACTGTGATGATGGGGGTTTGGACCCCATTGCCCCAATGTTCAAAATGTGCTTCAGCTATGGACCCCACACTTACATTTTGGTCACTGTGGTGATGGGGGTTTGGACCCCATTGCCACAATGTTCAAAATGTGCTTCTGCTATGGACCCCACACTTACCTTTTGGTCACTGTGATGATGGGGGTTTGGACCCCATTGCCACAATGTTCAAAATGTGCTTCAGCTATGGACCCCACACTTACATTTTGGTCACTGTGATGATGGGGGTTTGGACCCCATTGCCACAATGTTCAAAATGTGCTTCTGCTATGGACCCCACACTTACCTTTTGGTCACTGTGATGATGGGGGTTTGGACCCCATTGCCACAATGTTCAAAATGTGCTTCAGCTATGGACCCCACACTTACAATTTGGTCACTGTGATGATGGGGGTTTGGACCCCATTGCCACAATGTTCAAAATGTGCTTCAGCTATGGACCCCACACTTACAATTTGGTCACTGTGATGATGGGGGTTTGGACCCCATTGCCACAATGGTCATGGCCTGCTTGCATTGTGGGTGCCACACACATATATGTGTGGCACATGTGCTAGGGTGTCACATTGTATGTTCAAAGTCATGTTCGGTGTTGTAGGCATTTGACACAGTCTACAAACGCTTGTCATGGTGTTGGGGGGATGTCTTCTTCTTGCATTCCCTAGGTTGTGGTGTGCTGGTTGTGTCATGCATTGTCCATCCTATGAGTGGGGGTGGTAGTAGTGGTAGGCATCCTGCCCCCTGGCTAAGGGTGGTAGTAGTGGTAGGCATCCTGCCCCCCTGGCTAAGGGTGGTAGTAGTGGTAGGCATCCTGCCCCCCTGGCTAAGGGTGGTAGTAGTGGTGGGCATCCTGCCCCCCTGGGTGAGGGTGGTAGTAGTGGTAGGCATCCTGCCCCCTGGCTAAGGGTGGTGGTAGGCATCCAGCCCCCCTGGGTGAGGGTGGTAGTAGTGGTAAGCATCCTGCCCCCTGGCTAAGGGTGGTAGTAGTGGTAGGCATCCTGCCCCCCTGGGTAAGGGTGGTAGTAGTGGTAGGCATCCTGCCCCCTGGCTAAGGGTGGTAGTAGTGGTAGGCATCCTGCCCCCCTGGCTAAGGGTGGTAGTAGTGGTAGGCATCCTGCCCCCCTGGGTAAGGGTGGTAGTAGTGGTGGGCATCCTGCCCCCCTGGGTGAGGGTGGTAGTAGTGGTAGGCATCCTGCCCCCCTGGCTAAGGGTGGTAGTAGTGGTAGGCATCCTGCCCCCCTGGGTGAGGGTGGTAGTAGTGGTAGGCATCCTGCCCCCCTGTGTAAGGGTGGTAGTAGTGGTAGGCATCCTGCCCCCCTGTGTAAGGGTGGTAGTAGTGGTAGGCATCCTGCCCCCTGGGTGAGGGTGGTAGTAGTGGTAGGCATCCTGCCCCCCTGGGTGAGGGTGGTAGTAGTGGTGGGCATCCTGCCCCCTGGCTAAGGGTGGTAGTAGTGGTAGGCATCCTGCCCCCCTGGGTGAGGGTGGTAGTAGTGGTAGGCATCCTGCCCCCCTGGGTGAGGGTGGTAGTAGTGGTAGGCATCCTGCCCCCCTGGGTGAGGGTGGTTGTGGTGGTGGGCATCATGCCACCCCTGGGTGAGGGTGGTAGTGGTGGTAGGCATCATGCCACCCCTGGGTAGGGGTGGTGGTGCGCATTCAGGCCCCTGTGTGCATATGTGGCATTGGTGATGGGCATCCCGCCCCTATGGTGCTGCTGTTGCTGGTGTAAGTATATTCAGCATCCCCGTGTGTGTGTGTGATGTGTCGTGTACGTGTTGTATGTGTTTTGTGGTTGGTGTCTGGCTTACCTTCTGCGCCGTACGCGTCCGTGCCTGTTCCGGTAGTAAATGTAGAATATTGGTATGATCGGGACGAAGGGATTCATGGTTGGTTCGTGTCGTTCGTCCTTCTCGTTGCTTCGCGTCGTCCTCGTCGCTTCGCCTCGTCCTCGTCGCTTCGCCTCATCCTCGTCGCTGGCGTGTTCGCCTCGTAGCCGTGGATCGTGTTGTGGCACGAATCGGAGCTTATGTGCGCCTCTCCCGGATGCTTTGACGTGCCGTGCGTAGCGACAAGTTTGGCGCGTACGGAAAGCGCATCGTACTTGTCCGGCCGGACGGGGCTGCATTTTTCCTTCCGTGCGACTCGATTCGGCGTTTCCGGATTGGCCTCGGTCGGAGAACAGGACCTGGTTTGGGTGAGTACGGCTCGGCCGGATTTTTTGCTGTTGTGCGCATCGTACTTGCTCGTTCGGTGTACTGTACGGATCGGTCGGGAAACAGGCTTTCGCATGGCTTTTTTCCCGACCGAATGGTATTGGGTGCGCCTCCGACCGAGATCGGAATCGGCCCCTAAGTCTACGATACTGATGTTTGAACCTCTGTACGGGATTTCAGAGATAATGACTCTGAGGCAGTTCGGCCTCCTGCATCCTGCTTGTGGACCATGCCACATGGCACATTTAGGGTCAGCAATGTGACCTGAAATTCAACATGGAACTGCATCATGTTAATCACACCAACCTGGTTCACATCTTTGAGGGTATTGCTTAAGCTCTGCAGTGTGTAAAAAAATAAGATTGGGTCAGAGGCAGAACACTTTGCTTTCCCAACACAGATGGCACATTAGTGAGGGATGCATACCTTTATCAGAACTGGGGGCCATGTGGGAGAGGTGGTTATCAGAGGATGCTTATCTCCGGTGGGAGCCAGGCTCCATATCAAACTCTTGGACCTTCAGACAATCTGGTTGGCACTAAAAGCCTTTTTGCAATCATTTTAGGTAGGCTGGTTCTTGTGTTCTCATACAACCTGACCGCCATTTGGTTCTGAAATATGCATGGCGATGTGGGGCCATGATGCATCTGTGGAGAAGCCACGTGCCTTTAAACTTGGCAGGAACAACAGTGCATATCCCTGTAGTGTTAAAATCTGGCTGGTTCCGTAAATGCCAAAGTGGACGAAAACAGCTGACGGTGCCTTGCAGATCACGAGTGGCTTCTCCATCCGGAGGTTGCGCAAGGACTCTTTGCTCATTTGGGAGAGCTTTGGTTTGATCTGTTTGTCTCAGAAGAATACGAGCAATGTCAGCATTTTTGCAGATTTGGAATTTTGTGGCGGCTATTGCTCAGCAACGTTTTTCATTGTGAGTACAGTTTAGGGCTCCTTTAATCATTAACGCCCATGCCACTTCTGGCAAGAGTTTTACAAAAGGTCAGGAATAACTGGCCAGAAGTCATTCTCGAGGCCCTGAAATGGATACGGACTCTGGTACCTCGAACTGCTGCCAATAAACATATCCTCCAATCAGGCTGCCACTTAAGGAGGATCTTCTGTCGCAGCAGAGGGGTTGGGGAGGTGAACCTCCAGCCCAACCTTTCCACCCTCCGCCTCCTTGCTTGGAGATTGACCGGTGACAGTTGTCAGCTTTCAACCTTCATAACAAAGTCTATGAAGTTATTCTGGCAGCCTGTCAATCCCGCCACAAAGTCGGTATATGACTGTGTGGTGTCCTGAATGTCCCTGAGGCCTGCGTTCCTATTGTTCCAGAATGTAGAGTTTGTTGCCGGGCAATGAGTTGAACTGCTTGTGTGGCAGTTGAGCTTTGTGTCTGACTGGATGGGGTCTCATTCACGCTGGCTCTTCAATAAACCTTCTTCAACATCTACCTGTGTCCTCTACTCAATCTTTACTGAAGAGAGTCACCTCTACATATTGCCAAAGGAAACACAATTGGAAATATAACAAATGGGTTGTCAACCACCTATCTGCATCTATGCCAGATATTGTCTTATTAATCCTTTCTTTGGCCATCCAGGGTTCATCAATGAGAACTCTCAATGTCTACTTTTGGCCCTTGCATCTTTACTTCGGCTGCAAGGCCAGCCATCTCTTTATAAGTGCCCTTTTGCGCATAGATTTTTGAAGGGGTATACTTAGTATTTTCTTTTTTCCACCTTTATTATGCCTTAGTGGGACCTTATTTTTGTTGTCACTTTCTTGATATCCACACCTTTTTAACAACTTTGCAACTTTCCTATATGTTTGCTCACTATGAAATGAGCTCTTTTTCTGGCAATAAAACATGCAAGTAGGATGAGTGAGCTTCAGACACCTAATTTTGTAGATAAAGTGGTGCTCCACACAATGTAAATTATTTATTTGAAATGTGGTAACACATTTTCAAATTGAACGTTCATTTACTATGCCCACTTTCTATGCACCTCCACACCCTTCCAAGGTACAGTGACGTTTCAACTGTCTGTAACCTAAAGTTGCGTAGTTTACCTAAATTACAAGAAAGAGTTCATGGGGAATCATGGGGAATCAACGACTCTAATTAGGGTACGCTGGAGCAAAGAAGGGGACGGACATTCTAAATGATGACCTTATCCTGCAGGGCCATCCTCTATATCAAGATCGGTTACGCCTTAGCGCAGAAACAACCTTATAACAGTCTTATGGACCATTCTGCCAGGGCAAAGGCAGCCACCACAGCTCTCCAGCATAGTGTTCTCATTACAGAATACTACCAACTGTCCACTTGACCATCCTAGCACACGGCTGGCGCACACTATTTCTTGGATTCTCATGTTTTCATGGATGGCCTGTTTGTCTGGTATGTTTTGCAGGATTTATTGTTGTAAACTTTACATGGTCCCAACTCCGTGGAAGGTATTGCTTGGGTATCTGTTCAAAGGTAATTCATCTCGCGGCACTCTGTCTCAATCATAAAGGACAAGTTACCTACATTTGGTAACGCATTATCTGGTAGACATGATCTATCTGCACATTCCTTACTGACCCACCTTTCCCTCTCAGCACTGACGATTTTTTTTGTGTAAAGGGCTGTTCCATTTAGGGCCATAGTTGTATTGAGTACTAGTCAATTCATGGCTATGCGCTTATGGCATGGAGAGTAGTCAACAGTACTGAGATAGGCGAAAAAGAGTTGTGGCTATATATTCAAAGCAAATCTTACAATGATGGTGCACAATAATCCTAAGACGTCACACATAGTACACTGGAAACACCTCTCGGGACACAGGTTTTCCATTATCAATAATCATCCAGAACAAGCATGACGTCCGGAAGTTGAAAGTTAATGATTCTCTGGGTAGTTCATGTCTCTACCATATTAAGCGTTACAGAAGTTAAGAAACTTGTCCTTTATGTTGGTTGTTCTCAATTTGCACCGTTTTTTATTTAATAATACTTTTTATTTTGCATTTAATATATATGTATTGCTTAAGATGCACTAGGGAAAGAAGGGTTACAGCTGTAACTGCATTAACATTCTTAGCTTTTGTATATAGCTATTTTAACTTTCAAACGCTATGTCGATTTAGTTGATTTATTTTATTAACAGACTACACTATCAACGTAGTTAAAATAGAAGATTGTTGAAGCTTGTTTCATTTGCCAATGTTCTTAGGCAAATCTTAAGTCTTGGTCAAAACGAACACTAATGCAACAACTGTGCCTTTATTGCTTATGATGCACTAGGAAAAGAAGGTTTATAGCACTACCTGCCTCAACAATCTTAGTTTTTGTACATTGCTATTGGATCGCTCACTGACCATGTAGATTTAGGTGATGTATTATATTAACAGACTACACTGACAATATAGTAAACAAAGTAGAATGTTGCAGCATGTTTTATTTGCCGTTGTTCTTACGCAAGTCAAAAGTCAGGGTAAAAATGAACAATAATTCAACAAGTGTCTCTTTAATAATAAAGGATGATTGATTATACCATTGCTACACGTTGTCAAAACGTTTGTTTGTCATTTCATGACAAGGAAAGTGACTTTCTCCATGCCCTTTTTAAATTAATGCATCAAAGACAATACATAGTCAACCCATATTAATTTATTTATCAAACGTTTACAAAAATATTTACACTCGAAGAACAAAATTGTGTTCTGCAATTGAAAAATAATTATTAAATATATATTTATATAAATAAGATTAAATGTGAGCACCACAAACACCGTTATTATTCTTTATACAATTTTGAAAATACTTTTTAAATGAGATAGTCAGAGTGGAACCACAATTGTTTGGTACCCTGGTCCAACAGACACCATTAGCCACAAGGACACAGATGTGGCAAAGGATAGTCCAAAGGGTCAATGCAGTAGGGACCCCCCCCAAGATCCAAAAAGGAGATCATGAAGTGGTGGCATGATCTGAAGAGGGTTGTCAAGGAGAGGAGGAGCAAGAACCGTGAGCTGGCTCAGAGGACTGGCGGTGGCCCTCCCATTCCACAAAGACCATACACAGAATGGGAGGAGAAGGTGCTTGCCATACTGCATCCAGAGAGTCTCACAGGAGTAGCCGGGGGAGTGGAGGCTGGTAAGTACAAACTAATAACTACCACCACACAGCTATGTACTGTCTTGCACAACTACAAAGCTACAACACCTAGGACAAATACCATTCATCTGCACCACACCCTCACAAAAACATGTCTCACAGATCCAACATTCACCCACTCCCATTCACCCCAAACGTAGCCACCAACATCACCATGGGGGCATGTGTACAGGCAGCCAGCACTACAACTCCCACCATGCCCCTGTCCCACAGCATCAGCAAGATGGAGCCCTCCCCCACCCCAACCCAGAAGCACTTGGAAGCCATTGCATTGTTCACCTTCACCTAACAGGTAGGTAGCCATCTTCCATGGGAGGGCTGTTTGGGGGTGGGAGGCCTGCACTACTACTCCCAGCATGTACATCTGTCCCCCAAGTACAGCAAGATGGAGCACTCCAGACCACACAGATGCATGTTGCATATTATGGTCCACCTCAAGCAAATTACTAGGTAGGTAGACATATCATTCTGTCTCATGACACCACTGAGCAGAATGTAATCCTCCTCCAGGCACACACAGATGTGTCACGTTACAAAGCCAAATGTGAGCACGTAACAGGTAAGTAGCCAGTACGTGCAGCCACACATATGTCACACAAGAAATGGTGCCATATGTCAACACCAGCCCTCTCATTGCACAAATATGCACACCGACCCCCCTTGACACGCACAGTGTGCACACAGGTAAGCAAAGGGAACTGTCACAGCTAACAAAGTGTGACACAACAATGCACATGTACAAGAAAGACTGGGCACAATCATGCTCAGCACTCACTGATCAGTGCATTGCCATGGGGCACAAACAACAAGGGCCATTTCAAGAATGAGAAAGCATGTGTGTGGGTATAAATCAAGATATGCACATGACAGGACAAAGGTATGCAGGAGAATACAATGGTCAGTACATGGCCAGATGTGAAGTCTGCCAGGTCAGACAAATCAACAAGGAACAAACAATGAAAACATGTGCTGGTCCCTACATGGAAACAGGTCCCTGTGAACATGATTTTTGCACGAGTTGCATGTTATGCATTGATACCTCACACCATGTACAAGTAATGGATGTACCACTGCCTCATGTCAGGAGGCACAGCAGTGCACATGGCAAGCAATCTGATGATCAGTCAATAGTGTACTGTACTAACAGTGGATGACACACAGCTAACACAAAGCTTGCGGAGTGCACTACAATGACCATTTCCCATCTAATCCACAGGTGACCCACTGTTGGGAGTTGAGACAGTGGCTGATCTGCTGATAAAAACCAAGTCGGGCTCTCCTTTAGATCCTTGTCCCCCTCATATACTACATCTGGTTTCCGAGGAGATAAGCATCCCACTATCCCCTATACTAAACCAAAGTATTTCATCAGGAGTATTTCCAACGATTTGGAAAAAAGCCTGCATTCGCCCTCTCCTCAAAAAACCTAAGCTGGATCCCCTGGACGAGAAAAACTATCGTCCCATCTCGTGTCTACCTCTACCTGCTAAAATCCTTGAGAAAGCCATGAACGTAGAACTAACATCGTATCTAGAGAACAACAACATTCTGGATACTACTCAACATGGTTTCAGATCATCACACTCTACTGAGACTGCACTGATTATGGCAGTGGAGGAAATACGTAAGGTGATGGATGGAGGAGGAGGGGCTGCACTGGTCCTGCTTGATCTGACAGCAGCCTTCGATACCGTGAACCACGCGGTATTAATACGAAGGCTACAGGATGTAGGTATCAAAGGCAAAGCTCTTGCCCTCCTTTCCTCCTTCCTATCGTCTAGGGAACAAGTGATATTTTGGGATGGATATCAGTCCAAGGAATTCACACTCCCGGGGAGTCCCACAGGGCTCGGCCCTATCCCCTACTCTTTTTAATATATATGTAGCTCCTCTGGCTAGACTAATAAAAAGCTACGGCTTTATGCTGGTGTCTTATGCTGATGACACGCAGCTTATAATGTCGGTAACACAGCCCGTGGATGCTATGGCAACCCAATTCAGTAACTGCATCTCGGCTCTGATGACTTGGATGAATGTCAATTTATTAAAACTTAGGGGCCGATTCCGATCTCGGCCGGTAGGGCTCCGAATCGGATTCGGCTTAACCGGATCCGATTCGGAGCCCTATTTCCCGACCGATCCGTACGCGCGTCCGGGCGAGCGAGTACGATGCGTATTCGCCGACCGACTCGTCCGGGCGTCCCCACCGCTCCGACCGACTCGATCCCGGGTCGAACCGCACCGACCGACTCGCACGGACACGACTCGCACCGCGCAATGGAGACGTTCCCCGGCCGGGTAAGTACAATGCGCGCCGCGAGCAGTCCGACCGAGCCGCGCACTCCGGCTCGAAAGAGCTGTCGGAGCCATACTTTGGGGGTCCGTGTCGGACCCCCCTGTATGCGTAGCCGTGCGAGTCGCACACAGGGGGGACCCATGGGTCCCCCCTACCTGTGCGTGTACGGCGCGAATCGCTTCGCCGCGTACACGATGTAGGGGGCGCACTTGTCCGCATCGCACCAATTGAGTCAATGGGAGCCCGCGTACGCATTGTACGACAGGCTCCCATTGACTTCAATGGGAGTCCGACCGACTCGAGTCCGATGGCATACGTGCGCATCGTACTCGTTCGGTCGGACTGCACGGGTCCGATTCGGTCGGAAATCTCTCCGGGTCCGGCTCGGTCGGGGAGATTTCCGGCCCGAATCGGAATCGGCCCCTTAATGTAGATAAAACCGAGGTGATTGAGTTTGGTCAGAAAATCTCGGTATGGAACCAATTATGGTGGCCACATGTAGCAGGTACATGTCCGGCCCCTGTCAAAAAAGTCAGGAATCTAGGCCTTTTGGTAGATAATGACCTTTCCAGGGCTCCCCAGATTAACCAAGTCTCATCAGCCTGCTTCTTTATGCTGAAAGGTCTGAGGAAGATTCTTCCTTTTATACCGCTCTCCCTGAGGAAAACAGTGGTAGTGGCTACGATTCTATCTAGAATTGATTACTGCAACGCTCTCTATTTAGGAGCAAATGCTGCGCAATTCTCTAAATTGCAGTCAATTCAGAACGCGGCAGCGAGAGTATTGCTTAATCTACCTAAACACCATCCTACAGCAACCGGTATAAAACAACTTCACTGGCTCCCAGTACAGCGACGGGTTGACTTTAAGTCCCTATGCATGGTGCATAAAGCCTTGTTTGGTGGAGGATGCAAGGATGTGCAAACCTTGTTTTCTCGATACGTTCCCATACGAGCTTTAAGATCAGCATCACTTGATCTCTTACAACTTCCAAAGATAAAGAGAGTAAGGTGTGGAGGTAAACGCTTCTCTTTTCTGGCATCCAAACTTTGGAATTCTTTGCCCACACACCTGAGGTCTTTGCCTAACAGATCGGTCTTCAGGAGGAAAGTTAAAACATGGCTCTTCTCACAACCCTGAATGTGTCGGCCATGGGCATTACATATCACTCAGCGTCAAGACGCCTCGGCATTAGTGCGCTTTATAAATACTTTTCAGTCAGTCAGTCAGTGACCAAGAACTTACTGCAGAGGACAACGCCAGCAACCTGCAGAGCCAGGCTCCCACCCCGGTACATGGACTCTCAGATGTAGACTCCCAGGATTTTCAGGACGATGAGCTCGACGCCGGCCCATCTGGTGTGCCAGGGAGCAACAGGTCCCAGGACCCCATACTCCCCACCACTACATCTTGTGCAACACCAACTGCACAACAGACCCCTGCTGTTACGGCCTGTGCGCCCACCACCACTGCCACCACCACCACCACCAGTGCCACCTGCAACACCCTCCCTGTCCCAGAGGATGATCACCCCATACCACCAACTGAGGATGGCAGGGAGAGTGTGCGGGTACCCACAGTGGCGAGGCAACAGGTCCGTGGCAGCAGGATAGGTGGGAGGGCCAGGGTCACCCCCAGACACCAGGAGGCTGGGACCCCATCCCTGGAACACATCACCAGAGTCCTTGGGGCATACGAACAGGCCCAGGGACAAAGTGGCCGGTTTGATGAACTATTACACGAGCTCATCCTGCTGATGAGGTCCATCGACACCCGCATTGGACAAATGGTGGACCTCATGGGCCAGCAAGTGGCGTTACTGAGGGACAGGCAAGTGCAACAAACAACACCTCCACCTCCCTCTGGTGGGCCGCAGGATGACAGTTCACCATCCTCCCCTGCGGCCACAGAGAGGGGTGAGTCCTCAGACTCCAGTGGCACCACAGCAGGGCCCACTCCTGCCAAGCGACCAAGGGGCGACCTAAGAAGAGCCTGGGAGTATCTGGAGGCAAAGCACCTGCCAAACGCCAGTCACGGAGCCAGCCCTGATGGCAACCCTCTTTACCACTGCATTGACTGTTTGGACTGTCCGTCACCACACTGCCTTGTGAATGGCATCTGTCTGTTGGACTGGGTCACCACAGCAATGTGGTAACTACTCTTTCAACTCATTTAGCATGACTGTCAACTCACTGCTCCATCACCACCTCAATGAAAATGTGCACCCCCCCTCACATGTCAACCCTGTAAATAAAATTCCTTACACACACTTTTTTTTGTGTCATCTCTGTCTTTAGTGCAGGACGTACAGTCTCCAACATGTCCATAATGTATCAGGAGTAAGTACTGTATGTAGGCAAGGATAAGTTTAAGGCACCTAGGGAAACACAACAGAACAACAATCACTGTTCTGAGTGTGGCATCACAGACATTACACAACACCTACCATCTACATGAGCCAACATGCAGGTGTCACAATGGGCAACAAGTGTCAACATACACGTCCCGTATACGTTCACAAATAACATGTCCCAGTAACATAGCCACCCACTGCTGAGTTTACAACTGGCTGTTGTCACAATTTGCACGTACCCCTTCAGGACAAAAGCAATATCAGCAGACAATGGGTATGTTGTACATTGTCACCCACCTTCAAGTGAAGTAGCGGGTGATGAGCTGTTGACGCATGTCACCACCTTCCTCCTCTCCACTGTCCTCATCACTGGACTCTGGTTGGTGTGCAGGGGGGGGCCTTGGGTCCTCATCATCATCCAGGAGCCTCCCACACTTGGGCCTCCCACACAAGTGAGGCACCATTTTTATCGGGAGACCTGAGGGAACGCTGGGTGGTTTGAAATTTGTGTGAGGCCAGTGATGCCACACTTTCCCACACACAAATGTGTGAAAAAAGTGATTTTTTCAGCTAAAATTGAGGTTTGCAGGGGATTATGGGTAAGGAAACGTTGGGGGATCCACGCAAGCCATACCTCCCTGGAAGCCCCCGGGTGTCTACTTTTCAGAAATGTGTGTGTTTGCTAGGTTTCCCTAGGTGTCGGCAGAGGTAGGGTTCAAAAACTACAGCTAGGCACTTTGCCAAAAAAGGGTCATTTTTCACTGCGAATTTGAGGTGTGACCGCGTTGCGTTTTGCGCCGTTTCCTGTCGCAGGCACTAGGCCGACCCACACAAGTGAGGTACCATTTTTCTCGTAAGACTTTGGGGAACGCGGGGTGGGTGGAAATTTGTGGATCCACGCAGATTCCAGAACTTTCCACCACAGAAATGTGGGGAAAATGTGGTTTTTTTGACAATTGTTTACGTTTGCAAGGGATTCTGGGTAACAGAACCTGGTGGGAGGCAGTCAAGTCACCCCATCCTGGATTTCCCTGGGTGTCTAGTTTTCAAAAATGTATAGGTTTGCTAAGTTTCCCTAGGTGCCGGCAGAGCTAGGGTTCAAAAACTACAGCTAGGCACTTTGCCAAAAAGGGTCATTTTTCACTGCGAAATTGAGGTGTGACCACGTTGCGTTTTGCGCCGTTTCCTGTCACAGGCACTAGGCCGACCCACACAAGTGAGGTACCATTTTTCTCGTAAGACTTTGGGGAACGCGGGGTGGGTGGAAATTTGTGGATCCACGCAGATTCCAGAACTTTCCACCACAGAAATGTGGGGAAAATGTGTTTTTGTTGACAATTTTTATGTTTGCAAGGGATTCTGGGTAACAGAACCTGGTGGGAGGCAGTCAAGTCACCCCATCCTGGATTCCCCTGGGTGTCTAGTTTTCAAAAATGTATAGGTTTGCTAGGTTTCCCTAGGTGCCGGCAGAGGTAGGGTTCAAAAACTACAGCTAGGCACTTTGCCAAAAAAGGGTCATTTTTCACTGCGAAATTGAGGTGTGACCGCGTTGCGTTTTGCGCCGTTTCCTGTCGCAGGCACTAGGCCGACCCACACAAGTGAGGTACCATTTTTCTCGTAAGACTTTGGGGAACGCGGGGTGGGTGGAAATTTGTGGATCCACGCAGATTCCAGAACTTTCCACCACAGAAATGTGTGGAAAATGTGTTTTTTTGGACAATTTTTTATGTTTGCAAGGGATTCTGGGTAACAGAACCTGGTGGGAGGCAGTCAAGTCACCCCATACTGGATTCCCTGGGTGTCTAGTTTTCAAAAATGTATAGGTTTGCTAGATTTCCCTAGGTGCCGGCAGAGGTAGGGTTCAAAAACTACAGCAAGGCACTTTGCCAAAAAAGGGTCATTTTTCACTGTGAAATTGAGGTGTGACCACGTTGCGTTTTGCGCCGTTTCCTGTCGCAGGCACTAGGCCGACCCACACAAGTGAGGTACCATTTTTCTCGTAAGACTTTGGGGGAACGCGGGGTGCGTGGAAATTTGTGGATCCACGCAGATTCCAGAACTTTCCACCACAAAAATGTGGGGAAAATGTGGTTTTTTGGACAATTTTTTATGTTTGAAAGGGATTCTGGGTAACAGTACCTGGTGGGAGGCAGTCAAGTCACCCCATCCTGGATTCCCCTGGGTGTCTAGTTTTCAAAAATGTATAGGTTTGCTAGGTTTCCCTAGGTGCCGGCAGAGCTAGGGTTCAAAAACTACGGCTAGGCACTTTGCCAAAAAAGGGTCATTTTTCACTGCGAAATTGAGGTGTGACCACGTTGCGTTTTGCGCCGTTTCCTGTCGTAGGCACTAGGCCGACCCACACAAGTGAGGTACCATTTTTTTCGTAAGACTTTGGGGGACGTGGGGTGGGTGGAAATTTGTGGATCCACGCAGATTCCAGAACTTTCCACCACAGAAATATGGGAAAAATGTGGTTTTTTTGACAATTTTTTATGCTTGCAAGGGATTCTGGGTAACAGAACCTGGTGGGAGGCAGTCAAGTCACCCCATCCTGGATTCCCCTGGGTGTCTAGTTTTCAAAAATGTATAGGTTTGCTAGGTTTCCCAAGGTGCCGGCAGAGGTAGGGTTCAAAAACTACAGCTAGGCACTTTGCCAAAAAAGGGTCATTTTTCACTGCGAAATTGAGGTGTGACCGCGTTGCGTTTGCGCCGTTTCCTGTCGCAGGCACTAGGCCGACCCACACAAGTGAGGTACCATTTTTCTCGTAAGACTTTGGGGAACGCGGGGTGGGTGGAAATTTGTGGATCCACGCAGATTCCAGAACTTTCCACCACAGAAATGTGGGGAAAATTTGTTTTTTTTGACAATTTTTTATGTTTGCAAGGGATTCTGGGTAACAGAACCTGGTGGGAGGCAGTCAAGTCACCCCATCCTGGATTCCCCTGGGTGTCTAGTCTTCAAAAATGTATAGGTTTGCTAGGTTTCCCTAGGTGCTGGCAGAGGTAGGGTTCAAAAACTACAGCTAGGCACTTTGCCAAAAAAGGGTCATTTTTCACTGCGAAATTGAGGTGTGACCGCGTTGCGTTTTGCGCCGTTTCCTGTCGCAGGCACTAGGCCGACCCACACAAGTGAGGTACCATTTTTCTCGTAAGACTTTGAGGAACGCGGGGTGGGTGGAAATTTGTGGATCCACACAGATTCCAGAACTTTCCACCACAGAAATGTGGGAAAAATGTGGTTTTTTTGACAATTTTTTATGTTTGCAAGGGATTCTGGGTAACAGAACCTGGTGGGAGGCAGTCAAGTCACCCCATCCTGGATTCCCCTGGGTGTCTAGTTTTCAAAAATGTATAGGTTTGCTAGGTTTCCCTAGGTGCCGGCAGAGATAGGGTTCAAAAACTACAGCTAGGCACTTTGCCAAAAAAGGGTCATTTTTCACTGCGAAATTGAGGTGTGACCGCGTTGCGTTTTGCGCCGTTTCCTGTCGCAGGCACTAGGCCACCCACACAAGTGAGGTACCATTTTTCTCGTAAGACTTTGGGGAACGCGGGGTGGGTGGAAATTTGTGGATCCACGCAGATTCCAGAACTTTCCACCACAGAAATGTGGGGAAAAAGTGGTTTTTTTGACAATTTTTTATGTTTGCAAGGGATTCTGGGTAACAGAACCTGGTGGGAGGCAGTCAAGTCACCCCATCCTGGATTCCCCTGGGTGTCTAGTTTTCAAACATGTATAGGTTTGCTAGGTTTCCCTAGGTGCCGGCAGAGGTAGGGTTCAAAAACTACAGCTAGGCACTTTGCCAAAAAAGGGTCATTTTTCACTGCGAAATTGAGGTGTGACCACGTTGCGTTTTGCGCCGTTTCCTGTCGCAGGCACTAGGCCGACCCACACAAGTGAGGTACCATTTTTCTCGTAAGACTTTGGGGAACGCGGGGTAGGTGGAAATTTGTGCATCCACGCAGATTCCAGAACTTTCCACCACAGAAATATGGGAAAAATGTGTTTTTTTTGACAATTTTTTATGCTTGCAAGGGATTCTGGGTAACAGAACCTGGTGGGAGGCAGTCAAGTCACCCCATCCTGGATTCCCCTGGGTGTCTAGTTTTCAAAAATGTATAGGTTTGCTAGGTTTCCCAAGGTGCCGGCAGAGGTAGGGTTCAAAAACTACAGCTAGGCACTTTGCCAAAAAAGGGTCATTTTTCACTGCGAAATTGAGGTGTGACCGCGTTGCGTTTTGCGCCGTTTCCTGTCGCAGGCACTAGGCCGACCCACACAAGTGAGGTACCATTTTTCTCATAAGACTTTGGGGAACGCGGGGTGGGTGGAAATTTGTGGATCCACGCAGATTCCAGAACTTTCCACCACAGAAATGTGGGGAAAATGTGTTTTTTTTGACAATTTTTTATGTTTGCAAGGGATTCTGGGTAACAGAACCTGGTGGGAGGCAGTCAAGTCACCCCATCCTGGATTCCCCTGGGTGTCTAGTTTTCAAAAATGTATAGGGTTGCTAGGTTTCCCTAGGTGCCGGCAGAGGTAGGGTTCAAAAACTACAGCTAGGCACTTTGCCAAAAAAGGGTAATTTTTCACTGCGAAATTGAGGTGTGACAACGTTGCGTTTTGCGCCGTTTCCTGTCGCAGGCACTAGGCCGACCCACACAAGTGAGGTACCATTTTTCTCGTAAGACTTTGGGAAACGCGGGGTAGGTGGAAATTTGTGGATCCACGCAGATTCCAGAACTTTCCACCACAGAAATGTGGGGAAAATGTGTTTTTTTTGACAATTTTTTATGCTTGCAAGGGATTCTGGGTAACAGAACCTGGTGGGAGGCAGTCAAGTCACCCCATCCTGGATTCCCCTGGGTGTCTAGTTTTCAAAAATGTATAGGTTTGCTAGGTTTCCCTAGGTGCCGGCAGAGGTAGGGTTCAAAAACTACAGCTAGGCACTTTGCCAAAAAAGGGTCATTTTTCACCGCGAAATTGAGGTGTGACCGCGTTGCGTTTTGCGCCGTTTCCTGTCGCAGGCACTAGGCCGACCCACACAAGTGAGGTACCATTTTTCTCGTAAGACTTTGGGGAACGCGGGGTGGGTGGAAATTTGTGGATCCACGCAGATTCCAGAACTTTCCACCACAGAAATGTGGGGAAAATGTGTATTTTTTGACAATTGTTTATGTTTGCAAGGGATTCTGGGTAACAGAACCTGGTGGGAGGCAGTCAAGTCACCCCATCCTGGATTCCCCTGGGTGTCTAGTTTTCAAAAATGTATAGGTTTGCTAGGTTTCCCTAGGTGCCGGCAGAGGTAGGGTTCAAAAACTACAGCTAGGCACTTTGCCAAAAAAGGGTCATTTTTCACTGCGAAATTGAGGTGTGACCGCGTTGCGTTTTGCGCCGTTTCCTGTCGCAGGCACTAGGCCGACCCACACAAGTGAGGTACCATTTTTCTCGTAAGACTTTGGGGAACGTGGGGTGGGTGGAAATTTGTGGATCCATGCAGATTCCAGAACTTTCCACCACAGAAATGTGGGGAAAATGTGTTTTTTTGGACAATTTTTTATGTTTGCAAGGGATTCTGGGTAACAGAACCTGGTGGGAGGCAGTCAAGTCACCCCATCCTGGATTCCCCTGGGTGTCTAGTTTTCAAACATGTATAGGTTTGCTAGGTTTCCCTAGGTGCCGGCAGAGGTAGGGTTCAAAAACTACAGCTAGGCACTTTGCCAAAAAAGGGTCATTTTTCACTGCGAAATTGAGGTGTGACCACGTTGCGTTTTGCGCCGTTTCCTGTCGCAGGCACTAGGCCGACCCACACAAGTGAGGTACCATTTTTCTCGTAAGACTTTGGGGAACGCGGGGTAGGTGGAAATTTGTGGATCCACACAGATTCCAGAACTTTCCACCACAGAAATATGGGAAAAATGTGTTTTTTTTGACAATTTTTTATGCTTGCAAGGGATTCTGGGTAACAGAACCTGGTGGGAGGCAGTCAAGTCACCCCATCCTGGATTCCCCTGGGTGTCTAGTTTTCAAAAATGTATAGGTTTGCTAGGTTTCCCAAGGTGCCGGCAGAGGTAGGGTTCAAAAACTACAGCTAGGCACTTTGCCAAAAAAGGGTCATTTTTCACTGCGAAATTGAGGTGTGACCGCGTTGCGTTTTGCGCCGTTTCCTGTCGCAGGCACTAGGCCGACCCACACAAGTGAGGTACCATTTTTCTCGTAAGACTTTGGGGAACGCGGGGTGGGTGGAAATTTGTGGATCCACGTAGATTCCAGAACTTTCCACCACAGAAATGTGGGGAAAATGTGTTTTTTTTGACAATTTTTTATGTTTGCAAGGGATTCTGGGTAACAGAACCTGGTGGGAGGCAGTCAAGTCACCCCATCCTGGATTCCCCTGGGTGTCTAGTCTTCAAAAATGTATAGGTTTGCTAGGTTTCCCTAGGTGCCGGCAGAGGTAGGGTTCAAAAACTACAGCTAGGCACTTTGCCAAAAAGGGTCATTTTTCACTGCGAAATTGAGGTGTGACCGCGTTGCGTTTTGCGCCGTTTCCTGTCGCAGGCACTAGGCCGACCCACACAAGTGAGGTACCATTTTTCTCGTAAGACTTTGGGGAACACGGGGTGGGTGGAAATTTGTGGATCCACACAGATTCCAGAACTTTCCACCACAGAAATGTGGGTAAAATGTGGTTTTTTTGACAATTTTTTATGTTTGCAAGGGATTCTGGGTAACAGAACCTGGTGGGAGGCAGTCAAGTCACCCCATCCTGGATTCCCCTGGGTGTCTAGTTTTCAAAAATGTATAGGTTTGCTAGGTTTCCTAGGTGCCGGCAGAGGTAGGGTTCAAAAACTACAGCTAGGCACTTTGCCAAAAAAGGGTCATTTTTCACTGCGAAATTGAGGTGTGACCACGTTGCGTTTTGCGCCGTTTCCTGTCGCAGGCACTAGGCCGACCCACACAAGTGAGGTACCATTTTTCTCGTAAGACTTTGGGGAACGCGGGGTGGGTGGAAATTTGTGGATCCACGCAGATTCCAGAACTTTCCACCACAGAAATATGGGGAAAATGTGTTTTTTGGACAATATTTTATGTTTGCAAGGGATTCTGGGTAACAGAACCTGGTGGGAGGCAGTCAAGTCACCCCATCCTGGATTCCCCTGGGTGTCTAGTTTTCAAAAATGTATAGGTTTGCTAGGTTTCCCTAGGTGCCGGCAGAGGTAGGGTACAAAAACTACAGCTAGGCACTTTGCCAAAAAAGGGTCATTTTTCACTGCGAAATTGAGGTGTGACCGCGTTGCGTTTTGCGCCGTTTCCTGTCACAGGCACTAGGCCGACCCACACAAGTGAGGTACCATTTTTCTCGTAAGACTTTGGGGAACGCGGGGCGGGTGGAAATTTGTGGATCCACGCAGATTCTAGAACTTTCCACCACAGAAATGTGTGGAAAATGTGTTTTTTTGGACAATTTTTTATGTTTGCAAGGGATTCTGGGTAACAGAACCTGGTGGGAGGCAGTCAAGTCACCCCATACTGGATTCCCCTGGGTGTCTAGTTTTCAAAAATGTATAGGTTTGCTAGGTTTCCCTAGGTGCCGGCAGAGGTAGGGTTCAAAAACTACAGCAAGGCACTTTGCCAAAAAAGGGTCATTTTTCACTGTGAAATTGAGGTGTGACCACGTTGCGTTTTGCGCCGTTTCCTGTCGCAGGCACTAGGCCGACCCACACAAGTGAGGTACCATTTTTCTCGTAAGACTTTGGGGAACGCGGGGTGGGTGGAAATTTGTGGATCCACGCAGATTCCAGAACTTTCCACCACAAAAATGTGGGGAAAATGTGGTTTTTGGACAATTTTTTATGTTTGCAAGGGATTCTGGGTAACAGTACCTGGTGGGAGGCAGTCAAGTCACCCCATCCTGGATTCCCCTGCATGTCTAGTTTTCAAAAATGTATAGGTTTGCTAGGTTTCCCTAGGTGCCGGCAGAGCTAGGGTTCAAAAACTACAGCTAGGCACTTTGCCAAAAAAGGGTCATTTTTCACTGCGAAATTGAGGTGTGACCACGTTGCGTTTTGCGCCGTTTCCTGTCGTAGGCACTAGGCCGACCCACACAAGTGAGGTACCATTTTTCTCGTAAGACTTTGGGGGACGCGGGGTGGGTGGAAATTTGAGGATCCACGCAGATTCCAGAACTTTCCGCCACAGAAATGTGGGGAAAATGTGTTTTTTTTGACAATTTTTTATGTTTGCAAGGGATTCTGTGTAACAGAACCTGGTGGGAGGCAGTCAAGTCACCCCATCCTGGATTCCCCTGGGTGTCTAGTTTTCAAAAATGTATAGGTTTGCTAGGTTTCCCTAGGTGCCGGCAGAGGTAGGGTTCAAAAACTACAGCTAGGCACTTTGCCAAAAAAGGGTCATTTTTCACTGCGAAATTAAGGTGTGACCGCGTTGCGTTTTGCGCCGTTTCCTGTCGCAGGCACTAGGCCGACCCACACAAGTGAGGTACCATTTTTCTCGTAAGACTTTGGGGAACGCGGGGTGGGTGGAAATTTGTGGATCCACGCAGATTCCAGAACTTTCCACCACAGAAATGTGGGGAAAATGTGTTTTTTTGACAATTTTTTATGTTTGCAAGGGATTCTGGGTAACAGAACCTGGTGGGAGGCAGTCAAGTCACCCCATCCTGGATTCCCCTGGGTGTCTAGTTTTCAAAAATGTATAGGTTTGCTAGGTTTCCCTAGGTGCCGGCAGAGCTAGGGTTCAAAAACTACAGCTAGGCACTTTGCCAAAAAGGGTCATTTTTCACTGCGAAATTGAGGTGTGACCACGTTGCGTTTTGCGCCGTTTCCTGTCGCAGGCACTAGGCCGACCCACACAAGTGAGGTACCATTTTTCTCGTAAGACTTTGGGGAACGCGGGGTGGGTGGAAATTTGTGGATCCACGCAGATTCCAGAACTTTACACCACAGAAATGTGGGGAAAATGTGTTTTTTTGACAATTTTTTATGTTTGCAAGGGATTCTGGGTAACAGAACCTGGTGGGAGGCAGTCAAGTCACCCCATCCTGGATTCCCCTGGGTGTCTAGTTTTCAAAAATGTATAGGTTTGCTAGGTTTCCCAAGGTGCCGGCAGAGGTAGGGTTCAAAAACTACAGCTAGGCACTTTGCCAAAAAAGGGTCATTTTTCACTGCGAAATTGAGGTGTGACCGCGTTGTGTTTTGCGCCGTTTCCTGTCGCAGGCACTAGGCCGACCCACACAAGTGAGGTACCATTTTTCTCGTAAGACTTTGGGGAACGCGGGGTGGGTGGAAATTTGTGGATCCACGCAGATTCCAGAACTTTCCACCACAGAAATGTGGGGAAAATGTGTTTTTTTGACAATTTTTTATGTTTGCAAGGGATTCTGGGTAACAGAACCTGGTGGGAGGCAGTCAAGTCACCCCATCCTGGATTCCCCTGGGTGTCTAGTTTTCAAAAATGTATAGGTTTGCTAGGTTTCCCTAGGTGCCGGCAGAGGTAGGGTTCAAAAACTACACCTAGGCACTTTGCAAAAAAAGGGTAATTTTTCATTGTGAAAATGTGGTACGTCCACGTTGCATTTTGAGCCATTTCCTGTTGTGGGCACAAGGGCTACCCACACAAGTGAGGTACCATTTTTATCGGGAGACTTAGGGTAACACAGAATTGTAGAGCAACTGTTATTACCTATTGACTTTCGATGCATTTCTGCCTTCCAAATGAAAGACAATGTGTAAAAAATAAGTCATTTTGAAAAATGACCTATAATTCTTATGCTAGTATGGGTACTCCCAATTTCGGAAATGTGCAAATATCTACTGTTTCTAAAATCTACATTTTGTTCCCATTTCAGAAATACATAGGTGTCTTTCATAACAATTTTTCCATGTATACATTTTCCCAAAATAATTGCTATATACCCGGTACTTAAAAAAAAATCATTGCAAGATGTTGCTCAATTATTGGCTCTGGGTTCGTCGGGTTCTTGGTGAACCTACAAGTCCTATATATCCCCACAACCAGAAAGGTCCAGCGGATATAACGATATATTGCCTTCAAATAGCTGTCATAATTAGAAGAAGTTACAGGTGAAAACGTTGACACAAATGGCTGTTTTTTTCAACTAATTTTCAATTTTTCCTTTATTTAACTGTTAGTTTCTATAAGGAAAACTTTAAGGATCTACACAAATGACCCCTTGATGAATTCAGAATTTTGTCTACTTTTCATAAATGTATGGCTTTCCAGGATCCATTATTGGTTTCATACCCATTTCTACCATTAACTGGAAGGAGGTTGAAAGCACAAAAAATAGCAAAAATAGGCTATGTCCCAGAAAAATGCCAAAACTGTGTAAAGAAAGTTGGTTTTCTGACAAAAGTCTGCTTGTCCCTGAAAGCTGGGAAGATGGTGATTTCATCCCCACAACCCCTTTTTTGATGCCATTTGCAGGGAAAAATCAAGACGCTTTCATCTGTAGCCCTTTTTTTGCCTTTTTTCCAAAAAAACCAAAATTTAGCTGTATTTTGACTAATTTCTGGGTCCCCTCCAGGGAAATCCACAAACCCTGGGTACCTTTACAATCCCCATGATGTTAGAAAAAAAGGACGCAAATTTGGCATGGATACCTTATGTGGTCAAAAAGTTACAGGGGGCCTAAGCGCGCACTACCCCAAATAGCCAAAAAAAGGCTTAGCACAGGAGGGGAAACGGCCTAGCAGCGAAGGGGTTAAGTAACGAAAATGCGACATGCCTAAAAAGTATAACCAATTAACTCAGGCAAGGAAAAGGTAAAACCTTTCATATTTAAAAAAATTAAGTAATACAAACACAACACTAAAGTATGCTTTAATGAATAAAAACGAAAATGTGAGCAATGACGGTAGTTTGCTGCTGTGCTGGGGAGCTCAGAAAAACATGCCAAAGGTTTATTTTTGCAAATACGTAGGCGCAGATGCGAAGGGGAGATCATACCGATGGGGAGATTAAAACGAAGGTATAATCTAACTAGATGCTCTCCCCCGTCTGTTTGGTCTCCCCTACAGCATGTGAGCAATGACGGTATTTTTTGGCTTTGATGGGGAGCTCAGAAAGACATGCCAAAGGTTTATTTTTGCAAATGCGCCTTCGCGGTCAAATACGCATGCGCAGATGCGAAGGGGAGCTCATTCCGATGGGGAGATTAAAACTACGGAACACCGGCCCCCGCAGCTGTACTAATCATGAATGTTCTTTGCAGCAGCTAGCGCAGCAATCAGCCACCAGTGGCTGGCGCCACACTCCTGACCTGCCATTTACGAAAGACTTTGAACGCTTGACACTACTGTAAGACACTCTGCCAGAGCAGCACGCAATCCGCGCTGCCTGCTCATCAGCAGTGTTTGGCCAGGGCGGCCATTTTGGTCCCGCTTGCCTCTTCCTCTGCACCAGCAGTGGTGTCAAGGAGGCACTACAAATGCGTGACCTTGCATTTTTGTGCGGTGATGCGGACCTCCGCACAAAAATGCATTAGTATCACGCCTGATGCGTGGTACTTGGCAGGGCTGCATATTTAAATATAGAATGATATGCGTTGAGCACTCAACTTTTTTGCATTTACAAAATACCCAGTACTTTTTCCATTTATCTACGGATGTAGACAAGATTTCCAGTTGAAGTCAGTAGGTGTGGCTTGTTATGTCATGCAGAGTGTAATTGACCAAAGAGTTCAAGGATTTTGTACCTTGTGATGCAGGGTATAGGTTATTTACTTATGTGGTTCACTTAATAATAAGTGATTTAATTATGTCTATTATAATCATTAGATGAGCTAGAAAACGATACAAAATGCTTCCCTGGTTGTTGAGAAGCATTTCAATCACATTTCCTATATTTGGTGTGTTCTTATGTGATTGACACCCCTTGCATGTTGTGCCTGTGGGCTTACATGTTAATGCAAGACATGGGCACAACCGGGTTAGCTTGCTTCCTGGTGTAGAAAAGGTGCTACTCTTTTGCGACATTGCTGGGATAATTAACATATAATGTCTCTGTCTCTCTCATGCAGCTGTAGTCCAGTTTCATGTGATGGATATTTGATATGACTTTAGAAGCAAAGTTGTAAGCATTTCGATACCATCATTGGTATTTGGTACCATAATTCAAAGATTAATATTACAATTGATCTGGTCAACACTGGTCCTTTCCAATGCCAGGCACACGTCTGGACCTTTCTTTCCTTTAATACAAAGCTAAACAGTCTCTTACACACATCACTGCCCTTTATGTTGGTGCTATACCAATTATGATATCATCTCAATCACATTGTGTACTTACAAGCGACCAAACAGCCCAAAATGCAAAAGCCTTGCATGTAAACCATATTGCTCTATATCAGTCATAGTTGTTAAAATACCAACTACTTTTTTTTACAGGTATGCAACATTAGATTAGGGTGTGTGGTTTCTAAACACAACCGTTTGGTTTGTCCCAATCTACCAGTTTGTATCAAAAGCAGACTGCAATGTATATTTAGTGCACTGGTGTAAGTAAAATTCCCTACTGGTGGGCAGGAGTAACACAACGGTGTGCATACACAATATACATTGATTTGTAGACATGCTCTATTGGTTTACCCTCTTGATACAATTAAGAACAATATTGTAATTTACATGTATTTCATACTATGTGCATGCATAACATGTTGTTGTGTTACCCATGTGTGACATATTGGTTTATGTGCATTATACATCGGTTTGCCTTAATGTTCTTATTGTACAGCAGTAGACCTCTATATAATACTGCTGTGCATTAGCAGCTCATTGTTGTGCATATTTGATATACAGGCTTGTGCACATAATATATTGGTTCTCTCACAATTTACTGTCTTGTACCTAAAATATTTTGATTTAACTAAACAACTCGATGATTTGTCAAATCAGTTAGCCAAGTGTTCAGCTTTTCCAAAAACGAAAAATAATAATGGCTTTTACACTATATTCTTGAGTCTGAATGAAAAATATCCTATTCGTAATGGAAAGTTTCAATTCTATTAAGGACACAGAGGCGAGGATTAGGCCTTAACTTTCTTCTTTTAATTACACAGCAGCCATGTCAAACAAAATAAAACATCTTAAAGGGATGACCTAAAATTGGCCAAACTTAACCTTCGACAAGCGGAAAGGAAATGGCGGTCTGAGTAACAACTTAAAATGTACAAGTCTCACTTAAGGCAAACCAAAGTGAGTTATTTCACAAGTAAAATCTTGAATGCCCCCAATAAATCGAAGGAGATATTCGAGATTGTTACAGACCTCGCCAACCCAGATAGAGTCATTCTCCCGGTCACACCCTCACAGAGAGTGTGTGATTCTCTCAATGCTTTTTTGTGTGAACAAAATTGAGGCTATTAAAAAGAGCATCCCCTCCAATACCTTTTACACTTATTTACCATCATGCGGTATGAATAGCCATACGATCACATACTTTCCTAATATTTCACAAGAGGACCTAGCTAAGCTATTGACAAAAGTCAAGTCAGGTTCACCTAATGAAATTTGCCCTCCCGAAGGTCCTAAGGACACTTACGACCACCTTTGGGGACACTGTATTGTTACTTCTCAATCAATCCACTAACGCAGAGTTGGTCCCCAGAGCCTTCAAAAAGTGGTTATTGTACCTCTGCTGAAGAAAGTAGGGGCAGACCCCACAGACATGAAAACTTTCGTCCTGTCTCTCTCCTACCATATTTGGCAAAACGTCTGGAGGCACATGTAGCCCACTATCTTTGTTCATTCATAGAGAAGTCAGAGTTTTTGGACCCCTGTCAGGTGGGATTTCGGCCCGCACACTTTACCGAAGCAGTGATTACGTCAGTGGTAGATGACATGCGTAAGGAAGTAGACAAGGGTAACACTCAAGCCCTGGTACTACTAGACTTATCTGAGGCTTTTGACACGGTCGACCACATTATTTTAGCTGACTGGGTCAGCACCGCCGGTCTGCGGGGTGCAGCACTGAATTGGATCATATCATTTCTGAGTGATAGATCCCAATCGGTTAGGCTACCCCCTTTATCTCAGCAGAGGTTCAACTGAACTGTGGGGTGCCGCAGGGCTCCTCTCTTTCTCCTCATCTTTTTAATATCTATATTCGTCCTCTGGTCAGTTCCATTAAAAACATGAAAGTTAACATTTTTAACTAAGCTGATGACATGCAATTGCTATTACGATCAATGATAGCTCCTCGTCTAGACAGCAATTCCAACGATGCTGTTCATCCGGGATTGGATGAACAGCAACCATCTGAAACTGAATTCGGACACAACAGAGATAGTCATCACTAAAAACAGGGTGATCCGCTGGAATCCCACCATTTGGCCTAGCAAAATTTATCCCCACCCCTCACCCAAAAAGGCAGTAAAAAGCCTTGGAGTCATCATTGATGAGGAGCTCTCATTCAAGCAGCAGGTCAGCGCAGTGACCTTGACCTGTTTCTGCCAACTGCAACGTATAAAAAAGATAAAGACATTTCTTACGAGGGAGGCTCTGATCCAAGTAATTATAGCGTTAGTCAAGTCTAGAATTGACCACGCTAACTCTTTATCTGGGTTTCCCCAAATGTCTTCTGCGCAAGCTCCAGCTAATTCTAAATCAGGCCGCTCAGCTGATATCACATCTGCCTAGATGCGGTCACATCTCTTGGGTGACCAAGGACCTCCACTGGTTACCAGTGGCACAGAGAACTATGTTCAAGGCCTACTGTTCGGTCTTTAAAGCCTTACATTTGAATTGTCCTGCCTTCATAAAATCTCGGATCACCAACTATTGCCCCACCAGAGAACTAAGATCCAGTCACCTAAACCACCTGTCCTCCCCACTCATAAAAAACATAGGACGGGTGGGTGTAGGTTCTCCGTTACTGCCCTCGACCATGGAATGCATTACCCTTGGAGCTTAGCACCACCTCGAACTACACCAGATTCAGACAACTTTTGAAGACATGTCTCTTTAAACAGGCTTACCATTAATGGTGGATTAATGCTGCATCAGCTACCTAGCGCCAAGAGACCTTCCGGTGAACGTGCGATTTAGAAATTGACAGTAACATAACATAACAAAAGACTTTGTTTCCCATGATGCTAGGGAAACCATGAAGTGACAAAGAACAAAAGTGTCCAACCAGGAGTGATTAGCTCCTGTAACTGCCGTAGTCCTTCCCCTAACAGCCTCTTTCTTCCTGCGATCAAGCCGCTCATGGAAGATTTGATCCTTTGATAACCCTGGCTCTGGAAGGTATACTCCTGTGAAGGCGCTAACCCCCGCACACGTTCGTCTTGCTTCACTGATTCCATTCCTGTAAGATAGAAACCTCAATGAGTGCTACTCAATAGACCAAGTAATGTATCACCAAGCACAGAATGATCCAACAGATATTACAGAGAAAAAACGAAAAACTTCTTACTTACACCCCAAACTTTGATCCAAGAACCCGGGCGGGTCCTGATTCATCAGAGGGAAAGCTAATCCTCGCCTCCGTGTCCTTAATAAATATTGAAACTTTCTGTTACAAAAGCTAGAAATGTTTTCATTCAATGTCAGGAACACGGAAGCGAGGATTAGGCTAGTTTAAAGCTTATCCACTGGTTTGAAATAGAACCTCTCAAAGGTTGAATCTGATGACCAGCATTCGGGATATCCTCTAAGTGGGCTCCTAGCACAAACACTTTTGAGGCCATAGCACTTCGTGCCGAATGTGCACCAAACACCTTGGTATCAATGCTGGCCTCCAAAATAATCCACCGAACCCATCTTGCTATGGTCGGGGAAGAGACCACTTTAAAAGGCTTCCTCAGAGCGATTAGCAGTTGGTTCTCCCCATGAGGTCTTAGCTCCGCTGTCATGGCCTCATACGCCTTGATACACCGTACAACGCATAGATTGGGAATATCTGGGAAAGCTGGATAGGAAATCACCCGAGATTGACTCTTCATATGCTGAGAGACATAGGAGGTAACCCGTTCGGAGTGAAGGACTTCCCTGTCACATCCAGGGCCCTGACGTCCGACACCCTCCTATATGAGATGAGACACAACAACATGGCCAACTTGGCCGACAGCTGTTTCCGCAAGAGGTATTTGTTGCTCGGCCATCCAGTCAGTAATGTCAGAACCTGATTCCCATCCCAAAGTACGGAGTACCTAGACTCCGGTGGAAGGGATAGTCTGATCCCCCAGAGTAATTTCCGGACTAATGGGGGCTCCCCGACAGGAAGGCCCTCCACTGTTGCATGGCCTGCGCAGATAGCTGTTTCCGCAAGAGATATTTATTGCTCGGCCATCCAGTCAGTAATGTCAGAACCTGATTCCCATCCCAAAGTACGGAGTACCTAGACTCCGGTGGAAGGGATAGTCTGATCCCCCAGAGTAATTTCCGGACTAACGGGGCTCCCCGACAGGAAGGCCCTCCACTGTTGCATGGCCCGCGCAGATAGCTGAACGGAAGGTGTTGACTGATCGATAAGCCATTCCCCCAGAGGTGAGGGAAGGTAGGAAGTTGAGGACTTGCACAACGTCTGCCCACATGGGATCCAGACTCCTCCGCAGGCACCAACCCATCCAATGTGACCAGGCTGATTGGTATCTCTTGACTGTACCGTCGGCCCAGGCGCGGCAGAGAAGGTCCACAGCGCTTGTTGCAGGGCCCGGGACTTGCAATCAAGACCTGTAATCCTCCATGCCATAAGTAGGAGGTTGCCCTTTATCATCAGAGGATGAGGATTGCCGGACGGATCGCTCAGGAGATGAGGCAATGGGTGTAGAAGGATTAGAGAAGTCCAAGAAAGTTCCATCAGAACTGGAAACCAGACTTGCGACTCCATACCGGGGTGACCACCACCAGATCCGCCCCAGGTCAGCGTACTTGGATCGACGACCTCATGATTATCGCGAACGGGGGAAAGGCGTCGCCCACTCCTGGAGGAAGGCGTCGGTCACCACTGCCCCTGGATCCAGTCTCCATCTGAAGTACCGGAGAAGCTGGTGGTCCAGTCTCGACGCGAACATGTTGATCAAGAAAGGACCCCAAAATGACTGGAGGGCCTGGAACATTCGGAGGAAACAACTTCCACATGCTTGGGTTTCGAAGATGTCGGTAATGCCAATTCACTACTTGGTTGGACGAACCCGGCAGGTGTTCCGCCGTGACTGAAACCTGATGTTCCAGGCAGTACTCCCAAATATTTTTGGCCTGATCCACCAGGGCTTTGGAGCGCGTGCCCCCAGATAGTTGATGTAGCGGACCGTCGCCACATTGTCCATCTTCAGCAGGACACATGACTGCGCTCTGTCCTTGGTCCAGCAACAGACCGCGAAAGAACCTGTCATCAATTCCATGCAGTTGATGTGGAGCGACTGTTCCACAGTGGACCATCCACTGCTGGTGGTGTAGTCTCCACAATGGGCTCCCCAGCCCGATCCGCTAGCGTCTGACTCAATCATGAGATCCAGTTGCGAGCCAAAAATGGCCCGACCATTCCATTCCTCCATATGGGAAAGCCACCAGTTGAGTGCTTCTCTGGCTTCGTCGGACAAGGGCACTCGCTGGGCGTAAGACAGTCGGCGACGCGGGTGGGAGGCTTTGAGTCTCTGCAGTGCTCGAAAGTGGAGTGGTCCTGGAAAAATGGTCTGGACTGAGGACGATAAGAGACCTACCACCATGGCGATGCTGCGTAACAAGATTTTCGGTTTCACTAGCAATCTCCGCACCTCATGATGGATCTTTGCCATTTTCCTCGAAGGTAGGCTCGGGGTGGCTTCAACAGAGTCGATCATAAAACCCAGAAAGGTAATTGAACGAGAGGGGGTCAGGCTGGACTTCACCTGATTGATGACAAACCCCAGAGACTAACTCAAAAAGGAGGGACTGGGGGCTTTATCAGAGGTCCAGCATACATGCCCCAACAATTATAGATACAAAGAGGTATGAAGTTCCTAACTGGTTCAGGGGGACAAGTGGGCTAGGTGGTCATAAGTCCTCACTGGTTACAGGGGGAATGGGGAATTCCTCCTGTTGGAATTAGGGCCCTCACACACCCGGCTGGGTGTCATGCTTCATCATAGGACATGCTCCTTGTCAGGTCTGTACTGCAATACCTGATGGGCTCCCTATGAGGGGCTCTTTGGCAGAGATCTTTTATTCCAATTTTCCGTTTGGTGCCGTGGGGGTGAGGGGCCTAAGTGTGTAGATGGAAGGAGTGCAGGTGAAGGAATCAATGGAGGTTAAAACAGGATTTGGAAATACCAGAGAGAATAATTTTAATCAATAGTGCTTCCAACCTGATTAAAAACGAGGTGGCGCACTTCTGAAATAATGTTTCAGGATTGGCGCTCTGTCAAGTGGTCAACATGTTTCTCGCCTAGTAGTCCTCAGATTTAGCGGCGATTCGTCAGGACCAGTATGAATAAAACAAAACTATCTACATGGCAGGTGGTTGTCTGGTGATGTATCCCTAAAAAAACAACCTAAAATACCTATAGTGTGGTACCTGTAATTTGATGACCAACCTAATAAGATAAAAACAAGTATTAGACAAGGAATCCATTAATGCAGTCCAATACGAAGCACACGTGTCCCAATGAAGTATGACATGCTCAAAACACACAGTGGTGTGGATTAAAAACAATTGAAAACAAAGTGAGAGCCAAGTAAGTGTCGAACACTGTGGTGATATACTGGCTCTTGAATGAGTGTGGTGGAACAACCACCATGGTTGCAGAAATAATTAACTCACCCAACTCGGGTTGGTAATTTGCAGCATCGACGCCCCGCAGGACTGACACTTGGAATTGCCTAGTGTCCTGGGCGGAGTTACAAATGCACAAAGTTTTGTGCAGCGAATGGGTAGGTCTGCTGAATCTTTGCCATCGAGCAAACGTGAGTATACGCGCTAACTTTCATGTCGTTTGCCGCGCCTCACCTTACTTTTTTCTTTCTCCCTTTGCTTCGAGCATACAAGGCACTTGCTATGTCGTCTTTTCTCTTCATCTCCCGCATTGTTTTGCTTCATGATTGTCTAATCGAGTAGGTCCTCAAAACTTTGTGCTTTTGTAACTCCGCCCAGGACACTAGGCAATTCCAAGTGTCAGTCCTGCGGGCGTCGATGCTGAAATTTACCGACCCGAGTTGGGTGAGTTAATTATTTCTGCAACCATGGTGTTTGTTCCACCAAACTCATTCAAGAGCCAGTATATCACCACAGTGTTCGACACTCACTTGGCTCTACTTTGTTTTCAATTGTTTTTAATCCACACTACTGTGTGTTTTGAGCATGTCATACTTCATGGGGACACGTATGCTTCGTATTGGACTGCATTAATGGATTCCTTGTCTAATACTTGTTTTTATCTTATTAGGTTGGTCATCAAATTACAGGTACCACACTATAGGTTTTTTAGGTTGGTTTGTCAGGGATACAACACCAGACAGCCACCTGCAGTGTAGATAGTTTTGTTTTATTCATACTGGTCCTGACTAGTCGCGGCTAGATCTGAGGACTACTAGTCGAGAAACATGTTGAACTCTTGACAGAGCGCCAATCCTGAAACATTATTTCAGAAGTGCGCCACCTCGTTTTTAATCAGGTTGGAAGCCCTATTGTTTAAAATTGTTCTCTCTGGTACTTCCAAATCCTGTTTTAACCTCCATTAATTTCTTCACCTGCACTCCTTCCATCTACACACTTAGGCCCCTCATCCTCACGGCATCAAATGGCAAAGTGGAATAAAAGATCTCCGCCAAAGAGCCCCTTATAGGGAGCCCGTCAGGTATTGCAGCGCCGACCTGACGAGGAGCATGCCCTATGAGGAAGCATGACACCCAGCTGGGTGTGTGAGGGCCCTAATTCCAACAGGAGAAATTCCCTGTTCCCCCTGTAACCAGTGAGGACTTATGACCACTCAGCCCACTTGTCCCCCTGAACCAGTTAGGAACTGCATACCTCTTTGTATCTAAACCCCAGAGACTGCAATAGCTCCACTGCCGTACACAACTGGCGAGTGAGGGACAGTGGGCACCGGTTCATGAAGAGCGTGTCGTCTAGATAGACAATCATCCTCTGCCCATAAGCGTTCCATCACCGGTTGGAGGACCTTGGTGAAGCACGAAGGTGCCGACGACATGCCAAAAGGTAGCGAGGTGAACTCGAAAGTTTGGTTGTGCCACTGGGATTGCAAAAACCAGCGATGTGGTCGGAAAATTGGGACTGTAAGATACGCATCCTTTTGGTCCAGCCGAACCATCCAGTCCTTGGGACGAAGGAGGTCACAGTGCAGATGAATCTCCTCCATTTTGAAGTGGTGGTACACTAGCCACTCGTTGAACTCCTGGAGGCTGTTCACCGGTTGCTGACCTCTGTCCTGTTTCCGTAACAGGAACAGATTGCTCAAGAACCCTGCGGGGTGAGGGGAAGATCGACAAATTGCCCCTTTGGTCAAAAGATTTTGCAGCTCTCACTGGACCAGGTTGGCTTCCTGACCAGAGAAGAAGAGTGCACAGGGGGAAGACTGTCTAAAGGGGGACACATAGAACTCCACCTGAAACCCCTGCACTGTCTGTAGCACCCAGCCGTCGGTCATAAGGGCTCGCCAGTTGTCTATGAAGTGTGCTAGTCGCCCCCAAGCATGAGCATGAGATGATTAAAGAACTCACAATGGGAGGAGGTGGATCCACTGCCAAGGGTGCGTGCCGTGCTGTCCTCTGTGGCACAGTCTATCCCTGGTTGCATAGAATCCTCCGAAACGTGAAGAGTCTTGCCACTGCCAGATCTGGGAAGACTGGCCTCTGCCGGAGACTGGTTGAGAGGAACGGCCAGCCGAGCGTCCCCTACCACGGACGGCCCCGGCTAAACTATGCGCATGAAAGATGCGTTTTACCGTCGACTGTGCTTTGTCCAGGGAATTGAAGGTGGATACAGATTTACTGAGTTCCTTTACAAATGGATCTCTGATGAGACCGCCCTGAGCTACCTGACCAGCCACAGACGTGGCTAATTCGCCTAGCTTGGTGTCAAGCTTGATAAGCAGTGACTGGCGCCTTTCGGTGGAAATGGTGCAGTTGGCATTGCCAAAAAAATGATAGCTCGCTGCACCCAGCTGGAAAGGACAACAGGTGGAATGAGGGCCCCGGAGGCCTTAGCATCCTCCACCATATGAAAAGTTTTTACCAGTGGACCCTTGATGTCCAAAAGCTTATCTTGGCATGACCGCCAAGAGCGGTCAATGCCTTTCTCCAGGTCTTTTATGTACTTGGCTAAAAAGGTTGCCATACGGGCATCTATCTCTGGAGTGGCCACCACCTTGCCCTCTAAAGAGGGTCGGGGGCACTCAGCTCTGAGTCGGGATCTGACCTCTTGGTCTAAAGGCTTCCGCAACCGGCTAGCCACATATTTAGCCACCCTATTGCAAGGGACCACTCCGACGAGCAAGGGTGGAGGAGCTCCTCCGGCTCCAAGAGGTCTGACTGCGCCTCTCTTAGGGTCTTTGCTGGGGGGAATTAGGAAGTGAGGAATAGGAAGGGGCGCCAAGATCGTTCATGATCTGATTCGCCATCCGAACCTGCTTGAGACTCAGCCAAAGGTGGGGAAGAAACCACGGGAGCCTGGTCATTGGCAGGCGGAAGAGCAGGTGGGGTCTTGGCCTGTGGAAAGGGGCACCTATGTACCCAGAAAAGCTTTCTTAAGCCTTTCAAAGGCATCAAGGTCCACCTCCTTGGGATGGGGATGTTTATCCTGTTTCTCGGGATTCGGGTCATTAGCCTGCTCTAAAGGTTTTAGGGCCAAGGGCCGACGGTCTTCCCTCAATCAATCAGTCAATCAATCATGGATTTGTTGAGCGCACTACTCACCTGTGCGGGTCTCAAGGCGCTGGGGGGGGGGATCAGCCACTCCGTTCAGTCGAAGAGCCAGGTCTTGAGGGCCTTCCTGAAGGCGTTCAGGGAGGGGTGCGCCTGATGTCGATCGGGAGCTCGTTCCAGGTTTTGGCGGCAATGTAGGAGAAGGCTCTTCCTCCTGTTCTGGCTCTGTGGATGCACGGGGTTTCGGCGAGGGCGAGGTTGATGGATCGGAGGTTTCTTTTGGGTACGTGGAAGGCGATTCTCTCGTTGAGGTATTGGGGTCCTGTCTTGTGGAGGCAGGTGCGAGGGGTTGCAGGCATCGCTGTGCCAGGTCTATTAATCTCTTCTCCAGAGGGGTCATGGCCTCCGAGACCGCCCTAATGATGGAGGCACCCACCGCGTCACAGAAGTCGTCTGTGACCGGGAAGAACTGTACGTTCTCCTCCTCCTCGTGATAGTCCCCAAATTCCTCCATGGGTAAGCATCTCAGTGCCCAAGTTGGCTGGAGGAGGTAGGAATGGGACAGGGTGGCCAACCACCAGGTAAGAGGGATCAACAACACTGGGAGTCCCAGAAGCCAACAGGAGAGCCTGAGGTAAATAACAATGCCCAGGTGAGCAATGTAATGTCCCAGTATATGCAGGGTTATGTTTAAATGGCAAAACCTCAGTGTAATTGCTTCCCCTGCTAAAGCCCACGCAGGCAGGTGTGCATCAATTTGGGCCAGGGGTTGGCAAGCACAACGCCCTCAATTCACACGGGCGACAAAGGTAACTTCTTGTGTCAGTGAGAACAGCCTGGCCTGTCTGCAACTGTAAGGAGCCCTCCCTGCACAACCTACTCCGAAAGGTGTTTACCAGGCTGGCTGGGGCCGATGTGGATAGAGGTAGCGATGCGGGCGGAGGCGCTCAGTTCAAGCCAAAACTGACACGCTCTCCGTACCGCGTCGGGAACCTTCTCTTCCGACCAAGGACTCGGGAGGTGCGCCCTCTAGCGGTAGGCGGAGCGCCGCACACTCCGGCCCCGGACTAAAGACCGCAATTTAATACGTAAGTGAGGGCACGATGGAGCAAGGAAGAGTTCCCGCGGCCACCGATACCAAAATTGAAGCCGAAGATTCACAACAAGTGGGTGAACACAAAGAAAGTCGGCAATATAAAATTAAAAAAACCTGAAAGGGACCACGTCCTGTACTCAGTGGCATCACTAGGGGGGTGCGGGGGTGTGGACCGCACCGGGTGACACCATCACATGGGGTGACACCTTTCCCAAATGAGACTATTTACTAAATAGTCTCATTTGGGAAAGGTGTCACCCCATGTGATGGTGTCATGGGGTAAGTCGTGAGGGGGTGACACCATGAGTTACCGAGTTACCGCACTGGGTGACACCAACCCTAGTGACGCCGCTGCCCGTACTTATCATTGACGCGGCTGCAGCAGCAGAAGAAAGAGGCCATTAGAGGAAGTACAACAGCAGTTACAGGGGCTAATCACTCCTGATTGGACAGTTTTGTTCTTTATTGTCACTTCGAGTTTTCCCTGGAATCATGGGAAACAAAGTCTTTTGAGATGTTTTATATTGTTTGACATTGCTGCTGTGTAATAAAAAGAAGAAAGTTAAGGCCTAATCCTCGCCTCCGTGTTCCTAACATAGAATTTCGCTCCAGGAACAATTTGCAGAGCCATCAGAAATAAACATCATCAGAGAAAGTTTGTGAAGATGTGCTCAATCAAAAAACATGTATGCTTAACAAGTTGGGATGCAATAAGTCAAACAATTCTTACTGGTGTGGGGTTATGTTGTGAAGCAATCTGGGGTAACTGTTCTACACTTAATTTTTCAGTGGTAACAAATCATTGTGTACAGCCAATAATAAAGTAAGACAATTGATCGACAATGTTTAGTTTTCTAACTTTATCACAATTTAATATATTCATTTTTAACTACATATAGTATGCCATAAATTAAACAATATTAAAATGAAAGGCTGACGTAAAATTGTGATTAGCTATCTAATTACAGTATTTACAAAACAATACATGAATGAATCTTAGGGATTCATACATATATTAAAGGGAATTTTCAACTATTAATCTTGCACCAGATAGCTTTGACTATATGTGTACAACATACACATAGAGTAGAAACCGTGTGTTTCTGCAATCTAATTTTGCTGTGAAAAATAGAATTCAAAAGGTTGGTTGATGGATGCCTATTGAAGTTGGTCAATTGAGGATGTGTGATGGGTAACTGTAATATAGGCCTTTGGGGCTGGGGAGTCCCAGCTCCCATCAATGGGTCTTTTCAGTAACAAACACAGGAAATCCCAGGCAATAGCTTCCAATATGCAACACACTCAAGTAAACAGCTGGCATCGTCAAATGGTGCAAATATCCATACAGTGCGTTGCTAAATAAAAAGACACAAAAGAGAAAACAATACTTTGAAATGTAGCATTAAAAAAAACCTTATTCCAATGTTTTGAACGTGTGCATTCTGAAGCAGCGAAGCTAGCCCAGCTAAATGTCATCTGAGTGTTTCAGGAAGAGCGAGTAAGTTCTAAATCCACAGAAAATTGCTGCAAAAGGTAGCGCTGCGAAAGGTAGCGCTACAAAATGTGCCCTGTTGAAATATTCTGCTTTCATCCAGGGGCGTAACCAACATTGGTGTAGCAGGTGCAGTGGTACAGGGCCCAGAGGCTTGAGGGAGCAATTGAACCCTGATAGTTGCTGTACTTTACTACCCCATCAGCAGTCAAAGGCACCATTTTCCTTGCTTGCATCAGGCCACACAGTATCCTTGCTACCCACTGCTTTCTTTCAGAGTTGATGCTTTGTTTAGAGGTTTGTGAATGAATTTTGTTTCTACCTGTGTTACTGGCCTATATACGTTACAGAACCACTACCTATGCATTGAAACCTGCTCCTGTAGTTTATAGGACAATTATAAACATTTACCGAGCCCAAGGACTATGCACTGATGTTGCATGAGATGCTTGAACAATTTCAAAATGGTTATTGACATACCATATTCATTCTCAGTTAAACACCCATCAATATGGCTTCTGCCCTTAACAGGGTGAGTTCAATGAAGTATTTTGCTCACAGCAATAGCCTTCATAACTCATTAGAGTGATTTAGAAGGTTTAGGAAGTTCTTAATGATTTACAATTTCATTTTGGTAACGTCATTTTTAGATTTTTTTGATTAGCAAACTATGATACGTCTGAAACAAATAATTTAACTTGCTAGAACTCTCTAGAAGGTGTGTTCTTTTAGGCCATGAATTAATATTTCTTTAAATCTCAATATGAAATGATGCCTGATGTGCTTATTCTATGTATATGATAAAACGTATTTGTACTGGTCCTGTGCAGCCCGTACTATGAGGTGTTGAATTTCAATAGCTCTACAAATGCTACACGTTAAATATTTAATTTCAGTTAACTTGCTCCATGCAGGGCAGAAAACGGATCAATTATTAGATAACTGCCCTTTTGAATCCTCCCCACATAGATTCGGAACAAGACAGCTTCAGGCATTCTGCCTAAGAGTAAAAATGTGGTACTTTCTGCTGTGTTCTAGTTTCACAATATACTTATTCAAGTTCACCACAAAACAAAAAACTCTAATGTATGCTGGTAAGTGTCATGATTCTAGCGAAAACGGATACTGGGGAGTACAGGTCCAAATCATACAGTTTACAGACAGGCTGCACCATATGATGATTTCAAAATGGAAACAAACGTAGGGCCTATATCAACACCAGAACTTTATTTCACTGACCAAAAAGGAACTACTGTGCATCAATAGCATGATATTCACCCCTGGTAAAATGCTAGCCTTGTCAACCTATAGGTATCCATAGCATGATTTCACTTGCCCACCCCTAGTAAAATGCTGTCCCTTGCATACTGGTAGTATTTTTGACAGCTTGTGGGCATCCGCAGAATGATGTCCATCCCTGGTGAAAGATTGACCCTGCCACGATGGTATTATTTCTTAGCAACTTATGAGCATTGATGGCACAACGCCCACACCTGGCATAACTACAGACTACCACATATCACAAACCTACATCACGTAATTCCCTACTGCAGTTCAGCAGCTTCCACCCGAGGCCCCTCAGAGAAAACCTGCCATACGGCCAATTCCTACGGATACGCCGTAACTGCAGCCTCACTAGAGACTACAAACAGCAATCCTCTGAACTAGCGGATAAACTACGAGCACGCGGGTACCCGGAGAAGATAATCAATACCACCAAGAAGAGGGCCCGTAACCAACAGAGGGATGCCCTCCTAGAGGACACCACATGGGACAACACCGTGACACGTTTGACCTGCGTCACCACCTACAATGTGGCCTCAAATCAAGTAGCCAAGATACTGAACAAGAACTGGCACATAATAAACAGTGGCACCATGAAATGGGAACGCCCACTATTGGCATACAAATAAGCGGGTAGCCTTCGAGACCGCCTGGTCTCCACCAGACCACCTATACCCAGAACTCCAGCACCTAACACTGTACTTAATGCGTGGGGTTCCCCGGCATTAAAGGTCACTACCCCTGCAGTGACTGCAGTGTCTGCCATCTTGCAAAAGCAACTAAAAACTTGAGCCTGGAGACAGGAAAAACGTGGCAACAGCTCCACCACACTAACTGCAACTCCAATAATGTCATCTACCTGATCACCTGCACATGCGGCCTTCGTTATGTAGGCATGACGAGTCAAAAGTCAGAACCCGAATTGTGGAACATCGCAGCACCATACGGTGTAGAAAAACATAAGTAAACTGACAGACCACTTCATCCAAGCAAACCACACCCCTAATGACCTAAACTGGACTGTAATAGAACATATCAACAGCCAGACCCTTTAAAATGACAGGATCCTGCTACTTAAGGAGCAACGTTGGATCTATCGCCTTTCCACGAACGTCACAGGGTTAAATGACAATATACCCTGGAATAGCCTGAATCCAACCTGAACCACAGCACCATACTTAAAAAATCTTCCTGCCTTACAAAAAGACTAACCTGGACATCACCTCGGTGTGATTAACACTCCCTGTTTTAACTCCCAAACAGGCCACCCAAAATGAGACATTACATAACCACCTTAGTGTCAAGAGCACCACTTGACCTAACTAAAGCAACATCTTTTTTCACACGACAGTGCTAATCTAAGTGTATGTTTACACTAGACTCTACGTTTCTTCTCTTTTGTGATATGTTCCCAATCAACACAAATTTTTCTCAGATTTTCTTTCAAGCCACAATTAGTAGGCACACTTGAATTGAGAATAACAACACCTGCTACAATTAGCAGTACCTGCAGGTCTTTTATGAGTTAAGCTTCAGTTCAGTTTATTTTATTTTTTCTGCACACATAAGCACTCGACACTCCCACAGGGGCGTGTCTTTCCTCTACGTCTACACTCCCACAGGGGAGTGTCTTTTCTCTATGCCTATTCTCTCCTGCAGACCCATCAGAAGGCAGCCTAAACCAGCACCTGAAACCCATTGAACCAGCCACAGCGTTTCCCAATTAACCGAACTTCGCTGACACCTGCTGGAACCAGCAGAGTATTTAAACCACCGCCCAGCTCCACTCATTCTACCACGGAGCTCCATGGCGGCTGAAGCAGGTACCGAGAAGGGTCCTAGACCTTGATGAAGTAATTGGGAATATCCTAATGGGGGTATGCTTTAAAACTGCCTCTCCACCCCGCTGCTGGCATTTTTTCACAGCCAAGCATGCGGGTAAATTTTAAATCGCTTTTGTCTCCTGTTTTAATTTTTGTCACATAGAGTGTGACTACAGGTCGGGCCTCCACATGGAACTCATGGGGCACTTTCCGGATATTGTCTGAGTAAGACATTTTGCTCTTTTCGCTTTTGGTTTTTAAGTTACACGATGCACCATGTTATGCGCATCTTGATTACCACCCGGTACCGCATAACTTACCAGGCGTCGATTATAACTAATTACGCCACACCCTGTCCTCACTGTGCCTTTGACCGCATAAGAGCACGGACACTCCGCTCCTGAAACAACTATACCAGTATGTTACATGTTTCTCTGTATGTTTGTTTGTCTTTTCCTTCCCCACAGGAAAGTGCCACTAGAGGAAATTCTCCTCTACCACATATCACACCTTAGCGCGTGTGTCACATATATGGTCTTCTAATAACACGTTTTTAGACCACTCACTTTGCACCACACATAGGTCCTGAAGAAAGCCATACCACTAAGAGAGTATGGCTGAAACATGTTGACCGACTAGGATATTGGAGTTATCATAAGATCTCCTTAAATATCCGACTCTCGTTTTTATTAACTGCCAAGGGCCCACCCATTATAATAGTCATTTTTTATCCCAGGGACCCTTAGGACAGCTTTTTTAACATTCACTCACTTCCTTTCACTGCACTCTCACGGCACAATACCAGCTCCGCTGTATCCAGGCGTCGTAGCACACCCAAGGTGCACTCGGTGCCTTGGGTGGGGCCCGATGATGAAGCATGTCACCAACTAGGTTGGTGAGTGAGGGCCTTACTATAAACATAATGTGTTTCCTTTCCAAAACAAACATACGCTAGGAGCACCCACTCCAGAACTAGTTCTCTTTGATAAAACATAATATTGGCCCTGACAGAACGATAGTTATTCTATCTTTAGCATTCACATTCATGGCACAATGGTGCTCGCCAATGACCTAATAATGCTCCAGGCATAATAGTAGTATTTTCTTGAAAAACTGTGAACATCCATTGCATAACGCTGCCCTAATTTGGCAAAGTTTACCCTTGCACAATGGTGACTGGTGGCAAAGTCTGGCTTATTGTGGAAATCCGTAGCACAAGCATGTTTCTGACAGTATCATGGTCATTTGTTGCTATATTGTGGGCATCCATTGCAAATGGGTGCCCACAGATGCCATCATGTTGGCCCCTGCATTCTGGTGACAACTCCTGTCATACTATTGGCATGCATGACATATTAGTGCTCACCCTGGTGTAATGCCAGCAATTCATTGCATATTCTGGACAGGATCAGGATCCGGATTTAACCTAAGAACCTTCTGGGAAAGAGGCATAAGTGCAAGTGCAAGTCTGCTCAGGTTGGCTCCTGGCAACTTTCTCCTTGTTGTGTGGCTTCAGCCTTAGTTTAATTTGTCACTGTATTGTTTTTTAACCTCTTCTCCTGCTAGATTCTGATGCTTCTTGATCCTTTAGTACACAAGGCAATGATGGCTATGCCACAATGTTCGCACATCCTAAAATGTATATAAATATAGGGAAACACATGTACAAAACCATAACACATGAATAAGGTTGGTGCTGTCCTGGCACAAACACCCTGCCACCTAGGGTGAGATAGCCGGAACTGGAGAGATCCACAGCTCGGCAAACTAATGAGCAGAAAAGTACTGAAGCACACAGAGAAATCCAATAGTCATTAAGTATAGCCAGTAAAAAAAAGTACTCCAAGGTCAAAGTTGTGTTTATCAGGATTTATTTTTTCCACAGTCATTCACATTTCTTTCGTCAAAGACATCATATCCAATACAGACAAGCAGCCGAGACGTGTTTCGTCACAGAGACTTTTTCAAGATTGCAAAAGGATACACATAGCACAGAGCTGGGGTGGTGCCTCGCTGCATCTGGCCCTTGATAGCTCAGCGTTACTCTATGTAGCCCCACTGCTACTTTTAATAGTCCTTTTCTACATAGTGTGCTGCTCTTTACTTGTTTGCCACATCACCTTGATTGATCTAATGTATATACTTCTCATTGCTCTATAGTACCTTGCACTTATTTAATATGGACAGTCAAAGACTCTTAGGATCTCACTTTATGCACTTAGCTCTTTTATTAGGAATCCTTCGGGTTCAAAACAGTGTTTTTCATGTTCCATCTGGTGATGGTGATCTATCAGTTGCAGTTTTTATCCCTGTGTTTTCATAACAACTGTGCAGGATGCTATTTATATACTTTTGGAGCCTTGAAAAGTCTTTGTGATGAAACACGTATTGGCTACCTGTCTGTATTGTATATGACGTCTTTGACGCAAGAAAGATGAATAACTGTGAAAAGAATAAATCAGGACAAACACAACATTGACCTTTGAGTACTTTTTACTGGCTATACTTAATGACTATTGGACTTCTCTGTGTGCTTTTGTATTTTTCTGCTCATTAGTTTGCTTCTTGATCCTTTGTAGTTTAGGGTTCTATCGCTCACGCTTCTTGCTTGGCAGTCCTCCCGGGTGCTTCACATTCTTTGGGTGTTTCCTGGTACCTTCAGGACTTGAAACCATCATCTCCTCTGAAGTACCCTTGCCTTCAAACCATACGGTGAGATTATTCCAACGCCATCCATTCTGGGCGTGCAGAGGAAGTCTCCTGTGATGGGCGTATCTCTGGTGTGGTGTGTTTCTCTCTCATCTTCACTTACCTCTATACTCCTCCTTCTCTGTTATGGACTAATTTGGGAGGTTAGGTGACTCATCCACCTCTCAGAACGTCCTAAAGGGGAGATGTGTGGATTATTGTCTGAGTTGAGACCCTGCCTCTCCCTTGCGGAACATTCACATTCCTAACAGTTTCCCAGGCCTTCATACGGGCATGGATTCAGATGTTAAACCAGTACATGCTGCGGCACAAGCCTTAATGAAATTCATAGTGAAATGAATGTGACTCACCAAAAGCAAACGTTTTTGCTAAATAAAATTGATCACCTAGTACTGAACCCTGCAGGACTGGTTGAAAGCCCTGTCGTGGCTCCTCAGATTCAACACCTAGGCACAGTTTACCCCCCTCCCACCACACCCCCGTTAACTGGCTTCACCACTTTAACATTGCCAAATAACTTTTCAGGTGACCCTTGAAAATATCACTCTTTTCTAGCGCAATTCAAACTACATTTTCTCAGCTGACCTCAGTTGTTTCAAACAGACCCAGTTAAAGTGGCGATCATTCTTTCTTATTCATCCCAAGATGCGTTACATTTGCCAGACTTTTAATCACTGAAGTCAGCCAGTTATTCCTAGACTATACAAACTTCCTTCAATAGTTCGTAAGTATCTTTCCCTTCAAACAGACATTGCAGTCTGTCTAAGTCAATTTGCTCATGCTAAATTCATAATATAATTTACTATGTAAAAGCACTGTCATAAAGAGGGGCTTTGCCGATACTGTGGTAAATCAGGACATTTGGTCAAAAACTGACCCGAGTTGCAGGAAAAATATCGGGCCTGTCCTTGCCTTGCATCATATCCCATTTTGCTGGGAACAATGTGTTTGCAAATCCATAATTAAACAATTATTTGGAAGTCTCAAATTCTAATTTCAAAACTTTATTTCGGCACTATCGGCATAGACCCTAAAAACACATGATAAAACAATACAAACCGTTTTGTTAAAAAATTCATGAATAAAGCAACATTAATAATCCATTACATATAATATGTCTAGTTCAATAATCGTACAGAGAAGGCTTCAAACACATGCAAACCCTCCTTAATTAAATTGTCTTACAAATAAACAAGGCCACAGTAAAACAAATAGCAGAGAATTTCAAGCTAAAAAACGAAGTCATGGCAACTTAAATTGGTTTTAAAAACTTGTTTCATTAGACTTGCATACAACTGACAAAAAAGCAGAAAGTGCAAAATGCATTGTTTGGAAGCTCCATCGCATGGGCAAGGGGTTGTATATAAATCCCATTGGTTTACTTTAGGGTATGATGCCAGCTAACGTACAATTGTGAACCGTAGTCTAGTCAAGACATAACAATGCTGATAATTCCTGACCCAGGTAAAATAGGGTTGACAGCCTAGGGGTAATATATGGGGCATATAAGTTACCACTGTCTGTTTTGTCTCGTTGCCCACTGCTCTTCTCCTAGCCCAGGCATCAAGCATTGTAGCCTGTATTGCCTTCTTCTTCAGTGTTAAAAGTTTGAGCGGGTCTACAAGGCCTGGAAGACCTAATACAGCTTTAAGGGTTTTTCCAATAAAAGACAACCATGGGATTCTCAGGGCATAATCCAGGGTAAGACAATCCTGTATGATTGCCTTTGTTAGTTCAGTTTCTGGTATGGCCCATATCAAACGCCACAAGGATATACCTTTGACTGTCATGATATCATCCAAGTGGTCCAAATCCACTTATCTGTGTCGGATGGTAGCTGGAGCCGCGGGTGGTGTGCACAGCAAACGCCTTAGAAATGTATTTTCCTCAATCTGCAAGGGTTTACTGGCTGTGTAACCCCACACCCCTCCACCATAGATTGCCGCAGATACAGCATTTGCCTGGAAAATTGTGACCATCTCTCTGATGGGTCGGCTGCTCAGGTTGCTGGAAAATCTAAAAACCCCTTTGCAGGCTCTTTTCATATGCAGCCTGGAATTGAGTACATGGTCTGTCCAGGAGGCCTTGGAGGTGAATAAGACACCCAAATAGCAAAAGGACTTAACCTTTGCTATCTGGATCCCCTCAAGATAAAAAGATCTTACATTCTTGGGTGTTTTCCCACAGCTCATTATGAAAGTTTTAGACTCATTGATTATTAATTTCATGGATGCCATACAATCTGCAAAGGAATCCAATAATCTCTGGAGTCTGACCGTGATCCTTGAAATAAGGACCACTTTGTCTGCATTGAGGAGCACAGGTACTGGCTGGCCAGCAACCATCAGAGCATCAGCCTGCGAGGACTGTAATGTGTCATCGACCTCATTTATAAATAAATAAAATAAAAAGGGAGCCAGTACACATCCCAGGGGGACGCCTTGCCTAATTCTAAAAGGGGGTGTTAACTCCCCATTTGGGCCAAACCACACTTTTGCTAAGAAGTTCTCATATAAGTGTGCAAGAAGGCTTATAGTCTCTATAGGGGCCCCATAAGTCAGCAGTGTGTGCCATAAAATTGAGTGGTCTACTAAGTTGAATGCACTAGAAGGATCGGCGAAGCACAGATGGAGCGATTCTGCTTTGGCTCTTGTATAGTTCCCAATCAGAGTTCAATTAGGGTTTGCTCCACCGTCCCAAGTCCTTTCCTGAATCCATACTGAGCTTTAGACAAGATGGAATTAGCAATTGCCCAGTCCTCTAATCTCTTTAAAACAACCCTCCCCAAGAGTTTTGCCGAGGAGTCCAGAAGGTAAATGGGACATAGCACTTTGCATCAGCTTTATCGCCCTTCTCGACTATAGGCACTACAACCGATTTAGCCCAGGAGGAAGGGAAATTTCCCCTACCTGATGCATCAAAAATGCGTGTAAGGATTGGGACCTACAGCTCATTCAATCCTAGGACTGCATCCACCGGTAACCCATCGGGTCCGGGGGCTTTCCCTTTTGCACACTTGTCCAATGCATCAAGAAATTCATCATCGGTAACTACCAGATAAAAATTATTAGAGGGGTTCTCATTAAATTTTGATAAGACCAATAAGGAGGGACTTGCTGCCTTAGTTTTTACTGGGTCGAAAATCCCCTCGAAGAGATCGACCCAAACCTGCGGGGGACGAAGTAATATTAAGATGGGACCAGGACTGGACCTAAAAAAGGAGTAGTTACGGAACTCCAGAACAGTGAGGTATTGTTGGTTTCTGCAGCCTGTTCCAAATTCACCCATGCCCTTTCCCTCAACTCCACCTTCCTAGTGCTCAGGACATCATTATACTGTTTCCTAAGCTGTTTAACAAGGGTTTGATTTTTTGGGAATTTCTAATGCAGGGCAGTCTTCAGCTTTTTTTTTAGATTTGAGAGCATTCATGATTAACCCATCCCTGTCTAGGGGGTTGCCTTGATTTTAACGAGTGGACAAGGAGAGAGTTAAGCACCACAGTGATCTCCTTGAAGGCTGGAGCCAATATGTCATCCCCCACATCTGGGGCTTTGTTAAAGTCGTGTTTATTCTTTCCCATTCATCCCAAGATACGTTACCCTGTGCAACACTTTTAATCACTGGAGACAGCCAAATATTACTACACTTTACAAACATCCTTCAACAGTTCTCCAGTATCTTTCTCCGCAAACAGGCATTGCAGTCAGCCCAAGTCAATTTACTCAAGATAAATTCATAATATAATTTTCTATGTGAAAGCATTGTCATGAAGTGTGCCTTTGCCCATACTGTGGTAAATCAGGACATTTGGTCAGAAACTGACCCCAATTGCAGGAGAAATACCTGTTCTGCCTTGACTTGCATCATATCCCATTTTGCTGGGAACATCATGTTTCCAAATCCATAATTTAACAATTAATTGGAAGACTCATGTCATTAAATTCTCACCTCAACACTCTAAGGATTGTTTACGAAGAACAGTATTGCATGAACATCAAAACCTCACATCTGTCATTGAGACACGAATTGTCATTGTTGTCTGCCATTCCCAAGACTTTGTTGATGTGTTCAATAAAGCTACAGCTGACTCCCTGCTGCCCTATAGGGAAATTTGATTGCCTCATCGATTTGGTTTAAGGGCAGTGATTACTCATGGCAGGATTTATCTTTTGATCATCAAGGAAGACCAAGTACTTAAGGAATACCTGGAAAAAACCTTAGGAAAGGATTTATCAGGCACTTGAATTCTCTGGCTGAGGCTTTCCTCTTTTTCATTCCAGAGTTTGATGGGCCTTAAAGACGATGTTCAGATTATCATGAACTCAATAACATCAATGTTCATAATCGATGTCTCCCCATTTTGGTCTTGATGGTTCAAATCAAGTCAGCCAAGAACAATTAAGTCAGTTTCCTAGGCATTGTTATATGGGAAGAAGGCAAACAGATGTATTGCTCGAGAGTGAAAGCAGTTTTGGACTAGGTTGCACCTAGTAGTGTGAACGAACGAAGTACAAAGGTTCATGGGCTTAACAAACGTCTAAATACATTGCATCCCCAAATCTCTCAAAGATTGTATTCCCGATCACTTACTTCACAAAAGCAGGTGTCAAGTTTCAGTGATGTTGTGAAGAAAAAGAAGCATTTTAACAATTAAAGAAACTGTTTACAACTGCATTCTGATAAGGATCAGGAAGTCATAGTAAAGACTGATGCTTCAGCTTATGCCTTTTGGGTCCATCTGTCCCAGAGATTCATTAGTAGTACAGAAAGAATAGTAATTTAACTTCTGCAGTAGGTTAGTATATATCTTTAAGTCTCAGAAATGTTTATGATATGCTAACACTCACAGGATGATGTCATCAGTAATGTCACTGACCATGTCATGAGTGATGTAATATGTGAGGTCATAAGTAGTGTATTGCAGTGCATTGCAGGGAGCAAGTTATAGTTAGCTTAGGTAACTATAACTGCTGAATTTCTATGGTTTTGTACGAGTGAAATCTGAGCGTCCCTGTAACCTTTGGTTTCTACAGAGAATTTCTGAGGTGTTTTAATTTCCCAACTATAACGTCTCTGTAACCTTTGTTTTTTTTCAGTGAATTTCAATGTTTTTTTCCATTCTGATATTTCTCTTTCCTACGCGCCACAATCCGCCACATTGAACAAGCGCGGACACCGGCTACTCTCTAATCAGGCACTTGCATGCATTAACATAGGCAAGTGCGTATCTGAGGATACCACCTGTCACTTTGGCATTAACGCGCTGCACTTTACATCATAGAGCATGCGCGAACACCGGCCACCTTTGAATCAGGCACTTGCATGTGGGACACAGGAAGTCACGCACCTGATACGTGATTCTCATAGCTTAGTCACAGCTCACACTGAGCATGTGCACTTGGCCGCCATGATGGGACCAGGCTCCTATTCATGGACACAGGAAATCACATACCTGATTATACCTACATCACCTGCGAATCGCTTGACACCAATTAACTTGAGTAGATGCACTATATATAGCGTGATCTCTTCCTCCTCATTTCTACATCGGGGAGGAACGGGAGCAGTCGCCTAGGAACCATATGGGAAACTTTCCTTGAAGCAGTAAGGGTTTGAATGAGGGCTGAGTGAATGTATGGTTATTTTACCACTCCAAGTATAAATGTGGTTGAATGCTATGTGGACTTTCTTCTGTCACAGACCACGATTTTCACGCCAATTGTGATTTGTGTTTCTTTCAACAGGGTTTGACAACGGGTTTCCCCTCCCCTCCTTCCATGGGGCAAGTAGTTCTGGTATTTAGGGTAAGAACAGTGAGACTCGCGTTCTCACTTTACGTTTCTCTGGATTCGTGTACACAAGTAGAGTGTCACATGTCACACGAGTAGTCACTCACGTTTTACTGAAACAGTGCATGTATTGTGTTCGGTATTCCACCACAACGAAGGTTTGTGGGTTCATATGTTTTTTCAATATTTTCTTTTACAGGCTTCAACTTAGAAGCCATCAAGCTGTGGAGAGTGACATTTATCACGCCCACACAGTGGTTTTCTCTTGCCACTAGCTGGTAAGAACGGAGCCCTTCGTGTTCTAATTAGGTCCTGATGAATGCCCTGGACCCAACTGGGCCAACACGGCAGAAACATGTTGACCTCTCACATAACGGTTAGGGGACATTAATTCCCCCATACACCGTCATTTGATTTTAATATCATATAGTTACCTTTCACATTAAAAACACGACAAGGTTAACTATAATGATTTTTAACCACACTCACTTTTTTATGGGCCCCCACTTAGTTTAGAAGTGCATCCCTGTCGTCAGGTGTATGCCCGCCCTCTATCAAACCAAGGTTTTAGAGGGCGAGGACTGGTCAATGATGAAGCATGACACCAGGTGGTGTGTGAGACCAGTCCGTTACATTTTGTGAGATGTCTTCACTCGCAATTTAACCCAAACCTCACAGTGGTCAATAAGTTAGAAGCAGCTTTTTGTGGTTAACATTTATTGTTGGAGGCTGCTAGCTCCTAAAACCCTGCGCCTCTTGTTCCCTTCTCCACACAGTGTGGAGCTTATGTGGTTTTCTTCTTCTACCTTAACAGGGTTCACAGCGCTTGGAGAACTGGTAGATCAGCCTAATAGGAGCTAAAACAACCAAGTCTGTAGTTTCTTGCAAAAGGTGGAGACAGATGTACAGCATCTTAATGACGCCGGAAGAGCGTCATGGTATGCACTAAATATATGAAGGCCAGCAGCTGAAGGTAATCCTGCATTGTAACACCAAAATAATAATGTAATATTAAGTCATACACACTCATAATCTGCATGCCACAAATCCTAGACCTTCAACACCACTCCCATTCGAGTTTCATTTTCATACATTAGAAAGGGAATTTACTTCACCTCCTATAACTCCACACATAGGAAATCACAAGACTTGAAAATTGAGGTAAATGGATAGCATAAGCAACATATTGAAATATACAATCCTACACAGAAACATTATAACATTTTCAACAACAACCAATATCTACAACTAAACAACAGACACAAAGGAGCATATTTACAATGCCTCTGGAGCGTCACTTTTGCAACACTCCGGAGGCACAGTATTCCGGCCCATATTTACAAGGCCACGCAAAGCCACCCTGAGTGGCTTTTCATGGCCTTGCAAATTTAGAGTAAGGCAATGCCTTACTCTGCATGGAAGGGGCATCCATGGGTGTTGCTGTGGGTGTTCTCATGCAATACACATGGTTTTTGACACTGCCCCAGTTTTACAACATAGTATAAATTTGGGACAGCGCCAAAACTATCGCCTTCCCAAAGCAGGCGCAACAAGGGGAAATGTTTTCATTTCACCTAGTTTTTTTCCTCTTTCATGTGTGCTGCATTCTGCAGCACACATTGAATGAGGAAAATGCCTCCTTTGATTGTTTTTGTGCAGGAAGGTGTTCTTTCCTGCACAAAAACAATCATGCCAACAATGCAAGGGTGCCTGCATTGGAGAACGGCTGCAGTTTGTGTCCCCGGCGAAAAGGACAGGAATGCACCGTATCTTGTAGATATAGTGCATTCATTTCCTTTTCTTTTGACATAGGGCAGTGCATCTAGAAGGCTTGAAGCACTGCCCTATGCCAAAATATTGTAAACATGCCCCATGGAATGAGAAAAGCAATCATGCCAACAACACAGACACCCATAGACCATGGTGCAAGGGTGCTTGCCTTGGCGCTCGGCTGCGGTTTGTGTGCCGGTGCTGGCAGAAAGGACAGGAATGTTCTGTATCTCCTATATACGGCACATTACTGCCCTTTTCTTCTGATGTACAAAAGTGCAGCTACAAGGCTTGCAATGCTGCCCTAAGCCAAAATATTGTAAATATTCCCCAAAATGTTCAATTTTAACTTTTTACAAAGTAGAAAAGGGGAAATAATAAGTGTCCCTCTCCGGGTATTTATATACGTTTTAAAATAAATTGATAAATATAAAATTTCATGGGAGGGGCAAAATAGTGTCCTAGTACAGTTTATTTGCAATTGTCATCAGGCGTCATGCTTGCCTCCTAACGTTTCAGCAATTTTCTCCTCAGAGGCTCTCCATCCTCTGGGAGCACATGTTAGTCTGGGCACCTACTTTCCGGAACAGAATGGGAAATTTAGAATAGTTTTTTACCATGGGGGGGAGGGCCTGGGCTTTCTGAGGAACAATGTTTATGGGTATCTTGAGGTTTAATGGTTATGGGATTGTTTCAAGGTGTTTGAGCGAGTTGGTAATTGATGCCATGAATGGCATGCAGCATGTCATGTGCCTCACACAGAGGTTCTTAAGAAACTTCAGTGCCTCCTTTAACACCCTTGCTTGAGGAATGGGAGCAGAGAGCACAGTGGGTGAGGTTGTTTGTGATATTGTGCCCTGTGATGTTTTATAAGTCCCTACAAGAGGCTAGACAGAGTCAGACACCTCAGAGTCAGATGGTAAAGGACCTCTTCACCCTCAGTGTTACTGGGTACCTCAGTGTTTGTGACTCTGCCTTCTGATTCACAGTGGTCTTACTGTAGGTTCCCCAAAGTCTTGCGCAGAGTTTCCTTCACTTACTCTGGGGTATGCTGAAAACAGACATAAACACACATGACTTACAAAGTATATTAACAAATTGTGCACACATCAAAGAGGTCCTCTATCCTTACATTGAAAGGCAATCAAAGTGACATCACAAAGGGCCTGATTTAGCATTTAGCTGACTTGTTGATAATATGTCACAGATGTCATGGATGGTCTGTCAGCCTTACTAGAAGTGCATTCTATCCTACTGCACTTGCGGTAAGGCAAATTCGATATCCAGCACATTTGTGAGTACCCATTCACAAACTCTAAACCGGGGCTAATCTGTTAATGTACAAATTTAAAGCAAAGCTAAAATTTACAAAGCATGCAATTTTGCTTACAAACCAAAAACACTTTTTCCCCATCTATAGAGTTTGACGGACCAGTCACTCTGTCACAATTGTGACATAAAACTGGTCCACTATTTTACAAGTGCCATACATTGTAATATACTTGTAACATGGTGGATGTGTGTTCACCATGTTTTGAAGGAATGTTATTTACATGTGTATTTTTTAGACAGGAGGGCAATTAGAATGTTTTTAAACGCATCCATCAAACATGTGTACATAGATGATTTAAGTCCATCATTTACCCGAGACAAGATGGAGAAGAATTGATCAACATAATTGACAAGTGTAGCAACCAGATCATGCTGAAAAGACACATCATTAAAAATTACAGGCTGAACCATAAAACCCTAGATGGTTTCAAACTACAATTTCAATCTGAACTTTTGCTGGACATCAACATTCTACTAATTGTGAATATTTTAGAATTGTTACAGTTCTGTGTTACTTGCTCATTAATGTATATAGTAAGTGACTTAAATGGTATATCTCAGCCAACTTTTTCTGCTGTCCTTAGCCTGGTCATGAATGCTATGCCCAAGCGCAAGCTATATGGGCTGGTAGGTATTGTAAATGCGGTATGTGCTAGAGATGGAACCCCCACTGCTTTGGTGCCTCCTCATGCCAAGGATCAAGTCAATACAACGGTTAATTCACTTTACTTCTATGTTTGCGATTATGTATTTCAGGGACTCAGAGCATCCGCGTCATAGTCTCATCAGCAGGAGCACTGCTCCTATCGAAAGCTTGGGTTCTTGTATCCTAAGACAGAGTGGAGTGATATAAACACCCGTCTTTGGTGAAAGAAGATCCTCGTTACTCTACTTTGTCTTCAACTGATAAGGACTGGTGCATCGGCGTGTAGCGTCCTTGTGTGGAGGTTGTGGCCATCGCGATGGGCATGATGGGGGCGGATGCAAGGCAGCATCTGTGTCACCAACCTGTGCATAGCTGCCAAGGTTTCAGATTGCTATGTGTGACGTTTTCATAATATTAGAGTAATTATGAGTGACATATCAACGACTATGAGTGACACTTTTGGAAGCAAAATCAAGCAATGAATTCTAGGAAAACATAAATATCAGCAATTACACCCATTTGAGCAACAAGACACTCTAAGATGTTAAGTTAGGTCTGCTGGAAAGCACCAGAAACTGAAGTACGTACTGCCCTGGCTTCTAAGCTGATCGTAATGTTAAAAAAAAAAAGGAGTCAGATCTGCACCTCTTTCATTGATAGTGCGCGCCGCGCCACTGCAAACAAAAGAACATTTCTGTAAATTTCAGCAGTCAGTTAGTGTAGTAGGGTTAGATTATCTGTTTTGAAAAACAGCGCAGGGTGCCTGCTCCTTGCTCACCTCGAGTACTGTACAGAGAATAACATAATGAGCCGGAGAGGCGGAGGCAGGCCGCGGTGGTGCGAGCGGCGGCGTGCTTGTCGCCTCAGCTACTCCGGTCGGACCTCTTGTAACAATCATCTGCTCCTGCCTATGCCAGGGGCCCGCCTCACCGTCCAATGACCGGCAGATCCAGGAGGCACCAACATAATGACTGCGGCGTGACGGGCCCACCAAACTAAACACATACGTAACCTGCCGGTCGCCCTCCACGCGCTCGGAGAGTTATGGCTACAACGGTTGTTGCCATCACGTGATACTCCAGGTCACATGAACGCCGGCCCCCGCAGCTGTACTAATCATGAATGTTCTTTGCAGCAGCTAGCGCAGCAATCAGCCACCAGTGGCTGGCGCCACACTCCTGACCTGCCATTTACGAAAGACTTTGAACGCTTGACACTACTGTAAGACACTCTGCCAGAGCAGCACGCAATCCGCGCTGCCTGCTCATCAGCAGTGTTTGGCCAGGGCGGCCATTTTGGTCCCGCTTGCCTCTTCCTCTGCACCAGCAGTGGTGTCAAGGAGGCACTACAAATGCGTGACCTTGCATTTTTGTGCGGTGATGCGGACCTCCGCACAAAAATGCATTAGTATCACGCCTGATGCGTGGTACTTGGCAGGGCTGCATATTTAAATATAGAATGATATGCGTTGAGCACTCAACTTTTTTGCATTTACAAAATACCCAGTACTTTTTCCATTTATCTACGGATGTAGACAAGATTTCCAGTTGAAGTCAGTAGGTGTGGCTTGTTATGTCATGCAGAGTGTAATTGACCAAAGAGTTCAAGGATTTTGTACCTTGTGATGCAGGGTATAGGTTATTTACTTATGTGGTTCACTTAATAATAAGTGATTTAATTATGTCTATTATAATCATTAGATGAGCTAGAAAACGATACAAAATGCTTCCCTGGTTGTTGAGAAGCATTTCAATCACATTTCCTATATTTGGTGTGTTCTTATGTGATTGACACCCCTTGCATGTTGTGCCTGTGGGCTTACATGTTAATGCAAGACATGGGCACAACCGGGTTAGCTTGCTTCCTGGTGTAGAAAAGGTGCTACTCTTTTGCGACATTGCTGGGATAATTAACATATAATGTCTCTGTCTCTCTCATGCAGCTGTAGTCCAGTTTCATGTGATGGATATTTGATATGACTTTAGAAGCAAAGTTGTAAGCATTTCGATACCATCATTGGTATTTGGTACCATAATTCAAAGATTAATATTACAATTGATCTGGTCAACACTGGTCCTTTCCAATGCCAGGCACACGTCTGGACCTTTCTTTCCTTTAATACAAAGCTAAACAGTCTCTTACACACATCACTGCCCTTTATGTTGGTGCTATACCAATTATGATATCATCTCAATCACATTGTGTACTTACAAGCGACCAAACAGCCCAAAATGCAAAAGCCTTGCATGTAAACCATATTGCTCTATATCAGTCATAGTTGTTAAAATACCAACTACTTTTTTTTACAGGTATGCAACATTAGATTAGGGTGTGTGGTTTCTAAACACAACCGTTTGGTTTGTTCCCAATCTACCAGTTTGTATCAAAAGCAGACTGCAATGTATATTTAGTGCACTGGTGTAAGTAAAATTCCCTACTGGTGGGCAGGAGTAACACAACGGTGTGCATACACAATATACATTGATTTGTAGACATGCTCTATTGGTTTACCCTCTTGATACAATTAAGAACAATATTGTAATTTACATGTATTTCATACTATGTGCATGCATAACATGTTGTTGTGTTACCCATGTGTGACATATTGGTTTATGTGCATTATACATCGGTTTGCCTTAATGTTCTTATTGTACAGCAGTAGACCTCTATATAATACTGCTGTGCATTAGCAGCTCATTGTTGTGCATATTTGATATACAGGCTTGTGCACATAATATATTGGTTCTCTCACAATTTACTGTCTTGTACCTAAAATATTTTGATTTAACTAAACAACTCGATGATTTGTCAAATCAGTTAGCCAAGTGTTCAGCTTTTCCAAAAACGAAAAATAATAATGGCTTTTACACTATATTCTTGAGTCTGAATGAAAAATATCCTATTCGTAATGGAAAGTTTCAATTCTATTAAGGACACAGAGGCGAGGATTAGGCCTTAACTTTCTTCTTTTAATTACACAGCAGCCATGTCAAACAAAATAAAACATCTTAAAGGGATGACCTAAAATTGGCCAAACTTAACCTTCGACAAGCGGAAAGGAAATGGCGGTCTGAGTAACAACTTAAAATGTACAAGTCTCACTTAAGGCAAACCAAAGTGAGTTATTTCACAAGTAAAATCTTGAATGCCCCCAATAAATCGAAGGAGATATTCGAGATTGTTACAGACCTCGCCAACCCAGATAGAGTCATTCTCCCGGTCACACCCTCACAGAGAGTGTGTGATTCTCTCAATGCTTTTTTGTGTGAACAAAATTGAGGCTATTAAAAAGAGCATCCCCTCCAATACCTTTTACACTTATTTACCATCATGCGGTATGAATAGCCATACGATCACATACTTTCCTAATATTTCACAAGAGGACCTAGCTAAGCTATTGACAAAAGTCAAGTCAGGTTCACCTAATGAAATTTGCCCTCCCGAAGGTCCTAAGGACACTTACGACCACCTTTGGGGACACTGTATTGTTACTTCTCAATCAATCCACTAACGCAGAGTTGGTCCCCAGAGCCTTCAAAAAGTGGTTATTGTACCTCTGCTGAAGAAAGTAGGGGCAGACCCCACAGACATGAAAACTTTCGTCCTGTCTCTCTCCTACCATATTTGGCAAAACGTCTGGAGGCACATGTAGCCCACTATCTTTGTTCATTCATAGAGAAGTCAGAGTTTTTGGACCCCTGTCAGGTGGGATTTCGGCCCGCACACTTTACCGAAGCAGTGATTACGTCAGTGGTAGATGACATGCGTAAGGAAGTAGACAAGGGTAACACTCAAGCCCTGGTACTACTAGACTTATCTGAGGCTTTTGACACGGTCGACCACATTATTTTAGCTGACTGGGTCAGCACCGCCGGTCTGCGGGGTGCAGCACTGAATTGGATCATATCATTTCTGAGTGATAGATCCCAATCGGTTAGGCTACCCCCTTTTATCTCAGCAGAGGTTCAACTGAACTGTGGGGTGCCGCAGGGCTCCTCTCTTTCTCCTCATCTTTTTAATATCTATATTCGTCCTCTGGTCAGTTCCATTAAAAACATGAAAGTTAACATTTTTAACTAAGCTGATGACATGCAATTGCTATTACGATCAATGATAGCTCCTCGTCTAGACAGCAATTCCAACGATGCTGTTCATCCGGGATTGGATGAACAGCAACCATCTGAAACTGAATTCGGACACAACAGAGATAGTCATCACTAAAAACAGGGTGATCCGCTGGAATCCCACCATTTGGCCTAGCAAAATTTATCCCCACCCCTCACCCAAAAAGGCAGTAAAAAGCCTTGGAGTCATCATTGATGAGGAGCTCTCATTCAAGCAGCAGGTCAGCGCAGTGACCTTGACCTGTTTCTGCCAACTGCAACGTATAAAAAAGATAAAGACATTTCTTACGAGGGAGGCTCTGATCCAAGTAATTATAGCGTTAGTCAAGTCTAGAATTGACCACGCTAACTCTTTATCTGGGTTTCCCCAAATGTCTTCTGCGCAAGCTCCAGCTAATTCTAAATCAGGCCGCTCAGCTGATATCACATCTGCCTAGATGCGGTCACATCTCTTGGGTGACCAAGGACCTCCACTGGTTACCAGTGGCACAGAGAACTATGTTCAAGGCCTACTGTTCGGTCTTTAAAGCCTTACATTTGAATTGTCCTGCCTTCATAAAATCTCGGATCACCAACTATTGCCCCACCAGAGAACTAAGATCCAGTCACCTAAACCACCTGGTCCTCCCCACTCATAAAAAACATAGGACGGGTGGGTGTAGGTTTTCCGTTACTGCCCCTCGACCATGGAATGCATTACCCTTGGAGCTTAGCACCACCTCGAACTACACCAGATTCAGACAACTTTTGAAGACATGTCTCTTTAAACAGGCTTACCATTAATGGTGGATTAATGCTGCATCAGCTACCTAGCGCCAAGAGACCTTCCGGTGAACGTGCGATTTAGAAATTGACAGTAACATAACATAACAAAAGACTTTGTTTCCCATGATGCTAGGGAAACCATGAAGTGACAAAGAACAAAAGTGTCCAACCAGGAGTGATTAGCTCCTGTAACTGCCGTAGTCCTTCCCCTAACAGCCTCTTTCTTCCTGCGATCAAGCCGCTCATGGAAGATTTGATCCTTTGATAACCCTGGCTCTGGAAGGTATACTCCTGTGAAGGCGCTAACCCCCGCACACGTTCGTCTTGCTTCACTGATTCCATTCCTGTAAGATAGAAACCTCAATGAGTGCTACTCAATAGACCAAGTAATGTATCACCAAGCACAGAATGATCCAACAGATATTACAGAGAAAAAACGAAAAACTTCTTACTTACACCCCAAACTTTGATCCAAGAACCCGGGCGGGTCCTGATTCATCAGAGGGAAAGCTAATCCTCGCCTCCGTGTCCTTAATAAATATTGAAACTTTCTGTTACAAAAGCTAGAAATGTTTTCATTCAATGTCAGGAACACGGAAGCGAGGATTAGGCTAGTTTAAAGCTTATCCACTGGTTTGAAATAGAACCTCTCAAAGGTTGAATCTGATGACCAGCATTCGGGATATCCTCTAAGTGGGCTCCTAGCACAAACACTTTTGAGGCCATAGCACTTCGTGCCGAATGTGCACCAAACACCTTGGTATCAATGCTGGCCTCCAAAATAATCCACCGAACCCATCTTGCTATGGTCGGGGAAGAGACCACTTTAAAAGGCTTCCTCAGAGCGATTAGCAGTTGGTTCTCCCCATGAGGTCTTAGCTCCGCTGTCATGGCCTCATACGCCTTGATACACCGTACAACGCATAGATTGGGAATATCTGGGAAAGCTGGATAGGAAATCACCCGAGATTGACTCTTCATATGCTGAGAGACATAGGAGGTAACCCGTTCGGAGTGAAGGACTTCCCTGTCACATCCAGGGCCCTGACGTCCGACACCCTCCTATATGAGATGAGACACAACAACATGGCCAACTTGGCCGACAGCTGTTTCCGCAAGAGGTATTTGTTGCTCGGCCATCCAGTCAGTAATGTCAGAACCTGATTCCCATCCCAAAGTACGGAGTACCTAGACTCCGGTGGAAGGGATAGTCTGATCCCCCAGAGTAATTTCCGGACTAATGGGGGCTCCCCGACAGGAAGGCCCTCCACTGTTGCATGGCCTGCGCAGATAGCTGTTTCCGCAAGAGATATTTATTGCTCGGCCATCCAGTCAGTAATGTCAGAACCTGATTCCCATCCCAAAGTACGGAGTACCTAGACTCCGGTGGAAGGGATAGTCTGATCCCCCAGAGTAATTTCCGGACTAACGGGGCTCCCCGACAGGAAGGCCCTCCACTGTTGCATGGCCCGCGCAGATAGCTGAACGGAAGGTGTTGACTGATCGATAAGCCATTCCCCCAGAGGTGAGGGAAGGTAGGAAGTTGAGGACTTGCACAACGTCTGCCCACATGGGATCCAGACTCCTCCGCAGGCACCAACCCATCCAATGTGACCAGGCTGATTGGTATCTCTTGACTGTACCGTCGGCCCAGGCGCGGCAGAGAAGGTCCACAGCGCTTGTTGCAGGGCCCGGGACTTGCAATCAAGACCTGTAATCCTCCATGCCATAAGTAGGAGGTTGCCCTTTATCATCAGAGGATGAGGATTGCCGGACGGATCGCTCAGGAGATGAGGCAATGGGTGTAGAAGGATTAGAGAAGTCCAAGAAAGTTCCATCAGAACTGGAAACCAGACTTGCGACTCCATACCGGGGTGACCACCACCAGATCCGCCCCAGGTCAGCGTACTTGGATCGACGACCTCATGATTATCGCGAACGGGGGAAAGGCGTCGCCCACTCCTGGAGGAAGGCGTCGGTCACCACTGCCCCTGGATCCAGTCTCCATCTGAAGTACCGGAGAAGCTGGTGGTCCAGTCTCGACGCGAACATGTTGATCAAGAAAGGACCCCAAAATGACTGGAGGGCCTGGAACATTCGGAGGAAACAACTTCCACATGCTTGGGTTTCGAAGATGTCGGTAATGCCAATTCACTACTTGGTTGGACGAACCCGGCAGGTGTTCCGCCGTGACTGAAACCTGATGTTCCAGGCAGTACTCCCAAATATTTTTGGCCTGATCCACCAGGGCTTTGGAGCGCGTGCCCCCAGATAGTTGATGTAGCGGACCGTCGCCACATTGTCCATCTTCAGCAGGACACATGACTGCGCTCTGTCCTTGGTCCAGCAACAGACCGCGAAAGAACCTGTCATCAATTCCATGCAGTTGATGTGGAGCGACTGTTCCACAGTGGACCATCCACTGCTGGTGGTGTAGTCTCCACAATGGGCTCCCCAGCCCGATCCGCTAGCGTCTGACTCAATCATGAGATCCAGTTGCGAGCCAAAAATGGCCCGACCATTCCATTCCTCCATATGGGAAAGCCACCAGTTGAGTGCTTCTCTGGCTTCGTCGGACAAGGGCACTCGCTGGGCGTAAGACAGTCGGCGACGCGGGTGGGAGGCTTTGAGTCTCTGCAGTGCTCGAAAGTGGAGTGGTCCTGGAAAAATGGTCTGGACTGAGGACGATAAGAGACCTACCACCATGGCGATGCTGCGTAACAAGATTTTCGGTTTCACTAGCAATCTCCGCACCTCATGATGGATCTTTGCCATTTTCCTCGAAGGTAGGCTCGGGGTGGCTTCAACAGAGTCGATCATAAAACCCAGAAAGGTAATTGAACGAGAGGGGGTCAGGCTGGACTTCACCTGATTGATGACAAACCCCAGAGACTAACTCAAAAAGGAGGGACTGGGGGCTTTATCAGAGGTCCAGCATACATGCCCCAACAATTATAGATACAAAGAGGTATGAAGTTCCTAACTGGTTCAGGGGACAAGTGGGCTAGGTGGTCATAAGTCCTCACTGGTTACAGGGGGAATGGGGAATTCCTCCTGTTGGAATTAGGGCCCTCACACACCCGGCTGGGTGTCATGCTTCATCATAGGACATGCTCCTTGTCAGGTCTGTACTGCAATACCTGATGGGCTCCCTATGAGGGCTCTTTGGCAGAGATCTTTTATTCCAATTTTCCGTTTGGTGCCGTGGGGTGAGGGGCCTAAGTGTGTAGATGGAAGGAGTGCAGGTGAAGGAATCAATGGAGGTTAAAACAGGATTTGGAAATACCAGAGAGAATAATTTTAATCAATAGTGCTTCCAACCTGATTAAAAACGAGGTGGCGCACTTCTGAAATAATGTTTCAGGATTGGCGCTCTGTCAAGTGGTCAACATGTTTCTCGCCTAGTAGTCCTCAGATTTAGCGGCGATTCGTCAGGACCAGTATGAATAAAACAAAACTATCTACATGGCAGGTGGTTGTCTGGTGATGTATCCCTAAAAAAACAACCTAAAATACCTATAGTGTGGTACCTGTAATTTGATGACCAACCTAATAAGATAAAAACAAGTATTAGACAAGGAATCCATTAATGCAGTCCAATACGAAGCACACGTGTCCCAATGAAGTATGACATGCTCAAAACACACAGTGGTGTGGATTAAAAACAATTGAAAACAAAGTGAGAGCCAAGTAAGTGTCGAACACTGTGGTGATATACTGGCTCTTGAATGAGTGTGGTGGAACAACCACCATGGTTGCAGAAATAATTAACTCACCCAACTCGGGTTGGTAATTTGCAGCATCGACGCCCCGCAGGACTGACACTTGGAATTGCCTAGTGTCCTGGGCGGAGTTACAAACGCACAAAGTTTTGTGCAGCGAATGGGTAGGTCTGCTGAATCTTTGCCATCGAGCAAACGTGAGTATACGCGCTAACTTTCATGTCGTTTGCCGCGCCTCACCTTACTTTTTTCTTTCTCCCTTTGCTTCGAGCATACAAGGCACTTGCTATGTCGTCTTTTCTCTTCATCTCCCGCATTGTTTTGCTTCATGATTGTCTAATCGAGTAGGTCCTCAAAACTTTGTGCTTTTGTAACTCCGCCCAGGACACTAGGCAATTCCAAGTGTCAGTCCTGCGGGGCGTCGATGCTGAAATTTACCGACCCGAGTTGGGTGAGTTAATTATTTCTGCAACCATGGTGTTTGTTCCACCAAACTCATTCAAGAGCCAGTATATCACCACAGTGTTCGACACTCACTTGGCTCTACTTTGTTTTCAATTGTTTTTAATCCACACTACTGTGTGTTTTGAGCATGTCATACTTCATGGGGACACGTATGCTTCGTATTGGACTGCATTAATGGATTCCTTGTCTAATACTTGTTTTTATCTTATTAGGTTGGTCATCAAATTACAGGTACCACACTATAGGTTTTTTAGGTTGGTTTGTCAGGGATACAACACCAGACAGCCACCTGCAGTGTAGATAGTTTTGTTTTATTCATACTGGTCCTGACTAGTCGCGGCTAGATCTGAGGACTACTAGTCGAGAAACATGTTGAACTCTTGACAGAGCGCCAATCCTGAAACATTATTTCAGAAGTGCGCCACCTCGTTTTTAATCAGGTTGGAAGCCCTATTGTTTAAAATTGTTCTCTCTGGTACTTCCAAATCCTGTTTTAACCTCCATTAATTTCTTCACCTGCACTCCTTCCATCTACACACTTAGGCCCCTCATCCTCACGGCATCAAATGGCAAAGTGGAATAAAAGATCTCCGCCAAAGAGCCCCTTATAGGGAGCCCGTCAGGTATTGCAGCGCCGACCTGACGAGGAGCATGCCCTATGAGGAAGCATGACACCCAGCTGGGTGTGTGAGGGCCCTAATTCCAACAGGAGAAATTCCCTGTTCCCCCTGTAACCAGTGAGGACTTATGACCACTCAGCCCACTTGTCCCCCTGAACCAGTTAGGAACTGCATACCTCTTTGTATCTAAACCCCAGAGACTGCAATAGCTCCACTGCCGTACACAACTGGCGAGTGAGGGACAGTGGGCACCGGTTCATGAAGAGCGTGTCGTCTAGATAGACAATCATCCTCTGCCCATAAGCGTTCCATCACCGGTTGGAGGACCTTGGTGAAGCACGAAGGTGCCGACGACATGCCAAAAGGTAGCGAGGTGAACTCGAAAGTTTGGTTGTGCCACTGGGATTGCAAAAACCAGCGATGTGGTCGGAAAATTGGGACTGTAAGATACGCATCCTTTTGGTCCAGCCGAACCATCCAGTCCTTGGGACGAAGGAGGTCACAGTGCAGATGAATCTCCTCCATTTTGAAGTGGTGGTACACTAGCCACTCGTTGAACTCCTGGAGGCTGTTCACCGGTTGCTGACCTCTGTCCTGTTTCCGTAACAGGAACAGATTGCTCAAGAACCCTGCGGGGTGAGGGGAAGATCGACAAATTGCCCCTTTGGTCAAAAGATTTTGCAGCTCTCACTGGACCAGGTTGGCTTCCTGACCAGAGAAGAAGAGTGCACAGGGGGAAGACTGTCTAAAGGGGGACACATAGAACTCCACCTGAAACCCCTGCACTGTCTGTAGCACCCAGCCGTCGGTCATAAGGGCTCGCCAGTTGTCTATGAAGTGTGCTAGTCGCCCCCAAGCATGAGCATGAGATGATTAAAGAACTCACAATGGGAGGAGGTGGATCCACTGCCAAGGGTGCGTGCCGTGCTGTCCTCTGTGGCACAGTCTATCCCTGGTTGCATAGAATCCTCCGAAACGTGAAGAGTCTTGCCACTGCCAGATCTGGGAAGACTGGCCTCTGCCGGAGACTGGTTGAGAGGAACGGCCAGCCGAGCGTCCCCTACCACGGACGGCCCCGGCTAAACTATGCGCATGAAAGATGCGTTTTACCGTCGACTGTGCTTTGTCCAGGGAATTGAAGGTGGATACAGATTTACTGAGTTCCTTTACAAATGGATCTCTGATGAGACCGCCCTGAGCTACCTGACCAGCCACAGACGTGGCTAATTCGCCTAGCTTGGTGTCAAGCTTGATAAGCAGTGACTGGCGCCTTTCGGTGGAAATGGTGCAGTTGGCATTGCCAAAAAAATGATAGCTCGCTGCACCCAGCTGGAAAGGACAACAGGTGGAATGAGGGCCCCGGAGGCCTTAGCATCCTCCACCATATGAAAAGTTTTTACCAGTGGACCCTTGATGTCCAAAAGCTTATCTTGGCATGACCGCCAAGAGCGGTCAATGCCTTTCTCCAGGTCTTTTATGTACTTGGCTAAAAAGGTTGCCATACGGGCATCTATCTCTGGAGTGGCCACCACCTTGCCCTCTAAAGAGGGTCGGGGGCACTCAGCTCTGAGTCGGGATCTGACCTCTTGGTCTAAAGGCTTCCGCAACCGGCTAGCCACATATTTAGCCACCCTATTGCAAGGGACCACTCCGACGAGCAAGGGTGGAGGAGCTCCTCCGGCTCCAAGAGGTCTGACTGCGCCTCTCTTAGGGTCTTTGCTGGGGGGGAATTAGGAAGTGAGGAATAGGAAGGGCGCCAAGATCGTTCATGATCTGATTCGCCATCCGAACCTGCTTGAGACTCAGCCAAAGGTGGGGAAGAAACCACGGGAGCCTGGTCATTGGCAGGCGGAAGAGCAGGTGGGGTCTTGGCCTGTGGAAAGGGGCACCTATGTACCCAGAAAAGCTTTCTTAAGCCTTTCAAAGGCATCAAGGTCCACCTCCTTGGGATGGGGATGTTTATCCTGTTTCTCGGGATTCGGGTCATTAGCCTGCTCTAAAGGTTTTAGGGCCAAGGGCCGACGGTCTTCCCTCAATCAATCAGTCAATCAATCATGGATTTGTTGAGCGCACTACTCACCTGTGCGGGTCTCAAGGCGCTGGGGGGGGGGGATCAGCCACTCCGTTCAGTCGAAGAGCCAGGTCTTGAGGGCCTTCCTGAAGGCGTTCAGGGAGGGGTGCGCCTGATGTCGATCGGGAGCTCGTTCCAGGTTTTGGCGGCAATGTAGGAGAAGGCTCTTCCTCCTGTTCTGGCTCTGTGGATGCACGGGGTTTCGGCGAGGGCGAGGTTGATGGATCGGAGGTTTCTTTTGGGTACGTGGAAGGCGATTCTCTCGTTGAGGTATTGGGGTCCTGTCTTGTGGAGGCAGGTGCGAGGGGTTGCAGGCATCGCTGTGCCAGGTCTATTAATCTCTTCTCCCGAGGGGTCATGGCCTCCGAGACCGCCCTAATGATGGAGGCACCCACCGCGTCACAGAAGTCGTCTGTGACCGGGAAGAACTGTACGTTCTCCTCCTCCTCGTGATAGTCCCCAAATTCCTCCATGGGTAAGCATCTCAGTGCCCAAGTTGGCTGGAGGAGGTAGGAATGGGACAGGGTGGCCAACCACCAGGTAAGAGGGATCAACAACACTGGGAGTCCCAGAAGCCAACAGGAGAGCCTGAGGTAAATAACAATGCCCAGGTGAGCAATGTAATGTCCCAGTATATGCAGGGTTATGTTTAAATGGCAAAACCTCAGTGTAATTGCTTCCCCTGCTAAAGCCCACGCAGGCAGGTGTGCATCAATTTGGGCCAGGGGTTGGCAAGCACAACGCCCTCAATTCACACGGGCGACAAAGGTAACTTCTTGTGTCAGTGAGAACAGCCTGGCCTGTCTGCAACTGTAAGGAGCCCTCCCTGCACAACCTACTCCGAAAGGTGTTTACCAGGCTGGCTGGGGCCGATGTGGATAGAGGTAGCGATGCGGGCGGAGGCGCTCAGTTCAAGCCAAAACTGACACGCTCTCCGTACCGCGTCGGGAACCTTCTCTTCCGACCAAGGACTCGGGAGGTGCGCCCTCTAGCGGTAGGCGGAGCGCCGCACACTCCGGCCCCGGACTAAAGACCGCAATTTAATACGTAAGTGAGGGCACGATGGAGCAAGGAAGAGTTCCCGCGGCCACCGATACCAAAATTGAAGCCGAAGATTCACAACAAGTGGGTGAACACAAAGAAAGTCGGCAATATAAAATTAAAAAACCTGAAAGGGACCACGTCCTGTACTCAGTGGCATCACTAGGGGGTGCGGGGGTGTGGACCGCACCGGGTGACACCATCACATGGGGTGACACCTTTCCCAAATGAGACTATTTACTAAATAGTCTCATTTGGGAAAGGTGTCACCCCATGTGATGGTGTCATGGGGTAAGTCGTGAGGGGGTGACACCATGAGTTACCGAGTTACCGCACTGGGTGACACCAACCCTAGTGACGCCGCTGCCCGTACTTATCATTGACGCGGCTGCAGCAGCAGAAGAAAGAGGCCATTAGAGGAAGTACAACAGCAGTTACAGGGGCTAATCACTCCTGATTGGACAGTTTTGTTCTTTATTGTCACTTCGAGTTTTCCCTGGAATCATGGGAAACAAAGTCTTTTGAGATGTTTTATATTGTTTGACATTGCTGCTGTGTAATAAAAAGAAGAAAGTTAAGGCCTAATCCTCGCCTCCGTGTTCCTAACATAGAATTTCGCTCCAGGAACAATTTGCAGAGCCATCAGAAATAAACATCATCAGAGAAAGTTTGTGAAGATGTGCTCAATCAAAAAACATGTATGCTTAACAAGTTGGGATGCAATAAGTCAAACAATTCTTACTGGTGTGGGGTTATGTTGTGAAGCAATCTGGGGTAACTGTTCTACACTTAATTTTTCAGTGGTAACAAATCATTGTGTACAGCCAATAATAAAGTAAGACAATTGATCGACAATGTTTAGTTTTCTAACTTTATCACAATTTAATATATTCATTTTTAACTACATATAGTATGCCATAAATTAAACAATATTAAAATGAAAGGCTGACGTAAAATTGTGATTAGCTATCTAATTACAGTATTTACAAAACAATACATGAATGAATCTTAGGGATTCATACATATATTAAAGGGAATTTTCAACTATTAATCTTGCACCAGATAGCTTTGACTATATGTGTACAACATACACATAGAGTAGAAACCGTGTGTTTCTGCAATCTAATTTTGCTGTGAAAAATAGAATTCAAAAGGTTGGTTGATGGATGCCTATTGAAGTTGGTCAATTGAGGATGTGTGATGGGTAACTGTAATATAGGCCTTTGGGGCTGGGGAGTCCCAGCTCCCATCAATGGGTCTTTTCAGTAACAAACACAGGAAATCCCAGGCAATAGCTTCCAATATGCAACACACTCAAGTAAACAGCTGGCATCGTCAAATGGTGCAAATATCCATACAGTGCGTTGCTAAATAAAAAGACACAAAAGAGAAAACAATACTTTGAAATGTAGCATTAAAAAAAAACCTTATTCCAATGTTTTGAACGTGTGCATTCTGAAGCAGCGAAGCTAGCCCAGCTAAATGTCATCTGAGTGTTTCAGGAAGAGCGAGTAAGTTCTAAATCCACAGAAAATTGCTGCAAAAGGTAGCGCTGCGAAAGGTAGCGCTACAAAATGTGCCCTGTTGAAATATTCTGCTTTCATCCAGGGGCGTAACCAACATTGGTGTAGCAGGTGCAGTGGTACAGGGCCCAGAGGCTTGAGGGAGCAATTGAACCCTGATAGTTGCTGTACTTTACTACCCCATCAGCAGTCAAAGGCACCATTTTCCTTGCTTGCATCAGGCCACACAGTATCCTTGCTACCCACTGCTTTCTTTCAGAGTTGATGCTTTGTTTAGAGGTTTGTGAATGAATTTTGTTTCTACCTGTGTTACTGGCCTATATACGTTACAGAACCACTACCTATGCATTGAAACCTGCTCCTGTAGTTTATAGGACAATTATAAACATTTACCGAGCCCAAGGACTATGCACTGATGTTGCATGAGATGCTTGAACAATTTCAAAATGGTTATTGACATACCATATTCATTCTCAGTTAAACACCCATCAATATGGCTTCTGCCCTTAACAGGGTGAGTTCAATGAAGTATTTTGCTCACAGCAATAGCCTTCATAACTCATTAGAGTGATTTAGAAGGTTTAGGAAGTTCTTAATGATTTACAATTTCATTTTGGTAACGTCATTTTTAGATTTTTTTGATTAGCAAACTATGATACGTCTGAAACAAATAATTTAACTTGCTAGAACTCTCTAGAAGGTGTGTTCTTTTAGGCCATGAATTAATATTTCTTTAAATCTCAATATGAAATGATGCCTGATGTGCTTATTCTATGTATATGATAAAACGTATTTGTACTGGTCCTGTGCAGCCCGTACTATGAGGTGTTGAATTTCAATAGCTCTACAAATGCTACACGTTAAATATTTAATTTCAGTTAACTTGCTCCATGCAGGGCAGAAAACGGATCAATTATTAGATAACTGCCCTTTTGAATCCTCCCCACATAGATTCGGAACAAGACAGCTTCAGGCATTCTGCCTAAGAGTAAAAATGTGGTACTTTCTGCTGTGTTCTAGTTTCACAATATACTTATTCAAGTTCACCACAAAACAAAAAACTCTAATGTATGCTGGTAAGTGTCATGATTCTAGCGAAAACGGATACTGGGGAGTACAGGTCCAAATCATACAGTTTACAGACAGGCTGCACCATATGATGATTTCAAAATGGAAACAAACGTAGGGCCTATATCAACACCAGAACTTTATTTCACTGACCAAAAAGGAACTACTGTGCATCAATAGCATGATATTCACCCCTGGTAAAATGCTAGCCTTGTCAACCTATAGGTATCCATAGCATGATTTCACTTGCCCACCCCTAGTAAAATGCTGTCCCTTGCATACTGGTAGTATTTTTTGACAGCTTGTGGGCATCCGCAGAATGATGTCCATCCCTGGTGAAAGATTGACCCTGCCACGATGGTATTATTTCTTAGCAACTTATGAGCATTGATGGCACAACGCCCACACCTGGCATAACTACAGACTACCACATATCACAAACCTACATCACGTAATTCCCTACTGCAGTTCAGCAGCTTCCACCCGAGGCCCCTCAGAGAAAACCTGCCATACGGCCAATTCCTACGGATACGCCGTAACTGCAGCCTCACTAGAGACTACAAACAGCAATCCTCTGAACTAGCGGATAAACTACGAGCACGCGGGTACCCGGAGAAGATAATCAATACCACCAAGAAGAGGGCCCGTAACCAACAGAGGGATGCCCTCCTAGAGGACACCACATGGGACAACACCGTGACACGTTTGACCTGCGTCACCACCTACAATGTGGCCTCAAATCAAGTAGCCAAGATACTGAACAAGAACTGGCACATAATAAACAGTGGCACCATGAAATGGGAACGCCCACTATTGGCATACAAATAAGCGGGTAGCCTTCGAGACCGCCTGGTCTCCACCAGACCACCTATACCCAGAACTCCAGCACCTAACACTGTACTTAATGCGTGGGGGTTCCCCGGCATTAAAGGTCACTACCCCTGCAGTGACTGCAGTGTCTGCCATCTTGCAAAAGCAACTAAAAACTTGAGCCTGGAGACAGGAAAAACGTGGCAACAGCTCCACCACACTAACTGCAACTCCAATAATGTCATCTACCTGATCACCTGCACATGCGGCCTTCGTTATGTAGGCATGACGAGTCAAAAGTCAGAACCCGAATTGTGGAACATCGCAGCACCATACGGTGTAGAAAAACATAAGTAAACTGACAGACCACTTCATCCAAGCAAACCACACCCCTAATGACCTAAACTGGACTGTAATAGAACATATCAACAGCCAGACCCTTTAAAATGACAGGATCCTGCTACTTAAGGAGCAACGTTGGATCTATCGCCTTTCCACGAACGTCACAGGGTTAAATGACAATATACCCTGGAATAGCCTGAATCCAACCTGAACCACAGCACCATACTTAAAAAATCTTCCTGCCTTACAAAAAGACTAACCTGGACATCACCTCGGTGTGATTAACACTCCCTGTTTTAACTCCCAAACAGGCCACCCAAAATGAGACATTACATAACCACCTTAGTGTCAAGAGCACCACTTGACCTAACTAAAGCAACATCTTTTTTCACACGACAGTGCTAATCTAAGTGTATGTTTACACTAGACTCTACGTTTCTTCTCTTTTGTGATATGTTCCCAATCAACACAAATTTTTCTCAGATTTTCTTTCAAGCCACAATTAGTAGGCACACTTGAATTGAGAATAACAACACCTGCTACAATTAGCAGTACCTGCAGGTCTTTTATGAGTTAAGCTTCAGTTCAGTTTATTTTATTTTTTCTGCACACATAAGCACTCGACACTCCCACAGGGGCGTGTCTTTCCTCTACGTCTACACTCCCACAGGGGAGTGTCTTTTCTCTATGCCTATTCTCTCCTGCAGACCCATCAGAAGGCAGCCTAAACCAGCACCTGAAACCCATTGAACCAGCCACAGCGTTTCCCAATTAACCGAACTCGCTGACACCTGCTGGAACCAGCAGAGTATTTAAACCACCGCCCAGCTCCACTCATTCTACCACGGAGCTCCATGGCGGCTGAAGCAGGTACCGAGAAGGGTCCTAGACCTTGATGAAGTAATTGGGAATATCCTAATGGGGGTATGCTTTAAAACTGCCTCTCCACCCCGCTGCTGGCATTTTTTCACAGCCAAGCATGCGGGTAAATTTTAAATCGCTTTTGTCTCCTGTTTTAATTTTTGTCACATAGAGTGTGACTACAGGTCGGGCCTCCACATGGAACTCATGGGGCACTTTCCGGATATTGTCTGAGTAAGACATTTTGCTCTTTTCGCTTTTGGTTTTTAAGTTACACGATGCACCATGTTATGCGCATCTTGATTACCACCCGGTACCGCATAACTTACCAGGCGTCGATTATAACTAATTACGCCACACCCTGTCCTCACTGTGCCTTTGACCGCATAAGAGCACGGACACTCCGCTCCTGAAACAACTATACCAGTATGTTACATGTTTCTCTGTATGTTTGTTTGTCTTTTCCTTCCCCACAGGAAAGTGCCACTAGAGGAAATTCTCCTCTACCACATATCACACCTTAGCGCGTGTGTCACATATATGGTCTTCTAATAACACGTTTTTAGACCACTCACTTTGCACCACACATAGGTCCTGAAGAAAGCCATACCACTAAGAGAGTATGGCTGAAACATGTTGACCGACTAGGATATTGGAGTTATCATAAGATCTCCTTAAATATCCGACTCTCGTTTTTATTAACTGCCAAGGGCCCACCCATTATAATAGTCATTTTTTATCCCAGGGACCCTTAGGACAGCTTTTTTAACATTCACTCACTTCCTTTCACTGCACTCTCACGGCACAATACCAGCTCCGCTGTATCCAGGCGTCGTAGCACACCCAAGGTGCACTCGGTGCCTTGGGTGGGGCCCGATGATGAAGCATGTCACCAACTAGGTTGGTGAGTGAGGGCCTTACTATAAACATAATGTGTTTCCTTTCCAAAACAAACATACGCTAGGAGCACCCACTCCAGAACTAGTTCTCTTTGATAAAACATAATATTGGCCCTGACAGAACGATAGTTATTCTATCTTTAGCATTCACATTCATGGCACAATGGTGCTCGCCAATGACCTAATAATGCTCCAGGCATAATAGTAGTATTTTCTTGAAAAACTGTGAACATCCATTGCATAACGCTGCCCTAATTTGGCAAAGTTTACCCTTGCACAATGGTGACTGGTGGCAAAGTCTGGCTTATTGTGGAAATCCGTAGCACAAGCATGTTTCTGACAGTATCATGGTCATTTGTTGCTATATTGTGGGCATCCATTGCAAATGGGTGCCCACAGATGCCATCATGTTGGCCCCTGCATTCTGGTGACAACTCCTGTCATACTATTGGCATGCATGACATATTAGTGCTCACCCTGGTGTAATGCCAGCAATTCATTGCATATTCTGGACAGGATCAGGATCCGGATTTAACCTAAGAACCTTCTGGGAAAGAGGCATAAGTGCAAGTGCAAGTCTGCTCAGGTTGGCTCCTGGCAACTTTCTCCTTGTTGTGTGGCTTCAGCCTTAGTTTAATTTGTCACTGTATTGTTTTTTAACCTCTTCTCCTGCTAGATTCTGATGCTTCTTGATCCTTTAGTACACAAGGCAATGATGGCTATGCCACAATGTTCGCACATCCTAAAATGTATATAAATATAGGGAAACACATGTACAAAACCATAACACATGAATAAGGTTGGTGCTGTCCTGGCACAAACACCCTGCCACCTAGGGTGAGATAGCCGGAACTGGAGAGATCCACAGCTCGGCAAACTAATGAGCAGAAAAGTACTGAAGCACACAGAGAAATCCAATAGTCATTAAGTATAGCCACTAAAAAAAGTACTCCAAGGTCAAAGTTGTGTTTATCAGGATTTATTTTTTCCACAGTCATTCACATTTCTTTCGTCAAAGACATCATATCCAATACAGACAAGCAGCCGAGACGTGTTTCGTCACAGAGACTTTTTCAAGATTGCAAAAGGATACACATAGCACAGAGCTGGGGTGGTGCCTCGCTGCATCTGGCCCTTGATAGCTCAGCGTTACTCTATGTAGCCCCACTGCTACTTTTAATAGTCCTTTTCTACATAGTGTGCTGCTCTTTACTTGTTTGCCACATCACCTTGATTGATCTAATGTATATACTTCTCATTGCTCTATAGTACCTTGCACTTATTTAATATGGACAGTCAAAGACTCTTAGGATCTCACTTTATGCACTTAGCTCTTTTATTAGGAATCCTTCGGGTTCAAAACAGTGTTTTTCATGTTCCATCTGGTGATGGTGATCTATCAGTTGCAGTTTTTATCCCTGTGTTTTCATAACAACTGTGCAGGATGCTATTTATATACTTTTGGAGCCTTGAAAAGTCTTTGTGATGAAACACGTATTGGCTACCTGTCTGTATTGTATATGACGTCTTTGACGCAAGAAAGATGAATAACTGTGAAAAGAATAAATCAGGACAAACACAACATTGACCTTTGAGTACTTTTTACTGGCTATACTTAATGACTATTGGACTTCTCTGTGTGCTTTTGTATTTTTCTGCTCATTAGTTTGCTTCTTGATCCTTTGTAGTTTAGGGTTCTATCGCTCACGCTTCTTGCTTGGCAGTCCTCCCGGGTGCTTCACATTCTTTGGGTGTTTCCTGGTACCTTCAGGACTTGAAACCATCATCTCCTCTGAAGTACCCTTGCCTTCAAACCATACGGTGAGATTATTCCAACGCCATCCATTCTGGGCGTGCAGAGGAAGTCTCCTGTGATGGGCGTATCTCTGGTGTGGTGTGTTTCTCTCTCATCTTCACTTACCTCTATACTCCTCCTTCTCTGTTATGGACTAATTTGGGAGGTTAGGTGACTCATCCACCTCTCAGAACGTCCTAAAGGGGAGATGTGTGGATTATTGTCTGAGTTGAGACCCTGCCTCTCCCTTGCGGAACATTCACATTCCTAACAGTTTCCCAGGCCTTCATACGGGCATGGATTCAGATGTTAAACCAGTACATGCTGCGGCACAAGCCTTAATGAAATTCATAGTGAAATGAATGTGACTCACCAAAAGCAAACGTTTTTGCTAAATAAAATTGATCACCTAGTACTGAACCCTGCAGGACTGGTTGAAAGCCCTGTCGTGGCTCCTCAGATTCAACACCTAGGCACAGTTTACCCCCCCCCCTCCCACCACACCCCCGTTAACTGGCTTCACCACTTTAACATTGCCAAAGAACTTTTCAGGTGACCCTTGAAAATATCACTCTTTTCTAGCGCAATTCAAACTACATTTTCTCAGCTGACCTCAGTTGTTTCAAACAGACCCAGTTAAAGTGGCGATCATTCTTTCTTATTCATCCCAAGATGCGTTACATTTGCCAGACTTTTAATCACTGAAGTCAGCCAGTTATTCCTAGACTATACAAACTTCCTTCAATAGTTCGTAAGTATCTTTCCCTTCAAACAGACATTGCAGTCTGTCTAAGTCAATTTGCTCATGCTAAATTCATAATATAATTTACTATGTAAAAGCACTGTCATAAAGAGGGGCTTTGCCGATACTGTGGTAAATCAGGACATTTGGTCAAAAACTGACCCGAGTTGCAGGAAAAATATCGGGCCTGTCCTTGCCTTGCATCATATCCCATTTTGCTGGGAACAATGTGTTTGCAAATCCATAATTAAACAATTATTTGGAAGTCTCAAATTCTAATTTCAAAACTTTATTTCGGCACTATCGGCATAGACCCTAAAAACACATGATAAAACAATACAAACCGTTTTGTTAAAAAATTCATGAATAAAGCAACATTAATAATCCATTACATATAATATGTCTAGTTCAATAATCGTACAGAGAAGGCTTCAAACACATGCAAACCCTCCTTAATTAAATTGTCTTACAAATAAACAAGGCCACAGTAAAACAAATAGCAGAGAATTTCAAGCTAAAAAACGAAGTCATGGCAACTTAAATTGGTTTTAAAAACTTGTTTCATTAGACTTGCATACAACTGACAAAAAAGCAGAAAGTGCAAAATGCATTGTTTGGAAGCTCCATCGCATGGGCAAGGGGTTGTATATAAATCCCATTGGTTTACTTTAGGGTATGATGCCAGCTAACGTACAATTGTGAACCGTAGTCTAGTCAAGACATAACAATGCTGATAATTCCTGACCCAGGTAAAATAGGGTTGACAGCCTAGGGGTAATATATGGGGCATATAAGTTACCACTGTCTGTTTTGTCTCGTTGCCCACTGCTCTTCTCCTAGCCCAGGCATCAAGCATTGTAGCCTGTATTGCCTTCTTCTTCAGTGTTAAAAGTTTGAGCGGGTCTACAAGGCCTGGAAGACCTAATACAGCTTTAAGGGTTTTTCCAATAAAAGACAACCATGGGATTCTCAGGGCATAATCCAGGGTAAGACAATCCTGTATGATTGCCTTTGTTAGTTCAGTTTCTGGTATGGCCCATATCAAACGCCACAAGGATATACCTTTGACTGTCATGATATCATCCAAGTGGTCCAAATCCACTTATCTGTGTCGGATGGTAGCTGGAGCCGCGGGTGGTGTGCACAGCAAACGCCTTAGAAATGTATTTTCCTCAATCTGCAAGGGTTTACTGGCTGTGTAACCCCACACCCCTCCACCATAGATTGCCGCAGATACAGCATTTGCCTGGAAAATTGTGACCATCTCTCTGATGGGTCGGCTGCTCAGGTTGCTGGAAAATCTAAAAACCCCTTTGCAGGCTCTTTTCATATGCAGCCTGGAATTGAGTACATGGTCTGTCCAGGAGGCCTTGGAGGTGAATAAGACACCCAAATAGCAAAAGGACTTAACCTTTGCTATCTGGATCCCCTCAAGATAAAAAGATCTTACATTCTTGGGTGTTTTCCCACAGCTCATTATGAAAGTTTTAGACTCATTGATTATTAATTTCATGGATGCCATACAATCTGCAAAGGAATCCAATAATCTCTGGAGTCTGACCGTGATCCTTGAAATAAGGACCACTTTGTCTGCATTGAGGAGCACAGGTACTGGCTGGCCAGCAACCATCAGAGCATCAGCCTGCGAGGACTGTAATGTGTCATCGACCTCATTTATAAATAAATAAAATAAAAAGGGAGCCAGTACACATCCCAGGGGGACGCCTTGCCTAATTCTAAAAGGGGGTGTTAACTCCCCATTTGGGCCAAACCACACTTTTGCTAAGAAGTTCTCATATAAGTGTGCAAGAAGGCTTATAGTCTCTATAGGGGCCCCATAAGTCAGCAGTGTGTGCCATAAAATTGAGTGGTCTACTAAGTTGAATGCACTAGAAGGATCGGCGAAGCACAGATGGAGCGATTCTGCTTTGGCTCTTGTATAGTTCCCAATCAGAGTTCAATTAGGGTTTGCTCCACCGTCCCAAGTCCTTTCCTGAATCCATACTGAGCTTTAGACAAGATGGAATTAGCAATTGCCCAGTCCTCTAATCTCTTTAAAACAACCCTCCCCAAGAGTTTTGCCGAGGAGTCCAGAAGGTAAATGGGACATAGCACTTTGCATCAGCTTTATCGCCCTTCTCGACTATAGGCACTACAACCGATTTAGCCCAGGAGGAAGGGAAATTTCCCCTACCTGATGCATCAAAAATGCGTGTAAGGATTGGGACCTACAGCTCATTCAATCCTAGGACTGCATCCACCGGTAACCCATCGGGTCCGGGGGCTTTCCCTTTTGCACACTTGTCCAATGCATCAAGAAATTCATCATCGGTAACTACCAGATAAAAATTATTAGAGGGGTTCTCATTAAATTTTGATAAGACCAATAAGGAGGGACTTGCTGCCTTAGTTTTTACTGGGTCGAAAATCCCCTCGAAGAGATCGACCCAAACCTGCGGGGGACGAAGTAATATTAAGATGGGACCAGGACTGGACCTAAAAAAGGAGTAGTTACGGAACTCCAGAACAGTGAGGTATTGTTGGTTTCTGCAGCCTGTTCCAAATTCACCCATGCCCTTTCCCTCAACTCCACCTTCCTAGTGCTCAGGACATCATTATACTGTTTCCTAAGCTGTTTAACAAGGGTTTGATTTTTTGGGAATTTCTAATGCAGGGCAGTCTTCAGCTTTTTTTTAGATTTGAGAGCATTCATGATTAACCCATCCCTGTCTAGGGGGTTGCCTTGATTTTAACGAGTGGACAAGGAGAGAGTTAAGCACCACAGTGATCTCCTTGAAGGCTGGAGCCAATATGTCATCCCCCACATCTGGGGCTTTGTTAAAGTCGTGTTTATTCTTTCCCATTCATCCCAAGATACGTTACCCTGTGCAACACTTTTAATCACTGGAGACAGCCAAATATTACTACACTTTACAAACATCCTTCAACAGTTCTCCAGTATCTTTCTCCGCAAACAGGCATTGCAGTCAGCCCAAGTCAATTTACTCAAGATAAATTCATAATATAATTTTCTATGTGAAAGCATTGTCATGAAGTGTGCCTTTGCCCATACTGTGGTAAATCAGGACATTTGGTCAGAAACTGACCCCAATTGCAGGAGAAATACCTGTTCTGCCTTGACTTGCATCATATCCCATTTTGCTGGGAACATCATGTTTCCAAATCCATAATTTAACAATTAATTGGAAGACTCATGTCATTAAATTCTCACCTCAACACTCTAAGGATTGTTTACGAAGAACAGTATTGCATGAACATCAAAACCTCACATCTGTCATTGAGACACGAATTGTCATTGTTGTCTGCCATTCCCAAGACTTTGTTGATGTGTTCAATAAAGCTACAGCTGACTCCCTGCTGCCCTATAGGGAAATTTGATTGCCTCATCGATTTGGTTTAAGGGCAGTGATTACTCATGGCAGGATTTATCTTTTGATCATCAAGGAAGACCAAGTACTTAAGGAATACCTGGAAAAAACCTTAGGAAAGGATTTATCAGGCACTTGAATTCTCTGGCTGAGGCTTTCCTCTTTTTCATTCCAGAGTTTGATGGGCCTTAAAGACGATGTTCAGATTATCATGAACTCAATAACATCAATGTTCATAATCGATGTCTCCCCATTTTGGTCTTGATGGTTCAAATCAAGTCAGCCAAGAACAATTAAGTCAGTTTCCTAGGCATTGTTATATGGGAAGAAGGCAAACAGATGTATTGCTCGAGAGTGAAAGCAGTTTTGGACTAGGTTGCACCTAGTAGTGTGAACGAACGAAGTACAAAGGTTCATGGGCTTAACAAACGTCTAAATACATTGCATCCCCAAATCTCTCAAAGATTGTATTCCCGATCACTTACTTCACAAAAGCAGGTGTCAAGTTTCAGTGATGTTGTGAAGAAAAAGAAGCATTTTAACAATTAAAGAAACTGTTTACAACTGCATTCTGATAAGGATCAGGAAGTCATAGTAAAGACTGATGCTTCAGCTTATGCCTTTTGGGTCCATCTGTCCCAGAGATTCATTAGTAGTACAGAAAGAATAGTAATTTAACTTCTGCAGTAGGTTAGTATATATCTTTAAGTCTCAGAAATGTTTATGATATGCTAACACTCACAGGATGATGTCATCAGTAATGTCACTGACCATGTCATGAGTGATGTAATATGTGAGGTCATAAGTAGTGTATTGCAGTGCATTGCAGGGAGCAAGTTATAGTTAGCTTAGGTAACTATAACTGCTGAATTTCTATGGTTTTGTACGAGTGAAATCTGAGCGTCCCTGTAACCTTTGGTTTCTACAGAGAATTTCTGAGGTGTTTTAATTTCCCAACTATAACGTCTCTGTAACCTTTGTTTTTTTTCAGTGAATTTCAATGTTTTTTTCCATTCTGATATTTCTCTTTCCTACGCGCCACAATCCGCCACATTGAACAAGCGCGGACACCGGCTACTCTCTAATCAGGCACTTGCATGCATTAACATAGGCAAGTGCGTATCTGAGGATACCACCTGTCACTTTGGCATTAACGCGCTGCACTTTACATCATAGAGCATGCGCGAACACCGGCCACCTTTGAATCAGGCACTTGCATGTGGGACACAGGAAGTCACGCACCTGATACGTGATTCTCATAGCTTAGTCACAGCTCACACTGAGCATGTGCACTTGGCCGCCATGATGGGACCAGGCTCCTATTCATGGACACAGGAAATCACATACCTGATTATACCTACATCACCTGCGAATCGCTTGACACCAATTAACTTGAGTAGATGCACTATATATAGCGTGATCTCTTCCTCCTCATTTCTACATCGGGGAGGAACGGGAGCAGTCGCCTAGGAACCATATGGGAAACTTTCCTTGAAGCAGTAAGGGTTTGAATGAGGGCTGAGTGAATGTATGGTTATTTTACCACTCCAAGTATAAATGTGGTTGAATGCTATGTGGACTTTCTTCTGTCACAGACCACGATTTTCACGCCAATTGTGATTTGTGTTTCTTTCAACAGGGTTTGACAACGGGTTTCCCCTCCCCTCCTTCCATGGGGCAAGTAGTTCTGGTATTTAGGGTAAGAACAGTGAGACTCGCGTTCTCACTTTACGTTTCTCTGGATTCGTGTACACAAGTAGAGTGTCACATGTCACACGAGTAGTCACTCACGTTTTACTGAAACAGTGCATGTATTGTGTTCGGTATTCCACCACAACGAAGGTTTGTGGGTTCATATGTTTTTTCAATATTTTCTTTTACAGGCTTCAACTTAGAAGCCATCAAGCTGTGGAGAGTGACATTTATCACGCCCACACAGTGGTTTTCTCTTGCCACTAGCTGGTAAGAACGGAGCCCTTCGTGTTCTAATTAGGTCCTGATGAATGCCCTGGACCCAACTGGGCCAACACGGCAGAAACATGTTGACCTCTCACATAACGGTTAGGGGACATTAATTCCCCCATACACCGTCATTTGATTTTAATATCATATAGTTACCTTTCACATTAAAAACACGACAAGGTTAACTATAATGATTTTTAACCACACTCACTTTTTTATGGGCCCCCACTTAGTTTAGAAGTGCATCCCTGTCGTCAGGTGTATGCCCGCCCTCTATCAAACCAAGGTTTTAGAGGGCGAGGACTGGTCAATGATGAAGCATGACACCAGGTGGTGTGTGAGACCAGTCCGTTACATTTTGTGAGATGTCTTCACTCGCAATTTAACCCAAACCTCACAGTGGTCAATAAGTTAGAAGCAGCTTTTTGTGGTTAACATTTATTGTTGGAGGCTGCTAGCTCCTAAAACCCTGCGCCTCTTGTTCCCTTCTCCACACAGTGTGGAGCTTATGTGGTTTTCTTCTTCTACCTTAACAGGGTTCACAGCGCTTGGAGAACTGGTAGATCAGCCTAATAGGAGCTAAAACAACCAAGTCTGTAGTTTCTTGCAAAAGGTGGAGACAGATGTACAGCATCTTAATGACGCCGGAAGAGCGTCATGGTATGCACTAAATATATGAAGGCCAGCAGCTGAAGGTAATCCTGCATTGTAACACCAAAATAATAATGTAATATTAAGTCATACACACTCATAATCTGCATGCCACAAATCCTAGACCTTCAACACCACTCCCATTCGAGTTTCATTTTCATACATTAGAAAGGGAATTTACTTCACCTCCTATAACTCCACACATAGGAAATCACAAGACTTGAAAATTGAGGTAAATGGATAGCATAAGCAACATATTGAAATATACAATCCTACACAGAAACATTATAACATTTTCAACAACAACCAATATCTACAACTAAACAACAGACACAAAGGAGCATATTTACAATGCCTCTGGAGCGTCACTTTTGCAACACTCCGGAGGCACAGTATTCCGGCCCATATTTACAAGGCCACGCAAAGCCACCCTGAGTGGCTTTTCATGGCCTTGCAAATTTAGAGTAAGGCAATGCCTTACTCTGCATGGAAGGGGCATCCATGGGTGTTGCTGTGGGTGTTCTCATGCAATACACATGGTTTTTGACACTGCCCCAGTTTTACAACATAGTATAAATTTGGGACAGCGCCAAAACTATCGCCTTCCCAAAGCAGGCGCAACAAGGGGAAATGTTTTCATTTCACCTAGTTTTTTTCCTCTTTCCATGTGTGCTGCATTCTGCAGCACACATTGAATGAGGAAAATGCCTCCTTTGATTGTTTTTGTGCAGGAAGGTGTTCTTTCCTGCACAAAAACAATCATGCCAACAATGCAAGGGTGCCTGCATTGGAGAACGGCTGCAGTTTGTGTCCCCCGGCGAAAAGGACAGGAATGCACCGTATCTTGTAGATATAGTGCATTCATTTCCTTTTCTTTTGACATAGGGCAGTGCATCTAGAAGGCTTGAAGCACTGCCCTATGCCAAAATATTGTAAACATGCCCCATGGAATGAGAAAAGCAATCATGCCAACAACACAGACACCCATAGACCATGGTGCAAGGGTGCTTGCCTTGGCGCTCGGCTGCGGTTTGTGTGCCGGTGCTGGCAGAAAGGACAGGAATGTTCTGTATCTCCTATATACGGCACATTACTGCCCTTTTCTTCTGATGTACAAAAGTGCAGCTACAAGGCTTGCAATGCTGCCCTAAGCCAAAATATTGTAAATATTCCCCAAAATGTTCAATTTTAACTTTTTACAAAGTAGAAAAGGGGAAATAATAAGTGTCCCTCTCCGGGTATTTATATACGTTTTAAAATAAATTGATAAATATAAAATTTCATGGGAGGGGCAAAATAGTGTCCTAGTACAGTTTATTTGCAATTGTCATCAGGCGTCATGCTTGCCTCCTAACGTTTCAGCAATTTTCTCCTCAGAGGCTCTCCATCCTCTGGGAGCACATGTTAGTCTGGGCACCTACTTTCCGGAACAGAATGGGAAATTTAGAATAGTTTTTTACCATGGGGGGGAGGGCCTGGGCTTTCTGAGGAACAATGTTTATGGGTATCTTGAGGTTTAATGGTTATGGGATTGTTTCAAGGTGTTTGAGCGAGTTGGTAATTGATGCCATGAATGGCATGCAGCATGTCATGTGCCTCACACAGAGGTTCTTAAGAAACTTCAGTGCCTCCTTTAACACCCTTGCTTGAGGAATGGGAGCAGAGAGCACAGTGGGTGAGGTTGTTTGTGATATTGTGCCCTGTGATGTTTTATAAGTCCCTACAAGAGGCTAGACAGAGTCAGACACCTCAGAGTCAGATGGTAAAGGACCTCTTCACCCTCAGTGTTACTGGGTACCTCAGTGTTTGTGACTCTGCCTTCTGATTCACAGTGGTCTTACTGTAGGTTCCCCAAAGTCTTGCGCAGAGTTTCCTTCACTTACTCTGGGGTATGCTGAAAACAGACATAAACACACATGACTTACAAAGTATATTAACAAATTGTGCACACATCAAAGAGGTCCTCTATCCTTACATTGAAAGGCAATCAAAGTGACATCACAAAGGGCCTGATTTAGCATTTAGCTGACTTGTTGATAATATGTCACAGATGTCATGGATGGTCTGTCAGCCTTACTAGAAGTGCATTCTATCCTACTGCACTTGCGGTAAGGCAAATTCGATATCCAGCACATTTGTGAGTACCCATTCACAAACTCTAAACCGGGGCTAATCTGTTAATGTACAAATTTAAAGCAAAGCTAAAATTTACAAAGCATGCAATTTTGCTTACAAACCAAAAACACTTTTTCCCCATCTATAGAGTTTGACGGACCAGTCACTCTGTCACAATTGTGACATAAAACTGGTCCACTATTTTACAAGTGCCATACATTGTAATATACTTGTAACATGGTGGATGTGTGTTCACCATGTTTTGAAGGAATGTTATTTACATGTGTATTTTTTAGACAGGAGGGCAATTAGAATGTTTTTAAACGCATCCATCAAACATGTGTACATAGATGATTTAAGTCCATCATTTACCCGAGACAAGATGGAGAAGAATTGATCAACATAATTGACAAGTGTAGCAACCAGATCATGCTGAAAAGACACATCATTAAAAATTACAGGCTGAACCATAAAACCCTAGATGGTTTCAAACTACAATTTCAATCTGAACTTTTGCTGGACATCAACATTCTACTAATTGTGAATATTTTAGAATTGTTACAGTTCTGTGTTACTTGCTCATTAATGTATATAGTAAGTGACTTAAATGGTATATCTCAGCCAACTTTTTCTGCTGTCCTTAGCCTGGTCATGAATGCTATGCCCAAGCGCAAGCTATATGGGCTGGTAGGTATTGTAAATGCGGTATGTGCTAGAGATGGAACCCCCACTGCTTTGGTGCCTCCTCATGCCAAGGATCAAGTCAATACAACGGTTAATTCACTTTACTTCTATGTTTGCGATTATGTATTTCAGGGACTCAGAGCATCCGCGTCATAGTCTCATCAGCAGGAGCACTGCTCCTATCGAAAGCTTGGGTTCTTGTATCCTAAGACAGAGTGGAGTGATATAAACACCCGTCTTTGGTGAAAGAAGATCCTCGTTACTCTACTTTGTCTTCAACTGATAAGGACTGGTGCATCGGCGTGTAGCGTCCTTGTGTGGAGGTTGTGGCCATCGCGATGGGCATGATGGGGGCGGATGCAAGGCAGCATCTGTGTCACCAACCTGTGCATAGCTGCCAAGGTTTCAGATTGCTATGTGTGACGTTTTCATAATATTAGAGTAATTATGAGTGACATATCAACGACTATGAGTGACACTTTTGGAAGCAAAATCAAGCAATGAATTCTAGGAAAACATAAATATCAGCAATTACACCCATTTGAGCAACAAGACACTCTAAGATGTTAAGTTAGGTCTGCTGGAAAGCACCAGAAACTGAAGTACGTACTGCCCTGGCTTCTAAGCTGATCGTAATGTTAAAAAAAAAAAGGAGTCAGATCTGCACCTCTTTCATTGATAGTGCGCGCCGCGCCACTGCAAACAAAAGAACATTTCTGTAAATTTCAGCAGTCAGTTAGTGTAGTAGGGTTAGATTATCTGTTTTGAAAAACAGCGCAGGGTGCCTGCTCCTTGCTCACCTCGAGTACTGTACAGAGAATAACATAATGAGCCGGAGAGGCGGAGGCAGGCCGCGGTGGTGCGAGCGGCGGCGTGCTTGTCGCCTCAGCTACTCCGGTCGGACCTCTTGTAACAATCATCTGCTCCTGCCTATGCCAGGGGCCCGCCTCACCGTCCAATGACCGGCAGATCCAGGAGGCACCAACATAATGACTGCGGCGTGACGGGCCCACCAAACTAAACACATACGTAACCTGCCGGTCGCCCTCCACGCGCTCGGAGAGTTATGGCTACAACGGTTGTTGCCATCACGTGATACTCCAGGTCACATGAACGCCGGCCCCCGCAGCTGTACTAATCATGAATGTTCTTTGCAGCAGCTAGCGCAGCAATCAGCCACCAGTGGCTGGCGCCACACTCCTGACCTGCCATTTACGAAAGACTTTGAACGCTTGACACTACTGTAAGACACTCTGCCAGAGCAGCACGCAATCCGCGCTGCCTGCTCATCAGCAGTGTTTGGCCAGGGCGGCCATTTTGGTCCCGCTTGCCTCTTCCTCTGCACCAGCAGTGGTGTCAAGGAGGCACTACAAATGCGTGACCTTGCATTTTTGTGCGGTGATGCGGACCTCCGCACAAAAATGCATTAGTATCACGCCTGATGCGTGGTACTTGGCAGGGCTGCATATTTAAATATAGAATGATATGCGTTGAGCACTCAACTTTTTTGCATTTACAAAATACCCAGTACTTTTTCCATTTATCTACGGATGTAGACAAGATTTCCAGTTGAAGTCAGTAGGTGTGGCTTGTTATGTCATGCAGAGTGTAATTGACCAAAGAGTTCAAGGATTTTGTACCTTGTGATGCAGGGTATAGGTTATTTACTTATGTGGTTCACTTAATAATAAGTGATTTAATTATGTCTATTATAATCATTAGATGAGCTAGAAAACGATACAAAATGCTTCCCTGGTTGTTGAGAAGCATTTCAATCACATTTCCTATATTTGGTGTGTTCTTATGTGATTGACACCCCTTGCATGTTGTGCCTGTGGGCTTACATGTTAATGCAAGACATGGGCACAACCGGGTTAGCTTGCTTCCTGGTGTAGAAAAGGTGCTACTCTTTTGCGACATTGCTGGGATAATTAACATATAATGTCTCTGTCTCTCTCATGCAGCTGTAGTCCAGTTTCATGTGATGGATATTTGATATGACTTTAGAAGCAAAGTTGTAAGCATTTCGATACCATCATTGGTATTTGGTACCATAATTCAAAGATTAATATTACAATTGATCTGGTCAACACTGGTCCTTTCCAATGCCAGGCACACGTCTGGACCTTTCTTTCCTTTAATACAAAGCTAAACAGTCTCTTACACACATCACTGCCCTTTATGTTGGTGCTATACCAATTATGATATCATCTCAATCACATTGTGTACTTACAAGCGACCAAACAGCCCAAAATGCAAAAGCCTTGCATGTAAACCATATTGCTCTATATCAGTCATAGTTGTTAAAATACCAACTACTTTTTTTTACAGGTATGCAACATTAGATTAGGGTGTGTGGTTTCTAAACACAACCGTTTGGTTTGTTCCCAATCTACCAGTTTGTATCAAAAGCAGACTGCAATGTATATTTAGTGCACTGGTGTAAGTAAAATTCCCTACTGGTGGGCAGGAGTAACACAACGGTGTGCATACACAATATACATTGATTTGTAGACATGCTCTATTGGTTTACCCTCTTGATACAATTAAGAACAATATTGTAATTTACATGTATTTCATACTATGTGCATGCATAACATGTTGTTGTGTTACCCATGTGTGACATATTGGTTTATGTGCATTATACATCGGTTTGCCTTAATGTTCTTATTGTACAGCAGTAGACCTCTATATAATACTGCTGTGCATTAGCAGCTCATTGTTGTGCATATTTGATATACAGGCTTGTGCACATAATATATTGGTTCTCTCACAATTTACTGTCTTGTACCTAAAATATTTTGATTTAACTAAACAACTCGATGATTTGTCAAATCAGTTAGCCAAGTGTTCAGCTTTTCCAAAAACGAAAAATAATAATGGCTTTTACACTATATTCTTGAGTCTGAATGAAAAATATCCTATTCGTAATGGAAAGTTTCAATTCTATTAAGGACACAGAGGCGAGGATTAGGCCTTAACTTTCTTCTTTTAATTACACAGCAGCCATGTCAAACAAAATAAAACATCTTAAAGGGATGACCTAAAATTGGCCAAACTTAACCTTCGACAAGCGGAAAGGAAATGGCGGTCTGAGTAACAACTTAAAATGTACAAGTCTCACTTAAGGCAAACCAAAGTGAGTTATTTCACAAGTAAAATCTTGAATGCCCCCAATAAATCGAAGGAGATATTCGAGATTGTTACAGACCTCGCCAACCCAGATAGAGTCATTCTCCCGGTCACACCCTCACAGAGAGTGTGTGATTCTCTCAATGCTTTTTTGTGTGAACAAAATTGAGGCTATTAAAAAGAGCATCCCCTCCAATACCTTTTACACTTATTTACCATCATGCGGTATGAATAGCCATACGATCACATACTTTCCTAATATTTCACAAGAGGACCTAGCTAAGCTATTGACAAAAGTCAAGTCAGGTTCACCTAATGAAATTTGCCCTCCCGAAGGTCCTAAGGACACTTACGACCACCTTTGGGGACACTGTATTGTTACTTCTCAATCAATCCACTAACGCAGAGTTGGTCCCCAGAGCCTTCAAAAAGTGGTTATTGTACCTCTGCTGAAGAAAGTAGGGGCAGACCCCACAGACATGAAAACTTTCGTCCTGTCTCTCTCCTACCATATTTGGCAAAACGTCTGGAGGCACATGTAGCCCACTATCTTTGTTCATTCATAGAGAAGTCAGAGTTTTTGGACCCCTGTCAGGTGGGATTTCGGCCCGCACACTTTACCGAAGCAGTGATTACGTCAGTGGTAGATGACATGCGTAAGGAAGTAGACAAGGGTAACACTCAAGCCCTGGTACTACTAGACTTATCTGAGGCTTTTGACACGGTCGACCACATTATTTTAGCTAACTGGGTCAGCGCCGCCGGTCTGCGGGGTGCAGCACTGAATTGGATCATATCATTTCTGAGTGATAGATCCCAATCGGTTAGGCTACCCCCTTTTATCTCAGCAGAGGTTCAACTGAACTGTGGGGTGCCGCAGGGCTCCTCTCTTTCTCCTCATCTTTTTAATATCTATATTCGTCCTCTGGTCAGTTCCATTAAAAACATGAAAGTTAACATTTTTAACTAAGTTGATGACATGCAATTGCTATTACGATCAATGATAGCTCCTCGTCTAGACAGCAATTCCAACGATGCTGTTCATCCGGGATTGGATGAACAGCAACCATCTGAAACTGAATTCGGACACAACAGAGATAGTCATCACTAAAAACAGGGTGATCCGCTGGAATCCCACCATTTGGCCTAGCAAAATTTATCCCCACCCCTCACCCAAAAAGGCAGTAAAAAGCCTTGGAGTCATCATTGATGAGGAGCTCTCATTCAAGCAGCAGGTCAGCGCAGTGACCTTGACCTGTTTCTGCCAACTGCAACGTATAAAAAAGATAAAGACATTTCTTACGAGGGAGGCTCTGATCCAAGTAATTATAGCGTTAGTCAAGTCTAGAATTGACCACGCTAACTCTTTATCTGGGTTTCCCCAAATGTCTTCTGCGCAAGCTCCAGCTAATTCTAAATCAGGCCGCTCAGCTGATATCTCATCAGCCTAGATGCGGTCACATCTCTTGGGTGACCAAGGACCTCCACTGGTTACCAGTGGCACAGAGAACTATGTTCAAGGCCTACTGTTCGGTCTTTAAGGCCTTACATTTGAATTGTCCTGCCTTCATAAAATCTCGGATCACCAACTATTGCCCCACCAGAGAACTAAGATCCAGTCACCTAAACCACCTAGTCCTCACCACTCATAAAAAACATAGGACGGGTGGGTGTAGGTTTTCCGTTACTGCCCCTCGACCATGGAATGCATTACCCTTGGAGCTTAGCACCACCTCGAACTACACCAGATTCAGACAACTTTTGAAGACATGTCTCTTTAAACAGGCTTACCATTAATGGTGGATTAATGCTGCATCAGCTACCTAGCGCCAAGAGACCTTCCGGTGAACGTGCGATTTAGAAATTGACAGTAACATAACATAACAAAAGACTTTGTTTCCCATGATGCTAGGGAAACCATGAAGTGACAAAGAACAAAAGTGTCCAACCAGGAGTGATTAGCTCCTGTAACTGCCGTAGTCCTTCCCCTAACAGCCTCTTTCTTCCTGCGATCAAGCCGCTCATGGAAGATTTGATCCTTTGATAACCCTGGCTCTGGAAGGTATACTCCTGTGAAGGCGCTAACCCCCGCACACGTTCGTCTTGCTTCACTGATTCCATTCCTGTAAGATAGAAACCTCAATGAGTGCTACTCAATAGACCAAGTAATGTATCACCAAGCACAGAATGATCCAACAGATATTACAGAGAAAAAACGAAAAACTTCTTACTTACACCCCAAACTTTGATCCAAGAACCCGGGCGGGTCCTGATTCATCAGAGGGAAAGCTAATCCTCGCCTCCGTGTCCTTAATAAATATTGAAACTTTCTGTTACAAAAGCTAGAAATGTTTTCATTCAATGTCAGGAACACGGAAGCGAGGATTAGGCTAGTTTAAAGCTTATCCACTGGTTTGAAATAGAACCTCTCAAAGGTTGAATCTGATGACCAGCATTCGGGATATCCTCTAAGTGGGCTCCTAGCACAAACACTTTTGAGGCCATAGCACTTCGTGCCGAATGTGCACCAAACACCTTGGTATCAATGCTGGCCTCCAAAATAATCCACCGAACCCATCTTGCTATGGTCGGGGAAGAGACCACTTTAAAAGGCTTCCTCAGAGCGATTAGCAGTTGGTTCTCCCCATGAGGTCTTAGCTCCGCTGTCATGGCCTCATACGCCTTGATACACCGTACAACGCATAGATTGGGAATATCTGGGAAAGCTGGATAGGAAATCACCCGAGATTGACTCTTCATATGCTGAGAGACATAGGAGGTAACCCGTTCGGAGTGAAGGACTTCCCTGTCACATCCAGGGCCCTGACGTCCGACACCCTCCTATATGAGATGAGACACAACAACATGGCCAACTTGGCCGACAGCTGTTTCCGCAAGAGGTATTTGTTGCTCGGCCATCCAGTCAGTAATGTCAGAACCTGATTCCCATCCCAAAGTACGGAGTACCTAGACTCCGGTGGAAGGGATAGTCTGATCCCCCAGAGTAATTTCCGGACTAATGGGGGCTCCCCGACAGGAAGGCCCTCCACTGTTGCATGGCCTGCGCAGATAGCTGTTTCCGCAAGAGATATTTATTGCTCGGCCATCCAGTCAGTAATGTCAGAACCTGATTCCCATCCCAAAGTACGGAGTACCTAGACTCCGGTGGAAGGGATAGTCTGATCCCCCAGAGTAATTTCCGGACTAACGGGGCTCCCCGACAGGAAGGCCCTCCACTGTTGCATGGCCCGCGCAGATAGCTGAACGGAAGGTGTTGACTGATCGATAAGCCATTCCCCCAGAGGTGAGGGAAGGTAGGAAGTTGAGGACTTGCACAACGTCTGCCCACATGGGATCCAGACTCCTCCGCAGGCACCAACCCATCCAATGTGACCAGGCTGATTGGTATCTCTTGACTGTACCGTCGGCCCAGGCGCGGCAGAGAAGGTCCACAGCGCTTGTTGCAGGGCCCGGGACTTGCAATCAAGACCTGTAATCCTCCATGCCATAAGTAGGAGGTTGCCCTTTATCATCAGAGGATGAGGATTGCCGGACGGATCGCTCAGGAGATGAGGCAATGGGTGTAGAAGGATTAGAGAAGTCCAAGAAAGTTCCATCAGAACTGGAAACCAGACTTGCGACTCCATACCGGGGTGACCACCACCAGATCCGCCCCAGGTCAGCGTACTTGGATCGACGACCTCATGATTATCGCGAACGGGGGAAAGGCGTCGCCCACTCCTGGAGGAAGGCGTCGGTCACCACTGCCCCTGGATCCAGTCTCCATCTGAAGTACCGGAGAAGCTGGTGGTCCAGTCTCGACGCGAACATGTTGATCAAGAAAGGACCCCAAAATGACTGGAGGGCCTGGAACATTCGGAGGAAACAACTTCCACATGCTTGGGTTTCGAAGATGTCGGTAATGCCAATTCACTACTTGGTTGGACGAACCCGGCAGGTGTTCCGCCGTGACTGAAACCTGATGTTCCAGGCAGTACTCCCAAATATTTTTGGCCTGATCCACCAGGGCTTTGGAGCGCGTGCCCCCAGATAGTTGATGTAGCGGACCGTCGCCACATTGTCCATCTTCAGCAGGACACATGACTGCGCTCTGTCCTTGGTCCAGCAACAGACCGCGAAAGAACCTGTCATCAATTCCATGCAGTTGATGTGGAGCGACTGTTCCACAGTGGACCATCCACTGCTGGTGGTGTAGTCTCCACAATGGGCTCCCCAGCCCGATCCGCTAGCGTCTGACTCAATCATGAGATCCAGTTGCGAGCCAAAAATGGCCCGACCATTCCATTCCTCCATATGGGAAAGCCACCAGTTGAGTGCTTCTCTGGCTTCGTCGGACAAGGGCACTCGCTGGGCGTAAGACAGTCGGCGACGCGGGTGGGAGGCTTTGAGTCTCTGCAGTGCTCGAAAGTGGAGTGGTCCTGGAAAAATGGTCTGGACTGAGGACGATAAGAGACCTACCACCATGGCGATGCTGCGTAACAAGATTTTCGGTTTCACTAGCAATCTCCGCACCTCATGATGGATCTTTGCCATTTTCCTCGAAGGTAGGCTCGGGGTGGCTTCAACAGAGTCGATCATAAAACCCAGAAAGGTAATTGAACGAGAGGGGGTCAGGCTGGACTTCACCTGATTGATGACAAACCCCAGAGACTAACTCAAAAAGGAGGGACTGGGGGCTTTATCAGAGGTCCAGCATACATGCCCCAACAATTATAGATACAAAGAGGTATGAAGTTCCTAACTGGTTCAGGGGACAAGTGGGCTAGGTGGTCATAAGTCCTCACTGGTTACAGGGGGAATGGGGAATTCCTCCTGTTGGAATTAGGGCCCTCACACACCCGGCTGGGTGTCATGCTTCATCATAGGACATGCTCCTCGTCAGGTCTGTACTGCAATACCTGATGGGCTCCCTATGAGGGGCTCTTTGGCAGAGATCTTTTATTCCAATTTTCCGTTTGGTGCCATGGGGGTGAGGGGCCTAAGTGTGTAGATGGAAGGAGTGCAGGTGAAGGAATCAATGGAGGTTAAAACAGGATTTGGAAATACCAGAGAGAATAATTTTAATCAATAGGGCTTCCAACCTGATTAAAAACGAGGTGGCGCACTTCTGAAATAATGTTTCAGGATTGGCGCTCTGTCAAGTGGTCAACATGTTTCTCGCCTAGTAGTCCTCAGATTTAGCGGCGATTCGTCAGGACCAGTATGAATAAAACAAAACTATCTACATGGCAGGTGGTTGTCTGGTGATGTATCCCTAAAAAACAACCTAAAATACCTATAGTGTGGTACCTGTAATTTGATGACCAACCTAATAAGATAAAAACAAGTATTAGACAAGGAATCCATTAATGCAGTCCAATACGAAGCACACGTGTCCCAATGAAGTATGACATGCTCAAAACACACAGTGGTGTGGATTAAAAACAATTGAAAACAAAGTGAGAGCCAAGTAAGTGTCGAACACTGTGGTGATATACTGGCTCTTGAATGAGTGTGGTGGAACAACCACCATGGTTGCAGAAATAATTAACTCACCCAACTCGGGTTGGTAATTTGCAGCATCGACGCCCCGCAGGACTGACACTTGGAATTGCCTAGTGTCCTGGGCGGAGTTACAAACGCACAAAGTTTTGTGCAGCGAATGGGTAGGTCTGCTGAATCTTTGCCATCGAGCAAACGTGAGTATACGCGCTAACTTTCATGTCGTTTGCCGCGCCTCACCTTACTTTTTTCTTTCTCCCTTTGCTTCGAGCATACAAGGCACTTGCTATGTCGTCTTTTCTCTTCATCTCCCGCATTGTTTTGCTTCATGATTGTCTAATCGAGTAGGTCCTCAAAACTTTGTGCTTTTGTAACTCCGCCCAGGACACTAGGCAATTCCAAGTGTCAGTCCTGCGGGGCGTCGATGCTGAAATTTACCGACCCGAGTTGGGTGAGTTAATTATTTCTGCAACCATGGTGTTTGTTCCACCAAACTCATTCAAGAGCCAGTATATCACCACAGTGTTCGACACTCACTTGGCTCTACTTTGTTTTCAATTGTTTTTAATCCACACTACTGTGTGTTTTGAGCATGTCATACTTCATGGGGACACGTATGCTTCGTATTGGACTGCATTAATGGATTCCTTGTCTAATACTTGTTTTTATCTTATTAGGTTGGTCATCAAATTACAGGTACCACACTATAGGTTTTTTAGGTTGGTTTGTCAGGGATACAACACCAGACAGCCACCTGCAGTGTAGATAGTTTTGTTTTATTCATACTGGTCCTGACTAGTCGCGGCTAGATCTGAGGACTACTAGTCGAGAAACATGTTGAACTCTTGACAGAGCGCCAATCCTGAAACATTATTTCAGAAGTGCGCCACCTCGTTTTTAATCAGGTTGGAAGCCCTATTGTTTAAAATTGTTCTCTCTGGTACTTCCAAATCCTGTTTTAACCTCCATTAATTTCTTCACCTGCACTCCTTCCATCTACACACTTAGGCCCCTCATCCTCACGGCATCAAATGGCAAAGTGGAATAAAAGATCTCCGCCAAAGAGCCCCTTATAGGGAGCCCGTCAGGTATTGCAGCGCCGACCTGACGAGGAGCATGCCCTATGAGGAAGCATGACACCCAGCTGGGTGTGTGAGGGCCCTAATTCCAACAGGAGAAATTCCCTGTTCCCCCTGTAACCAGTGAGGACTTATGACCACTCAGCCCACTTGTCCCCCTGAACCAGTTAGGAACTGCATACCTCTTTGTATCTAAACCCCAGAGACTGCAATAGCTCCACTGCCGTACACAACTGGCGAGTGAGGGACAGTGGGCACCGGTTCATGAAGAGCGTGTCGTCTAGATAGACAATCATCCTCTGCCCATAAGCGTTCCATCACCGGTTGGAGGACCTTGGTGAAGCACGAAGGTGCCGACGACATGCCAAAAGGTAGCGAGGTGAACTCGAAAGTTTGGTTGTGCCACTGGGATTGCAAAAACCAGCGATGTGGTCGGAAAATTGGGACTGTAAGATACGCATCCTTTTGGTCCAGCCGAACCATCCAGTCCTTGGGACGAAGGAGGTCACAGTGCAGATGAATCTCCTCCATTTTGAAGTGGTGGTACACTAGCCACTCGTTGAACTCCTGGAGGCTGTTCACCGGTTGCTGACCTCTGTCCTGTTTCCGTAACAGGAACAGATTGCTCAAGAACCCTGCGGGGTGAGGGGAAGATCGACAAATTGCCCCTTTGGTCAAAAGATTTTGCAGCTCTCACTGGACCAGGTTGGCTTCCTGACCAGAGAAGAAGAGTGCACAGGGGGAAGACTGTCTAAAGGGGGACACATAGAACTCCACCTGAAACCCCTGCACTGTCTGTAGCACCCAGCCGTCGGTCATAAGGGCTCGCCAGTTGTCTATGAAGTGTGCTAGTCGCCCCCAAGCATGAGCATGAGATGATTAAAGAACTCACAATGGGAGGAGGTGGATCCACTGCCAAGGGTGCGTGCCGTGCTGTCCTCTGTGGCACAGTCTATCCCTGGTTGCATAGAATCCTCCGAAACGTGAAGAGTCTTGCCACTGCCAGATCTGGGAAGACTGGCCTCTGCCGGAGACTGGTTGAGAGGAACGGCCAGCCGAGCGTCCCCTACCACGGACGGCCCCGGCTAAACTATGCGCATGAAAGATGCGTTTTACCGTCGACTGTGCTTTGTCCAGGGAATTGAAGGTGGATACAGATTTACTGAGTTCCTTTACAAATGGATCTCCGATGAGACCGCCCTGAGCTACCTGACCAGCCACAGACGTGGCTAATTCGCCTAGCTTGGTGTCAAGCTTGATAAGCAGTGACTGGCGCCTTTCGGTGGAAATGGTGCAGTTGGCATTGCCAAAAAAATGATAGCTCGCTGCACCCAGCTGGAAAGGACAACAGGTGGAATGAGGGCCCCGGAGGCCTTAGCATCCTCCACCATATGAAAAGTTTTTACCAGTGGACCCTTGATGTCCAAAAGCTTATCTTGGCATGACCGCCAAGATGCGGTCAATGCCTTTCTCCAGGTCTTTTATGTACTTGGCTAAAAAGGTTGCCATACGGGCATCTATCTCTGGAGTGGCCACCACCTTGCCCTCTAAAGAGGGTCGGGGGCACTCAGCTCTGAGTCGGGATCTGACCTCTTGGTCTAAAGGCTTCCGCAACCGGCTAGCCACATATTTAGCCACCCTATTGCAAGGGACCACTCCGACGAGCAAGGGTGGAGGAGCTCCTCCGGCTCCAAGAGGTCTGACTGCGCCTCTCTTAGGGTCTTTGCTGGGGGGAATTAGGAAGTGAGGAATAGGAAGGGCGCCAAGATCGTTCATGATCTGATTCGCCATCCGAACCTGCTTGAGACTCAGCCAAAGGTGGGGAAGAAACCACGGGAGCCTGGTCATTGGCAGGCGGAAGAGCAGGTGGGGTCTTGGCCTGTGGAAAGGGGCACCTATGTACCCAGAAAAGCTTTCTTAAGCCTTTCAAAGGCATCAAGGTCCACCTCCTTGGGATGGGGATGTTTATCCTGTTTCTCGGGATTTGGGTCATTAGCCTGCTCTAAAGGTTTTAGGGCCAAGGGCCGACGGTCTTCCCTCAATCAATCAGCATGGATTTGTTGAGCGCACTACTCACCTGTGCGGGTCTCAAGGCGCTGGGGGAGGGGGATCAGCCACTCCGTTCAGTCGAAGAGCCAGGTCTTGAGGGCCTTCCTGAAGGCGTTCAGGGAGGGGTGCGCCTGATGTCGATCGGGAGCTCGTTCCAGGTTTTGGCGGCAATGTAGGAGAAGGCTCTTCCTCCTGTTCTGGCTCTGTGGATGCACGGGGTTTCGGCGAGGGCGAGGTTGATGGATCGGAGGTTTCTTTTGGGTACGTGGAAGGCGATTCTCTCGTTGAGGTATTGGGGTCCTGTCTTGTGGAGGCAGGTGCGAGGGGTTGCAGGCATCGCTGTGCCAGGTCTATTAATCTCTTCTCCAGAGGGGTCATGGCCTCCGAGACCGCCCTAATGATGGAGGCACCCACCGCGTCACAGAAGTCGTCTGTGACCGGGAAGAACTGTACGTTCTCCTCCTCCTCGTGATAGTCCCCAAATTCCTCCATGGGTAAGCATCTCAGTGCCCAAGTTGGCTGGAGGAGGTAGGAATGGGACAGGGTGGCCAACCACCAGGTAAGAGGGATCAACAACACTGGGAGTCCCAGAAGCCAACAGGAGAGCCTGAGGTAAATAACAATGCCCAGGTGAGCAATGTAATGTCCCAGTATATGCAGGGTTATGTTTAAATGGCAAAACCTCAGTGTAATTGCTTCCCCTGCTAAAGCCCACGCAGGCAGGTGTGCATCAATTTGGGCCAGGGGTTGGCAAGCACAACGCCCTCAATTCACACGGGCGACAAAGGTAACTTCTTGTGTCAGTGAGAACAGCCTGGCCTGTCTGCAACTGTAAGGAGCCCTCCCTGCACAACCTACTCCGAAAGGTGTTTACCAGGCTGGCTGGGGCCGATGTGGATAGAGGTAGCGATGCGGGCGGAGGCGCTCAGTTCAAGCCAAAACTGACACGCTCTCCGTACCGCGTCGGGAACCTTCTCTTCCGACCAAGGACTCGGGAGGTGCGCCCTCTAGCGGTAGGCGGAGCGCCGCACACTCCGGCCCCGGACTAAAGACCGCAATTTAATACGTAAGTGAGGGCACGATGGAGCAAGGAAGAGTTCCCGCGGCCACCGATACCAAAATTGAAGCCGAAGATTCACAACAAGTGGGTGAACACAAAGAAAGTCGGCAATATAAAATTAAAAAAACCTGAAAGGGACCACGTCCCGTACTCAGTGGCATAACTAGAGGGGTGCGGGGGTGCGGACCACACCGGGTGACACCATCACATGGGGTGACACCTTTCCCAAATGAGACTATTTACTAAATAGTCTCATTTGGGAAAGGTGTCACCCCATGTGATGGTGTCATGGGGTAAGTCGTGAGGGGTGACACCATGAGTTACCGAGTTACCGCACTGGGTGACACCAACCCTAGTGACGCCGCTGCCCGTACTTATCATTGACGAGGCTGCAGCAGCAGAAGAAAGAGGCCATTAGAGAAAGTACAACAGCAGTTACAGGGGCAAATCACTCCTGATTGGACAGTTTTGTTCTTTATTGTCACTTCGAGTTTTCCCTGGAATCATGGGAAACAAAGTCTTTTGAGATGTTTTATATTGTTTGACATTGCTGCTGTGTAATAAAAAGAAGAAAGTTAAGGCCTAATCCTCGCCTCCGTGTTCCTAACATAGAATTTCGCTCCAGGAACAATTTGCAGAGCCATCAGAAATAAACATCATCAGAGAAAGTTTGTGAAGATGTGCTCAATCAAAAAACATGTATGCTTAACAAGTTGGGATGCAATAAGTCAAACAATTCTTACTGGTGTGGGGTTATGTTGTGAAGCAATCTGGGGTAACTGTTCTACACTTAATTTTTCAGTGGTAACAAATCATTGTGTACAGCCAATAATAAAGTAAGACAATTGATCGACAATGTTTAGTTTTCTAACTTTATCACAATTTAATATATTCATTTTTAACTACATATAGTATGCCATAAATTAAACAATATTAAAATGAAAGGCTGACGTAAAATTGTGATTAGCTATCTAATTACAGTATTTACAAAACAATACATGAATGAATCTTAGGGATTCATACATATATTAAAGGGAATTTTCAACTATTAATCTTGCACCAGATAGCTTTGACTATATGTGTACAACATACACATAGAGTAGAAACCGTGTGTTTCTGCAATCTAATTTTGCTGTGAAAAATAGAATTCAAAAGGTTGGTTGATGGATGCCTATTGAAGTTGGTCAATTGAGGATGTGTGATGGGTAACTGTAATATAGGCCTTTGGGGCTGGGGAGTCCCAGCTCCCATCAATGGGTCTTTTCAGTAACAAACACAGGAAATCCCAGGCAATAGCTTCCAATATGCAACACACTCAAGTAAACAGCTGGCATCGTCAAATGGTGCAAATATCCATACAGTGCGTTGCTAAATAAAAAGACACAAAAGAGAAAACAATACTTTGAAATGTAGCATTAAAAAAAAACCTTATTCCAATGTTTTGAACGTGTGCATTCTGAAGCAGCCGAAGCTAGCCCAGCTAAATGTCATCTGAGTGTTTCAGGAAGAGCGAGTAAGTTCTAAATCCACAGAAAATTGCTGCAAAAGGTAGCGCTGCGAAAGGTAGCGCTACAAAATGTGCCCTGTTGAAATATTCTGCTTTCATCCAGGGGCGTAACCAACATTGGTGTAGCAGGTGCAGTGGTACAGGGCCCAGAGGCTTGAGGGAGCAATTGAACCCTGATAGTTGCTGTACTTTACTACCCCATCAGCAGTCAAAGGCACCATTTTCCTTGCTTGCATCAGGCCACACAGTATCCTTGCTACCCACTGCTTTCTTTCAGAGTTGATGCTTTGTTTAGAGGTTTGTGAATGAATTTTGTTTCTACCTGTGTTACTGGCCTATATACGTTACAGAACCACTACCTATGCATTGAAACCTGCTCCTGTAGTTTATAGGACAATTATAAACATTTACCGAGCCCAAGGACTATGCACTGATGTTGCATGAGATGCTTGAACAATTTCAAAATGGTTATTGACATACCATATTCATTCTCAGTTAAACACCCATCAATATGGCTTCTGCCCTTAACAGGGTGAGTTCAATGAAGTATTTTGCTCACAGCAATAGCCTTCATAACTCATTAGAGTGATTTAGAAGGTTTAGGAAGTTCTTAATGATTTACAATTTCATTTTGGTAACGTCATTTTTAGATTTTTTTGATTAGCAAACTATGATACGTCTGAAACAAATAATTTAACTTGCTAGAACTCTCTAGAAGGTGTGTTCTTTTAGGCCATGAATTAATATTTCTTTAAATCTCAATATGAAATGATGCCTGATGTGCTTATTCTATGTATATGATAAAACGTATTTGTACTGGTCCTGTGCAGCCCGTACTATGAGGTGTTGAATTTCAATAGCTCTACAAATGCTACACGTTAAATATTTAATTTCAGTTAACTTGCTCCATGCAGGGCAGAAAACGGATCAATTATTAGATAACTGCCCTTTTGAATCCTCCCCACATAGATTCGGAACAAGACAGCTTCAGGCATTCTGCCTAAGAGTAAAAATGTGGTACTTTCTGCTGTGTTCTAGTTTCACAATATACTTATTCAAGTTCACCACAAAACAAAAAACTCTAATGTATGCTGGTAAGTGTCATGATTCTAGCGAAAACGGATACTGGGGAGTACAGGTCCAAATCATACAGTTTACAGACAGGCTGCACCATATGATGATTTCAAAATGGAAACAAACGTAGGGCCTATATCAACACCAGAACTTTATTTCACTGACCAAAAAGGAACTACTGTGCATCAATAGCATGATATTCACCCCTGGTAAAATGCTAGCCTTGTCAACCTATAGGTATCCATAGCATGATTTCACTTGCCCACCCCTAGTAAAATGCTGTCCCTTGCATACTGGTAGTATTTTTTGACAGCTTGTGGGCATCCGCAGAATGATGTCCATCCCTGGTGAAAGATTGACCCTGCCACGATGGTATTATTTCTTAGCAACTTATGAGCATTGATGGCACAACGCCCACACCTGGCATAACTACAGACTACCACATATCACAAACCTACATCACGTAATTCCCTACTGCAGTTCAGCAGCTTCCACCCGAGGCCCCTCAGAGAAAACCTGCCATACGGCCAATTCCTACGGATACGCCGTAACTGCAGCCTCACTAGAGACTACAAACAGCAATCCTCTGAACTAGCGGATAAACTACGAGCACGCGGGTACCCGGAGAAGATAATCAATACCACCAAGAAGAGGGCCCGTAACCAACAGAGGGATGCCCTCCTAGAGGACACCACATGGGACAACACCGTGACACGTTTGACCTGCGTCACCACCTACAATGTGGCCTCAAATCAAGTAGCCAAGATACTGAACAAGAACTGGCACATAATAAACAGTGGCACCATGAAATGGGAACGCCCACTATTGGCATACAAATAAGCGGGTAGCCTTCGAGACCGCCTGGTCTCCACCAGACCACCTATACCCAGAACTCCAGCACCTAACACTGTACTTAATGCGTGGGGTTCCCCGGCATTAAAGGTCACTACCCCTGCAGTGACTGCAGTGTCTGCCATCTTGCAAAAGCAACTAAAAACTTGAGCCTGGAGACAGGAAAAACGTGGCAACAGCTCCACCACACTAACTGCAACTCCAATAATGTCATCTACCTGATCACCTGCACATGCGGCCTTCGTTATGTAGGCATGACGAGTCAAAAGTCAGAACCCGAATTGTGGAACATCGCAGCACCATACGGTGTAGAAAAACATAAGTAAACTGACAGACCACTTCATCCAAGCAAACCACACCCCTAATGACCTAAACTGGACTGTAATAGAACATATCAACAGCCAGACCCTTTAAAATGACAGGATCCTGCTACTTAAGGAGCAACGTTGGATCTATCGCCTTTCCACGAACGTCACAGGGTTAAATGACAATATACCCTGGAATAGCCTGAATCCAACCTGAACCACAGCACCATACTTAAAAAATCTTCCTGCCTTACAAAAAGACTAACCTGGACATCACCTCGGTGTGATTAACACTCCCTGTTTTAACTCCCAAACAGGCCACCCAAAATGAGACATTACATAACCACCTTAGTGTCAAGAGCACCACTTGACCTAACTAAAGCAACATCTTTTTTCACACGACAGTGCTAATCTAAGTGTATGTTTACACTAGACTCTACGTTTCTTCTCTTTTGTGATATGTTCCCAATCAACACAAATTTTTCTCAGATTTTCTTTCAAGCCACAATTAGTAGGCACACTTGAATTGAGAATAACAACACCTGCTACAATTAGCAGTACCTGCAGGTCTTTTATGAGTTAAGCTTCAGTTCAGTTTATTTTATTTTTTCTGCACACATAAGCACTCGACACTCCCACAGGGGCGTGTCTTTCCTCTACGTCTACACTCCCACAGGGGAGTGTCTTTTCTCTATGCCTATTCTCTCCTGCAGACCCATCAGAAGGCAGCCTAAACCAGCACCTGAAACCCATTGAACCAGCCACAGCGTTTCCCAATTAACCGAACTCGCTGACACCTGCTGGAACCAGCAGAGTATTTAAACCACCGCCCAGCTCCACTCATTCTACCACGGAGCTCCATGGCGGCTGAAGCAGGTACCGAGAAGGGTCCTAGACCTTGATGAAGTAATTGGGAATATCCTAATGGGGGTATGCTTTAAAACTGCCTCTCCACCCCGCTGCTGGCATTTTTTCACAGCCAAGCATGCGGGTAAATTTTAAATCGCTTTTGTCTCCTGTTTTAATTTTTGTCACATAGAGTGTGACTACAGGTCGGGCCTCCACATGGAACTCATGGGGCACTTTCCGGATATTGTCTGAGTAAGACATTTTGCTCTTTTCGCTTTTGGTTTTTAAGTTACACGATGCACCATGTTATGCGCATCTTGATTACCACCCGGTACCGCATAACTTACCAGGCGTCGATTATAACTAATTACGCCACACCCTGTCCTCACTGTGCCTTTGACCGCATAAGAGCACGGACACTCCGCTCCTGAAACAACTATACCAGTATGTTACATGTTTCTCTGTATGTTTGTTTGTCTTTTCCTTCCCCACAGGAAAGTGCCACTAGAGGAAATTCTCCTCTACCACATATCACACCTTAGCGCGTGTGTCACATATATGGTCTTCTAATAACACGTTTTTAGACCACTCACTTTGCACCACACATAGGTCCTGAAGAAAGCCATACCACTAAGAGAGTATGGCTGAAACATGTTGACCGACTAGGATATTGGAGTTATCATAAGATCTCCTTAAATATCCGACTCTCGTTTTTATTAACTGCCAAGGGCCCACCCATTATAATAGTCATTTTTTATCCCAGGGACCCTTAGGACAGCTTTTTTAACATTCACTCACTTCCTTTCACTGCACTCTCACGGCACAATACCAGCTCCGCTGTATCCAGGCGTCGTAGCACACCCAAGGTGCACTCGGTGCCTTGGGTGGGGCCCGATGATGAAGCATGTCACCAACTAGGTTGGTGAGTGAGGGCCTTACTATAAACATAATGTGTTTCCTTTCCAAAACAAACATACGCTAGGAGCACCCACTCCAGAACTAGTTCTCTTTGATAAAACATAATATTGGCCCTGACAGAACGATAGTTATTCTATCTTTAGCATTCACATTCATGGCACAATGGTGCTCGCCAATGACCTAATAATGCTCCAGGCATAATAGTAGTATTTTCTTGAAAAACTGTGAACATCCATTGCATAACGCTGCCCTAATTTGGCAAAGTTTACCCTTGCACAATGGTGACTGGTGGCAAAGTCTGGCTTATTGTGGAAATCCGTAGCACAAGCATGTTTCTGACAGTATCATGGTCATTTGTTGCTATATTGTGGGCATCCATTGCAAATGGGTGCCCACAGATGCCATCATGTTGGCCCCTGCATTCTGGTGACAACTCCTGTCATACTATTGGCATGCATGACATATTAGTGCTCACCCTGGTGTAATGCCAGCAATTCATTGCATATTCTGGACAGGATCAGGATCCGGATTTAACCTAAGAACCTTCTGGGAAAGAGGCATAAGTGCAAGTGCAAGTCTGCTCAGGTTGGCTCCTGGCAACTTTCTCCTTGTTGTGTGGCTTCAGCCTTAGTTTAATTTGTCACTGTATTGTTTTTTAACCTCTTCTCCTGCTAGATTCTGATGCTTCTTGATCCTTTAGTACACAAGGCAATGATGGCTATGCCACAATGTTCGCACATCCTAAAATGTATATAAATATAGGGAAACACATGTACAAAACCATAACACATGAATAAGGTTGGTGCTGTCCTGGCACAAACACCCTGCCACCTAGGGTGAGATAGCCGGAACTGGAGAGATCCACAGCTCGGCAAACTAATGAGCAGAAAAGTACTGAAGCACACAGAGAAATCCAATAGTCATTAAGTATAGCCAGTAAAAAAAAGTACTCCAAGGTCAAAGTTGTGTTTATCAGGATTTATTTTTTCCACAGTCATTCACATTTCTTTCGTCAAAGACATCATATCCAATACAGACAAGCAGCCGAGACGTGTTTCGTCACAGAGACTTTTTCAAGATTGCAAAAGGATACACATAGCACAGAGCTGGGGTGGTGCCTCGCTGCATCTGGCCCTTGATAGCTCAGCGTTACTCTATGTAGCCCCACTGCTACTTTTAATAGTCCTTTTCTACATAGTGTGCTGCTCTTTACTTGTTTGCCACATCACCTTGATTGATCTAATGTATATACTTCTCATTGCTCTATAGTACCTTGCACTTATTTAATATGGACAGTCAAAGACTCTTAGGATCTCACTTTATGCACTTAGCTCTTTTATTAGGAATCCTTCGGGTTCAAAACAGTGTTTTTCATGTTCCATCTGGTGATGGTGATCTATCAGTTGCAGTTTTTATCCCTGTGTTTTCATAACAACTGTGCAGGATGCTATTTATATACTTTTGGAGCCTTGAAAAGTCTTTGTGATGAAACACGTATTGGCTACCTGTCTGTATTGTATATGACGTCTTTGACGCAAGAAAGATGAATAACTGTGAAAAGAATAAATCAGGACAAACACAACATTGACCTTTGAGTACTTTTTACTGGCTATACTTAATGACTATTGGACTTCTCTGTGTGCTTTTGTATTTTTCTGCTCATTAGTTTGCTTCTTGATCCTTTGTAGTTTAGGGTTCTATCGCTCACGCTTCTTGCTTGGCAGTCCTCCCGGGTGCTTCACATTCTTTGGGTGTTTCCTGGTACCTTCAGGACTTGAAACCATCATCTCCTCTGAAGTACCCTTGCCTTCAAACCATACGGTGAGATTATTCCAACGCCATCCATTCTGGGCGTGCAGAGGAAGTCTCCTGTGATGGGCGTATCTCTGGTGTGGTGTGTTTCTCTCTCATCTTCACTTACCTCTATACTCCTCCTTCTCTGTTATGGACTAATTTGGGAGGTTAGGTGACTCATCCACCTCTCAGAACGTCCTAAAGGGGAGATGTGTGGATTATTGTCTGAGTTGAGACCCTGCCTCTCCCTTGCGGAACATTCACATTCCTAACAGTTTCCCAGGCCTTCATACGGGCATGGATTCAGATGTTAAACCAGTACATGCTGCGGCACAAGCCTTAATGAAATTCATAGTGAAATGAATGTGACTCACCAAAAGCAAACGTTTTTGCTAAATAAAATTGATCACCTAGTACTGAACCCTGCAGGACTGGTTGAAAGCCCTGTCGTGGCTCCTCAGATTCAACACCTAGGCACAGTTTACCCCCCTCCCACCACACCCCCGTTAACTGGCTTCACCACTTTAACATTGCCAAATAACTTTTCAGGTGACCCTTGAAAATATCACTCTTTTCTAGCGCAATTCAAACTACATTTTCTCAGCTGACCTCAGTTGTTTCAAACAGACCCAGTTAAAGTGGCGATCATTCTTTCTTATTCATCCCAAGATGCGTTACATTTGCCAGACTTTTAATCACTGAAGTCAGCCAGTTATTCCTAGACTATACAAACTTCCTTCAATAGTTCGTAAGTATCTTTCCCTTCAAACAGACATTGCAGTCTGTCTAAGTCAATTTGCTCATGCTAAATTCATAATATAATTTACTATGTAAAAGCACTGTCATAAAGAGGGGCTTTGCCGATACTGTGGTAAATCAGGACATTTGGTCAAAAACTGACCCGAGTTGCAGGAAAAATATCGGGCCTGTCCTTGCCTTGCATCATATCCCATTTTGCTGGGAACAATGTGTTTGCAAATCCATAATTAAACAATTATTTGGAAGTCTCAAATTCTAATTTCAAAACTTTATTTCGGCACTATCGGCATAGACCCTAAAAACACATGATAAAACAATACAAACCGTTTTGTTAAAAAATTCATGAATAAAGCAACATTAATAATCCATTACATATAATATGTCTAGTTCAATAATCGTACAGAGAAGGCTTCAAACACATGCAAACCCTCCTTAATTAAATTGTCTTACAAATAAACAAGGCCACAGTAAAACAAATAGCAGAGAATTTCAAGCTAAAAAACGAAGTCATGGCAACTTAAATTGGTTTTAAAAACTTGTTTCATTAGACTTGCATACAACTGACAAAAAAGCAGAAAGTGCAAAATGCATTGTTTGGAAGCTCCATCGCATGGGCAAGGGGTTGTATATAAATCCCATTGGTTTACTTTAGGGTATGATGCCAGCTAACGTACAATTGTGAACCGTAGTCTAGTCAAGACATAACAATGCTGATAATTCCTGACCCAGGTAAAATAGGGTTGACAGCCTAGGGGTAATATATGGGGCATATAAGTTACCACTGTCTGTTTTGTCTCGTTGCCCACTGCTCTTCTCCTAGCCCAGGCATCAAGCATTGTAGCCTGTATTGCCTTCTTCTTCAGTGTTAAAAGTTTGAGCGGGTCTACAAGGCCTGGAAGACCTAATACAGCTTTAAGGGTTTTTCCAATAAAAGACAACCATGGGATTCTCAGGGCATAATCCAGGGTAAGACAATCCTGTATGATTGCCTTTGTTAGTTCAGTTTCTGGTATGGCCCATATCAAACGCCACAAGGATATACCTTTGACTGTCATGATATCATCCAAGTGGTCCAAATCCACTTATCTGTGTCGGATGGTAGCTGGAGCCGCGGGTGGTGTGCACAGCAAACGCCTTAGAAATGTATTTTCCTCAATCTGCAAGGGTTTACTGGCTGTGTAACCCCACACCCCTCCACCATAGATTGCCGCAGATACAGCATTTGCCTGGAAAATTGTGACCATCTCTCTGATGGGTCGGCTGCTCAGGTTGCTGGAAAATCTAAAAACCCCTTTGCAGGCTCTTTTCATATGCAGCCTGGAATTGAGTACATGGTCTGTCCAGGAGGCCTTGGAGGTGAATAAGACACCCAAATAGCAAAAGGACTTAACCTTTGCTATCTGGATCCCCTCAAGATAAAAAGATCTTACATTCTTGGGTGTTTTCCCACAGCTCATTATGAAAGTTTTAGACTCATTGATTATTAATTTCATGGATGCCATACAATCTGCAAAGGAATCCAATAATCTCTGGAGTCTGACCGTGATCCTTGAAATAAGGACCACTTTGTCTGCATTGAGGAGCACAGGTACTGGCTGGCCAGCAACCATCAGAGCATCAGCCTGCGAGGACTGTAATGTGTCATCGACCTCATTTATAAATAAATAAAATAAAAAGGGAGCCAGTACACATCCCAGGGGGACGCCTTGCCTAATTCTAAAAGGGGGTGTTAACTCCCCATTTGGGCCAAACCACACTTTTGCTAAGAAGTTCTCATATAAGTGTGCAAGAAGGCTTATAGTCTCTATAGGGGCCCCATAAGTCAGCAGTGTGTGCCATAAAATTGAGTGGTCTACTAAGTTGAATGCACTAGAAGGATCGGCGAAGCACAGATGGAGCGATTCTGCTTTGGCTCTTGTATAGTTCCCAATCAGAGTTCAATTAGGGTTTGCTCCACCGTCCCAAGTCCTTTCCTGAATCCATACTGAGCTTTAGACAAGATGGAATTAGCAATTGCCCAGTCCTCTAATCTCTTTAAAACAACCCTCCCCAAGAGTTTTGCCGAGGAGTCCAGAAGGTAAATGGGACATAGCACTTTGCATCAGCTTTATCGCCCTTCTCGACTATAGGCACTACAACCGATTTAGCCCAGGAGGAAGGGAAATTTCCCCTACCTGATGCATCAAAAATGCGTGTAAGGATTGGGACCTACAGCTCATTCAATCCTAGGACTGCATCCACCGGTAACCCATCGGGTCCGGGGGCTTTCCCTTTGCACACTTGTCCAATGCATCAAGAAATTCATCATCGGTAACTACCAGATAAAAATTATTAGAGGGGTTCTCATTAAATTTTGATAAGACCAATAAGGAGGGACTTGCTGCCTTAGTTTTTACTGGGTCGAAAATCCCTCGAAGAGATCGACCCAAACCTGCGGGGGACGAAGTAATATTAAGATGGGACCAGGACTGGACCTAAAAAAGGAGTAGTTACGGAACTCCAGAACAGTGAGGTATTGTTGGTTTCTGCAGCCTGTTCCAAATTCACCCATGCCCTTTCCCTCAACTCCACCTTCCTAGTGCTCAGGACATCATTATACTGTTTCCTAAGCTGTTTAACAAGGGTTTGATTTTTTGGGAATTTCTAATGCAGGGCAGTCTTCAGCTTTTTTTTAGATTTGAGAGCATTCATGATTAACCCATCCCTGTCTAGGGGGTTGCCTTGATTTTAACGAGTGGACAAGGAGAGAGTTAAGCACCACAGTGATCTCCTTGAAGGCTGGAGCCAATATGTCATCCCCCACATCTGGGGCTTTGTTAAAGTCGTGTTTATTCTTTCCCATTCATCCCAAGATACGTTACCCTGTGCAACACTTTTAATCACTGGAGACAGCCAAATATTACTACACTTTACAAACATCCTTCAACAGTTCTCCAGTATCTTTCTCCGCAAACAGGCATTGCAGTCAGCCCAAGTCAATTTACTCAAGATAAATTCATAATATAATTTTCTATGTGAAAGCATTGTCATGAAGTGTGCCTTTGCCCATACTGTGGTAAATCAGGACATTTGGTCAGAAACTGACCCCAATTGCAGGAGAAATACCTGTTCTGCCTTGACTTGCATCATATCCCATTTTGCTGGGAACATCATGTTTCCAAATCCATAATTTAACAATTAATTGGAAGACTCATGTCATTAAATTCTCACCTCAACACTCTAAGGATTGTTTACGAAGAACAGTATTGCATGAACATCAAAACCTCACATCTGTCATTGAGACACGAATTGTCATTGTTGTCTGCCATTCCCAAGACTTTGTTGATGTGTTCAATAAAGCTACAGCTGACTCCCTGCTGCCCTATAGGGAAATTTGATTGCCTCATCGATTTGGTTTAAGGGCAGTGATTACTCATGGCAGGATTTATCTTTTGATCATCAAGGAAGACCAAGTACTTAAGGAATACCTGGAAAAAAACCTTAGGAAAGGATTTATCAGGCACTTGAATTCTCTGGCTGAGGCTTTCCTCTTTTTCATTCCAGAGTTTGATGGGCCTTAAAGACGATGTTCAGATTATCATGAACTCAATAACATCAATGTTCATAATCGATGTCTCCCCATTTTGGTCTTGATGGTTCAAATCAAGTCAGCCAAGAACAATTAAGTCAGTTTCCTAGGCATTGTTATATGGGAAGAAGGCAAACAGATGTATTGCTCGAGAGTGAAAGCAGTTTTGGACTAGGTTGCACCTAGTAGTGTGAACGAACGAAGTACAAAGGTTCATGGGCTTAACAAACGTCTAAATACATTGCATCCCCAAATCTCTCAAAGATTGTATTCCCGATCACTTACTTCACAAAAGCAGGTGTCAAGTTTCAGTGATGTTGTGAAGAAAAAGAAGCATTTTAACAATTAAAGAAACTGTTTACAACTGCATTCTGATAAGGATCAGGAAGTCATAGTAAAGACTGATGCTTCAGCTTATGCCATTTGGGTCCATCTGTCCCAGAGATTCATTAGTAGTACAGAAAGAATAGTAATTTAACTTCTGCAGTAGGTTAGTATATATCTTTAAGTCTCAGAAATGTTTATGATATGCTAACACTCACAGGATGATGTCATCAGTAATGTCACTGACCATGTCATGAGTGATGTAATATGTGAGGTCATAAGTAGTGTATTGCAGTGCATTGCAGGGAGCAAGTTATAGTTAGCTTAGGTAACTATAACTGCTGAATTTCTATGGTTTTGTACGAGTGAAATCTGAGCGTCCCTGTAACCTTTGGTTTCTACAGAGAATTTCTGAGGTGTTTTAATTTCCCAACTATAACGTCTCTGTAACCTTTGTTTTTTTTCAGTGAATTTCAATGTTTTTTTCCATTCTGTTTCCTAACTATAACACCCTTGTAACCTTTGTTTTTTTGTGAATTTCAAATGTTTCTTTTAATTTTACTTCCTAACTGTAACTTGTAAACTTTGTGAGTGGGTGTGTGATTGGCTGAATGGGTCCGTGAGTAGGTGTGTGAGTCACTGTATGCATCTGCAAGTGGGTGCGTGAGTGGCTGTATGGGTCTGTGAGTGGGTGTGAGAGTGGTTATATGGGTGTGTGAGTGGGTGTGTGAGTGGCTCTATTGGTATGTGAATGGCTGTGTGGGTCTGTGAGTGGGTGTGTTAGTGACTATGGGTGTGTGATTGGCTGTGTGGGTCTGCAAGTGTATGTGATAGGGGCTGAATGTGTGTGTCACTGGGTGTGTGAGTGTCAGTGTAGGTGTATCAGTAGCTCTGTGAGTGACTGGGCCAGAACAGAACCTCGCCTGCCCATTTATTGAACAAGAGTCACAGTTTTGCAGAAAATGTCTACCCAACACGAGAACTTTATACTGGTTAATTAGTAAATGCTACCTTGTTGGGTAATACCTAGTGTATATTCTACACTAGAGCTGCGTAAGGGATCAGGAGAAAATGTCTCCAGTGACTTTGTGTGTGTTTCTGCAATGTGATTGTTCCTCGTGCATCTCCATCCAGAAATCTGTGATAACATGAATATTCCTACAGAGAAGATAACGAGACTACAAAGAGGTGAATCTCCACCAAACAAGGGTCCTCTTAACTATATGAAGCAAGTGCTTCTTTGTTTGGTGGAGATGTCCTCATATTCCGCAGCATCAAGAACGTGTCACTAAAATCAGCGGGAAACGGGCTGGGGGTTCTGTTGTTGAGCTGTTCATCATCATGGCAAAAGGCTGGGAGACCATTGCATACTGTTAAGGTAAATGGGGCGGAGCCAAATGGGCTGAGCTTCAGATGATTTTTCACATTTGAATACTCACGGTAATTTAAAGGGAGAACCATGGACTCTGCTCTCCCCAGGTAAGGACAAGAAAGCACCAACTCCTCACATTCACTACAGATTGTGCTCCAAAAGATCAACGATGCATTCACCTCCACGAAGCATGTCATATTGTCTTTCAATGTCGAATTGTCAAGAAAACACACTTGCTTTACCTTTGTCAAGCTCATGAAGTCAGGATCATTTGTTCTTTACAGAAGTGGGGCACCTGCTATGTTTATGTTTGTAAGTGCTTTCCGTTGAGGTTTACTTTCTGTGAATTGAGCATGTGGCCCAGAATGGCTCTGGCAAAAGTTAATGGGGGGGCTGCGCGGCCCCCTCCCCAGGCCAATTTCTGCCCCGGGAACTCCGTCCCAGCCAGCCTCTTGCCTTCTGCAGGAGCTGCAATTTCTCCCACAAGCAGGGAGCAGCATAATATGTAGGTGTTTCCTTGTCATTTCAAAGGCAAAGAATTTCTTTTTTCGAACTACGATGAGACTGGCTGGCCCACGCCTTGTAGGGCAATACATATAAACAATAAAATATGTTTTGAGTTATTACCCCCATTTACAAGTCCTTGTCGTGTAGTGAGTTGCATGGTTTTTTGAGTGCCAAGGGTTTTTTAGGGCTTAGGGTGGGTGTGGGTTTAGGAGTTTATTTGTTAATTAGGCAAGAAATATATATATTTACATATGTGTGTGTATATATATGTGAGCAAGGTGGTTTTGCCACTGAAACGCCTCAGGGGCCAACTGTAAAATAAATTGATATTTTACTCACCCAGCGTATCAGTGTCTGTTTCGTGGATATGTGGATATCTATATATGGAGCATATGCGGGTGATTAGCCATAAAGATACTAATTATCCCATCGCCCGCCATTTTGAGGAAGCCCACCAGAGCAATTGAGATTTACTCAGCTTCTTCTGTTTAGATCAAGTATAGAAGAATGAAAGGGGCGGGGATAGAATTAGGAAATTGAGTGTCTTGGAATCAAAGTATATCATCAAACTTCATGACTCCTGATGGCCTGAACGGAGATGAAGAGATGTGGGTCCACTTAGACTAGGATTCCTACTGTTCTCCTATGCTTTATTGCTGCACATATGAAATAACATCTTAGGCAATACCTTTTATTCTGTAAGATTGTGTCCATTACTGTCCTAGATCTTTAGAGATTTTCTTTCTCCCACCCATTATACGCATAGATCATATACATGACATGTAGGAATTTTCCTGATTGATTTAGTTTAAACCAGCGCTTTGCCATTCCAGCAATACATGCAGAATGACCGAATGAAATGCGTAGCTTGTTTAAAGTCAATATGTAGTTAAATGATCATAGATATTGTGGGATTAATGAACTTCAAATCCTAATATCAGCTCAACCATCATGAATTGTATATTGTTTATGAATTTAGCCCATTCAGGGCGCATTATGAGGGGTTTGTGAGATTCTCTTGAGAATTGAAATTTGTATGCACTTTTTATTGAAATAGCTGTATATTTCTCTTTAATTGGAAAAACATGATTAATGTGCATTTTTATCTCCTATACAATGTAATTATTTACGTTTTTCACCATTATCACTGATTATTAATTTTTGCACGTTCCAAGATGGCCGCCATGAGTTTGAGCCGTCAATACTGTTTTTTGTTTCTATTCTATCACAGTATCACATGCACCAATGGGTTTGTACTTAAGTCATTTCCTGGCTTGAGGACACCGACATTGAAAAAAGCGTTGTACGCTGAAACGCGTCTGTCGGTGCGGGGGGGGGGTCCGCACAATAAAGAAAACGTGAGGAATTTACCCACGAGTGCGTCCTTCTGTGGCTTTCATTGCGACGCTTGTGGAAAAAAAAAAAAAAAAATATATATATATATATATATATATATATATATATATATATATATATATATATATATATATATATATATATATATATATATATTGTGGCACATAAGCTATTCCCAGCAAAAGAACCATCAAGTAACACACTGACAGGTGGAGTTAATCGGATAATAGACAGCTATTAGAGAGTAGATACTTTGTAGACTCTAGATACTAGTGGTGTTGCGCTCGGCCAAACACTGCAGATTCATTGTCACATTTAGTCGCAAACATCACCAAAATGAGGTCAGGCAAATATAGATGAGAATCCATGATACCCCAACGTAAAAGAAAGGTCTCTTTTTCACCACTTGCAAACAAGATTGACCCTTGGCCTAGACTCTCCAAAATGCCATAAAAAATTTCTTTTATGAAAGATGGAGGGGTAGCTTTGCATCCAACTGCAGTGGAAGCTGATGGACCGCTGCCTGCCCTTCCGGATCCTTTAACCCCTCTTCCAGTACCACAAATCATGGTCTCTCTGTAGAGACAGATCAGTTGATTAACACAGCGGCCAAGCAAACTAATGCAAATATAATCATCACAAACCTTAATTCTCTTTCAAATCTGCAAACAGACTTAACCATACAGCCCATACCTATAAATGAATTGAGCAATCAGCAAAACTAAGTTTTATCGTCTCTGTTGTTAATGCTATCAATTCTGGACTTATTGGGTCCTGCAATCAACAATACAAAGAACGCTGCACCAGATAAAGACTCCTTAATGCAGCAACAAGCGCTTCCACCCTAATATGTGAGACAGGAAGAAGCAAAGGACTGGAAAGGGGTAATCTATTAACCCATCACCGCTATCGAATAAATACAAGTGACCCGGGAATACGGGGACAAACACTCACTTTTGATTTTCAAACTGCTTCGCCCATTTGTGATTGAGTTGCAGGCCCTCCCTTGGACATCAGGACATTAGTATTATAACGCTACAGCCAAAGCGTTATAATACCAGTCCAACAAGTTTGACATCCAAATCTCCGCATCATCTAAACTCCACCATCAGCAACCTGTTGGCAAATGTTTATAAATCATCTGTTTCAGCAGCATCTAACATGCAAGAATGTGGGTGTGCCGTACTTATTGGCAAGTTAATTGCCTTGCCGTCCATAGTGGGAGATCTAGTACAGGAGGTCAAAAAGGTCAACAAAGTGTAATATTCTGTTATTAACCCGCAAGTGACCTCGCCTTCTGCAGCACCTCTGTGCAACGCCAACCCAGCAAAATCTTTGCCCATCCATCCAATCGAATTAAAAAAGTAGTTGATATAAAAAAATGCTACTACCTGCCAAGCGGTAATCCACTATCCTCTGGACACTCTTGAATTTACAAATAGCATTGAAACAACAGCAGTAAGAGTGGCCCATCTCACTCATTACTATATTAAACACATCTAAAAACCCTAAAATGAACCAGCTTTAATCAACAACACTTTGTTCAATCAATTGTCGAGACGTAAAAGGTGGTGATTAAGAAAACAAAACAAAAAAAACAGGACAAGCTCTTGAGAGCCGCAAGACAGGCCAGTTTGATAGAAAAACTATTTCTGATGTTTAAAAAAGCCTCTCCAGAGGTAATGTATATGGTACTTAGCATGGAACAGTCATCTATGGAATCCAGCAATTCAGCACAAAGTACAAGTGTCTCTTCCATCGTCCCACAGATCGTAACCAAGGACCCAGCTAGGTAAACCACAGGCCCTGCAAATCCAAAAGAACTCATTCATTTCCAGTTCATTACAATGGGAATGCATCTGCAGATAGAACCTATGTGACCGCCCTTGGATAAAGTAACAGAAGTGAATTTTCAGGCATCAGAATCACCATCAAGACAGCCTCTCAGAGGTGAAACCACATCATTTCAACATCTGAATCAAATGGCACCTTAAAGTCATGACAACGCACCAGTTGTGTGCAGAACAAATTTACACACAAATGCTTGGAACACCAGGCTCTCTAACACGACCCACTGCGGAGTCATCAAATAATTGTACAATCCAAGATGCTTCAGCTTTGATAACTGTCTGGTATCCTGAATATACATCTAAAGACAGCAGAGATGTACTGAATCATGGTAAAATGTTTAAACTTCTTGCTTCCCACCCAAATCTTTTACATCGAAATGCGAGTAACATTGTCTCAACACAATTCACACACTCAAGCATTTTTTCTCCCAAGGAAGTGTTCCAGCGGAAATCCCACGGTAATCTCGCTTTGGAAAATCTAGGAAATGTGGCACCATTACCTCTGATTACTATTACCCTGATTTCCACTAAAGGTCAATGGATCTTTGCCACCGTTTATGACCAGAGAGCTCCTACAAAGACAAGAGCAATTCATAAAATGCAAATAAACATTTTAGCCAATAATGAGAGTTGTAAGTAGTTTAAAGGGATTTATTTTCCAATCAAAATTTAAGAATCTCTGACTCTCCATTCAGTAGTCAGGTATCAATCAGGTTACAGAATTGATAACAAAAAGATTAAGTTAGCACAAAGCATCATAATTTGCAAACAGCGCGTTCCATAAAGAAACAATCCCTATTCTAAGACAATGGGGCTCAAATGATGTAGTCTGAACTCCTGAAGAGTTCTAGAAGCAAGAGTGAGTTAGCATAAAGCTATATCAATCATTAATAATTGCAGAATCTCCCATGAGAAACAAAGCATAGAGCAAATAAGCCTTGGCAAAGCCAATTAGTCAAAGCAAAAATCAGAATGGAACTAAACCTACGTTTAATCTGCCTATGTCTGCTCTCCGGTCTGCTCTCCATCAAGGTCTGCCCTCTCCTTCACTGCATCTGCAAATCACTTCTGCTCTCCTCCCTTCATTTCTGCGTCAGAGTCTGAAACTCCTCTGCAGCCTCGCGTCTCTAAATCTCTCTTTGTCTGTCTCTCTCAAAAGGCTCCGAAAGTCTTCCTGCCTGTGTTCTGGAAAGTGTCCTCTCTCCTCTCTCTCTCTGAAACTCCTAACTAGGAACGCGTTTATCAAATAATAATGTTACAAAGCATGCAACGTGACTTTTCTTCCTCCAACTGGAATCCAGCATTCTCCAAAAGGATGCCTCTACCCATCGGCAGATTCATACGTCATCTCTCAGACAGGCGAAGATCCTTCCCACGGTACATTCTGCATCTTATTTAATACAATTTTATCTCCTAACCTTCCTTTTAAAAGAGACATTTTATTCCTAACTAAACACATAACATGAGCTGCAAAAGAACCTTTTTTAATTAAGCAAGAAACATTAAACATGGTAATGCACTTTTAAAATATGTGTTTTTCTATTTACACTAAAGCAAAGAATTAAATGAGGCTTTGTTCAACATTTCCAGCAACTACAGAGATAAAGCTCAGACCGAGGTCACAGCTGTAAATTATGCCACTGTTCTCTTCAGACCGAGAGAAAAAGATTCCTTTGCTTATCTTGAAGGTCAAAAGAAACTCTGAGAGCAAGAGCTGAATTACGGATTGGTTCTGTTTCCTACATTATAAAATGTCGTGCTAATTCAAATACAAGTTATTTCTACTAATGCACATTTTAACACTTTCACAAACTAGAATCACATTTTCATAGTGAGAACAACATCTAACTAAACACATTTAAATCAAACTATGAATTACTTGCACATGGATTACATAAATTGCTAAATGAAAGTGTCTGGCTAAAGTCTGTCAATTTCAGAGCTCATGCTTTCACTCTGTGGCACAAAAATCTGCGTGTCACTTTTCAAATGCAGTTTTTCATTTCTGAAGCAAAGGCAGGTTTTCCATTAGTAAAGAAAGCACAGGTTTAGGCTCTTTCAGTCCTCCCTCTGATGATTTAAATCATCACACCTCTGAGGAATTGTAATCATCACACCAAGTTCATTCCACACATGAGATCAATCAGATCATATATAGCCAAACTCAAAAGTTCAGTGCAGAGTTCTGTTAGTAGCTTCTTAGAATGGTTAGTTTTCAGTAGTTCAAATTTCTAATCAGACAGTCCATAAACCTACTCCGTGTTCTTCTAAGAATGTTATCCCTCACTCTTCTTGTAGCTTTTTCTCGGACCTAGGTTAGTCTTCTGTAAAATAATTAACTAAAATAATAAAGTCTAACAAAACACCTTTTTTTTTTTTTCTTGATCAATAATTGTTTTTTTTCCAGCTTTTGACAGTTCTCAGTCATTGTTTCAGCTTTTCTCAGTTCTCTTTTTGTCTCAAGCTTGAAATCAGGGTGGCTTATGCAGTTCAAATCCTGCATCACACAGTTCATCCATTGTGTCGTTCAGTGCTTTGTCCATGCAACATGACCAATAAGGTGCTGGATATCTCCGACAGAGCATCATCGATCTTTTGGACTTTCTCAATTCAAGCCTTCCACCATCGCCTTCACTTTGTTCTGATTCAGACGTTTCAGCTATGAGTGCAAATGTTTTTTCAGGGGACAACTGCAGACTTTTCGTGTACCCCTTTAGCCAGCTTTCTTCCACTCCCACTCGTGGGCCACAGCACTAGTTCTTTCATCAGAGGCTGGACCTGGCTCTTTCACCAATTCGATATCAGTTTCATCCGAGCCAATTTCCAGTTCTTGCTTTTCTAGCTTGACTGACCCTCTCCCGTGGCCTTTCGACCACCGCTGGCATCTCTTCTGGAAGATTAGCTGTTTCATCAAGGGGACACGGGACCCTACGAGCATGGAAGACATGCACCCAGTTCGGAAGGCCACCACACTTCACAGCAATCGTTGTGACCAGGATCATTTGGAACAGTCTTTTCCATCATGGGTTCAACCAAGTCTGACGAATGTCATTATCATCTCTCAGATCGAGGTTGTCGCACTGTTCACTATGCAGATCTCGTGTAGCAACTGCATTTTGGTGAGAAACTGTATGCGCCACATCAGCCAATCCTTCACAGCAATGGCTCATCTTCTCATCTGCATTTGTCACAAGTGCTTTTACAGGTACATCATCAAGCCACTCCAGTGATGTTGAGACACAGTCTTTTGCAAAGCGAGACTCTATGATGTCTTTGTGTTGCTTGATTATGCTTGAAACTTCAGGTCGATAGCTACAGTGCAATACTTGTTCAGTCTGTAGTTCTGCACACATCATTTTCGGGACCTCATTGATAGAGTGGGTCTTTTGATCTGATTTCAGAGAAACTGGCAATCTATACCTGGAGATCGATTTTTGCAATAACACATTTGCTACCATGTGGTTGTCATCTCTTCTGGTTCTGTATGAATCAGGCATTTTGATGATGTTCTTTTGCATTCTTTTGAAGGGACCTTCTGATCTCCCTATGTGACTCAATGTAGCGTGTGTTCTTTTCCCTGCATTCCTTTGTTGACATGTCACATCTCGATGACACTCTTCTTCTGCGAGCTTCCTAAACATTTGCTGGTATCTATATTTTCTAAAGAGACGCTTCATTGAATCCCTCTCTAAGTGTGTACGTCCATGCATGTATCGTATCATTGGCAACGACAAACTGTCTGGCAACACTGATCTCTCATCAGCTGATACTTGGATGTCATTTGCGTTTTTCTCAAAATCTGTTCTGATCCATCCTTGTTGTTCTTCCTCTGAAACAGTTTCTTGTACACCCTTCAACTCTTCACAAGTGTTCGATATTGACATCAACATTGGATAGACAGTGTCCTTCTCAGATCCACATGTGAAATTTCCCTTAAAAGTGTAAGCTAACAGGACACTATATTGGGCAACAGAATTAGCATCTATCTTTCCCATGACAATTGTTACTCCCATTTGAGCAGTTAGACTGCATGCTATGGTAAGGGCATTCAATTTTGTATCTTGTGCTGAGGTAACTTCTTGTAAACATTGGCCATCTACAAAATAGACATGATCGGGCTCAATCAGGGGTTCATCATTAGCGCCTAACCTTGTCTTCATGCATTGATTCATGACACCTAGGCATTCAGGTTCAGCTTCATTACAAACAGTTTCCTTTACTAGCAGTAGACTCAATACATTTGAATTTTGACATGTTTCAATCTCAAGATTTTTCAGTAACAATTCCACAAAACAAGAACGAATTTCAATTACTGGACATTCCATCATTATATTCTCACTCTTTTTGTGACTGACATCAACCACAGCTACTAAGTTAAGGCAGCTGGGCATTTCTGTGACGATGGTGTCAAGGGCCATTGGGAAACACGTCACAGACTTTTGAACATCTTCATGTTTTTGAACAGGCACTGAGAGAGCGCAGCCCTCCCTCCCACTGCAAATTGGTGTATATTCTTTTAAATAAACTTGCATCCCTAGTGCCGGGGCACGACACATTTTCTCTTTCGACTCTAGGTATGCTTTTGTGCAATCGTTGTCCAATGGAAGCGGATCAGACACATCCTTGTGTGTCAGCCTCAGTAAAGGCTTAGCCACTAGGGAAAGGCTAGGTGTCGACTGTCTACAGTAGCCAACCATTCCCAACAGCATCCTGACTTCTTTCTGAGTTCGAGGTGGATTCATCTGGTGAATTGCTTCCACTGCCTCTGGTGACACATTTCTAGCTCCTTTTTCAATTATGTGTCCCAGATATTGATCTCCTTTCTGGCAGTACTCCTGACTATCCTCACGTAATCTCACTATGATATAAACCTGACAGAAATCAATAACAGTAAGCCATTCTTCAGTACATGCAATTTGAAAAGGTATGTTGGCTGGATTCGGTTCCACAGGACAACACAGATCAACTATGCTGCTAATTTTCTGCACTATTCTGTACTTCTCATTGGGTTTCTGTAAACCTGTGAATAGAGAGTTACATGAACTGTCAATCAATTCCTCCAAAAGTCCTTAACTCAGTTTATCTTCAATTACGTGTGAAATTCCTGCAACTGTCTCTCGTGTTGAATTGTATGATAGTGTTGCTGTATACATGGCATCTGATTCTAATTTGACTAAGACTGGTTCTGCCCTTTTTATTAATTCGACATCTTTCTCTGTGAACTCCCATGCTACTGGGTTCACTGTTTCTTCCAAATCAGAGGGTAATTTTTCAACTGTCATTTCTGAAACCAACCCTTCAGCTGTCTCTTGTTGGGCCATTTTAAACCATACATCCTCATCAGGAGTCTGATATTCAATATCATCCGGTGTACAGTAAATTGTGCAGTTTAACCTGCACCACAAATGTCTTCCTAGCAGGTCTACATTGCTTGAATCACAAAGAGCACTTTGGTAACTTTCCTCAATTGAACCTAATTTTGCTAAAACCTGCTCTAAAACTGAGTTTGCAATATGTCTGTTTAGAACTCCTACAACTTGGGCCTTTTTCCCTAAGTAAGGTAGGTCTGGAACTTCCACTGTCCTCACAATGGATATAATGATCTCGGAAATGTTGGGGCTAAAACTGTCGGTTTCAAATACAGCCGACTGTTGAAACGTGTTCTGATTTTGGTTCTGAAAAGAATTCAAATTTGCTTTGGACAACTGATTTAAATTAATCTGAGGGTTTCCCATATTTTGTGGGAACATCTGGGCTTGGAGAACTTGTGTCATTGGTACCTGTTTCTGAATTGACATTTGCTTTTGCTGTACTGGCATCTGCATTTCTCCCTTTATTTGTGCATTTCCATTTACTGCATCAGGTTTAAGTCTACACTTCCTCTTCCAATGCTCAAATCTGTCACAAAGATGGCAAAAGGTCACTTTCTTCAGCATTGCGACATCCATACCCGAATTTGGACCAACCAAAACTCCTCTATCTCTGTCCTGTAAAACAGCAAATCCTCCTTCAGCACCTTGTACTCCTGCTTGTGGAACCACACCTTGTATCTCACCTTCATCCTTCGCAATCCCATCTATCAACTTTCTTTGCCAACCAACCACTCTTTGCTGAATGTACACACCGATCTGACCAAAGATCATTAATCCAATAACAAATTGAGACACAAAGAATCTCATGTCACTGACATCAGTACACTCTTTCTTGCTGTGCTGTTGAAAATCCTGACACACTCTTTCACAAAATACATGAACCGATTCTTTTAGTTCCTGTGAGGTTCTTCTGATCTTTACCCAATTAAGACCTTTTGGTAGCACTCGGCCCTTCAGAAAAGTAATCACTGCTTCATTTTTCTCTATAACAACAGAAGATGGTGCATTAGTGAAAGACTCTCTCATTGTCTCCTCACTTGGCCCTTGCACAACAACTTTACATTCAGGCCACAATTCAATTGGCTCTGCAGTGTCAAAGAACATTTTGAAATTAATCCACAACACATTTGAGATTTCAATAAATCCTTCAACTTGTGTGGTACGCACAGGTTTGTCCCTCAATTTTGGGAATGTGTTCACAAATGCTGCAAGTTCACCTTTGTCCCGTGGTACATGAACATGCACTTCTCCCATTATTTCTCTCAATGGATAAGCTGAAGCTTCTCCCTCACCCTGTTCATTGTTTTTCTCAACTAGGTCTGGTGGTTTCTTTTTCTTCTCTCATTTCCTTGCTAGGTCTGGTGGTTTCTTTTTCTTTTCATGTTTCCATGCCCACTTGTCTCCTAATTTCTCAAAACCCTTCCATTCACAGATGTATTTCACCAATTCTATAATGTGTAATCGCATTCGTGAAGAACGCGTTGTCTCAATTGCTTCATCATCTATCTGTACCCTGAAACTTTTCTGAAATTGAAAACTTCCTGAAACATCAATTTCATCTTTTCGGGCCAAATCAGTCAGTCTGTCACGTGTAGTTTCTGCACATTTTGTAATTTCCTTACTCAGGTAAATTAAGTCTTTTTCCTGATACTGGTTCAAATTCCCAAGATCTAAACATTCCCTGACAAGTAAAATTTTTAAATTTGAAACATTAAGTGGTCTCTCTTTTTCAGGTTCTGGGTCAATTTGTTCTACCATGTTCTCTGTCCTTTCAATCCCTGTTGCTTCCTCAAACCGTGGTCGAAAAATCCCATCTTCAATTGACTGTGATTCTCCCTTTGCTATTGGTGTTGTAAAGATAACTTTTTCTCTATCTTCCAATGCTTGAACCGTCTGGGTCAGTTTCTGTTCTATAATCTGTGAATTCTGAGATGTCGAGATAAACCCTGATACTCCTTCTACAATTCTTTGAGCTTCTTGGGTTGGGACCATATTAATTTGGACTATCAAAATTTGTCTACGCATTGTTTGTGCAGCTACAGTTTGCAATATTTGTACCGAATCAGTCACAATTGGAGCATTAACACCTGGAGGTATCACTATCGGTATCAAATCAACAGGTGGTGGGGCAATCTGGAACGTCTGTAGAGTTCAGTCAATCTGCATTTCCTTTGGTTCAACAGAAGCAGTAGCCACTGTAGTACTTGCTGGTACACTATTATCAGAATTTGTACTGGGGACCACATAAGGTGGAGGACACTCAGTTAACAATGCATCCAATTTTTCAGGCCCTAAATTACTATCGATTTGAGGCTTTTTGTTATCCATAATTTCCTTCTCCTGTATCTGATTCTTTACCCTTTCGTCCTCTCTTTCTTTGTCTCTTGCCATCTTTTCCCACAAGCTTATGGCTTCAAATTGTGCGGCTCTAGATGGTGACTTTATTTCAGATAACATTTCTCTTAATCTGTCAATAATTTGCAGTTCAAACGTACCATATTTTGGAAACCTCAAAGGACCCTCTTTCTCAGTAACCTTGCACCATTGGCGAATCCACAAACATGAAAACAATCCCAAATTCGTTAACATTAAATGTGCAGGCATTCCATCAGGTGGGGTCTCGTCACCGACCCAAATCAAATTTGTCAATTTACCTCTCAGAAGTGTCTTAAAACCTTTAAACAATTTCATTTCTGCAATACTTCAATCAAATCTTTTGATTCAATTCAATAAACGTCACCTGTGACCTGCACTTGATCTCCAATTTCACCATGATATAATAGTCCAGTAATACTTGTCCATTTCCTAAACATCATTTGCCTAATTACTTGATATGTATAGCTCCTGCCCCTGTTTATCTATTTGATTTGTTTATCTATTTGTTTGATTTGTTTATCTATTTGATTTGTATATTTCACATGTTGTTGTCATTATCTTTTATCTACTTATACGCCATGTTTGGCCCAATTATTATTGATGGTCCTAACCTGTGTCCTGCACCTGATCTCCAATCACCATGTTACATTTTGTCCAGTAATATCTGTCTATTTCCCTAACATCATATACCTGGTTACTTGAAGTGTATAGCTCTTGCACCTGTATATCTATTTTTGTTTTGTATATCTCACACATTGCTTCATTATCTTTTTTATCTATTTATATGCCATTTTTGCTTTATATTATCTTCTCATGTAAAGCGCTCTGATACCTCTGGGTCTAGCCAGCGCTATATAAAACTTTTAAAATAAAAAAAATAAAAAAATAAATTAAAATAAAATAAACGTCAAACTTTTCCCTCCAATCCTCTTACAGTTTAAATTTTTGAAGACTTTCGACCAATCTCAAAAAGGTAATCACACAACGAACCTATCACAGCGCGGCACACTCTGATGTCACTTTTCCCCCCTCACAGCGGTTCACCCTCCTTCACAATCTCTTCCCTACACATTCACACACTTCACTCATAGAATCATGTAACAGTCTGTCCACCAAACGACCGGACAGTCACATCTCTGACTGTCTGTCCACGAAACGACCGGACAGTCTAACAAGTAATTGTCTACCTCAATCTGGCAACTGTCCGCGAAACGACCGGACAGTCACCTCGACCGTCTGGCCACGAACAGCCGGACAGTCACATAACTAGTCGTTAGGATCCAATCGCTCAAAAATATTCATACACAGTGGCCCACGACCTGCGTTGGCCACTCGAATTGCTGTGGTCCGCCCTTGTGCACGAGCTTCCCACACGACTCTATCAAGCTCTCTCACACACGTGTCCCTATCACCTGTGGGTTCGTCGATAGCGCTTCACGACTCCCACAATCAATGGTCGACAGTTACCCCTCTGGGTGTCTTCTATACCACAATCTATCTATCCCGGGATCTTAGGCTACTCATCGAGCCTGACATCAAAAATCACATGGACAGCGGCGCTCACAGTCCGAAACCACAATCACTCAACTCTCATTCCAACTCCGCAAGACTCACACAATCAAATCATCACCACAATGTAACACATTCCATGCAATTACCGCAACCGCCGTTACCGCAACTGGAATTACCGCATATCACAATCTAATCCAATGCAATTACCACATATGCCATCACCGCATACCATGATCTAATCCAGCGCATTACCGCAAATGCAATTACCGCAATAAAAATTTACCGCAAATGCGCTGCTCCCTATTAATACTCACACCTTCTTCAGTAACCGCCTTCTAGGACCGCCTTCTAATACCGCTTTGCCAATCTTCAAGTTCTGGGCATTGGAATCAGGAATCAGGGATTTTTGGGGCTTGGGCCTTATTCTAACAAGGGCAATTTAAAAAAAAAAAAATTGGAGCTCCTTTCAGGGCATTAACCTAAGCTCTGCTCCTTCTGGTCAAGGTGTATAACCTTACCTCTGCTACCATCCTGTTGCAGCGGAAATCCCACGGTAATCTCGCTTTGGAAAATCTAGGAAATGTGGCACCATTACCTCTGATTACCGTTACCCTGATTTCTGCTAAAGGTCAATGGATCTTTGCCACCGTTTATGACCAGAGAGCTCCTACATAGACATGAGCAATTCATAAAATGCAAATAAACATTTTAGCCAATAATCAGAGTTGTGAGTAGTTTAAAGGGATTTATTTTCCAATCAAAATTTAAGAATCTCTGACTCTCCATTCAGTAGTCAGGTATCAATCAGGTTACAGAATTGATAGCAAAAAGATTAAGTTAGCACAAAGCATCATAATTTGCAAACAGCGCGTTCCATAAAGAAACAATCCCTATTCTAAGACAATGGGGCTCAAATGAAGTCAGTCTGAACTCCTGAAGAGTTCTAGAAGCAAGGGTGAGTTAGCATAAAGCTATATCAATCATTAATAATTGCAGAATCTCCCATGAAGGGAAACAAAGCATAGAGCAAATAAGCCTTGGCAAAGCCAATTAGTCAAAGCAAAAATCAGAATGGAACTAAACCTACGTTTAATCTGCCTAAGTCTGCTCTCCGTTCTGCTCTCCATCAAGGTCTGCCCTCTCCTTCACTGCATCTGCAAATCACTTCTGCTCTCCTCCCTTCATTTCTGCGTCGGAGTCTGAAACTCCTCTGCAGCCTCGCGTCTCTAAATCTCTCTCTGTCTGTCTCTCTCAAAAGGCTCCGAAAGTCTTCCTGCCTGTGTTCTGGAAAGTGTCCTCTCTCCTCTCTCTCTCTGAAACTCCTAACTAGGAACGCGTTTATCAAATAATAATGTTACAAAGCATGCAACGTGACTTTTGTTCCTCCAACTGGAATCCAGCATTCTCCAAAGGATGCCTCCACCCATCGGCAGATTCATACGTCATCTCTCAGACTGGCGAAGATCCTTCCCACGGTACATTCTGCATCTTATTTAATACAATTTCATCTCCTAACCTTCCTTTTAAAAGAGACATTTTATTCCTAACTACAAACATAACATGAGCTGCAACAGAACCTTTTTAATTAAGCAAGAAACATTAAACATGGTAATGCACTTTTAAAATACGTGTTTTTCTATTCTCACTAAAACAAAGAATTAAATGAGTCTTTGTTCAACATTTCCAGCAACTACAGAGATAAAGCTCAGACCGAGGTCACAGCTGTAAATTATGCCACTGTTCTCTTCACACAGAGAGAAAAAGATCCCTTTGCTTATCTCGAAGGTCAAAAGAAACTCTGAGAGCAAGAGCTGAATTAGGAGCTGGTTCTGTTTCCTACATTATAAAATGTCGTGCTAATTCAAATACAAGTTATTTCTACTAATGCACATTTTAACTCTTTCACAAATTAGAATCGCATTTTCATAGTGAGAACAACATCTAACTAAACACATTTAAATCAAACTATGAATTACTTGCACATGGATTACATAAATTGCTAAATGAAAGTGTCTGGCTAAAGTCTGTGAATTTCAGAGCTCATGTTTTCACTCTGTGGCACAAAAATCTGCGTGTCACTTTTCAAATGCAGTTTTTCATTTCTGAAGCAAAGGCAGGTTTTCCATTAGTAAAGAAAGCACAGGTTTAGGCTCTTTCAGAAGCAACAGTAGTATCATGGACATCTCAATCCGCAGCTAACTCTATTCGCGAAAATCAGAGAATCCTAGAAGACTGGAGAATATTGATCGCGCCACCCACCAAAGGCTCGCTATCTAGCAGTCTTCTTAAAAAAAGAGCTAAACTCAGATTCAACCCAGGCTCTCCAAGGCTTGGGTAATATGTGTAGGTCCCAGTCTGTCTTAAAAAATGCAATAAGCCCTCTTCAATCAACCATTCCTCTCAAAGCTCAGACCATAACCATCTCTTCTCACAACCAGACTGGAAGACGATACAAGCTCCTGCTCCCACCACTTCAAAGAGCCAGGAGGATTGGGGATGGCTTGCCACAACCTTGGCATAGCCTCAACCAAATTGACATGCTCCCTACGTTAATTCCATACACAGTCCAAATATCAAGGAAAACACATAATCATGTCCCCTTGTTTCCTGGAATGTGGCAGGGTTAGACAAAACTTCATGTAGACAAAGATGCTGTGTCCTTTTTATTCTCCCATGACATTATATGTATCCAGGAATCCTGGTGAGACTGCAAAACCCCGTGAAGGATATTACGAGTTTTCTCCAGCCATCAGATCCCATCTTAAAGGCCAGGCAAAGGAAGGTCTCTCCATGTACTTATCCACTGATTGGGATTTTGCAGCTATTGAGTATTTCACCAGACACAAAGATTTTCTTTGTATTGAGATCAAAATGAAACTTGTTGAGGGGTCAGCTATTTTTCTCAAATGTGTACATACACCCAGCAACATCAGGGAAAAGCCAAAATCAAATGATTTAGTGCAAATTATCTCAGATATCAAGCTCAAACACTCTATGCTAATTTTCTTCTGACTGGAAACTTCAACTTAAACCTACAACAAAATCCTTATAATATTGCAGAAAAATAGCAGATTTGCAATGGCTGATTCCATCCCAAGGTACCAAACCTCAAACATCAGACTCCATAGGCTGAACCCTCATGGCTGATCTGGAAGGCATATCTATGCGGGTCCTGAATTGTGGCTTTCCGTGTGATCAACTGGTGCTTCCTACACATACTTCAGAGAAAAGACTGGCTGTTTTCGATTATACCTTTAGTTCGATTCTGTTTTTTAGTGCAATAATCTCCTTTTCTATTATTCCACGCTGTGAAAGTGACCACATGCCACAGAGGCTGTTTATAAAGAATCCCATCAGAGTGCACCCACATTTAGAGTCCATCAGATCAAATGAAGCCCAAAACAGCTGCAAACGGGTCAAATGAAGCGCGGAAGTAGCCACAAAATATGCCGTCTTGAAAGCAGTGTTACCCGATTAGTGTAGCGCTCCATTTTCACAATCAGTGACTAAAAACTCTTTGTTCAGCAGCTACTGGACTCCTGGACATCCTGGACTCCACGCTCTCTATGACCCGGCAAGTTAACGCCGTCTCCTCCTCCTGCTTCAACACCCTCCGCATGCTCCGAAAGATCTACAGATGGATCCCCACCGAAACCAGAAGGACGGTCACCCAAGCACTCGTCAGCAGCAGGTTGGATTACGGCAACGCCCTCTACGCAGGAACCACGGCCACACTCCAGAAGAGACTCCAACGCATACAAAACGCCTCCGCACGCCTCATCCTCGGACTCCCTCGCCACAGCCACATCACCACCTACCTGAGAGATCTGCACTGGCTCCCGGTCAACAAGAGGATCACCTTCCTTCACCACGCCCACAAAGCACTCCACAACGCCGGACCAGCATACCTTAACGAACAACTATCTTTCTACACCCCGAACCGCCAGCTTTGCTCCACCGACCTCGCCCTCGCCACCGTCCCACGCATCCGTTGAACGACCACCGGCGGCAGATCATTCTCCCACCTCGCCGCCAAGACATGGAACACCCTCCCCGCCCACCTACGGCAGACCCAAGACCTGCTGACCTTCAGAAGACTCCTCAAGACCTGGCTGTTCGACCAGTAGCTGCTCCCCCCACCCCCTTAGCGCCTTGAGACCCTCACGGGTGAGTAGCGCGCTCTACAAATGTCCTGATTGATTGATTGAATGCATTCTTTGGGCAGTAGTTCACGGTCCATCTCTTCATCTAGAGCTCTCAGGCCTACTTTCAAGCACCCCAGGTTCAAAAATGAACTTTTGGCTCAGAAAAGATTGCTTGATAACAAAGCAAGATTACTCAAATCCTCAGCTGTGAATTAATCCTTGCTGGTGGAAACAAATGCCTTGCGTAGTTCCTAGAAAAAAAAAAAGATCTGGCAATTGAAACAAAAGCATGAGAAAATGTTGCAAATCCAAGTCTTTCTTGCTTGCTAAAATAGAGACTCAAAAGAGTTATGGATCATCATCAGTCGCCTGCACAAAAGCTCTGAGACTGCAAATATAAATGGGAATAACGTTGCCCCTCCAGACTGAATCCTCCACATTAGCTCCCTCTAGAGTGGTTTAATGAAACAATCTAAATTACCACTCAGTAACAGCAGGCAAAACAACTAGGTCACAAGCTTTGTCTTCGACCTTGTTCAAATTAATCTTTTTGCCTTAACCTTCACACCCACAAGTATCAGCAAACAAATTCAGAAAAGTAGAGCAGATGGGGATCCTGGCCACAATGGCATCCTGGTGTCAGTCTGTAAACAGCATGCTGTCAGGGGCTGTAAGCGGCTACCACTGGAACGTTCTTGTAAATTGGGTGTAGACCAGAACATTGCCAAAACTAGTTTTCTGAAATATTTGCAGTAAGCATGAGCAGCCAACCTAGGATCCTTAAAGAACCTAATCTGGGCTGAAGTAATGACCTGCAACCTACAGGGGCATGATAGCTGGTCAAAAGCCCTCACAGAGGTCTCAAAATGAAAGGTGCTGCTGTCCTAAGGAACCAACATCTGCCCCACTACCAGTTCAAAACTGCTTTAAACAAAGTGGTACATAGAGCTTCCTTCATGACAGATCAACACAGCTTAAAGAGAAGGAAACATCCCCACCTCGTCATTGACAGCCACGAGCAAAGAGGGATTCAAAAGCACCTTACTGAACCATTTACTGTTTATTATATACGGAGGTTCCTCCAGAAAAGTATGGAATGCTTTTCTTCACTAGACCTTATATGCTTTGGGTGATTCATCCAGCCTCCAACAAGTGTCCTCTATGCTGTTCGCACCATGAAATGTTGCCACATCTCTTTTGCATTTGTCTACTTTAAAAAAAAAAAAAATCTTTTTATTAAACAGTTGATCCTTACACAACAAAGGATAGCTATCTTTACAATCAATGTTACTTGGCAAGAATGCAAGGCAGAGCTGCAGTACCATTACAGTAGGAATATACATGGTACAGATCATGAAGGCATAAATGAGATCACGTACAAATAATATAGTTTTTTTTTTTTTTTTTTTTTTTGTCCTCATACCACCATTATATGCAAATAACAGCCAGTCAACCAATCTATTCCTTCCCAGGCTTTTGCGATATTTCAATAGTTCCTGCGCTCGTGCCCCTTCCAGTATCCTGGCAGCACAGCCCACGCAGGTGTATTCATTGGACAGATGAGGTTACACACTTATAAAACCATTCCAGTCCTGGAAGGCCACCCAAATCTTAGAATATATTTTGGACTCCAGGGCAGTATCCACTTTTGCCGTTCTTCTTACTGCTTGTAACCAGTCCAAACCTTGTGGTGGGGTGGGTTCAATCCATTTTTTACAAATTTCCCGCCTAGCGAGAAGAATTAGATAAAATAGCAAAGCCTGTTTATCCCCAGTAATAGCACTACATGGCTTATCTTCCACCCCAAGCATTATCAATAAGAGGCTAACTTTGATATTTGTGTGAAAAATTTTGTTGATTATCTTTTCCACCTCAAACCAATACTCCTCTAACTGAGGACATTCAAAAAACATGTGCTTATCATTAGCGCTCAATGCTCCACACCTGCGACATTTGGGGGGGGGTAACAATTACAAACTTTGCTAATTTTTGTGGAGTCCAGTAAAGTCTATTTGCCGTAAAGAAGTGATTCCTCATCAAATTCGATGGTTTAACCGTTTTGTAAAGCAACTTGAAAGAAAGCTGCCATAATTTTTGTGGCTCAGGAATCTGCATAACTTCGTCCCATATTTCGTAGGGGGCTTTAATTTTTTCCTCCTCGGAAGTCAATAGTGCATGGTACCATCCGCTTATCTCCTTCTTCGCTATTGTTTCGTTCTTTAATTTTTTTTCGAACTCCCAAAGACTCTTAGTCTCATGCCTATTTGCCTCCCCCCCGCACTTTAACTGAAGAAATTTAAACTGAGACAGGGATCCCCCTGTCTTGCTCCATAATACTTCCCATGGGACCACTTCATCCATCACTATCAGGTCCCCACAAACCTCTATTCCTGCCCTCCTCAGTGGGATACTCAGTTGGTCCTGCAAACATTCAGGCGTACCAGGTGAGTCCCATATTGGAGCCTCTCCTGAATAATATCCGATTCCTAATATGTTCCTGATCTTTACCCACAAAATCAAAGCTGCCTTCAACATCTTTAGTTTTACTTTTTTGAAAAACTTCTTTGCACCAAACTTAAACAAAAATCCCTTCCCGCCCCACTCTTTAATCATCTCTTCACACAAACCCCCCCACACCCTGTGCCCTGGCGTGCATAGTAAAACCATACAGTTTTTAAACTGGAATGCCATACAGTATAATTTTATGTCTGGTAATGCGAGCCCTCCTTCTGCCAATTTGCGCCTTAACTTCTTCCAGGACATACGTGCTCCCCTATCTGCCCAAACAAAGCTGCCCAATTTACCCTGTATTTTATCGATTAGTCTACTCGGGAACGTTAGAGGTATACAATTAAAAAGAAATGTAAGCTTCGGCAGAATCACCATTTTGATCAAATTAACCCTTCCATATACCGTTAACGGAAGATTCTTCCACCTAGTTAGTGTTCTCTCTATTTCCTTTGTGATTCTTTCGAGATTATGCTGTGAAATATCCTGCACTGTATTGAGAATGTTTATCCCTAAATACCTAATCTCTTTTTGTACACTCCCCCTCCAGTCTGGGATGTTCCAACTCATAACCCCGGTTTTTTCTCTATTTACTAGATATCCAGACAGGGCCCCAAATTCATCCACCAATTGCTCTATCCTTGGGATTGTTACAGCCGGGTCTGCTGTATAGATGATTAAATCGTCTGCGTATAAGGAGATTTTTTTTTCAAACAGACCTGTACGGAAAGCCTTCACCTGGTTATCCTGGCGAAGCGCCTGAGCAAATGGCTCGATATATAGATTAAATAACAGGGGTGAAATTGGGCAGCCCTGTTGTGTCCCTCTCGTGATCATAAAACTCTTAGTAAGGACTCCATTTAAAAGAATCCTAGCTGTAGAACAGTTGTATAATGTTTTTAATGTAATTATAAAGTCTAGCCCAAATCCGATATGTTCTAAGACTACCCATAAATATTCCCAACGAACTCGGTCGAACGCCTTAGCGGCATCCAATGTGACCACCGCCAAGGGAGCAGATCTTTCTATGGCTATGTCAATGCATCCATTAGTTGTTGAGTCAACTCACACATTTGCCTTCCGGGGATAAACCCCTTCTGGTCCTCATGTATTAGTTGAGGTATTACTCTGGATAGCCTCCCTGCCAAAATGCTGACAAAGATTTTATAGTCATCATTTAGCAGGGATATTGGCCGATATGATTCAGCCTTAACCGGGTCCTTAGCAGGTTTCAGTATTAAGACTATAGAGGCTTCACGCCATGATTCTGGGGCCTGCACTCCCCCTTTATATATCGAATTAAACAACTTCTCCCAGATAGGTAATATTTCTTCAACTATATTTTTATATACTTCCGCCGGGAGAGCATCAAGCCCAGCCGCCTTCCCATTTTTAGACTTTTTTATTGCTCCTTTTATTTCTTCCTTTGTAATTGGTGCTTCCAGTATTTCTTTCCCTTCTTCGCTCAAGAACGGAAGATCAAGCGAGTTAAGCCAGCATCTGATCTTTGTGATATCAGAGATACTATTTTCCGTATAAAGCTGTGAGAATAATGTAACTATGTGCTCCTGCATGGAGTCCCAACTATCCAACTTTCCTCCTGTTTCACTATTAAGTTCTTTTATTTCATTCCTTGACCTTTCCACTCTCGCTTTCCAGGCAAGCAAAGCACCTACTTTTTCACCATATTCAAATTCCTTTATATTTGCCGCTTGCCATCTAGCCTTACACTTTTGCTCTATTTTTATTTTAAATTCTAGTTGTGCCTCATTTAATTTCTTTTCCGTCTTTGTTTTTTCTTCCCCCATACACATGGAGTATAGAGCCTCCTCTAAAATCCCAATCTTCTTTTCCGTATTCCCTAATTCTATACGTGCTTTCTGATTTTCTGATGAAGTTAGGCTTTTTAGGATTCCCCGGATATATGCCTTGAAGGCATCCCAAACAATACCCAAGGGGGCAGTGTCTAGATTATTAACAAAGTATTCAGTTGTTGCTTCCTTCAGAGCTATCTCAACCCCCTCTTCTAGGAGCAATGCACGTCTTAAAGTCCATCTCCTAGGTGGTTGCGGCCCCAGAGCTTGTATGGTTCTCATTACAGGTGAGTGATTTGAAATATGGGCAGGGAAATGCTTGATCTCCTTGATATTTGCTGCAAAAGATCTATCCACTAAAAAATAGTCGAGTCTCGAAAAGTGGTGATGTTTTTTGCTATGATACGGTACCCCCTTGTCTTGCCCTTCAAATATCTCCATACATCCACTAAATTAAAATCACGTATCATGCTTTTTAGGCCGTTTCTCATTCTGGGAACATATACACTCTCTCTCCTTGTGGACCGATCTAACACAGGGTCTATCAGAACATTAAAATCCCCACCTACGATTACTGGTACAGAAATTGCTGCCATCCTCAATTCTAGATCAACAATATATTGGGGGTTATCCTCATTAGGTCCATAGCATCCCATACATAAAAACTCTCTGTCTGCCCATTTTAAACGGGCCGAAGCCCACCTACCCGAGCTATCTGTGCTAGACTCTTTCATTTCTATTCCACAACCACTCCTAATTAGGATAGCCACTCCCTTACTGCAACATAGTTGATCTGAAACAATAAAGTTTTGGACCCAACCGCACCTCCGAAGTAACTCCCTACTCTCATTAGCCAAAAGGTGCGTTTCCTGTAACAGCATTACTTGTGCCTGACTATTTTTTAAATATTCCAGTATTTTCCTCTGCCTAGGTTTGGATCTCAAACTATTCACATTCCAAGTGAGAATTTTGATGCTTGGTATGTTAGTCGAAGCCATCTTTCTTAATACGTTCCCTTACTGTTGTCAATCCTGAGCTAAAGAGATATTCCTGCATAAAAGGTGTTGAGGATTATTTTTCTCCCACTGCTCCCCACCCGTGCTCCCCACCACCTCCCCCCTCTCCCTGGTGCACCCACCCTGAGGAACCCTCCCTCTGTTATTAGGCATAATAATGCCTATAGGTGTACCATTGGGGGGAATTTATTGGCAAACTACCAATGTATACATTACTAGAGAGCTGAAGAGCTTTTTTTACTTCGGAGTATTCTTGTTGCTCATTCTGTTTATTAACGCTTCAACGTCATCCACTGAGCGATAATTGTACATTTTATTATTCCACATTATGCGGAGCATAGCAGGGAATTTTAGCTGAACTTTCGCTCCTAACCTTCGAAGCTCCTCCATCTTTCCGCCTAGCTCCCACTGCTTTTGTTCTGTAACCTTACATACATCAGATCTGACCAGAAAGGAATAACCATTGACCAAGTATGGGCCATTTTTTAAAGCACTGCTAAGTATCTCCTCCTTGATATTGTAGGAAAGGAAGTTTACCAAGATCTTTCTAGGTTTGATTCTCTGTGGGTTATGTCGAAACGCCTCTCTATGTGCCCTCTGTATTTCGCTCTCAAGATTTATCTCTTCCTTGTCCTTCAGGATCGTTTTTCGAAGAAGGGAGATTATAAAAGCCTTCTTCTCTGGCCCTTCCTCGCTTTCAGGAATATTTAAGAATCTTATATTATTCCTGCGGGAGTGATTCTCAATTCTCTCTATATCATCTCTTAGCATTTGGTTTTCTTTGCCAAGATTAGAAATCTCGATTGCGTTCTTCTCGACGTCCTTCTTCACAGCATCAACTTCTTCCTCCAGAATTTTTGTGCGGGAGGTAATCTCATCTAGCTTCTGGGCTAGTTCAGAACAGGATACTTGTATGCCTAGCTGGTTAGCCTCTGACACCTCGAATCGCTCTTTTATGTCATTTTTCAGTTCCAGTAACATCCTGGCCAGTGAGATCTCTGTCTCTACGTTTATTGCAGGCGCACTTTCCTGGCTACCCCCGTTTGTTTCCTGTGGTAGTGCTTCCAGATCCTCGGCTGCTGTCAAAGCCAAATATCTATTGCTTACTGGAACTGTTATTATATCCTGCTGCGAGGCCCTGCTCTGATCTCTCAATGTGATCGAATTGCTTGAATTACTTATTCTAGCATCATTGTCTTTTCCCATGTTACTAGCAGAGGCCATTATATTTTCAGGATTATACTCTTCTGGGCTAGAACTTGTGCTTGCTGCATTATCTTTCTGCATGCTTGGCAACACATGAAAAAAGGATTTAAGTGAAGGGGTTACTTTAACTCTCGCAGTTGGGAGGCAAGATTTTTTTATATTCTTTCCCTCACTGCTTTTCTTACAGAGCCCCCCAACTCCTCTACCTTGCGAGGACACCCTTTGTCGCCCCCTTTTTGCCTTAATTACAGTCTTCGCCACTTGTGGTAGGTCAGGCAGGGCATCTGGTGAGGGGAAAAGAAGACTTGCCTTACCTCCAGTATTTCTATTCCTCAGCGTATACCTGGAGAGGACTTCGCCTTCTCTATAGATCCCTGTCTCCATATGCGAGAGCCTTCCTCCCCGCTCTCTCAGCCCTTGCGTCTGTTTCTCAGCTCCTGACAGGCCTCTCTCCTCGGCCCCCACCACGTCCACCTGCTGGATACAAGCCCTGCTTGTTCTGCCTCTGCCCCCGATTCCAGCCCGCCAGATCCGTTGGAGGCTTCCGGCTGCCTCTCTCCAGCGCATCAGCTGTGCTCCGCTCTGCACTCCCCGGCGTCTTCCCAGCTCAAAACCGGGCTCCGTAAGCATCGCCCAGGTACGTGATTCTTTTAAATAGGCTGGAAGTTCTTTTTTCCTGCCGTGTTCCGCTAGTTCCCGCTGCTCCACACTCCGCTCTCCAGCTCTACCGTGAAGGAAAACCCCCCAGACTGGCGCCCGCGTCCACTAGCGTCTAACTAGTGGCCGCCATGTTCCTCGCCGACTCCCCTCCCAAATAATATAGTTGTTGATTACCCAGATGCCATGCTCTCACCCTCCCTGACTTCCTTGATAGGTTCTTTATGTGCCTCTATACAAACTCCATTTGTCCCACACATTATCAAATTTTCCAGGGCAGCCCGACTACGATAGATCACCTGTTCCGCCTGTTGGCATCAGTCCAAGTCATCCTTCCAATCCTGGACGCTTGGAGGTCCATTTGCTCCCCATGCCCTCGCTATATTTCTTTTAGCCACCCCAGCTGCAAATTGTATCCAAATTTTGGAATACATGGGCCAAGTATCTTCTCCTGTTATACATAACAGCCACCTGGCTTCCAGCGGTACTATAAGGCTTGTGACCCTGGCGATGACTTATACCACTCCCTCTCAATAGTGCTGTATTGCGGGGCAGTCCCAGAGTATGGGGAAAAATAAGCCCACCATGTAACATCCCCTAGCACAAAGGGTTGTATCTCACCAGCCCTGACGGTGTAGCAAGGATCCAAAATAATAGGATCTGGGTAGTATTCATAGTATTCATAGTCGTATCATACGGAAGCAAGCTCTTATGGCTATTTCTCTGGGGCTCTAGATTGCTTCCAACCAGTCATCGTCCTCAATGAGCCTTATGTCTCCTTCCAATGCCTCTTGCAAGGAATACAATCGGTCTGGGGAGTTATTTATGATTTTTTTTATACATCAAGGAAATCGCCTTCGTTGGCAGTGGGTCCTGCAGTAATCGGTCCTCCAAAGGGGTAGACTCTGTCAGTTGCTCTTCCTCCGGCACGTAGCATTGCATGCCTCAACTGCAGCTATTTAAAGTGTTCTGTTGCCCCCATTTCGTACTCTTTTTGTAGCTCTGCAAAAGCCAGCAGCATGCCTCTTGTTGTTTAGTTAGATATCAAACTTGATTTTCCAATTTTTGGGACACAGCTTGTAATGTATGGATGGCCGTCTCCCCCACAGCTACTTTCTCTGACATTTTCTTGAAGTCCGCCTGAAGAAGGTTAACATCTACTGTCACTGCCTCAATTTTGGGCTCTAGAGTACCTTTCAGATCTCGTATCGCTGCCATTATGTCCTCGAGGGAAGGTTCCACCATTTCTAGCGTCTCCATACCTGGCCCGGTCAACCCAAGCGACTGTTTGGGCACTGCGTATTTGTCCATCTTATAAGTTTGCATCTGTTGCTGTCCCTTCAGTTTCACCATTTCCCGTTTGATAGAGTTGTAAGGCCAAAAAGAGAAGAGGAGGGGGAGGGGAGAGAAAACGTTTGTACCTCAATGGCGTTGCTGTGAAGATTCGGTTGCGTGCTTTTAATATATTAGTATCCTGCATACGGCAATTGCTGCAAGCCTGTATCACTGCAATCCTCACCTTCAGACCATAAGTACGCGCCTTCCACGCTGGTCCTCTCCCTACCGCGTGCCGTGCTCCTGTGGTGATTTCGGGGCCCGCGATGCCTGACCACACAATGTGAACCGCCTCCACACCAGAGTTCGTTGGGTACCTCCGAAAGAGTTTCCATGATATAAAGGACACCTCTCACGCTTTGTGATCTGACCTCTCTAAGTGCTCCCCATCTCTCTGTTCTGTCCATGCGCAGTCCAGTATCAGCAGGTAAATCCCTCTTAGAGATAATAGATGGGGGGTTAAAGGCCCTCCAGAAATCTTACGCAGGTTCACACACCTGCTTATGGCCCTTGCTCCTCACCAGTTCTGTCGCCTTCTCTCAATCCAGCCTGTTGGCTAGGGCCAGAGAGCGAAGCTTCCATCAAGACTGCGCTCACCTCCGGCAGCATGGAGTCGCAGTCCTGCCAGTTCCATTTGTCCATCTCACTTGCGATTGTCCTCTCGCCTCCGGGCAAGTAGGCCAACAGAGGGGGGGGCCCTCCACTGCGCCACTCCACTCCACCACACGGGAGCGTGACCCAGTAGGTCTCAATGTCACCACCTCGCCCAGGGGTCTGACCCCCGATGAATCTTCCAGCACTGCTAGAATCGATGGTTCCAGCCACGGCTGCTCTCTCGCCTCCACCCCAGAGGCCCACTTGGCGCCTCTCGCTGCTCAGTGGCCGCTCCCTCTCAGGGCTTCAGAGGCCCGGTCCGACCTTGACATTTGCGCATGGCCTGACGAAACTCGAGGTCCGAGCCGCAGGCCTCTCTCGATCACCGGAGCGTCCCAGCTCAGATAGCTGCAGGGATGTTTCCTGCCCCCAAGGGACATCTACAGCTGCCGCTATCTCTCTCCACCCGCTCCTCACCGCGTCACTAGGTCCTTAGCATCCACAGCCCAGCCGGAGCCAGAGCGACCAATCTCTGGATAGCCCAAATTCGATCTTTTTGGGCTGGGTTCAGCCCCCAAAATGCCTTCAACTGTCCCCGGCACCCAGGGGAGGCAGTATTCACGCCCAGGTGTTGATGTGGGGGGATGATGGTACAGATGGCAGGGTTTTACTCAGCTAGTTCCCCGGAGGTCTCTAACTTTGCAGCCATCTTGGCTGACACCAGGCCAGGCCCCTGCATTTATTCACATTTAATGGGCGAATGCAGGACATTCCTTCGACGGCCCGGATATGAATCACGGGTTAATGTCCATTTTGGTGACTGTTGACTTCCTTTTGAACGGAGCATAACTGCAAATGATAGTAAGCCTCATAAGATTCCTGAATACAGCAGAAAAAGCATTTAGGAACGCACTTTGCCAACTCCGTCTGTAGGAACTTAATCTATCCTGGCTTGGATGGTGTTAGAAATGGGGGTCTCTAGTTGGCAGAGGTAGGTACCTTTGTCCAAATACGGACCCTTGCTTCTAGTCAGGGTAAGGGGGATACACACTTTAGATAACCCCTGCTCACCCGCTTGGCACGAGCAGACAGGCTTATCCCAAAGGCAATGTGTAAAGTATTTGTACCAAAACTCACAGTAACACAGTGAAAACACCACAAAAGGACACCACACCAGTTTAGAAAAATAAAATACCTTTATCTAAACTAAACAAAACCAAAACGCAAAAATCCAACTTACACAGTTAAAACTATGACTTCCAAAAGGTTTCAAGAACTTGTACCATGGAAAACTATGGATCCGTGACTTTTCACCAAAGTACCTGTAGATGCGTCAAAAGTTCCCAAGCCAAACAGCGGCAAATTCAGAAAACAAAGAGATGCCACCCTCCTGAGACCTGAGGAAGGCGATGCGACAGTTCTGCGGGCCGCAGAGGACGAGTTGCGTCAGTTCTGGTCTGTATCGGGAGTGATGCGTTGATTCTTCATGCCGGTTCCAGTTCGCAGGTGATGTGTCGGGAAAGCGTGCCGCACACGTACGATGCGTGGATTTTCGGGATGTGCCGGCGATCGATGCGGCGGCGTTGCGTGGCACTGCATCGGTCCTCTTCAGCCACGATCCCTCGATGCATCGATGCTGGGACGGTTTTCGCAGCGGCGATGCGTGGAAATTCTTCTCGTGCCGTGAAGATGTGTCGGAAAAACAGCCGCAAGAAGAGCGATGCGTTGATTTCTGTAGTTCTTTGAGTTTCTTCTCTCTTCCAGCTCCCACAAACCAGCAACAACCTCCAGAGGCAGAGTTCAGGGGAGCTGGGGGTGAAGTCTTTGTGTCCCTGAGACTTCTGAACAGGAGGCCAGCTCACTTCAGGCCCTTGGAGATCTCCTACAAGCAGGGGACACAGTCCACAGCAAAGTCCTTCTCCTTTCCTTGGCAGAAACAGCAACTGCAGGCCAACCCCAGACACACAGCAAGGGCAGTACTTCTCCTCAGTCTCTCCAGCTCTTCTCCTTGGCAAAGGTTCCTCTTGAATTCCAGGAATTATCTAAAGTTCACGGGTTTTAGGTCTAATACTTATACCCCAAAATGTCTTTGTTCTCTTTGTGCAAGGGGCTCTGAGCCCAGTTCAAACCAGTTCTGGGGGGCAATCTGCAAGTGCACAACAACATCCTTTGTCAGTGTGAGCCTTGGCTCCAGACACACCACAGGGGGCGGAGCCAGCATTGTGGAAGGCAGGTACAGCCCTATTCAGGTACAGGTGCTATTCCTCCCACCACTCCAAATGCAGATCAGGCCTATTCAGCCTAGTGCTGACTCACCCAGACTCCTGGAGCCACTGCACCTCCCCAGCCCCTGTCACTGCAAAATCATACAGTCAATCCACAGGCAGGCAGAAGCGCACAGGAAGGTTGAACAAGAAAATAGCCACTTTCTAGAAGTGCTATTTTCAAACACACAATTTAAAAACCATCTTTACTAAAAGATGTGTTATTAAATCCTGAGTTCAGGGATACCAAACTCCATTTTCTTATCTTACTCCTATGGGAAGAAATGCTTGTAAAATGTAACAAAGCATTCCCCATTCTGTCCTATGGGCAAGGTAGCCTTTCAATAGTGAAAAACGAAATTGGCAATATTTCACTATCAGGACATGTTACACACACCAGTACATGTCCTACCTTTCACATACACTGTACCCTGCCCAGGGGGGTACCTTGGGCCTACCATAGGGATGTCTTATGTGTAAGAAAAGGGAAGGTTAGGGCCTGGCAAGTGGGTGCACTTGCCTAGTCGACATGGCAGTTTAAAAAACTGGGCACAGGCACCACAGTGGCAGGCCTGAGACATCTTTTCAGGGCTACTCTTATGGGTGGCACAGTCAGTGCTGCAAGCCCACTAGTAGCATTTGATTTACCAGCCCTGCACACTCAGTGCACTTTACTAGGGACCTACTGGTAAAACAAATATGCCAATCAGGGAGAACCAATCACGATATTAATTTACACAAGGAGCACTTGCACTTTGACACTGATCAGCAGTGGCAAAGTGCCCAAAGCATCTAAGCCAGCAAAAACGAAATCCAGCACAGCATTAAAAACACAGGAGGTAGAGGCAAAAAGTCAGGGAAAACCACGCCAAGGATGCCAGGTCTAACAGATGGCCTTTGAAGAATAAAGGTGTATATGTGGTCATAGCGGTCAGGCTGCTAGCGGATGGTTGTCATCCTGTTATAGCTTAAAATAATTTCTTTGATGACAGTTAAGTTGAAGACCCTAACTAGCCTGCCATCACAAGTAACATAATGCACAGCCAGTTGTCTATTGCTTTATGAGCGATTACTGTCCTTTGAGTCAATCAATCAATCAGGGAATTGTAAGCGCGCTACTCACCTGTGAGGGTCTCAAGGCGCTGAGGGGGGGTGGGTGCTGCGCAGCTACGTTCAGCCGAAGAGCCAGGTCTTGAGAGTCTTCCTGAAGGTGTTCAGGGAGGGGGCGTGTCTGATGTCTGCCGGTAGCTCACTCCAGGTCCTGGCTGCAATGTGGGAGAACGATCTTCCGCCTGCTCTGGCTCTGTGGATGCGCGGGGTTTCAGCCTGTGCGAGGTTGGCAGATCGGAGGTTTCTTTTGGGTACGTGGAAGTTTATTCTGTCGTTGAGGTATTTGGGTCCGTTGTTGTATAGGCATTTGTAGGTGTGGGTGAGGATCTTGAAGGTGACTCTCTTCTCCACGGGTAGCCAGTGGAGTCTCCGCAGGTGTTGGCTAATGTGTTCGTGCCGGGGGATGCCGAGGACGAGTCTTGTCTGGAATTTGCGGAGAAGGGACTTGTTGATACCGGCGTAGAGTGCGTTTCCATAGTCCAGTCTGCTAGTGATGAGTGAGTGGGTGACTGTCTTCCTTGATTCCGGGGGGATCCATTTGAAGGGCTTTCGGAGGATGCGGAGGTGTTGAAGCAGCTGGAGGTGACGGCGTTGACCTGTCGGTTCATGGTGAGTGATGAGTCGAGTATGATGCCGAGGTTTTTGGCGTGGTCTGAGGGGGTAGGTGGGCTTCTGAGGGCAGTGGGCCACCAGGTGTTGCCCCATGCTGAGGGGGTTGTTCCAAGGATGAGGACTTCTGTCTTCTCAGCATTAAGTTTTAGGCAGCCGTTGGTCATCCAGACTGCGATGTCTTGTATTCCCTTCTAGAAGTTGAGTTTTGCGGTGGTGGGGTCTCTGGTGAGGGAGAGGATGAGCTGGGTGTCGTCGGCGTAGGATACGATGTTGAGGTCGTGTTGTCGGACGATGGCTGCGATGGGGGCCATGTAGATGTCGAAGAGGGTCGGGCTCAGTGATGACCCCTGTGGGACTCCGCAGGTGATTTCCATGGGGGCGGAGAGGAAGGGTGGCTTCTTCCTGTGAGCAACGATCGGATTCAGTCCAGGGCGGTTTCTTGTATGCCGGCTTCGTGTAGTCTGGCGACTAGTGTGAGGTGGGAGACGGTGTCGAAAGCTGCAGACAGGTCGAGGAGGATGAGGGCTGCTGAGTGGCCTTGGTCCAGGATGGCGCGGATGTCATCTGTGGTGGCGAGTAGGGCGGTCTCGGTGCTGTGGTTGCTTCGGAATCTGGATTGGGATGGGTCGAGGATGGCGTTCTCTTCGATGAACTGTGTCAGTTCCCTGTTGACTGCTTTCTCTGCTACTTTGGCTGCAAAGGAGAGGAGCGAGATGGGCCAGTAGTTCTTGAGGTCGGTGGGGTCGGCCGTGGGCTTCTTGAGCAGGGGCCTGACTTCTGCTCGCTTTCAGCTTTCTGGGAAGGTGCCTGTTGTGAAGGTGGTGTTGATGGTCTGTTGTAGTTTAGGTGCAATGGTGTCCGCGGCTCTGTGGTAGATGTGCTGGGGGCAGGGGTTGGTGGGGGCCCCCGAGTGGATGCCTTTCATAGTTGTGGCGGTGGACTTGGTCGTGATTGACGTCTAGTCGGAGATGATTGGCTGGCTGGTGTCTCTGGGGGGCGGGGGGCTAGCTGTGGCGTCTTGTGGGTGGTCGACAAAGTTGTCGTAGAGTGTTCTGATCTTGAGGTGGAAGTAGGTTCCAAGCTTGTCGCAGAGGTCTTGGGATGGGGTGATGTCTGTGGCTTTGTTGCGTGGGTTGGTGAATTCCTGAATGACACTGAAGAGTTCCTTGGAGTTGGTGAGGATTTTGTTGTGGATGAAGTTTCTTTTGGTTGTTCTGATTTGGTTGTGGTAGTCCGTCATAGTGTCCTTGTAGGTGGAGTAGCTGTCGGTTGTCTTGGTGTTCCTCCAGTTCTTCTCCAGGCATCTGCAGGTGCGCCTGGCTTCTTGGAGATCAGTGGTGAACCAGACGGCTTTCCTGGGGCGTTGTTTGCCTGGGTTGCGTAGAGGGGTGAGCTCGTCTGCGCAGTTGGAGATCCAGGTGTGGAGTCCTCTGGCTGCGGTGTTTGCGTCGGATACCAAGGTGGGGTTGTCTCGGGTGAGGGTGGAGTTCAGTTGCTCATCGGTAACCTTGCTCCAGTTCCTTCGTGGTGGGCGGGGGGGTGGTTTCGGTGCCTTGGGTTTGTCGGCGGTGAAGTGCACGCAGTGGTGGTCGGTCCATGGTGGTTGCGTTTTGTGACTGAAGCGAATGCTGTTACCTGCCGCGAAGATGGGGTCGAGGGTGTGTCCTGCTCTGTGTGTGGGTGTGGTGACGAGTTGGTTGAGTCCAATGTCGGCAAGGCTGTCACGGAGGATGGTGGAGTTGGGGTCATTGGCGCTGTCAAGGTGGAAGTTGAGGTCTACAATGAGTATGTAGTTCATTGATGCGATGGCGTGGGGGGCGATGAAGTCGGTGATGGTGGTGGCGAAGGGCATCCGGGGGCCGGGGGGTCTGTAGACAAGGGTTCCTTGGAGTGTGGTGTTAGGGCTGGTCTGGATCTGGAAGTGCAGGTGTTCGGCGGAGGGGAAGGTTTCGCTGGAGGTGGTGAGGCGGAGGGTGCTCTTGTGGGTGATGGCGAGGCCCACTCCTGGGTGGTTGGGGCGGTCCTTCCTCTGGATCTTGTATCCGTCCGGGATGGCGGTGTTGATGTCGGGGGCTGAGGCGGTGTTGGTCCAGGTCTCTGTGAAGAAGGCTATGTCGTGCGAGAGAGAGTCGAGTAGGTTCCAGATTTCCATGGCGTGTTTGTGTACGGAGCGCACGTTGAGGAGGATGCATCTTAGGGTGTCGTTGGCGCTGGTGTCTGTGGTGCCGGGGGTAGGGGTCGAGGTGAAGGTCTGACGGCAGTGGAGGCAGGAGAACTGGCCGTGGGTCGAATTCGGCGAGACCTGTTGGCAGCCTCTGGATCTTCCGGGGTTGAGTGCGAGGAAGGCGGTGGAAGGTCATGGATCCAGGGTTCCTGGCGCTGGTTGCGGTCGGGTCGCAGACGGGTGCACGCGGGCTTGCCTTAGGCGCGCCTTCGGCGTGCCAGCGGCGCAACCACACAGCGACCGCCATTAAGTAGGGTAGGGGGAGGGACGAGCAGCTGGGAGGCGGGAGCGGTCGAGGAGAGGGGGGCGGGGCCGCAGGGGCAGCAGCAGGAATGGAAGCGGGAAAAAAAACGGCACTACAGATTAAAACAGCACAATTAGCAAGGAACAAATAATAATGACAAAACAAGGTTTTAACAACAGAGCAGAATTTAGCAGGAATAGGAGCACGCAACAATACCAGGAATACAATTGGCAGGAATGGAATAGCAATCAGGCAGAGTCACCCAGAGGAACTGCAGGCAGGGGTCTCGAACACCTCCCAGGAGGAGGCAGGAGGCTCGGCGGCGGCGCAGTGAGGAGCAGAGCTGCTGGGGAGAGAGTATGCCTTTGACCAGGGGTCAGAGGTTTTACTCACGCTCCCCCGCAGCGGCCGCCATTAAGTAGGGGAGGGGGGAGGGACGTGCAGCTGGGAGGCGGGAGGTGGGAGCGGTCGAGGAGAGGGGGCGTGGCAGCAGCGGCGGGAATGGAAGTGGGGAGAGCGGGGAAAAAAACAGCGCTACAGATTAAAACAGCACAATTAACAGGTACAAATAATATTGACAAAACAAGGTTTTAACAACAGAGCAGAATTGAGTCTGCATGTTGTTTGTGCACCAAGGTTTTAAAATCCTTGGTGTCTGCACAAATCTTTTTTACATCAGTTGATTTCATAGCTCTGCTCTGACCAAAGACAGTTTAAAGCACATGGCACTTTGTAATTTAATACACGCTCATACGATAATGTCGGTGGTTGGCAAGACATAGATACATATTTTGATGTGGGGCCATTTTTATGTAATTTTTAACCTTTTAGCCACCATTTACTTAGAGGAGTCAACTGGCTTGTGAAATGTTTGTATCTTTTGATTTGCACTAGACTTAGCACTTTATTTTCTACAGAGCATAGCACTTTACAAATGAATGCAGTACTGTCAATAACAGTGTCACCTCATGCTGTCTTGCAGGCGTTGATAGATTTAATTAATTTCATCAACCAACCTTAGAAACTCTGGGCCAAAATTGTGGATCTGCTGAACTTTCTTTGTTAAATACTTTTATGATTATCTTGTTACTGCAACTACGCATTCACACTTTATACTGGTAGTTGCAATCAGTCTTTTTAGCACATCGTCAATGAGAATCATGTGTTTGATTTGCATACTTCTTTTAAAAAGTTTAATGGACTTGATTATCTAAATAAAGTAAAATAAAGTGAATTGAATTGTAACTGTTAATCACATTCATGATCAGAAATATAAGATTGCTAATCCTTGTTCTAGCAAGAGGCTTCAAAGAAGTATAAACTAACAGAGAATTGAAAGGTGCTCTATGGTTCATCATTATTTTCACTAGATTAGATATGTATTAGAATTAGAAAATACATGTATAGAATGCATAAAACAAATAACTGTCTTGGCATGTGTTATGGGGACAGAACAGGACTTTACTACCTAGGATAAAAATAAAAACTGGTGGTTCTATAACATTGCACTGGTACATCATATCATATAATTGCAAGTTACAGGTTCTATTATGGGTATTTGTGCAGCATTCTAAGACTGCTAAGGGTCAGAAAGTTCCCCACATAGTAATGGTAAACAAAAGAGTAAATGGAAAAAAAGAGTAAGGAGGCCCTGAGCCTTGCAGCATGTAAAATATTGGATATAGAGTTATGGAGTGCTCTATTAGCCATGACGTATTGCATCTCTTCCCATTCTGGAAAGTGATTCTTAGAGCTTAGAAGATATCCCAGAAAATAGCATGTGATTTTCTTTTTTTTCTGCACTAATGTGTTAAGCTTTTTTCAGCCTATGCTTTGAAGGTCACAAAGGTGACCTTGAAGAAGATTGTTTCACCACCATGAGCTATTCAAGTTACATAGGTAGCTCAGACGCATATTCATGTGAGGGACAATTTTGTCCTACTTGTGACCACCTATAGTATCGTTTCAGCAGCCTACTAAAAATTATAGATAGCAATTACCTCAACTGCTGAACATCTGTCGTATTTTTGGATCATAAGAAAGATTTTTTCATTCACCTACATATCTGAAGCAATATGGTTTAGATAGTGGGTCTAGCCTTAGGGCTTCAGGGAGAGATCTTTATCTAGTATTGCATCAAGATATTTTAACCGTCAACTACATTATCAGAACATTCCCAAAAGAGTGAAGAGTGATCCACTGTGTGCATACATTTTTTTGCTGTATTATATAGTGCCAACTCAACCCAATGGCATTGGCGTGCTTTACATGAGCACCATTACGTTACACCAGGTCAAATTTACTTTGGAATGGAGAGATTACGTAATTTGCTCAGAATCACAGGATGTTGAGCTGACGCCGGAACTAGTTCTAAGTTGGCATCTCTGGACATAACTTCACAATCCCAAGAGATAACATGATTTGTGGTGCAATATCTGGAATCGCTCCCGGGAGTACAGGCATATAGAATCTCCTGCTCAGAATATCCCCCCTGAAACACGTTGTGGACCTCTGAAACTTTAAGTCTCCAGTATTAATGGGCGCTACCAGTTAATTAGAAGTTTTATATGCAGATGAACAGATCTGTGACGGTCAATAGGGTCGCTCACCCTTGTAGCAATAACCATAGAGCCTGGGTGAATACTCCCTTATAAGAGAGATACTTACACTAATGTCCTGAAGAAGGTGGTTTTATATTGCTGTCCCACCAAAACATGTCAACGCCCTTTGATTTTGTTAAATTTGAGAAACAATGAATAATTTGTGACACTTTGCATTTTCTCTTATTGATTTCTTCAAATTAACAGGTTTTTAATAACAAAAATTGATGTCTGGAATGTTGTCTCTCCCATTTGTGATGTTTTATAATTAGTCTCTAATATGTTTACTATGAAAATAGTTTTAACTATGTGAATTGTATTTATTGTGATATGGTTTCTGCAATTTATGTATCATTAAACAGATTTTATTCAATTGACTTTTGGGTCCCTTTAAGATTGAGAGTGAGTAACTCCTGTTAGTTGATACAGTGGAGTGTGATTGAGTTGACTGGTGATTTCTCCACGAGAATTATTTTGTTTATTATATTATTGGTTTACGTGGCCACTCTCCTTTCTTATAGACTATATTAAAAAGCGCATGTGATAATGGACAGAAATACATAACTATGTTAATTAGGTGAAGAAATATCTACTTTTAGAAGGTAAATGTTTAGGTCGGTTCTATCTTATGTATTCTCAGAGAACAAATGTAATAATGTTGTCTAAACTGCAGTCAATAGTTGAGATGAGTAGTTGGATATTTGGCTATTCTGTCTCTGAAAATATAATTATTTGTATGCCACTTCTCTTTGGGTTTGTCCTCAAACAATTAATCAACAGGTTATGCATCTTATTGGACAATATGGATAAAGACTTATAAATAGTTTATTAACTTTAATGCTTTAACGTTCCACGTTCCTTAACACATTTTACAGACTCAAAAAAGTGTAACTTTTTTCAAGTGCTGCGTGTTTAGGTTTGGCATTAGCCAAGGTCTTTTGTCTTAAAGAAATCTTCAAATACTCATTCACATACATAAATGCACAAACATTCAGTCACTCTTCTCACCCATTGGTCCGCATGGATGTCAATCACTAAAATGCCGGTGTTAGAACTGGGGGTCTCTAGTTGGCAATGGTTTGCACCTTTGTCCAAATAGGGACCCTTGCTTCTAGTCAGGATAAGGGGGTTACACTCCTAAAATAACCCCTGCTCACCCCCTGGTAGCTTGGCACGAGCAGACAGGCTTATCTCAGAGGCAGTGTGTAAAGCATTTGTGAACACTTACAGTAATACAGTGAAAACACTCCAGATGGACACCACACAGGTTGTATGTAAAAATAGGTAATCTTTATATAGACTTAACACAAGACCCAGTAGCAAAAATCCACAATACTGTAATCTAAAAATAGACTTAAAATGATAGAGACAGTTCACGTTATCTTCAAAAATAGGATAGTCAATCAAAATAAAGCTTGTAGCAACAAATAACTCCACTTGGAGTTATCACGACGTCGTGACCGGTGGAAATCCCAAAGTACGGCGCCGACCACGAGGTGCGCGGCGTCGGGCCCGGAGTCGAGCAGACCCACAAAGAACAGTACCTGGAATTCGATGAAAACAAAGACGGTGCACAGCGTCGGGGAGGTGATGCTTCGTTGGCGCCGGCGGCGTCGGTTCCTTACGACCCCAGGGGAGGTGATGTCTCGGTTCCTTACTGCAGCGCAGGGGAGGTGAGGCGTCAGTTCCTTACTGTGTCGGGGAGGTGACATCACGGATGGCGGCGAGGCGTCGGTTCCTTGCGATGGTGCGGCGTCGATGGATTCGGGGGTCACCCACGTCGAGGATCGGCTCCGCGATGATGAAGCCCTGGCATCGGTGAAGTCGGGGCTGCAGTGCGAGTCGGGACGGTGCGTCACGAGCGGTGTCCTCGGCTCCGGTGCAGGCAGCGGCCTCGATGACGGCTTCGGAGTCGATGTCGCACGGCGTCGGCAGGCGTCGGGCCTACGGTGCAAGTCAGGGCGGTGCGTCGTGCTCTTCACGAGCGGTGCCCACGGCTTCGGTGCAGGTTACGGCGTCGCTCGCCGGCGTCGGTGTTGCAATTTCCCTCTGTTAGCAGCTAAAACAGCAGTTCCAGATGCAGGCAAACAGAAGGGGTGAAGTATTTGTGTCCCTGTGACTTCAGGCAGGAGGCAAGCTCAGTTCAAGCCCTTGGAGATTCTCTTCTTCAAGATGATAAGCACAACAAAGTCTTTTCTCCTGTCCTTGGCAGAAAGCAACCACTGCAGGCCAACCCCAATCAGCAAAACAGCACAGGGGCAGTACTCCTCCTTCAGCTTCTCCGGTTCTTCTCCTTGGCAACAGGTTTCTTGATTTCCCAGAAGTGATCTAATTTCATGGGGTCTGGGCCCCAGTATTTATACACAGAAATCCTTTGTTCTCTGAAGGCAGAGAGGCCTTTGCCTAGTCCAAGCCAGTTCTGGTCAGTCCTGGAGCACTTTGTGTACATGACTCCTTCTTTCCTTTCAGAGTGAGGGGCAGAGCCATCAGACGCCCGGCAGGAGGTGGAGCCAGCATTGTGGAAGGCAGGCACAGCCCTATTCAGACCCAGGTGCAACTCCTCCCACCCATCCTCCTTCAGGCAGACCTATTCAACCTAGTGCTGACTTACCCTGCCTCCTGGAATCCCCCAGCCCCTGTCACTCACAAACCCAGACATACAATACAAAACCTGAGCAGAGGCAGCTGGATGGTTAGGCAAGAAAATACCTACTTTCTAAAAGTGGTATTTTCAAACACAGAATGTTAAAACCAACTTCACTAAAAGGTGTATTTTATCATTCTGAGTTCAGGCATACTAAATTCGTTTTTCTACCATGTTCCCTGGGTCAGTTAGGATTATAAGGTGTAATAATCAAACTGCCCATTCTGGCCTATGGGGAACAGGTAGCCTTGCAATAGTGAAAAACGAAAATGGCTGTAATTCACTATTAGGACATGCCACCCACACCAGGGCATGTCCTACCTTACACTACAATGCACCCTGCCCTTGGGCCTACCTTAGGGGTGTCTGATATGAAGATAAGGGAAGGTTTAGGGACTGGCAAGTGGGTGCACTTGCCAAGTCGACTATGGCAGTCACAGACTGCACACAGGCTCTGCAATGGCAGGCCTGAGACACACTTTACAAGCTGCTTCTGCGGGTGGCACAACCAGTGCTGCAAGCCCACCAGCAGCATTTGATTTACAAGCCCTGGGCACCCATGGTGCACTGTACTAGGGTCTGACAAGTAAATCAAATAACCCAATCATGGAGTCACTAATCAACACATCAATTTACAGTAGGGAGCACTTGCACTGTGGCACTGAACAGCAGTGGCACAGTGCCCAAAAGCATCTAAAACCAGCAAAACATAAGAGGCAACAGCGAAAAATGGAAGGGAGACCCACGCCAATGGTGCCAAGTCTAACACGTGTCCCCTCCAGCTGAAATGTGGGGGAACTACCCTACCTCCTGGGAGTTCTGATCACTAAGGTGGAAAAATCTGGACAGACCATCAGCATTGGCGTGTTCTGTACCAGGGCGGTGTTCCACTGTGAAGTCCATCCCCTGTAGGGAAATGGACCACCTCAACAGTTTTGGATTTTCACCCCTCATCTGCATTAACCATCTGAGGGGCCTGTGGTCTGTCTGAACCCGGAAGTGAGTCCCAAACAAGTATGGTCTCAACTTCTTCAGTGCCCAGACCACAGCAAATGCCTCACGTTCAATCGCACTCCACCTCTGTTCCCGTGGGAGTAACCTCCTACTAATAAAGGCTACAGGTTGGTCTAGGCCCTCCTCATTCATCTGTGAAAGCACAGCCCCAACACCATGCTCTGAAGCATCTGTCTGCACAATGAATTCCCTTGAGAAGTTGGGCGCCTGAAGCACGGGCGCCGTGCACATGGCAGATTTCAGGGCATCAAAAGCCTTTTGACAGGCATCAGTCCAGTTCACTTTCCTGGGCTGCTTCCTGGAAGTCAGCTCAGTCAAGGGTGCAACAATGTTGCCATACCCCTTGACAAACCTCCTGTAATACCCGGTGAGTCCTAAGAAGGCTCTCACCTCTGTCTGGGTTTTGAGGGGTTCCCAAGCCAGGATGGTATCTATCTTGGGCTGTAGGGCGCCACCTGGCCGCTCCCAACCTGGTGTCCCAAGTACACCACAGAACCCTGCCCGATCTGGCACTTACTCGCCTTGATCATGAGGCCTGCCCTCCGCAGCGCCTTCAACACTTCCCAGAGGTGGTGCAGATGTTCCTCCCAAGTGGCACTGAACACTGCAATGTCATCCAGGTAGGCGGCACTGAAATCCTCCAGCCCAGCCAACACCTGGTTGACCAACCTCTGAAAGGTGGCAGGGGCATTCTTCATCCCAAAGGGCATCACCCAGAATTGGTAGTGCCCATCTGGTGTGGAGAATGCTGACCTCTCTTTGGCCCCCTCAGTTAAGGCGATCTGCCAGTATCCAGACGTTAGATCAAACGTGCTGAGGTACCGGGCAGCCCCCAACCGATCAATGAGCTCATCAGCTCTGGGGATGGGGTGCGCGTCAGTCCTGGTGACTGAATTGAGTCCTCGGTAGTCCACACAGAACCGGAGTTCGGGTGTGGCACCAGGCGCGACAGCCTTTGGGACCAACACCACTGGGCTGGCCCAAGGGCTGTTAGAGGACTCAATCACCCCTAAGGCAAACATCTTGGAGACCTCCTCCTTGATGCAAGCTCTCACCCTGTCAGTCACTCTGTAAGTTTTGTGCTTCACAGGAGGACTGTCCCCAGTGTCCACATCATGGACGCACCATTCAGTGATACTGGGAGTCAGGGAGAACAGATCAGAAAACTGTCCCAACAGTTGGCGACAGTCATTCTGCTGCTCAGGGGTCAGGGTGGGAGAGAGGTTCACACCATCCACTGACCCATCTTGCTCTTTTGCATACAGGAGGTCAGGAAGAGGTTCAGTCTCTTCTTCCATTCCAGCATCTGTTGCTAAGAGCATGCCCACTTCAGACCTCTCAAAGTGGGGCTTCAGGCGGTTCACATGCAGGACCCGCAAGGGGTTCCTGGGAGACTGCAAGTCCACCAAGTAGGTGACATCACTCTTGCGCTCCACCACCTCAAATGGTCCGGTCCACTTATCTTGGAGCGCACAGGGCTCCACTGGGGCCATGACCCAAACCTTTTGTCCAGGCTGAAACTCGATCAGAGTGGCATTCTGATCATGCCAACGTTTCATCTCTTCCTGGCTGGCTTCCAGATTCGCCTCAGCGAGTTGTCTGAAACGCTGAGTCTGGTTCCTGAAGGCCATCATGTAACTAAATACATCCTGGGGAGTTTTCCTGGGAGCTTTCTCCCAGCCTTCCTTGACCAGACTCAGAGGTCCTCTTACAGGATGGCCATACAGCAGTTCAAAGGGACTGAACCCTAAGGACTTCTGGGGCACCTCTCTGTAAGCAAAGAGCAGGCATGGCAAGAGGACGTCCCACTTACGCCTCATGGGTTCTTCAAGACCCATAATCATGCCTTTAAGGGTCCGGTTGAATCTCTCAACCAGCCCATTACCTTGGGGGTGGTAAGGAGTGGTGAACTTATAGGTTACACCACACTCCTGCCACAGGGACTTCATATACTTGGAAATGAAGTTGGTACCACGGTCATACACCACCTCCTTGGGGAACCCCACGCGGGAGAAAATCCCCATCAGTGCACGTCTCACCACGGGGGCCGTCACTGTCCGAAGAGGGATGGCTTCCGGGTACCGGGTGGCATGGTCCACCAAGACCAGGATGAACCTGTTGCCCATGGCTGTCTTGGGATCCAGAGGCCCCACAATGTCAATACCCACCCTCTCAAAGGGGGTGCTGACAACAGGGAAAGGTTGGAGAGGAGCCTTGTGCTTCCTCCCACTCTTACCACTTGCCTGGCAAGTCTGACAGGTCCTGCAATGAGTATCTGAACTCTTGCGCATTTGGGGCCAATGAAAGTGGGTGACAAGCCTTTGAAAGGTCTTGTCTTGTCCCCAAATGTCCTGCTAAAGGCACATCATGAGCCAGACCCAGTAGGAAGGCTCTGAAGCGCTGGGGTACCACCAGCACGCGGGCTGACCCAGGCTCAGCAACCTTAGGCTCACTATATAGGAGACCATTCTCCCAGTAGATCCAGTGTGATCCAGACTGATCACCTGCTGCCTGGCTTGCAGCCTGTTGCCGCAAGCCCTCAAGAGAAGGGCACTTCTTCTGCTCCTCGCAGAACTCTTCCCTGGAGGGGCCTCCTTCCTGCTGCCAATGGGTCAGCTCAGGCAGGTCCCCCAGTTCAGCCACTTGTTCCCCTGTAGGTTCCAGGGCATCCCCCTCAAGGTCTGCCTCCTCCTGGACCGTGGGAACTTTGGGGGCCGGTTTCCCGTGCCCCCGGCCTCCTCTCTTTAAGGCAGGCACCTGGGCCATTCTTCCAGGCTCCAGGTCCCCTTGAATACCCTTACCGGCTGCCATTGACCGAGTGGTCACACACGCCCACTCTGGCAGACCCAACATCTCCAAATGAGACCTCCGCTCCACCTTCGCCCAAGGGGAGCTCTCCAAATCATTGCCTAGCAGACAGTCAACAAGCATGGCTGGCCTCACAACTACTTGAAGGATACCTGAGACCCCCCCCCACTCAAAGGGAACCTGGGCCACCTTACAGTGGCTCTCTGAGTTGTCAGCAGCAACTACGGGGTAGAATACGTTGGGGACCACCTGCTCCTCAGACACCAGCCGACAACTGGCAGCTGTCACACTGGCCCCGGTGTCTCTCAGAGCCTCCACCCTATGGCCATTGATGGTCACCCACTGCCTGTATTTCTTAGTGTTATCAGGCAGCTGGGTCCTAGGGACCATCTCACTGTCTCCTAAAGAGACCAGGGACATCTCTGCGGGACCCCACCCACCTTGGGCACCCAACTCCTCTCCCAGGGCTACACTAGCCATCTGCCGGGGTGGTGCACCAGTGGGTGCAGTGGTCATGGTATTGGGGCACTTGGGACTTCCTACAAAGTGACCCACCTGACCACAACTAAAACATGCCTTGGGCCCCTTCTGAACAGACTTATCTGTTGGGATCCATGGTCTTTTCTCAGTGGGAGGCTGGGAACCCTTACCTTGGTTCCCTTGGGGTTTACTTTGGGGCCCTTTTTGGAACTCCTTCTGTTTACCCTTGTCCCCCCCACTCTTCTGCTGGGGACCCTGCCCACCTTTGGCGGAGTCTCCCACAAGACCCTTGTGGACCCGGGTACTGACCCAGCGGTCCGCCTCCTCAGCAAGCTTTCTAGGATTAGTCAGCTAACTGTCAACAAGGTGCTGGCGTAGCTCTGGAAAACAACTACTGGACAAGTGCTCCCATGCAATTAAATCATAGAACCCCTGCAAGTCATTTACTTTGCTACCCTTCACCCATCAATCCAATGCTCTCCAAAAATAAGACACATACTCCACCCAGGTACTAGACTCCAGCTTTTTGCAGTTCCTAAACTTCTGCCTATAAAGCTCTGGAGTTAACCCATACCTTGCCACTAAAGCTTCCTTCAGGTGGGCATAGGACATCTGATCCTCTGTGGACAAGGCTAGCAAGGTTTCCCCTTCCCTCACCTGTAAAGCGGCCCCACAACCCCACTCCCCAATCCTTCTCAGGGACCCGGTGTGATGTCATGGCGATCTCATATGCTTTAAACCATTGCCCAATGTCCTCCCCTTCATGAAATCTTTAATAACCTCCTTGGGGATGTACACTCTTCCTTCTACAGGCACTGGAGGTGTGCTGCCACCAGAGGGAGTGATTTCTAGGCTCCTAGCCTTTAGCTCTAGCTCCCTCACCACTCTCTCATGCTCTAAAAGCATCTTCTTTTCTTCCATGGCCAACCTCTTACTTTCCAACTCCAATTTCTTGTGCTCAAGGCTATCATGGCTTCCCTGCTTCAGTTTGGCCATCTCCATTTCATGCATCCTGCTTTTCTCCCTGTCCTCCAGCTCCTCTGGAGACAGGCCCTTTGAGAAACACTGCTGCCCTCCCTGGAAGGCACTCTCCTCCCAGGTAAGCCCAATGGCCCCTCAAGCTGCTCATCTAAATTCTCTGCCTCCTCCACAGGCTCCTCGGGCTGCCCACCGGCATTCCGTGCTTCCAACCAGGCCCTCAGCGCCTTTTGAAGCTCCTCCTTCCTGGTGAGGCCTCTCATAGAGATTTTAAACTTTTTACAAACGGCTTTGAGCTCTGGCACAGTGTAGGTATCAACCCTATCTTCTTCAAATTCCATATCTGCAGGTGCAATGGATCCTCTTTTGCTCATTGTGAAAATTGGCAGTTCTCAACAAAAATAAAGGTTCCAAGGAAAAAAGTCCTATCAAAATGTATGTGGTTGCGTATTGGTCTGCACTCACTAGTAGTGTACACCAATCACTGTATATGAATCACAAATGCAAGTCCAAATCCTCACCGCTGACCACCAATGTTAGAACTGGGGGTCTCTAGTTGGCAATGGTTTGCACCTTTGTCCAAATAGGGACCCTTGCTTCTAGTCAGGATAAGGGGGGTACACTCCTAAAATAACCCCTGCTCACCCCCTGGTAGCTTGGCATGAGCAGACAGGCTTATCTCAGAGGCAGTGTGTAAAGCATTTGTGAACACTTACAGTAATACAGTGAAAACACTACAGATGGACACCACACAGGTTGTATGTAAAACTAGGTAATCTTTATATAGACTTAACACAAGACCCAATATCAAAAATCCACAATACTGTAATCTAAAAATAGACTTAAAATGATAGAGACAGTTCACGTTATCTTCAAAAATAGGATAGTCAATCAAAATAAAGCTTGTAGCAACAAATAACTCCACTTGGAGTTATCACGACATCTTGACCAGTGGAAATCCCAAAGTACGGCGCCGACCGCGAGGTGCGCGGCGTCGGGCCCGGAGTCCAGCAGACCCACAAAGAACAGTACCTGGAATTCGATGAAAACAAAGACGGTGCACGGCGTCGGGGAGGTGATGCTTCGTTGGCGCCGGCGGCGTCGGTTCCTTACGACCCCAGAGGAGGTGATGTCTCGGTTCCTTACTGCAGCGCAGGGGAGGTGAGGCGTCGGTTCCTTACTGTGTCGGGGAGGTGACGTCACGGATGGCGGCGAGGCGTCGGTTCCTTACGATGGTGCGACGTCGATGGATTCGGGGGTCACCCACGTCGAGGATCGGCTCCGCGATGATGAAGCCCTGGCGTCGGTGAAGTTGGGGCTGCGGTGCGAGTCGGGACGGTGCGTCGTGAGCGTCACGAGCGGTGTCCTCGGCTCCGGTGCAGGCAGCGGCCTCGATGACGGCTTCGGAGTCGATGTCGCACGGCGTCGGCAGGTGTCGGGCCTACGGTGCAAGTCGGGGCGGTGCGTCGTGCTCTTCACGAGCGGTGCCCACGGCTTCGGTGCAGGTTACGGCATCGCTCGCCGGCGTCGGTGTTGCAATTTCCCTCTGATAGCAGCTAAAACAGCAGTTCCAGATGCAGGCAAACAGAAGGGGTGAAGTCTTTGTGTCCCTGTGACTTCAGGCAGGAGGCAAGCTCAGTTCAAGCCCTTGGAGATTCTCTTCTTCAAGATGATAAGCACAGCAAAGTCTTTTCTCCTGTCCTTGGCAGAAAGCAACTACTGCAGGCCAACCCCAATCAGCAAAACAGCACAGGGGCAGTACTCCTCCTTCAGCTTCTCCGGTTCTTCTCCTTGGCAACAAGTTTCTTGATTTCCCAGAAGTGATCTAATTTCATGGGGTCTGGGCCCCAGTATTTATACACAGAAATCCTTTGTTCTCGGAAGGCAGAGAGGCCTTTGCCTAGTCCAAACCAGTTCTGGTCAGTCCTGGAGCACTTTGTGTACATGACTCCTTCTTTCCTTTCAGAGTGAGGGGCAGAGCCATCAGACGCCCGGCAGGAGGTGGAGCCAGCATTGTGGAAGGCAGGCACAGCCCTATTCAGACCGAGGTGCAACTCCTCCCACCCATCCTCCTTCAGGCAGACCTATTCAGCCTAGTGCTGACTCACCCTGCCTCCTGGAATCCCCCAGCCCCTGTCACTCACAAACCCAGACATACAATACACAACCTGAGCAGAGGCAGCTGGATGGTTAGGCAAGAAAATACCTACTTTCTAAAAGTGGTATTTTTAAACACAGAATGTTAAAACCAACTTCACCAAAAGGTGTATTTTATCATTCTGAGTTCAGGCATACTAAATTCGTCTTTCTACCATGTTCCCTGGGTCAGTTAGGATTATAACGTGTAATAATCAAACTGCCCATTCTGGCCTATGGGGAACAGGTAGCCTTGCAATAGTGAAAAACGAAAATGGCTGTAATTCACTATTAGGACATGCCACCCACACCAGGGCATGTCCTACCTTACACTTACAATGCACCCTGCCCTTGGGCCTACCTTAGGGGTGTCTGATATGAAGATAAGGGAAGGTTTAGGGACTGGCAAGTGGGTGCACTTGCCAAGTCGACATGGCAGTCACAGACTGCACACAGGCTCTGCAATGGCAGGCCTGAGACACACTTTACAAGCTGCTTCTGCGGGTGGCACAACCAGTGCTGCAAGCCCACCAGCAGCATTTGATTTACAAGCCCTGGGCACCCATGGTGCACTGTACTAGGGTCTGACAAGAAAATCAAATAACCCAATCATGGAGTCACTAATCAACACATCAATTTACAGTAGGGAGCACTTGCACTGTGGCACTGAACAGCAGTGGCACAGTGCCCAAAAGCATCTAAAACCAGCAAAACATAAGAGGCAACAGCAAAAAATGGAAGGAGACCCACGCCAATGGTGCCAAGTCTAACAGCCGGGGGTAGCGGAAGTGACATAATGTGCCCTTTGACCTGTGATGACATCACAGGAAGTGACATCACATGACCGCACCGCGGTGGTGTTACAGGAAGTGATATCATGTGACCTTTGACCCTGAGGAAGCAAAATTATCAAAGGGGTAAAAAAGTATATGTGCAAAATGAATCAGTATGTATGGGAGCTACAAGCCTTTTAAAAAAAGTATTACACCTATAGCAGGGCTGCTGCCATGTCAAGAACACAATCATCACATACCTATGGGCAACCACCATTTGCCAAATGACAATATTACGCTGCCCAATTACAATCTACTATGTCCACTTACAGCTCACAATGCCATCAACATCCCCACATGATGAGACACAAATATGATTAAAGGCTCACTAAGGCACATAGATCAGGACAGCATCACCTGATCTGATACAGCTTGTCGTGGATTATTGCACCAGCTTATTAGTTTCCTCTTGCTAATGTTGGAGTGGCCCAAGTTAGGAACACATTTTAATTCAGTGTCACAAAACCCCAGTGAAGCACACTTTTCCATTCCAAGCAGTTTGCATGTTGGATAATGCAAGGAGTCATGGACATTATTTCCCTATTACCAATTCATCGAGTGTGCAGATGACCAGACATGAGAGAGGAAAGACTGGCACTTTTCAGTAGTCTAGATCTGATATGCTAAGCAGCTTCTAGGTATTTTGAGACTGACACCACCACAAAGGGAGTAGTTTCAGATTTGCAGATTCTCAAGGCTTCTTGATACTGCCTTACACCCAATAGGTGGCATAGTGGTACACATCCATGGAGTCCTTTGCCTCGTAGAGGCAGGACAAAAACACAATAGATGACCCTTGTTTTCCCCTGCCTGGTGGAAGATGAGGCATTGTTTACAAACAGTGCACATTATCTGCCTGTTTATAAAGGAAGCTAGGGGAGATATGCCTAGCTTCAATTCAGTATACAGACTTTTAGTTGAATTCGGGGAAATGTAATCAAAGAATTCTTCAAATTCTGGCTCACATTTTGTTAACAAAAGGGCTCTGGTCAGGCTTCCCATCGGAGTAATCATATGGGATTTCTCTCATTCACAGAATGTTTCTTTACATCATTTAGCAAAGTGAGAGTGATGGAAGATGTGTTATACCAATAAACAATTTAACCTAATGCAGACAGAATGCTCCTAATGTATCCCAACCACTGAATCTTATGCGCAGCAGGACTTTCTAAGATGTCACACAGGCCTCTCTTATAGGGTTTGAGTTCTACAGTGGATCATATACGAAAACATTGAATGATAGATCTCAATTTTATGTGTCCAACTATTATATTTAAAACTAAATCAAATTTCAATGGTGTTAGCGTAGAGCTTCTCGCGAGTCTAAGCAAAGATCTTATAAAGTTATTTTCAGGCACCCCCAAGGTGTCCACATTTCGGACCCATACAAGGCAGAGCTAACTGCTTGAGCTCTAAAAATTTCCAGGGCGGTGGGAACTGGGTGAAAGACAGACCGGCTGGTAAACCTCATGATAGCTCCTGCCTGTGTTTTAGCAGGAGAGTGCTCTTTATAATTTGTGAGGATCAGGACTTAAAACCTGAGAGCCTGACACCTAAGTGGTCTAATATGGATTCTCTTTTCAGCAGTGTTTCCTAGTATCAACTTACCATTAAAGAGCTTGTGCAGATTTATAGCCATAAACATTGTTTTAAGTCCATTATTCTCTAGGCCATTCATGGTGCAATAGGAGACAAATCTCTCTAAGAGACTGAAGCCCTCTGGACGTTTTTGATACTAGAAGGGTGTCATCCGCAAACAATAATGCAGGGGTTTTAAAACCTGCTAGAGTTGGTGAATCATTTTTACATTTTCTCATGTATTCAACACAATTGTTTATAAATAAAAAAAAGGGTCAAGACACATCCCTGTCACACATCTTTACTGACTGGAATAGTCTTGGTTAGTTCTCCTTTTGGACCCCAAAGCATCTGGGAAAAGTTATTTGTATACAGGCATATTTTTAACTCCAATGGGGACAATGGGCCACCCAATTCTTTCAAAATCTCCCAGAGCTTCCCCCTTGGGACCATACCAAAGGCCGCCTTTTGGTCAACATAGACTGCCCCAATTTGATATCCACAAACTCCCCCCTGAGCATAAGAAAGAGGGATACTTGAGATTTGTCTCCTATTGCAACTGTGCTAGTCTTTAGTCTGAAACATGCCTGGAAATGGCTAAGAATATCATTTTAACATTAACATCGGTGTTGATCATTTATCCAGGACTTGTTAACAGAAAATCAATAGGTTGTCAATTAAATTGATTTGGATGGTAGTTACCAGGTATTATATGGCAACCTTTTTATGGAACAATCTCTGCACCTTTCCAAGTAATTAAAACAGGTGCTCCTGCAGCAATAGCATTGGAAAAGGTGTTGATATAGGGTACTCAAGCAGAGAGCTCTGAGTGGGTATAAATCTGCAGGGATTTCATTTAAACCAGAAGTCTTCAAATCTCGCTGGGCAAACACAGCCAGATAAGTATCAGACATTGAAAATGTGTGAGGGGCGTATACCTAGGCACGAGGAAGCCATTTCAAATTGGGATAGTTCAATATAAAGTGGTTGGGAGGTAATTTTTGGAAGGATCATCAACATTAATAATGGAAGTCTCAAACGTGTTCCCCTCTATCGGAGATGAAAATAGTCCTCTAAAATGTTCAACCCACTTGTGGGGTAAGACATGGATCTCTAGTTTCATGGATGTTTTCCATTTACCATAAGCTAGAATGTGCCAGAATATTTTACTATCCCAAAAGAAGCAGTTTCATCGAATTGCTCCCAAAGTTTTGTTCCCATTCTACTTTAGTATGATCTTAGGTCCTTTTATATGTGGTCATAGCCTCTTTCACACTGGTTTTACCCCCCTGTTTAACAGCATTAATGGGTGTATTCTTGGCAGTTTGATACTCTTTGTTGTACCAGGCGTGGGTTCTTTTTGTGTTATTAGGGTTGTTTTTTGATCTTTTAAAAGAACTCTTTTAGCTCTGCAAAGAATGTAGTATGAGCTGCCAGAGGCTTTCCTGCATTCTCCATATTTTGGCGAATATAGAAGAAAACGCGGCTAAGACTTTTGTTCATAGCTGCAATAGCAGATGGCCATTTTGATACCAAATCCCACTTTACTATCCTTCTATTATTGGTAATGGACTAATCAGTTGTACCTTTGTGAGAGAGGTCACATGACCTATCGAATAAGGAGCCATTAAGGTAAACAATCAAGAGGTCATGATCACTCTCTTGGGACCACAGCAATGTCAATCATTTCAACCCACAATCTCTATCAAGGAAAACATTGCCAATATTATTTCTATATAACATTTCATCAAATGTTGGGTTCACACAGGGGTCTGATGGTGACCGACCATTGCAGGCACATAGGCCATCAGAAAGTATGATATTGACTAATTGGCAGGAAGTCCTGGTAAGCTGAGAAGTCTTAGCAGGAACGTTTAGTTCTAGAAAGCCTCAGTATACATCCTCAACCCTGAGTAGGAAGAATGGTTCGAAGGAAGCATTAAAATAACCCATTATGATAGCCTGAAAATCTCTGTCAAATATGTTTAAAAAATCAGATAATGCCTGGAGTGTTTTGGATTTGTCAGACTTGCTAGTATTTCTACTGAATACATTGATCAGGAGACATTTCTGATCTTCGGACAATTCCATGTTGAATTGGTACTGATCTGCTTAATTTGGCAATTCAGGTTAGTTTTAACCCATGTACAGAAGCCACCGGAAGCTCAGCCTGTACGTGAATTTCAGCCTAAAATGTAGTAGGTTTTAAAACCATCTCTGAAGAGGGGAGGGGTCTATTGCCCAGATCTCCTCTATTTGGCAAAAGTCAAAGTTGTCTATAAATTCCCGCAATCTCAGTCATTGACCTTAGACTTGTTGCCAGAGATGTTCCAACTCAACAGAGAAATTTTTCTGGAATGGTCTAAGTTTGCTGTCTCTGCTATGGCCATGCAGGGTTCCATAGGCAGTATAGGGGTGTTTGGATCAATAATTTGGTTTCTAAAGTGATTATCTCTAATACCTTCATTTGTGCGTCTAGTAGGATTTCCTAATGCAATGGCCAGTCAATCAACCCCTGCTAGGATTGATTCCAATTGCCCACTCAGCCCAAAAATGTATCTGTGAGTTTCTTTCAGAATAAGAATTGAATTTAAATTGAATTAAATCATTTTGAGGGGGCAAAGAGCAAGAGCCTAAGGGCACTATCCCATGGGCCAACTTTTCAGTTTTTAAGACAAGTTTTATGTGGTCATAGGCCTTAGTCTGGGAGGATTAATTGGTGGCTTTTAAGATATCTGAGCGAGTAACATCATAAGATTTCATATCATTATGATTTCAGAGTCCCTCTTACCCAGCGGATTACTTTATTTACCAATGAGTCCTCAGTCTCTCTTGTGCCACTAAGGAGTTTAGGATATTGATCATATAAACCATTCCTGGGGATAATTCTTTATGGGCTCTGGTGAGATCTTTGTAGGACAGATGTCCCTTTCCCCCTGGGGAGGGGGGGCGGGGGGGGATTAGCAATGGGCAGTGTGAATGGTTCCTGTATTGGGAGGTGAACAAGCAATCAGGGCTGGAACCTTTTACAGTAGATTCCACTCATATAAGTATTTCCCACAGCACATTGTTCTCAATTTCTTTCGGGAAAATTAGGCAAGGGCAGGCAGGTCATAGGTGCGGTGACATCTGCCTCAGCTCCTATTAGTAGAGTTGAACTTGACCAATGCTGGGTTCTCGCTCGGTCCTCGAAGCTGATTTTACTTGCTAGCTCCTATATGTTTCCAGTGAGATTATCCTCTATAGGTTACTTGTGAAACTTATCCATTAATAACCTGACCATATCTTTTAGCTCTACAATTTCAGATTTAAGATCTGATATGATGTCAAGTAGTGCCTTATTAGCTAAAGATGTGTTTTTGACCAGATTGCTCATGATTCCCACAGCTTCATTTTTGTCACCTGCAGACAGTATTAAGGAGTCAGGGTCGGCTAGAGCAGCAAATCTATTATTGAAAATAATTGTTAACTCCAAGGGTATTACCGGGGGACTACGCTCGTAAAGGAGTATTTGTGCCATGCTGAGCAGATTGTTTCTTGTGGGCATCAGAATTCCTGTGAACATCAGAGGAGGCACAGTGTACTTTACTACTTTACATACAGCTTTCTTTTCAAATAGCTTAGCAATCTTAGGTTTCTTTGTAGGAGGGTTATTGGAGGATGTTCTTTTTGTATTAAGAATTGATTCTACCTCTTCTATAAGAACATGTATGTCTCTCAAGGAACAATTCTCCGCATTTCGTTTAGTAGATTTATTTGTGGCAGCCGTCCAAATAAGATTCTCAGTACCCTGTCTTTTTCCCCATTTTAATACTACCCCTAAGCAAAAAAATCAAATTGAAAATCAAATTACCAGAAATATGGAATCAAAAACAATTCCAATGACAAATAAGAGAAAACCAGGAAAGAAGTACTCAATCTGTCAGCTGTAGACAGCCAGTTACCACAAGGATTCATGAAGCAAGCAAGAAGATACAGATGAATTAGGGAAGATATTACAATATAAGGTGTAAGCGCTGCCATTAAAAATGTGGTGTGTGGAAAAGTACCAGGAACTGACGGCATGCTCGTGGAGTTCTTTGCCACATATAGGGATACATTTGCTCTGAAACTAGTAGAACTTAACTCTGCAGCTCGGGAATTGGGCAATCTACAGGTGTTTACATGTGAAGCCATGGTTATCTGACTCCTAAAACCAGGTCGCCCTTCAATGGATGTCAGGGCTTACCGCCCTTTGCCCATACTCAATGTAGACTATAAAATTCTTAGTAAAGTTCTAGTGACCTGAATCCTGCCCGATATGCCCTCCTTTATTCATATAGATCAAACGGGATTTATTCCTGGGTGAAACACAGTGCTCAATATCCGTGGATATCTTTCACTCATGAATGATGATTTCTTAGATAAATGGACAGCAGCAGTTATGGCGATAGATATTGAGAAGGCCTTTGACAGCTTGAGTTGAGACTTCTTATATCCAGTTATGGTTCGAATGGGGTTGGGTCCTGGGTTCATACACTAGATCAAACTTCTCAATATCGGTCCCACAGCGCGGGTTCGCACAGGCAGAGCGATATCTGATCCTTACGATGTGGGGCATAGGACTAGACAGGGGTGTCAGCTGTACTTCTTATTATTTGCCATTATAATGGAGTCACTGGCCAATAGTGCTCGTAGAGGGAGATTTTACCGTGGGCTGGAGGTTCGATGGCAATCCCATTATGCAGCATTATATGCCGATAATATGCTATTGTTTCTCCGAAACGTCAGACTGGACGCACCTGGTGCAAAAGACTTATTGGAGCGCTTTGACGCAGTTTCAGGCCTGCAAATTAATTGGCAGAAATCCCACATGTTTCCTCATCTGTAAGGATAGTGCCCCACCTCAGAATTTGTGCAGACTCACCTGGAACCCTACCTGTCTGAAATATTTAGGAGTTAAAATATACCATAAACACCAAGAACTATAAGATGGTAATATTGGGACGGCTGTTGGAGCACTTCAAACTAGTGTAAAGTTGTGGACGTCGTTGCCATTATCAGTGGCTGGTAGAATAGCGGTGACACTGCTTTATTTTTTCTCCATGCTGCCACTGATGGTGCCTCGATAGCTGTTCCTGGACACGGAATCCCTGCTATTTGAACTTATCTGGTGGACAGGTAGATGTAGGGTGGCGCTATCTAAATTGCGGCACCCTGTAGCAGAAGGTAAGCTGGCTGCACCAAACCTACAATCGTATTAGGAACAGGGGTGGGAGCACCCCGCTTCACCCCCCAGCAAGGTTCACCCCTGGCATTCTGGTAAATGCAGTCTCATGTTGCTTGCTTTTCTATAGTATTACGAGTGTTTCGCCAGAGTTGGCGCAGATAGTGCTGATCTCTAGACACGTGTTTCTGGTTCTTTAACCGTCATCAGTAGAGATTACAGACTTTAGATTTGGGATTTGCTGAGTAGGCTGCCAAACATTACATCAGGTCAAGTACCTCTCACTGGTGCGCGGGTGCTTCTTCCACGAGCTCGTCAGCTCAATGACTCACGGGAGTACTTTTAAACAGGAACAGGGGTGGGAGCACACCGCTTCACCCCCCAGCAAGGTTCGCCCCTGGCATTCTGGTAAATGCCGTCTCATGTTGCTTGCTTTTCTATAGTATTACGAGTGTTTCGCCAGAGTTGGCACAGATAGTGCTGATCTCTAGACACGTGTTTCTGGTTCTTTAACCGTCATCAGTAGAGATTACAGACTTCAGATTTGGGATTTGCTGAGTAGGCTGCCAAACATTACATCAGGTCAAGTACCTCTCACTGGCGCGCGGGTGCTTCTTCCATGAGCTCGTCAGCTCAATGACTCACGGGAGTACTTTTAAACAGGAACAGGGGTAGGAGCACACCGCTTCACCCCCAGCAAGGTTCGCCCCTGGCATTCTGGTAAATGCAGTCTCATGTTGCTTGCTTTTCTATAGTATTACGAGTGTTTCGCCAGAGTTGGCGTAGATAGTGCTGATCTCTAGACACGTGTTTCTGGTTCTTTAACCGTCATCCGTAGAGATTACAGACTTCAGATTTGCTGAGTAGGCTGCCAAACATTACATCAGGTCAAGTACCTCTCACTAGCGTGCGGGTGCTTCTTCCACGAGCTCGTCAGCTCAATGACTCATGGGAGTACTTTTAAAGAGGAACAGGGGTGGGAGCACACCGCTTCACCCCCCAGCAAGTTTCGCCCCTGGCATTCTGGTACATGCAGTCTCATGTTGCTTGCTTTTCTATAGTATTAAGAGTGTTTCGCCAGAGTTGGCGCAGATAGTGCTGATCTCTAGACAAGTGTTTCTGGTTCTTTAACCGTCATCAGTAGAGATTACAGACTTCAGATTTGGGATTTGCTGAGTAGGCTGCCAAATATTACATCAGGTCAAGTACCTCTCACTGGCGCGCGGGTGCTTCTTCCACGAGCTCGTCAGCTCAATGACTCACGGGAGTACTTTTAAACAGGAACAGGGGTGGGAGCACACCGCTTCCCCCCCCAGCAAGGTTTGCCCCTGGCATTCTGGTAAATGCAGTCTCATGTTGCTTGCTTTTCTATAGTATTACGAGTGTTTCGCCAGAGTTGGCGCAGATAGTGCTGATCTCTAGACACGTTTTTCTGGTTCTTTAACCGTCATCAGTAGAGATTACAGACTTCAGATTTGGGATTTGCTGAGTAGGCTGCCAAACATTACATCAGGTCAAGTACCTCTCACTGGCGCGCGGGTGCTTCTTCCACGAGCTCGTCAGCTCAATGACTCACTGGAGTACTTTTAAACAGGAACAGGGGTGGGAGCACACCGCTTCACCCCCCAGCAAGGTTCGCCCCTGCCATGCTGGTAAATGCAGTCTCATGTTCCTTGCTTTTCTATAGTATTACGAGTGTTTCGCCTGAGTTGGCGCAGATAGTGCTGATCTCTAGACACGTGTTTCTGGTTCTTTAACCGTCATCAGTAGAGATTACAGACTTCAGATTTGGGATTTGCTAAGTAGGCTGCCAAACATTACATCAGGTCAAGTACCTCTCACTGGCGCGCGGGTGCTTCTTCCACGAGCTCGTCAGCTCAATGACTCACAGGAGTACTTTTAAACAGGAACAGGGGTGGGAGCACACCGCTTCACACTTGCCTCAAGGTTCGCCCCTGGCATTCTGGTAAATGCAGTCTCATGTTGCTTGCTTTTCTATAGTATTACGAGTGTTTCGCCAAAGTTGGCTCAGATAGTGCTGGTCTCTAGACACGTGTTTCTGGTTCTTTAACCGTCATCAGTAGAGATTACAGACTTCAGATTTGGGATTTGCTGAGTAGGCTGCCGAACATTACATCAGGTCAAGTACCTCTCACTGGCGCGCGGGTGCTTCTTCCACGAGCTCGTCAGCTCAATGACTCACGGGAGTACTTTTAAACAGGAACAGGGGTGGGAGCACACCGCTTCACCCCCCAGCATGGTTCGCCCCTGGCATTCTGGTAAATGCAGTCTCATGTTGCTTGCTTTTCTATAGTAGTACTCATTGTGAGTCATTGAGCTGACGAGCTCGTGGATGAAGCACCTGCGCGCCAGTGAGAGGTACCGGACCTGATATAATGTTTGGCAGCCTACTCAGCAAACCCCAAAATACAAGACTGTATTCTCTACTGATGACGGTTAATAAACCAGAAACACGTGTCTAGAGATCAGCACTATCTGCGCCAACCTTGGCGAAACACTCAAATATCGGAGCGAGCTACAAGAAACTGCATTTACCAGAATGCTAGGGGCGAACCTTGCCTGAGAGGTCAGCGGTGTGCTCTCACATCCTGTTGTCTATTTAAAGTACTCCCGTGAGTCATTGAGCTGACGTGCTAGTGGATGAAGCACCTGCGCGCCAGTGAGAGGTACCGGACCTGATATAATGTTTGGAAGCCTACTCAGCAAACCCCAAAATACAAGACTGTATTCTCTACTGATGACGGTTAATAAACCAGAAACACGTGTCTAGAGATCAGCACTATCTGCGCCAACCTTGGCGAAACACTCAAATATCGGAGCGAGCTACAAGAAACTGCATTTACCAGAATGCTAGGGGCGAACCTTGCCGGAGAGGTCAGCAGTGTGCTCCCACATCCTGTTGTCTATTTAAAGTACTCCTGTGAGTCATTGAGCTGACGAGCTCGTGGATGAAGCACCTGCGCGCCAGTGAGAGGTACCGGACCTGATATAATGTTTGGCAGCCTACTCAGCAAACCCCAAAATACAAGACTGTATTCTCTACTGATGACGGTTAATAAACCAGAAACACGTGTCTAGAGATCAGCACTATCTGCGCCAACCTTGGCAAAACACTCAAATATCGGAGCGAGCTACAAGAAACTGCATTTACCAGAATGCTAGGGGCGAACTTGCCTGAGAGGTCAGCGGTGTGCTCCCACATCCTGTTCTCTATTTAAAGTACTCCCGTGAGTCATTGAGCTGACGAGCTCGTGGATGAAGCACCTGCGTGGCAGTGAGAGGTACCGGACCTGATATAATGTTTGGTAGCCTACTCAGCAAACCCCAAAATACAAGACTGTATTCTCTACTGATGACGGTTAATAAACCAGAAACACGTGTCTAGAGATCAGCACTATCTGCGCCAACCTTGGCGAAACACTCAAATATCGGAGCAAGCTACAAGAAACTGCATTTACCAGAATGCTAGGGGCGAACCTTGCCTGAGAGGTCAGCGGTGTGCTCCCACATCCTGTTGTCTATTTAAAGTACTCCCGTGAGTCATTGAGCTGACGAGCTAGTGGATGAAGCACCTGTGCGCCAGTGAGAGGTACAGGACATGATATAATGTTTGGCAGCCTACTCAGCAAACCCCAAAATACAAGACTGTATTCTCTACTGATGACGGTTAATAAACCAGAAACACGTGTCTAGAGATCAGCACTATCTGCGCCAACCTTGGCGAAACACTCAAATATCGGAGTGAGCTACAAGAAACTGCATTTACCAGAATGCTAGGGACGAACCTTGCCTGAGAGGTCAGCGGTGTGCTCCCACATCCTGTTGTCTAAAATCGTATTACCAGCCGGCACAGCTGCAATGGTTCAACCAGTGGATTTATTGCAGGATGAACCCTAAGGAGGGTGTCATTGACTCACCTCCTGTCTTGCAGGACTTATCACAGGTCCTCTTGGTTCGCTGGCGCCGACTACTTGCTGCCTTCGAGGAACTCCTGGGATACAGCAGAGCTGGCAACGTTGCCTACAGCGCACCCGTATACCAATGCCTTACTCGTCAGACCTGCTGCTGAAGTGGTTGAAGATAGTGGCCTACGAAGGAGTGTTGGGGGGATAGCAGGATGGACTGCCTATGGGATAAACAGTATAGGACACCTTTATCGGGATGGAGAATTGCTCATATTTTAGGACTTGGCGGAAGAATTTGGTATTCCTGGAGGCCAATTCTTGTTGCACCGGACATTGGTAGGCACGATTAGGAATCATTGGGGAAATGGAGACTCTGAACCCACAACACACCAAGTCTGTCAGCTTCTCTGTACAACAACAGGTCGCATTAAAGCGGTCACATGTCTATATCAAACCATACGTGCTAATATTCTTATTTTTTTTATATATTGAATTTTTGCACAGGAGGTACAACATGACACACAATTATTACAGTAGAAAGTGTTATAGCAGTTAACCACAGTACAGGCCATAAGGGTTGCATACTATCATGGATCTGAGGCAACGCATCAATACTAGGTCTGAGCGGAGTTGAACTCTGCAAAGTGACAAAAAAACTCTGCCGCACTACTTGGTGTTCCGCAAGCAGCGGAGTGCATTGGGGTCATGCAGTTCGGGGTGATTTTGAGTGCCTGGTGTTTGTCCCGTGATGTAAAATCATCATGAATGGCACCATGCACAGCGCAAGAGGCCGCAGCTTCCTTTCTGCTGCTCAAGCAAATTTTGTACTCGAGCGATATCTTTCTTAACGCGAACGGAAGGTTTCTCATTTGCATTGAGAAGTCCGACCACCCGTGTTGAGAAATCTCACCAGGAAGTTGATTTTCCTCACTCGCGCTTGCCAACTAAACCTTGGCGAGTGCGAGGTGGATTATCCTTGCTTGCCAACTTGACGTTGACGAGCCTGAGCAAGGAAAAAAACTTTGCTCTGCGGAGCAGAGTTTTTTGGAACTCCGCATGCTCCACGGAGTGCGGAAAACTCTGCAAACGGATTGGAGTTCACCACTCAGGGTTGATCAAAGTACATACCAAAATGTGGAGCCGCAGGCAAATTGTCCCAACCACTCCCACCATACTCAGCACATTCTTGAGAGGACATCCTTGGGCCTCGTAGACAGGACACTCTTGTTGTGCACACTAGTCCACCCCCGCCTCCATTGCGAGAGGGTGTAGGGGCAGAGTCCTTCCAGCAAGGAGCAATGTCCACTTGGCCACCATGAGGGCTGCACACAGATATGTTCGATCTGCCCTCGAGCCCCCGGAGCCCTCCAATACCCCCAGCAGGAGCACCAAGGGTGAAAGAGCAACTTCCCAACCCAGGACTTCAGTCAGTTACCCCACCGCGGTCCAAAACCCCTGAATCCTGGGGCACGACCACACCATATGGTAAGTCGGCAGGAGTGCCACTGCATTGGGGGCAGGTGGGTTCAGAAAGGAGGCCCAATCGGTGCAACCTAGCTGGGGTAAGTTGATGATGATGGTCCTAGGTGCCATCATTACGCACTGCCAATCATCATCTTCTAGGGGACTCAGCCAGCCCTCCCATCAAGACCTAAGGTGATCCAGGGTACTAGGGACGTTGATTATCAATGTACAGTAGATTTTGGAGACCCTCACCCTTGCACAGTGCATAGATCAGAAGCTTGGCCTCCAGTGGACCTAACTCAGGGAGTAGGTCGGTCTGAGATACATGAATGAGGAGTGTGTGTTGCATTTGGAGATAATTATAGAATTGTGTAGAGGTGAGTGTGTATCCTTGAGTTATTGAATGGACCGTATGTGTGACCCTCACCATATGTCACCCAGCTGCGAGATGCCACTGAGGTCCCATTTCTCAAAACCTTGTAGCGTCGCCACCTATCGCAGCCAGATGCTGTGCCATAGGGGCATTTGCTGTGTACGTGTTGTATGCTAATGAGTGTGGCAGGGTGCAGCCCTCCAGGCGAGAAAATCCACTCTGGTCACTGGACGAGCGGCACAGGGGATCAGGGGTCCGTGAAGCATAGCCACAATTTGAGTGAGCCCCAAAAGCAATCATTAGGGTCTGTAAGCAGGGTCCTAACAACCCCTGTTAAACCAGCCCTGTAACACCAGGAGTTGGGAGGCAAGGTAATAAAGATATACATTGGCCCATGCCTAAGCCTCCATCATAAGGAGAAAGTTACCAATGGGCAAGGGTGAGGCGAGGTCTGGATCTGTGCCACAAAAAGAAGGTTGCAACTCTATCGAGAGCACAGAACCAGGTTCGCTGTATAGATATTGGGTGATTCTGAAAGAGAAATCTCGGCAGAATCATCATCTTATATAAGGCTATATGACCCATCACATTCAATAGAAGGAATTGTTATTTGGCAAGGTCTTCTTTAGCCTTCCATGTTAAAGGCCCGAAGTCGAGGGACCAGGTAAGCTCAGGGTGGCGTGCCACCCAGACAGACAGGTGTTTAAAACTAAGATGGTGTATAGGGATATTATCTTGCCAATCAAAATGATCTCTGGAAGGAGCCAGAAGCACTAACACTGATTTAGAGGGATTCACCCAGAGGCCCTAAGCGTTCCCGAAATCCTGGAGTAGGTAGACGCAGCAAGGTCAACTCACCCCGGAGTCTGCGAGGTTAAGAAGGACGTCATCTGCATAGAGGGCTATGCAGTCCTCATGTCCCTCGTTCCACCTCTTTCTTTGTATCTGAGCATGACCAAGCAGGAAGCGCGCCAATGGTTCGATCACCAGTGCGAAGAGTAGAGGCAGGGGGCATCCCTGCCTAGTCCCGCTCACAATATAAAAGGCATTGGACAATACACCATTAATCTGATCCCACCCTGTGGGATTAGAGTACAATGCCCAGACGAGCCCACAGAAGCGGAGTCTGATCCCAGCCTGATTCAGCACGTGTCCCAAATATCCCTAGTCCACTGTATCAAATACCTTTTCAAAATCAATTAGTAGCAAGGCCAAGCTAGGTGTAAGGAGATGACAGTGGGATAGGGTGACGTGAAAGCACTGAATACAATGTCTCATACTGTGGGTAGGCATGAAGCCACATTGATCCGGGTGAATGAACATATGGAGGACCTGCGTAAGACCGGTGGCCAGAAGCATGACGAAGATCTTGGCCTCACCGTTGATGAGGAATATTTGACAATAGTCAGCACAGTTGGTTGAGGGGTAGCTAGTCTTCAGGATTACCACAATTGTGGCACAGTCTATCTCCGGAGGAAAGGCGTACTTCTGCGCTACTTCATTATAAAGGGACAGAAGTTGGGGAGTGAGAATATCCTGTAATGTCATGTAGTACTCTGCGGGGAATCCGTCAGGACCGGGGGTCTTTCCGGAGGCCACCACAGAGATAGCTGACCCAAACTCTCCAGCCACGAAGGGCTCATCCAGTATCCAAGCCTCGGCATGGGGCAGGAGAGGGAGAAGCACGTCTTCAAGAAACTGGGAGGCAGAATCAGAGTCTGCCCGAGGGTACACCGCCTATAGGCAATTTTAGTAGTGGGCGAATGTTTGTGGGATCTCCGGGAGAGAATGGTAAATATTACCAAAGTCATCAGTGATTTTGGGCAAAATTCTATTTGCCTGTTGACGAGAGTCCAACCAATATATTAGCTTCCCGTTCTTGTCCCCCATCCGTAGACCATAACCGTTGTGACGGACCAGAGATGCTTGACAGCCTCTAGGGATTGGATACTGATCTCGTCAGGCAAGAGGCTCAGTTGCCGAGGGTGCTCGCCATGAAGGTCCACCACATGGCTTTTCTCCAGCCTGAGGGCACGGGCCTCTAGTTGAGTGATATGGAGGGAACAAGCTCATTCCTGTGCACGGATTTGCCCTTTGATAAATCCTTTATAGCCATATTGATGGTGGCCCAGAGAGTGCCAGCAGAGCTGATGGAGCCTTCATTGCATTGAAAATAAGTTTGTTACTCGACTCCACGGGCCTGAACATAAAGTTTGTCTTGAAGATACCACGCATTAAGGTGCCACATAGGACGTGGTCCATCCCTGGTGGAGCAGAGGTGAAAGAAAAACGGAGCATGGTCCTATATACCGTTGGGAGGATCTGGGCATGCGATAGGGCATGACAATCTAGGTCTATGCAAGAATGAGTATGGTGTGCCACAGAGGTATGTGTGAATTGATGTTGTCAGGGGTCCCATATCCTCCACACGTCACAGAGACCAAGAGTGGTCACCCAGTCTGAAAGTTGACAGGCCCTTGTATGTAGGGATGCAGAGGGGTGACCCGTAGCGTCAATATCTGGGACAGGAACTGCATTGAAATCACCACCCATTAGTGTCAGTCCCTGTGGGAGATCGACAAGGATTTTTACCAGGTCATGGAGAAAAGCGTCTAGAGTCGCTCTGGATGCATATATGTATACTAGGTTAACAGTAACCTAAAACAAAAAGTGATTAGATAATCATAGTGCAGGACTCTGTGATAAGTCAGCGTCTGCTGGCAGTCCGGCAGGAGGCGGGGAAGTCATTGCTGGAAGGTCCTCATGGTTCATCGGGTGTCCAGCCACATCAGAGGCCTGGTGGGAGTGTGTCAAGGATGGAGACTGGCCTCGAGTCTGGGGGGCGTCGAAGATTTGGATCATTTGGTGTTACTCCTCCTTCGTGAACGAGTACGGCAGCACCACAGTTTAGGCACTGGCACTGTCCAAGCTGGTTTGGTGGGTCTGATTCCCTAGGAGGAGGCCGCACAAGACCCGTGAAGTGGGCGTTCCTCTGTGAGCCATGTAAAGCAGATTCTGGAGTGTCAAAGAAGTGGGACCTGTTTGCGTGGACCACTCGAAGCATGGCTGGGAATAGGAGGTTATACTGAAGGCCAAGCACCTGGAGCTTCCTTGACCACCAGGTAAGAACGCTGTTGCTGCTCAACCTCTTTGGTATAGTCTGGAAAGAAGAGAACCTTGGCATCTCTACAGTGGAGGTCAACGCGAGAGTGGGCCGCTCTCAAGTTTGAATCCCTGTCCCTGAAGTTAAGGATTCGGGTGATCAGTGGCCTGGGGTATGCTCCCTGGGTGGTTTAGGAGTCAGTGCTCTGTGTGTCCTCTCTATTGCGAACCAGGGGTCTGTGGGCATCCAGTATTTGATCCACATTTCAAGATATTTGGCGACATGTTGCAGTTCATTGCCCACTGGAACACCAACTACATGCACATTATTGTGCCTAGATCAGTCCTCAGCATCCTCAGTGCAATGATGCAGCTCCACTGTAAGCGTGAGAAGCCTGGTGACTTGGGATAGTAATGTAATCTTCCACTGTAGATAAGCGGGATTCAGTCTCTGTGATCCTGGCCGTAGTGTTGCACAGATCCTGATGTAGCAGTGCAACGTCCACCCACACCTCACTGACCTTAGTTCCTACAGTGGTCTGGGAGGACTGAATAGCTTGAACGATCATGGTGAGATCGCTCTTCAGTGAGGATCCCTTTTCAGCAATGGCACCCCCATTCTGGCTGGCCCCAGTGGTAAACTGGTCCATGCGGGTCTGGGAGGTTGCCGCAACGGCGAGTTTATCTTTGCCCATGTCGGTGGGGGGGTGGTGGCTGTGAGAAGTTGGCCTCGCATATGCTGTCCACTAATTAAAGTGGGCACCTTGCACCAGTCCAAACGACCCTTATGATGTACGAGGTCAAAGATAACCTTTAGAAAGCTATCCTAGTGGTAGCTGTGGAGAGCAGCCTTCAGGCTTAATCTTGAAGGAATGTAAAGCAGCTTGTTTTACCAGAATATCACCTCCTATATTGATAAAATGAAAGGAGAACCACACAGTAGCTATATAAAAATATGTATTTATAAATATAACACTCTCTAGTATCCTCTACACGAGGATAGAAAATAAAGCACACAATACAAGATCAATAGAACAGTTGTAAGTAGCACAATACACAGTGGGCTCCAGGGGGAGACAAAACCATATACTAAAATAGTGGTATAACAACCACGACTCGGGTCAAGACAAGGTCCGGAGCATGTAGAATCGCTGGGATCCCAAGGAACCACCCAAGGTGAGTAGATAGGGACCCCACGGAGGACGGGTGCAGTGTGCTAACACGACCGCGGGCTCTGTACAATTCTATGGGGAAGTCGCGGTTGCAATTTTACAGTTTAAGGACCCTTCTAGGAGGACTTCGAGGAAACCCTTTGAAACTTAAGAGGTTGTAGAGCCACCCCACCGGTGGATACCGTAGTACCCGAGTTACCTAACCCAGAGGAGCAGGGTGCATAGGTCTGAAGTGATGTCGGGAACCACCGTCGTTTTCAATGGAGGGCTGCAAAGAAGTACTGCTGCTGTGAAGGTGAAATGGGTCTGGTGGAATCCAAGCCTGGATTCTGGAAGAAAGGAACCTGAAAGCAGAAGGGACAGAGTCTGGGTGACTTCAGAGTGACCAGGGGCTTAGTAGACGAATGCCCACCGATGTCGGGTGCTTCAGGTGCGAAGAAGGGACACTTGACTCTGCAGCCAAGAGGACCAGGAGATGTCAACGATGACCAGGAGCCAGATGTGAGCTTTCCCATGAAGGATGTTGAGTGCTGTGGGGTCGGTGTCCGGCTGGAGCACCAACAAGCCTTGGCAAAAGCAACCCACACAGGAAGGTCAAGCAGGTTACGGTGAGGACCAGCAAGGTCCTGGGGACTCTTTAAGCAATGGAGAGTCAGGGCACGTCTGGAAGCCCAATAGAAATCAAGATGACCCTCAAGGGGACCCACAGGCTGAATGACCAGGAGTCGTGAGGGGACCACAAGCAAGATTGCAAAGAACCAGCCATCGGAGCACTCGGGCGAGGAGGCCGGAGTTCTTTGGTGCAATTACTGCTCAGGGACAGGACTATAAGGAGTCCAATGCACAAGCTCGGGAATTGGCAACAAGCATATGCGACTGCAAATGGACGCGGTGCACAGGGGTTCGGGTTATGCAGTCCCCACGATGGATACTGGCCTCAAACTTGCTGAGAGGACAGATCGACCTCAGCGACCTTCGTAACCCACCTCCTGTGTTGCTGAAAGTTTCAGAGTCCACAGGAGCTCAGGAGCAGCAGACCAGTCAGTTGCGCTGTGGTGCCTGCTAGTGCAGGGGAGTGACTCCTTCACCCCAAGGGAGATTCTTCAGTTGTCCTTAGTGCACCACAGGTCCTAAACAGAGCCTGTATGGAGCAAGGGCACAGACAAAGCTTGGGAAAGAGAGGGAGACGAAGTCGGGCCCAGTCAAAGTCCAGCAAAGTTCAGTGTCCAGACAGTCGAAGGTCAGTTGTTTCTTCTTGTAGAATCTTGTCCACGTAAAATCTAAAGAGCTACAGGCAGGTAAGCCCTTTTGTACCCACAGGAGAGGGTTGGACAGATTCGGGGGACCCTCCTAGGGGAGGGTCAGGACAGAGGGGTGGTTACACCCATGTCCTTTGTCCAGTTTTGCACCAGAGCAGGAGCAAATGGCTCCCAGAACTGGTTTGAGCTGGACTATGCACAGGGACACCAAATGTGCCCCAGGTGCAGACTTTCAGGCACTCTCAGAGTGCACCCACCCAGCCCCAATACACTAAATCCTGTCTGGGAGGTGGTCACAACCCCTGTGACAGGATGCCTATTGTGCTGCATTCCTCTGCTCGAGTTTGGCTCAGCAGCAGGAGGGCAGAAATGTGTCTCTGGTCGTCAGCATCCATTTTGTGCTGACCGGGTCGAGAACGCTGGCACCATATAGACCAGTGACCCCACGAAGCTCACTTCTGAAGGGTGGAATCATACCTCCCACACCGCCCTAAGTTGGCAGGGTATGCCCAGCCGTGGGTCCCTTGCTCACTTTGCCACTGGATTCAAGCTAGTCTGGCTGGTGGCGAAGTGAGCTAAAGAATGATGATGGATTCAACCCAGATCTGTGACCGGGGGTGAGTGTCTGAAAAGTTCCAGCACTCCGTCCATCATCTCCTTGTGTTTGCTTTGTTCGCCCTAAGTTGGCAGGCTATGCCCAGACGTGGGTCCCTTGCTCACTTTGCCACTGGATTCAAGCTAGTCTGGCTGGTGGAGAAGTAAGCTAAAGAATGATGATGGATTCAACCCAGATCTGTGACGGGGGTGAGTGTCTGAAAAGTTTCAGCACTCAGTCCATCATCTCCTTGTGTTTGCTTTGGAATCATACCTCCCACACCAGTTACCGGTGTGGGGGTATGATTCCAAGGTGTTTGATTCCAAACACGATATGTTTCTATGCAGCCGTTTTCAAGATAGCATTTACCGCGAGGTTATAATGCACCTCTACCTATATGTCCGGCTGAGTCACAGACAACACGAGAGAATGGTCTCTGAAAGCTGCAGAGGGGCTCTGCTCATGCAGGGATACCTTCTCACGTAAAACCCAGCACCCTGCCTTCAGGATTGGTAAGGCCTGCTATAGGGGTGACTTATAAGGTTTAAGTGTAGTGACCATTAGATATAGTGAACCTATATCTAAAGAAAGTGGTGCAAGCACCAGCTTACACAGGTTGCAATAGCAGACCTGTAGTTCCATTTTGCATGGCCTCTCCTGGGTGGCATAATACATGCTTCAGCCCATGGGAAGCCTCTGTGGTACCTATGACCTGGGTTCATGTGTACCATATACTAGGGACTGATAAGGGTACCACAGTATCCAATCTGGAGTGTACCAAAGTACATGCAACAATTTAAAGGAGAAAGCAGATATACTGGGGTCCTTATTAGCAGGATCCCAGTCAGACCAGTCAAAAACAGTGCAACATCAAGCAAAAAGTGGGGGTAACCATAAGAAGCAGATCCTACTTTCCTACACAACCCCCCCAAACGAAAGGACATGAGACTAACCTTGACCAGTTGAGTCTTCATTTTCTAAGTAGAAATATCTGAAGAGTCCATCTGCATAGGCATGGTTACTCCCAGGTCTATGTTCCACTGTATAGTCCATCCCCTGTAGGGAAATGGACCACCTCAAAAGTTTGGGGTTTTCACCCTTCATCTGTTTTAGCCATAAGAGGGGCTTATGGTCTGTTTGAACAATGAAGTGAGTGCCAAACAGGTATGGCCTCAGCTTCTTCATAGCCGAAACCACCGCAAAGGCTTCCCTCTCAATAGCTGACCAACGTTTCTCTCTGGGGTCAGCCTCCTGCTTATAAAAGCTACTGGCTGATCCTGACCCTCTTCATTCAGTTGTGATAACACAGCCCCTACTCCCAACTCAGATGCATCAGTTTGAACAATGAATTGTTTGGAATAGTCAGGACTTTGCAGAATGGGAGCAGTGCACATGGCCTGCTTCAGGTCATCAAATGCCTTCTGACAGCTACTGTCCACTGAACTTTCTTAGGCATTCTTTTAGAGGTCAGATCATTTAAGGGGGTCACTATAGATCCATAGCCCTTAACAAACCTCCTGTAATACCCAGTCAGGCCCAAGAAAGCTCTGACCTGAGTCTGGGTAGTTGGAGCAACCCAGTCCATGATGGTCTGGATTTTGCTCTGCAATGGTTGAACTTGGCCTCCACCCACAAGGTGGCCCAGGTACACAACCTTACTCTGCCATATCTGGCACTTAGCGGCCTTGATAGTGAGGCCTGCCTTCTGCAGGGCCTCCAGAACATTTCTTAGGTGGACCAGGTGATCCTCCCAGGTGGAACTAAAGACAGCAATATCATCTAGATAAGCTGCACTGTAGTCTTCCAGGCCTGTGAGAACTTTATTCACCAACCTTTGAAATGTGGCAGGTGCATTCTTCAAGCCAAAGGGTATCACAATAAATTGATAATGCCCACTAGGGGTTGAAAATGCTGTTTTGGGTTTGGCATCCTCAGCTAGTCTGATTTGCCAATATCCAGCAGTGAGGTCAAATGTGCTCAAGAACTTGGCTGAGGCCAAAGTATCAATGAGCTCATCTGCCCTAGGAATAGGATGAGCATCAGTCCTAGTGACTGCATTGAGCCCCCTGTGGTCCACACAGAACCTCATTTCTCTCTTACCACCCTGGGTATGAGGTTTGGGTACCAGGACCACTGGCTAGCCCAAGGGCTATCTGAGGGTTCAATCACACCCAGTTCCAGCATCTTTTGGACCTCAGTCTGCCTGATGCAGTCCCTGACATGGTCAGGTTGCCTGTAAATCTTATTTTTAACAGGCAGACTTTCACCTGTGTCCACTTCATGGGTACACCAAGTGGTCTGACTAGGAGTCAGGGAAAACATATGTCTGTACTGATTGAGGACCTTCCTGCAATCAGTCTGTTGCTGCTCAGTGAGGCTGCCTGCCAAGGCTACACCATCTACTGAGCCATCATCAGGGTTCTGTGAGAGGAGGTCAGGGAGTGGGCCACTCTCTTCCTCCTGTCCCTCATCAGTAGCCATGAGCAAGCCCATGTCTGCCCTGTCAACATATAGCTTGAGCCTGTTCACATGGAGCACCCTGTGGGGGCTCCTGGGAGTTCCAAGGTCCACCAGGTAGGTGACCTCTCCCTTTTGCTCAAGAATGGTATGAAGCCCACTCCATTTGTCCTGGAGAGCTGCGGGGGCCACAGGCTCCAACACCCATACCTTCTGTCCTGGCTGGTAGACAGTCAGTACAGATTTTTGGTCATGCCAAGCTTTCTGTAATTCTTGGCTAGCCTCAAGGTTTTTACTTGCCTTCTTCATATACTCAGCCATCCTGGAGCGGAGACCAAGTACATAGCCTACTATGTCTTGTTTAGGTGGTTTGAGAGGTAACTCCCATCCCTCCTTCACTAGACACAAGGGACCCCTAACTGGATGTCCAAACAGAAGTTCAAAAGTGCTGTAGCCAACCCCCTTCTGTGGGACCTCTCTGTAGGCAAAGAGAAGGCAGGGCAACAGGACATCCCATTTTCGCCTAAGCTTTTCTGGGAGGCCCATGATCATGCCCTTCAGGGTTTTGCTGAACCTTTCAACCAACCCATTGCATTGTGGGTGATAGGGTGTGGTAAATTTGTAATTTACTCCACATTCCTTCCACATTGCAGTGATGTAACTGGACATGAAGTGTGCAACTCTGTCAGTTAAGACCTCCTTAGGGAAACCCACTCTGGAAAAAATTCCCAGGACGTCCCTGGCCACCACAGGGGCTGTGGTGGTTCTAAGGGGTATTGCCTCTGGGTACCTAGTGGCATGGTCCACCACCACTAGAATATATCTGTGCCCAGATGCAGTTGGAGGGTCCATGGAACCAATTATGTCAAACCCAACCCTCTCAAAGGGAACCCCCACCACAGGTAGTGGTATTAGGGGGGCCTTTGTGGTACCACCTGACTTACCACTGGCTTGACAGGTGGTATAGGAGCGACAAAACTCCGTTGTGTCCTCTGACATGTGAGGCCAGTGAAAGTGAGGGAAAAGCCTGTCCCTAGTCATGCTTTGGCCTAGGCGTCGTGCTAAAGGGATATCATGTGCCAGTGTCAGTAGGAAGCCCCTAAACTTCAGAGGTATGACCAACCTCCTGGTAGTACCAGGAGGTTGAACCCTTACGTCAGTAAGCTGTCACTCTTATTCTGTTTTTAATCAGGTGGATAGCCAGCCTGAATCAAAGCCCTTTTTGGACTATCCAACCTGTTTTAACCACCATTTCTATTCTACATCTACACCACTAAGGCCCCTCACACGCACTGCACCAAACGGCTAGGAACAAAAGATCTCCGCTAAAGAGCCCCTTTATGGGTGCCCGTCAGGTATTGCAGCGCCGACCCGACGAGGAGCAGGTCCATATGATGAAGCATGACACCTAGCTGGCTGGGTGTGTGAGGACCCTAGTTCCGACAAGAGGAATTCCTTTCCTCTTCTTTTTTGAGTCTGACTAATCATTTGATCAGCCGTCTCTGTTCTCTCCTTGGCCTACCCGAGGAACTGCATACCCTCTTCTCTCACTGCTTGACAGGGCATGTATGCTGGACCTCTATAAAAAGCCCTATAGTCCCTCCCTCTTGTTGATTGGGATCTAGTCACAGCAAACACATCTGCAGAGATGCCCAACAGTGCTGCATGTGTCCTGAGTTCCACTTCAGCCCAGGCTGAAGTTTCCAAATCATTGCCCAACAAGCATTCCACAACCTTCTTAGGGCCACTTACCCCTCCCCAGCTGAAATTATCAACTGCCAAGGAATGGTCTGTCCTGACATTGCTAGCATTGGTCACTTGGTACATCTCACCAAGTATGATCTGGTCAGGGCTCACAAGATCTTTTGTCACCATTGTGACACTTGCTCCTGTGTCCCTATATGCCATGGCCTCCTTACCATTGATCAAAGGCTGTTGTCTGTATTTGCCCAGAATACTGGGGCTCACAAATAAGGAGGCAATATCTATGCCTCCATCACAGACAAGTACAGCCTGAGCAGAAGTTCTGACTAGGCCAGAACCCATCTCAGATCCCAAGGTTAACCCTACTATACCCTTGTTTCCTGTACCACCACTTGGAGCTGAACTAGGGGGAACAGTTGCCTTAGGGGCAGTGGTGGTGGTAGGAGGATCCTTGGCCCTTGGACAATTGGCATCTCTTGCCCAATGGGTTTTCTCCTTACACAGGAAGCACCAAGGTTTCTTTTTGCCTTTACCTTTGTTAGACTGTGACTCCCCCCCAGATGCAGGTTTTTGGGGCTCTGATGAAGACTTCTGGTCTTTACCCTTTTCCCCACCCTTATCTGAAGGTTTAGCATCTTGCTTCTTCTGGTCACCCCCTGTGTTCTGGTTTTTCTGCTTCACCCTGGTTCTGACCCACCTATCTACCTTCTTTCCCAATTCTTGGGGAGAAGTCAGATCAGAGTCAACCAGGTACTGATGCAACAACTGATTTTGGCAATTATTAAGGAACTGCTCCCTCATAATCAAATTGTACAATCCCTTGAAATCATTCACTTTGCTGCCAAGTAACCAGCCTTCCAGAGCCTTAGTAGCACAATCTACAAAGTCTACCCAGTCCTTAGTCTGTGCCTTCTGGGTGTCTCTGAACTTAATCCTGTACTGTTCAGTGGTTAAGCCAAACCCATCAATGAGAGCACTCTTCAGGACTGAATAATTGTCAGCATCCTCTTCTCTAACAGTGAGGAGCATATCTCTACCTTTGTCAGCAAAGGAGAGCCACAAGATAGCTGCCCACTGCTCTTGGGGGACCCTCTGTACTTTACAGGCCCTCTCCAAAGCAGCTATCCATTTGTAGATGTCATCACTACCATGGTAGGCAGGGACTATCTTGCTCAGGTTCCTATGATCATAAGTATATTCCTTACTTCTAGGGACACTGTTGCTGCCACCATGGGACTCTAGTCCAATCTTTTCCAAGCCTTCTGGGGTTCTAGGGATTCCTTATCTAGGGCCAATTGCTCTTGCCTGAGCCTAAGCTTGACTTTCTCAAGCTCTAGAAATTGGCACTGTCTGTCATAAGAGTTGTCCCTCTTATGAGATATGGAGGTCCCTGCAGACTGTCCTGAATGGTTAGATTCTGAAGAGGGAGATCTAAATCTCCTAGGAAAACTCTGCACTCTTCCAGGAGGAGTAAAGAGAGGGTCACTGGGGCCTTCTCAACCCTCTTCCTGAAGATCTGAGTTGTCCAGGTGGGAATTATCTTGATCCTCCTGGCCAGGGTTTGAGTCTAGGTCATAAAAGGTGTCGCCTCCTGACCTGTCTTCATTCCCTGCCCCACCCACTCTTTCTACCTCATCCGACCCAGGAGTCTTTCTAAGATCATCTAAGAGTAACACCTCAATGAGACGTTGGGTGTTGGCATTTCTCCCTGTCTTCAGCTTCCTAGAAACACACATGGCTTTCAATTCTTGGAATGCAAAGCCATTGTACCTAGAAGGCAGAAAGCCACTGGCTTCTCCTTTAGAAGACATAACTAAGTGTGGTGTGGTGTATGCACCTACCTAACCTAGTGGGAACTAAACTCTCTTAGGTTGGAGAAAGGGTGTGCTAGACCCTTAACTTACCCAACCCTAAGTTCAGTAGAACTTACTTATTCTAACCTTAAGTATTATATGTGCCTAATACTTTAGTGGTTTTCAGTTTATCAATACAAAGAGATTTATCTGGTAAAACAATGAAAGCTTGAATCCCACCGCTGCCACCAATGTGAGAAGTTGGCCTGGTATATGCTGTCCACTAATTAAAGTGGGCACCTTGCACCAGTCCAAATGGCCCTTATGATGTATGAGGTCAAAGATAACCTTTAGAAAGCTATCCTAGTGGTAGCTGTGGAGAGCAGCCTTCAGGCTTAATCTTGAAGGAATGTAAAGCAGCTTGTTTTACCAGAATATCACCTCCTATATTGATAAAGTGAAAGGAGAACCACACAGTAGTTGCATAAAAATATGTATTTATTAATATAACACTGTCTAGTATCCTCTACACGAGGATATAACATAAAGCACACAATACGAGATCAATAGAACAGTTGTAAGTAGCACAATACACAGTGGGCTCCAGGGGGAGACCAAACCATATACTAAAATAGTGGTATAACAACCATGACTCGGGTCAAGACAAGGTCTGGAGCACGTAGAATCTCTGGGACCCCAAGGAACCACCCAAGGTGTGTAGATAGGGACCCCACGGAGGACGGGTGCAGTGTGCTAACACGACCACGGGCTCCGTACAATTCTATGGGGAAGTCGCGGTTGCAATTTCACAGTTTAAGGACCCTTCTAGGAGGACTTCGAGGAAACCCTTTGGAACTTAAGAGGTTCGAGAGCCACCCCACCCGTGGATACCATAGTACCCGAGTTACCTATCCCAGAGGAGCCGGGTGCATAGGTCTGGAGTGGTGTCGGGAACCGCTGTCGTTCTCAATGGAGGGCTGCGAAGAAGTACTGCTGCCGTGAAGGTGAAAAGGGTCCGGTGGAATCGAAGCCTGGATTCTGGAAGAAAGGAACCTGAAAGCACAGGGGACAGAGTCTGGGTCACTTCAGAGTGACCAGGGGCTCGGAAGACGAATGCCCACCGATGTCGGGTGCTTCAGGTGCGAAGAAGGGATGCTTGACTCTGCAGCCACGAGGACCAGCAGACATCAACGATGACCAGGAGCCAGATGCGAGCTGTCTTACGAAGGATGCCGAGTGCTGGGGGGTCGGTGTCCGGCTGGAGTACCAACAAGCCTTGGCAAAAGCAACCGATGCAGGAAGGTCAAGCAGGTTACGGTGAGGACCAGCAAAGTCCTGGGGACTCTTCAAGCAACGGAGAGTCAGGACGCATCTGGAGAAACCAGAGAAGCCCAATAGAAATCAAGATGACCCTCAAGGGGACCCACTGGCCAAATGAACAGGAGTCGCGAGGGGAGCTCAAGCAAGATTTCAAGGTACTAGCCCACAGAGCACTCCGTGTGAGGAGGCCAGAGTTCTTTGGTGCAATTACTGCTCAGGGTCAGGACTACACGGAGTCCAATGCACAAGCTCAGGAATTGCCAACAAGCATATGCAACTGCAAATGGACACAGTGCACAGGGATTCAGGTTATGCAGTCCCCACAAGGGATACTGGCCTCAAACTTGCTTAGAGGGCAGATTGACCTCAGAGACCTTCGTAACCCACCTCCTGTGTTGCTGAAACGTTCGGAGTCTGCAGGAGCTCATGAGCAGCAGACAGGTCAGTTGCGCTGTGGTGCCTGCTAGTGCAGGGGAGTGACTCCTTCACCCCAAGGGAGATTCTTCAGTTGTCCTTATTGCACCACAGGTCCTACACGGAGCCTGTATGGAGCAAGGGCACAGACAAAGCTTGGGACGGAGAGGGAGATGAAGTCGGGCACAGTCGAAGTCCAGTGAAGTCCAGAGTGTCAAGACGGTCGCAGGTCAGTGGTTTCTTCTTGTAGAATCTTGTCCACATAAAATCTAAAGAGCTACAGTCAGGTAAGCCCTTTTGTACCCACAGGAGAGGGTTGGACAGATTCGGGGGACCCTCCTAGGGGAGGGTCAGGACAGAGGGGTAGTTACACCCATGTCCTTTGTCCAGTTTTACGCCAGAGCAGGAGCAAATGGCTCCCAGAACTGGTTTGAGCTGGACTATGCACAGGGACACCAAATGTGCCCCAGGTGCAGACTTTCAGGCACTCTCAGAGTGCACCCACCCAGCCCCAATACACTAAATCCTGTCTGGGAGGTGGTCACACCCCCCCTGTGACAGGATGCCTATTGTGCTGCCTTCCTCTGCTCGAGTTTGGCTCAGCAGCAGGAGGGCAGAAATGTGTCTCTGGTCGTCAGCATCCATTTTGTGCTAACCGGGTCGAGAAGGCTGGCACCGGATAGACCAGTGACCCCACGAAGCTCACTTCTGAAGGCTGAAATCATACCTCCCACACCGGTTACCAGTGTGGAGGTATGATTCCAAGGTGTTTGATACCAAACACGATATGTTTCTATGCAGCCGTTTTCGAGATAGCATTTACCGCGAGGTTATAATGCACCTCTACCTATATGTCCGACTGAGTCACAGACAACCCAGGAGAATGGTCTCTGAAGGCTGCAGAGGGGCTCTGCTCATGCAGGGGCACCTTCTCACGTAAAACCCAGCACCCTGCCTTCAGGATTTTAAGGCCTGCTATAGGGGTGACTTATAAGTTTTAAGTGTAGTGACCTATAGATATAGTGAACCTATATCTAAAGCAAGTGGTGCAAGCACCAGCTTACACAGGTTGCAGTAGCAGACCTGTAGTTCCATTTTGCATGGCCTCTCATGGGTGGCATAATACATGCTTCAGCCCATGCGAGGCCTCTGGGGTACCTATGCCCTTGGTACATGTGTACCATATAATAGGGACTGATAAGGGTACCCCAGTATCCAATCTGGAGTGTACTAAAGTGCATGCAACAATTTAAAGGAGAAAGCAGATAGACTGGGGTTCTGATTAGCAGGATCCCAGTCAGACTAGTCAAAAGCAGTGCAACATCAAGCAAAAAGTGGGGGTAACCATAAGAAGCAGATCCTACTTTCCTACAGTGGCTACACAATACTCCCTCAGCAGGGGACCCGGCCTGCTTGTCACAATGCCGCGGCAGCATGAACAGCCACGCCCTAGGGAATGGTGCACCTCCTCCAGGCCAAGGAGATTAGGACAACTGGTGTGCCAGGGGACCAGCAGGTTCTGAGGGAGGCAAGGTGGAGGAGTACTGCAGGGCCTCCGCCGGGATGATGGAGGACCAGGGGGAACACACAAGCTGGGCCAAGCGACACCAGCGTCAACAATGCCCCCATCGAGGAGGGAAGTCAGTCGGTTGTGTGGACATGGTAGCATGGACAAACCCTGGAGGGGTGCCCCACTTTGCCAGGCCCCACTAGTGCCCACTCTCAAGTTCACGTCCTTTGGAGCTCCAGTAGGCTGCGGGGCCCGAGAGCATGGGACCAGGCCAGGCAGTTCAAAGCTGCTGGCACAGAGCAGGGCACGGCCCATATTCCCCAGCAGTCGAGACGACAGAGCGCATGAAATAGACAGGACCACACTATGGCTCGAGAAGATAGGGAGGTCAACAATTATTCCCAGCATCAGGGTCCAATCTCACCAGGCATATTCCACAGAGAATCCGTTACCAGCATCAAGCTGCCACTCTTGGGCCCTTTAACAAGGATCTAACTGGCATTGCGGTGCCGCCCTCGGGGAGAGTGGCTGTGAGCAGCCATCCAAGACCTTCATTATGGTGGGAGCCTCCACAGTGGCCCTGTCACTAAGGTCAATGACGATTATGGAATGGGGGGCCCACCGCACCACCAGGTGAGTCTGCATCTCGGGGGGAGGGTCAACCCCAAGCTCCAGACAATGAGAGGGGGAACAACGCTAAGTCTCCCTGGCAAAAGGTTTATTTTGCTGGGTCAAAATGGCAGTTTAAAACTGCAGGCTGCAGTGGCAGTCATGCGACATGTTTTAAAACGGTCCTTTGGCAGGTGGCACAATGAGTGCTGCAGGCCCCCTAGTAGCATTGAATTTACAAACCCAGGGTACATGTAGTACTACTTTACTAGGTGAGTAAATTAAATGTGCCAATTGGGTCTAAGCCAAGTTAACCATGTTTAGAGGATAGAGCACATGCACTGGTTAACAGCGGTAAAGTGTACGGAGTCCTGAAGTCAACAACAACGAATTCAACAAAGCAGAAGGGGAGAAGGCAAAAGGTTCTTGCGGTGACCCTGCACAGAGGGCCAGGTCCAACATGAACAAAGGAGACAAGCATTGGAAAAGCATCCTATCGGTTTTGCTAATGCTTGTCATTATTAAACCCGGGCGGCGTACTCCGCTCCGCCAGCGGAGTTTGTAGAGTTTTACCAACTCGGCGCTCCATTGGGAACGCGGAGTTGATGCAAAACTCATACTCCGTGGCAGAGCGGAGCACGCCCGTTTGGCCCTGAACCACAGCCCAAAAAAACCTACTTACCTGCTCTCTGGCGTCTGCGGGTTGCCCTCCTCCTCACCGTGGTGTCTCTCCTCCTCGCCGCCGTCCTTGTCCTCGCTGCAAACCCCTACGTTTTACGTCTTGTGTTGACTGCGCATGCACAGTCCACACAAGACGTAAAATGTAGGGGTTTGCGACTGGCAACGAGGAGGAGGACGGCGGCATGGAGGAGACACCATGGCAAGGAGGAAGGCGGCCCGCAGACGCCAAAGAGCAGGTAAGTGGGTTTTTGGTCTTTTTTTTTTAAATTGTCGGTGGGACGGGGGCGGAGCGGAGTTCCACACAGTTTTATTGAAACTCCGTGGAACTTCGCGGAGTGCCACTCCGCGTACTCCTCCCAGGGTTAGCTATAATTTAATTATTACAAACACTTGTACCACTTTAATCTGTCTCAATCAGGTAGGCTTAATTTTCTTTTATATCTCTTATATCTGTACAAATATGCCAGCATTTTAAATGTGCATTTTATTTCTTCTATGGGTGGTGCCTCCTACACAGTTTTAAGCTGTAAGTGGTGTAGCATTCTTTATCATGAAAGATTACCTCGGTAGGGTAATACTAATGCTAATTGCCTTTGTAATGTAGCACAGTAGCACACAGAAAAATTGTTGTCTCTGAAATATTATTAAACTATGCCTTCCTAATATCTCATGTTAGATGGATGCATAATGACTCACTTCAAAACTGTAATTCATCTCTACAAAATGAAATTTACATTTGTTTGAATCACCATTTCTAATTGTGAAGCTTTTGACAGAGAAACCTTCTCATTCTAATTCGGACACCAGACATCATTCTGTTGTGTCTCCAGGTATTAGCAGCCTATTGTATTTCACAACTGAGGTTGTCAAGTGATAGCGAGATAAGCCCCGATTTTGCTTATTAACATTATTAACATGTTATTAACATTGCTTAGAAACATCCTAGAAAGAGCATGGATAATCGTTTCAAACCAAAGTATACCTCACAACTTTACAGTGCTGCACTCACACGTTTCTGAGAGTTTTGGTCACTAAAATACAGAGCAAATGGGTTTCTCTTGTGTTATATTATAGCTTCAAGAATAAACATTTATGATATTTATACAGTAAGCACTAATAAAGCCAGTCAGTCTTGCTTGTGATACCTATTGGTCTAGCTAACTAATTCTTTCCCCAGATGGTAGCCCATACAGAAAAAGAAGAAAATATAGTAAATAAAAAATAAAGAGTGGGGGATGAGATGGTGAAGAGCACGAGGAAAGTGATACACTCACATGTGAGTACTGAAAGTTAAATAAAAAAATAATCACTTCATGTCAGCAGTGGGAGGATACAAGTAAACCAATCAGAAAATTGGTAACGCAGAAATGATCAGGGGGAAGCAGAAAAAAAAGAATAGGAAGGAAAGCCACATGGTAAGGAGTAGGGAATTGAGCTAGACAAAAAAGCCATCCAATCATATGTAAGCACTGGCCCAAAGCCCACTCTATGTACATTGTATTTTAGACAATAGGCACTTGACAACAAGTAGTGAAAGCGGTCTTTTAGTCGAGACCTAAAACCATGGTGTTGGACTTGGCCCTTTTTGCAGGGTCATCCCTAAATTTTTTGCCTGTCTCCTAGCCTTTTTTCTGACATGGTGTTGGTGGTTTTAGGACTCTGGGCACTTTAGCACTGCTATTCAGTGTAAAGTGCGTGTGCTCTCTGTGTTACTTATGGTAGATTGGTCTACACCTGTTTGGCATATTTAATTTACCTGACAGTCCCTTGTAAAGTGGTATCTCATATACCCAGGGCTGGTAAATTAAATGCTACTGGTGGGCTTGCAGCGCTGATTGCGCCACCCACCAAAGTAGCCTTTCAAACCTATCTCAGGCCTCTGCCATTGCAGGGCCTGTGCGCGCAGTGTTACTGCCGCTGTGACGTGGCACCTAAAGTGTGTGCCATGTCTGTGACCCCCTTTTACTACATGTCAGTCACCCCTAAGGTAGGCCCTAGCTAGCCCTATGGGCAGGGTGCATTGTAGGTAAAAGATAGGACATGTACCTTAAGTGTGTGTCATGTCCTGGTAGTGACAAACAGCCATTTTGGTTTCTCACTACTGTGGGGCTGCCCTCCCATAGGAATGCATTGGGGATTCCCTGATAAGTGTTTCAGTGGTAATTCCTGACATGAGAGGAGCAGCGTGGTCAAGTTTAGTATGTTTGGAATGGTAATAATAAATGCTGCGCAGTGGTGTGTGCAGATTTATTATAACTATTTTAGAAATGCCACTTTTAGAAGTTGGCATTTCTGTGTGCTATGTGTCTGCCTGCCTGATGTGAATTGCATGTCTGGCTTTTGAGTGACAGGGGCTGGTGAGGTTGTAGTGTAGTTCCTATTTCCCTAATAGGCTCTGCGCATTGGAATAATATACCCTATAGATTTGACATAGGACTGAGGTCAGTATGTCCCTATCGAGTATATTAAACTTAATGACTTTGTACCAGCTAACTCAGAGGCCACTAGAAACTCCTTGTAAACAAGAAGGGAGTAGTTTCTGGCAACCGCATAAACATGACAACTTTGTTTCCCTTTAGAATCGGAACACTCTCAGAATCATGGAAATAACAGATAACAGTTTCACTCAGCTAATCGTGCATGCTTAGTTTCTTCAGAGTTACACAGAAAGAATAGACGGGCGTTTCAATAAAAGGATTTATTGAACAGTCTTGTTTCTCGTGTAAGAGATATGAGCTGTTACAATCGTAAGACAGTATGCGAGATATATTATGTACAGCGTAAGCAGTAGAAAGAAATAATACTGCGCTAGCATTATCTTTTAGCTATGACACATATATTCATATACATAAATACCATAAGCTAAAAATGCGAGTACTCATAAGATGCTTCTCTAGCTAGTTCTACCCCAGTGTACCTAACCTAAGTGTAGTGCAAGGTAAGAAGTAGGTGATGTATTCTATAGTATGGTATGCCAAGTCTGGTATACCAAGTCTGGTATGCCAAGAGTCCCTCTAGGTTCTAGTCAGCTCCATACCTTGAGAATGAGAGAGGTGGGAATCTCTTTCTGGGTCTCGAACTCTAACACCCCGCAAAGGGAGTCAGAACACTGGAAGCTGGATTCTCTGCGAGCAGGGATGACAGCGTCTATTGTCAGTGCGTCAGGCCGGGACAACGGCTCCTCTAAAGTCGAGGTCTCCTCCTACTTGCTTGGGCAAGGGAAGGTATATTTATACCCGGTAGGTGCCTTGGAATGTTAGCATTGACGTAAAGTCGGGCAGAGGAAGACGTCAGGAATGAACCCTTAAGGAATAGAGGTTCATGCATAATAAATTAGTTATTGGAGAAATCAATAATCCTGTGCTAGGGGAACTCCCAAGAGCTTAAGGGTCTGGTTTCTAAGAACTCGTTGTGACGTTGGGGTGGATGGATGTAGGTGACCATGCCTGTATTTGGATAGCATGGCTAATGCCTAAATAAGGACTGGGATCTTGTGCCTATATAACGGCAATGCGAATTGTGCCTATATAAGGACATGTATCAGGAAAACCTATATACAGACACCTAAAGCGGAATACAACACCCACTCCACTTTCGAATGAACGATAGTACTAAATGCTAAACATTAAATGCTAAATATTAAACTGAGTACCACATGTTGCTAAAAACATTTCTAAAAGCATATTAAAAGAAGTTTTAAAAAAACTGTTGCTAAACATGTAATGCAATAGGTACTGTACATTTTAAAGCATTTTTTCAATCTAAGCATATATCGGAAAATAAAATGCAACATGAATGAATAAACAGAAATGTATACATATGACGAAATGGTTGACAAGTATTCAAAAATCAAAGCCATTTCATAACATGTTACTAAATGAACTTGTAGTAAATAAGGTGACAATGTGTCCCTGGAAGTATTCAAAGAAGTCCATTCTATATGAATAGTTCTACTGTAAGCAGATTGAATTGCCATGTATTTTAAAAAATAGAGAGAAGAAAAATAAATTCTATTTTTAGGAAGAGTTCCAAGTTTAGTTCTGTTTTGAAAATATGGAGGCCAAATTAATTGCTTCCCCGGTACACTGTGGGCCGAATCAAAGTCAGTGTATGGGTCTGGTGTAAACATGAAATCATCTATTCCTGTAGACAAAAGATCGTCTACCGATGTCGGTGACAGTTGGAACACCTCGTTTAGAAGGTTAACTGCACAGAGATGTGAAGCATCGCCTTCAGCATAGGATGCTGCAGCAACGTTCGCGTCCGTTGTTACCTGTGTGCCTGTTGATCCATCTCGTACCTCAGCAGCAGCAGGAAGCGTCTGTGAGATCTCAACGAATGCCGTCATCAGGATTGGTAGCCTCTGGGGACAAAACAGAGCATGGGCCATTATCGGGTCCAACAGAGTATCGATATCCGTTGGCATGACTGATGGGAGTGTTAGACAGATGTCTAGCACGCATTCTTCACCGCAAAGCAGGTAGCGTAGAACAGGTAAGATGCAATCTTGCCAGATTGGTCTAAATGGCAGAAACCATGTTGTATTAAGTTCCCGTAGACAAGGTATGCCCAAAAGTTGCACTATGCGCTCACGGCACTTCCGTTCTAGGAGAGCTTTCTCCACAGTGCTGGGAGTGACGCCGGTTGATAGGCTTGCCATAGCGTAATAGTAGGATTAAATACAGGATTCCTGCAATTAGTGCTAGAATTAATGGCACACCACCAAACACCGAATGTGCGAAGTTTGGAATGATTCTAAGGACTGCCTGAAAAGGTGTTAACAGTCCTGAACAGATGGTCTTAAATACATGTACAATCCCGCTCGTATCAGACATGTTTAAGGTACGTCCCATCATTTCTACAAATTGTATAGGGCAGTTTGTGCGAATTAGAGCCTGTATCTCAGCCGAAGTCCTTGCAATTTGTAGATCATAGGTTTCTTTGGCCGAGGTCAAAGGCACGGTCTGTTGCAAAAGCATGGCTTTCATTCTGCTTAAAGTATCAAAATGTATAAAAGAAACATTCAATGAAGGCCATAGAGGCGACTCCCTGACTGTGTCTATTTGGGGGAATAATACTTGCATACCACAAGTAACCCTGGAGCCAACCGTTACCAGATATGGGATTCCTGGCAACATGCCACAGCAACTCTGATCATTCAACATGAGGTAACTCCTGTTAGAAAGTTGGCCAAACGCTGGATTAATCACAGCAGCTGGAGTATCCTGCAGGTGGCAGGACAAGTTTGCCACAGAACCATTACAAGCCCCGTGTAAAGAAATGTCCTGACATATGAGTGAACTGCTCAGTGCATTTTCACAGTGTGTACCGCTTAGAAACACTTCACGATCCCCACTCCAACATCTGTATTCGTAAGGTAAATCCCAGGATGTCTTAATGTATTCTTTACCCAACCTTTCATATTTGCCTGCTCTCATTTGTTTGAGGCAATACTGAAAATGAAAAGTAGAGACAGGCAGAGTTATTTTGCCATGGATAAGCCATTCTGTAGCTGGTTTTTCTGCTACCCTAAATGGTAATTTTTCCACTTTTTCAATGCTCAGCACTGTATACTTTGCTCCTCTTTGTGCCAGTTTGACCGGTTTATCCGTTAGATTGTATTCTGAAAACAGAGACAACGTGTTGATAAAACGCCAAGGCACATAGCCTGCACGCAAGGATTGCAGCGTCCAGCCTAATAACATAATAGAACGTAGCTGAGATTGGCCTTGTTGTAACATGGCTAAATCGTGTTCCAGTATGTCAATAGCATAGGATACAATGTTGTCCAGTGAATAAATTCTGGATGACAAAGTTGTTAACCCATTGTCGAACACAGTGAGAGATTTCTCTAAGTTAATACGATCAAGCTCACGTATTCTTTCTGCGGCCTCTGCCTGTGAAACCTTCCATATTTCATTATAAGCAGCATAAATGCCGGCATATATGAAACGTTTTTGACGCGGTTTTCCTGGTCCTAGCAAGAAATCCCTAAGGTCTGCGTCTTCTTTAAGTAAAGATAAGTGGTGTTTCACATCCTCAAGTGTAGATTTTTGTAACCAGTCGATGCACAATTTTCCTACACTGTGTGTTGTTACTACCCCCGGATGTTGTCGTTGAACATAACGTGGGTCTGGCCTATGGATAGTAAAGCCCTGTATTCTATTCAGGAATCTTTCTTGATAGATGTTTGTGTCTGTGGGCCAGAGCAACCATTTTTTCCAATCATGATCTGTTCTGTTGTTTTGTAGTATTGTGTCTACTGTGACCGCTCCCTGTGTAGTGCTATTACTTGCAGGTGTTGGTACAGAAGGTGTGTTCATGTCTTTGATCTTGGCTAAACAAAAGGCAAGACGTTTGTTGCACAGTGTCATTCAAAAACATTATTTGCTGTGGGATGATACATGCTCTAAACAAAGCTTCGATCCCCTGCATTTGCCAATCTTTAGAACCCCAGACAGATTTTGTGTCGATTGTGTTTTTCCAAAAGTCAAATCTTTGTCTAGACAGATGGGTAATAAAGGCTGCAGAATAAATCTGTTTTGTATTAGTTAACATAATTTTCTGTCCTGTTTTGTTTACATTTTTATAGTAAAATGTTTCTGGATCAGATGTATTATTCCCTGAAAAATATGGAAACTTATTTGCAAACGTTTTTGAACTACCCTTTGGTGGTGTAGGACAATGTTCCCATTGGTTAAACATAAAAATATTTCTAGGTGTTGCAGATTTATGCAAGAAATGATGACCATAGTGGTTGTAACAATAAAGCTGTTCGTAGTCTGATGAACCCTCTAAGTTTTCATTGTTAGAGAACGCAGCAGACCTTTCTAGATCAGACATCATGTTATTAACAGTCTCAAAGTCCCAATCATCAGAATAGGTACTGGAGGTAATAAAGTCACTTAATGAAATTTTAAATAAATGTGGAATCTTCAAAAATTCAGTCGGGCCGAATATGTCGAAATCGGTTTTGTCCCAAACTATACCATCCTGTATAGGAACGGCTGTGATGTTCACTGCTGACAAGTCTCTTGCTTCACGATGTGAAGATTTGTGTGGTTTTAAAAGTAAGTTCACATTTTTACTTTCAGTGTCCATACGAATATATCTGCCATTTATAAGCACGCTAAGAGTCATAACCAAAGCTAGCCAAAGCAGAAAGACAAATATTCCAGAAATAATCCATAGTTCAATCCATGGTGAAACCAGATAAGTCTCTTTCAGGAAATGAAAAAGGTCTTGTACTTGTTGTCTGAAAGTTTTTAGGGCTGGCGTCGTTTCAGGCTCACTTGGATCCTCAGAAAACGTATCAAAGTTAATGAAGTAGCCAGAAGCAATTTGGTCAATTGTTGGAATTGCATCAGGATTCGTCGAAATCGCTGGAACCAGTTGATCACTTGTTACGTTGGTGTAGACAGGTGTATCTGGACGAACTGTTACTTGAGTTTCAAGAGGGATGAGTTCCATAGCATTGTTGCTTAGTCCTTCATCTCTTACTGCTGAATTCTCGATGGTTATGAGTCTTTCAGTCTGAACCTCTTGGATAGTAGCGAGAGGAGTGCGTCTGCTACTAGGTCGGAGTCCATGAGGCCTACTATTTAGTATTGGCCACATACTGTGGTTTGATGAGGTCGATTGACACAAATCTTTTCTCCTTTTTTCCAGCAAGGGGCGGCAGAAGTACTGTTCTTGTTCCGTGGACGGCTAGGACAATTACTGGTTGTCTGTAAGAAGGTCCAAATTCCTTCTTGTCCGCAATCTTCTCTCTGACTAGATCCCCAACTTTTGGGATCCAGACAGGCCTTGCTGGGACTGCCGGTTTTTCCCCAGTGGTGGTTGGCTTCAGGAACACGTTGCTTTGTTTCGATCTTAGTTCATTTAGATCCTGTAAAACAGCCAAACGATCTTTGATATCAAAGGGTTTATTTTCCACCACTGTGCCTTTACATTCGAGATCAGGAACCCACATTCTTGTCCCAAATAGGACCTCATATGGAGTGAACCCCCTAGAGAACTTCTTGGCAAATTATTTAATGAGCGTTGGACCCCATAAAGATGTTTGACCCACCCATCACCCGAACCTAATACTCTAGCTGTTATAGACTGCTTTATGTCCCGGTTTTTCCTTTCCACAACAGAATTTCCCTCAGGATGAAACGGAGAGGAGTACCGCAATGCTACGCCCAAACTGGCCAAGGCTTCTTTGTAAGCCCGAGAGCTAAACGCAGGGCCCTGGTCAGATTGTAGTGTGCCAATTGCGTATGTGCCGATAAAGACTCGCAAATCTTTTATAACAGTTCGAGCGTCAGCCGAGCGCTGAGGCCACATCCATAGGAACCTTGACTTAGTATTTGTGGGGTTGCATTTGTCCAAAAGGATGCCTGCGCGTAGATCGCTAATGCTGTCTAACAATGGTGTCTGCACTGGGCAAGCTACCTTGTAGCATGGTGTCTGGTGACGTTCTGCACTAGTCTGTCTATTGCAGTCTCTGCAGTCATTGATGAAGATGTGAATCTGTGTATTCATTCCTGGCCACCAGTACATCTCTTTTAATGTTAATATTGTTTCAGAGATCCCCAGATGTGACAGACGCTCCTCCAGATGTGCTTTATAGATCAAAGCTGCTCTACGTTCCATGTTTGGAATTACCCTATCCCCCACTCCAGGGATTCGAGCAAAAGGAACGTGGTTTGCATCAATTACATAAGAGTACTTGAGTGGAAATTTCCTTGGTAACGCTGCACCACTGCCTTTGCTTGAAGCATTGACAGCCAACAATATCTCACAGTCTATTCTCGTTTTTGAACGAGTGATCGCAGCTACGGAAGCCGTCTGAACAGCCCAATTTGGGGCTTCATCAGCCAATGAATTCCCTGCAACGTGAACGCCATCACGTTGATGACTCAGCATGTGTATTACGTGAGCTTTTGGTAGTTCGCTTCTTAACTGAACTACTTGTTCCCAAAGCGTTTTATGCTTTATTGTGCCACCTTTTGCATCTTTGAATCCATTTTGAAGCCAATTCTGTATATATTCATTATATGACTGAACACAGTGAAAGGAATCGCACACTATAAGTGTGGGGAATTCGCGATCTGTATTTTCAAGTGCCAGTTTGAATTCTTGTAGTTCAGCTCGCTGAGCTGTATAATCTCCTAGAGATTGAGTTTTAGTGACCATTGGTCTGAAGTTACCATCTCGCATGCGACCTTTAACAATTGCGCACGCTGCACTGTAAGCTTGCTTACTCCCTGTAGCGGGTTGTGCTGATCCGTCAGTATAAATTATAAATTCGTACTGATCGAGAGGCAAAATTTCAATGGGCAGAGGACATTCATGTTCATATTGCAGGAACGCTTGTGTTTTTAAATCAGGATCAAAAACATATTCAACATCTGTTGCAGCAAGAGAATTAACCCATTGTATCCATCTAGGATGTAAAGCTTTTGCATTTGGAATGCTCGCTTTTGTAACCGCCTCTAAGGCTGGTACTGGAGTTACGACAATAATGCGTTTCCCTTGAGCTAGAGCTCTTTCTTTTGCTACAGCGGTTTGAACTGCTGTCAGTATTTTTTCTGTTGAAGTGAAGCGCATTTCTGCTTGTGTATACAAATGTGATTTGTATGCTATTGGTACTTTTTCACCCTCATTAAATGTTAAATAGGTGAATCCGCATTGACCCGAAATTATTCGGATCACTAAATTGCGTTTATTTACAAGTGTTTGTAAGTGATTTGTTGCTAACATGTTAGCTTGGAGTGAACGCAGGATTTCTGTGTGTTATTGTGTCCAATGTTTTGTTGAAAAATCAGGTTTGATTAATTCGTAGAGAGGTTTAACCCTTTCTGCGTAATTTAAAATGTAAGTTCTTCCAAAATTTTGGAAACCCAAGATGGATTGTAAATTTTTCAGCGTTTTGGAGGTTGGAGCAGCGCACACTTTTCTAAAAGTTAGCTGCCAGGCTCTTGCCTTCACTTGAAAGCTCATATCGTAGGAAAAGGACATTGAGATGGGCAATTCTGGAGGCCCAATATAATGGTACTCACCCTGTTCAAGTGCCTATCTAGGTCATCGTCTGTCAGATAGATGTCATCGACATATGACAATGCCTCATTATCATAAATTTGTAGTAACTCTGTTACCCTTGCTGAGAATAACCCCGGGCTGTTTTTGAACCCTTGTGGGAGTCGACAAAATTGACGCTGGGTCCCCATTATTGAGAAAGCTGTTAAGTACCTGCTGTCAGGTGCTATGTTTTGGCAAAAGAAACCATTTGAAATGTCCAATGTGGTTTTATTTTGTTTTACGCACAATGTTATTCATTAATGCTGTACTATGTGCATTTTGCACTGCAAATGTTTTGGAACAAGTGTTCAAGTGTCTGTAAACCAAAACTAGACGGTATGTATTGTCTGGTTTGGATACAGGAAACAAAGGATTGTTCATCGAGGAGGTGCATGTTTCAATCACCCCTTGGTATTCAAGTTGTTCTAAGATCTCCCTGACCTGTTTTTTAGCTTCTTGCTTTATTGGGTACTGCCTTTGTGCAGTAGGTTGATTTTTTAGCTGTATTTTGTGGTGAGGTGAGTCCTCATCCCATCCTACATGATTTTTGTATAATGCTGGGGCCTGGGCAACTGCCCATTTCCTGGCATAACTATATTTTAGGTGAATTGGAATATGGTTGGAGAAGGCTGGCATAATGATGTCCTCGCCATGTGGGCACTCCCTGACAAAGTTTGGTTGCCAGTCCTTTTCTGCTAGAAGTATATCATAACCTCTTGAAAGTTTTTCCCAAAAGAGTGCTTTCACTTTTCTTGGTATGTCTCCCTCCATTCGGAGTGTTATTTCATATAACTTTTGTGGCGTACTAACCCTGGTCTCTACAGTCTCTACTGTGATGTACTCATTCAAGTCCACTATCTCCAGAAGTTCCTTCAGGTTCTGGCGAGCTATTGTTACTTCTGCTGCACTGTCCAGCATTGTCTGAGTCCATTCTCTGTTCTTGAGCTGTGTTCTCAGTATTCTCGGCATGTCCGATCTTCAGACCTGCTACCTTCTTTTTTGTGAATTGAGGTTTTGATTTATTTTTCTGAACGTGTTTATCGTCTTTGGATTTCACGCGTTCTTCTTTGTGATCTGACCATCCTCTTCTTTCTGATGTCTGTGACGATATCTGAAAGGTACGAGAGGAACGTGTATCAGTATCTTGATACCTGTCAGGTTTTCTTAAATTATCCCTATTCCTGAGGTTATACCTCCTTTCAGAGGGCTCCTTTTGAGGAGACCTACCTCGAGATTGAGAACGTGTCTCGTTTGAATTATGCTTATTAGTTTCCCACTTCTTTTAGAAGATATAGGATTTTGTTTAATAGAGTCCTTCTCAGGACCTTCAGATAGTTTTGGCTTCAAAGGTTTTCCACCCAAACTGTCTCTGCCTAATTCTGCATAAGATTGTTCTATTATTCTGGGTAGTTCATGTTGATGTTATGTTACATCAAATTCCCTTAAGCGTTGGCAGATCGCCACTGATGCTGCCTCTCCTTTATTATTAGATATTATTATTGTTGAGACCTGGTCGAAGTTTTTCAGTAGTTTCATACCTAAATTCAGAGCAGGTTCTGCCCCGTATTCGTTTTGAATTTGTTTCAGGACATCTGGTATTACTGCAATTGACGGAACACCATGTGTTTTAGTATAGATGGCAGCAAAGACTGTGCCCCAAGGGGTGCAGTCTTCCAGTTGTGGTATGATCCCCATTGGTAAACAGATTGTTAGTATTCTGTGTTTCTCATAAGGGCTAGAATTTGGAAATACTGCTTTGATTTGAGTATTTTTGAGCTATCCAGAATGGAATTTGTTCACGTTTTGTGGGCATTTTACCCATGACTGCGTGTAAAGTCTGTGGAGTAATTTTTAGTGTATACCCCTGTTGAGGTGTTTGATTTGGAATGGTCATTGGTGGTTGGACTGTGAAAGTCCTCATGACATATTGGACTAATTGTCTGTAAATTTTTATTAACTCTCGTAGTTGAGTAAGTAATTCATCGTCCGACATTTCTTCGATGTCAGGATGAGGTGTGTAGCCAGCTAGAATCGGCCATGTTGCTCCTGGTCTACCTAGTGGACCGAGCCTGGTAATGTTTTGGTGATGTTTTAGGGCGCCTTTAAACCAGAGATTATGCTCCTGGTATGTGAGTGGAATTTCAATATCCTCGAAAGGAATATATTCCTCCGGTGGTTCATCTTCTTTAAAGAAGTGAAACATTTTTGTTACTGGATTTGATTCTGGGAATACTATCCATGAATAGAATACCTCTGCCTGAAAGGATTCGTGTGCCTCTATCACAAAAACTGCTCTACCACCTCTTGGTGTTAGGCCGTGTTTTATAAGTTTTAGAGTGATGGCTCTCCTTACGTTTGGAGGGATGTTTATAACACCCTCATCGGTTTAATTTAAAACTGTAAAATTTAAAGCTGCTACGACTTGATCAGCCAAAGCTGTACCTTTCTCGATGTTAGTATCCCCGTTCTGGGACATTGTTTTTTGAAAAAATATAGAAAAAGTTTCAAGGAAACAAAGATAAGGTGCACAATATTTTGGAACACTGTATCCGTCAACGTTGAACAAACCATACAGCTAATATATAGGATTTTTGTCCTATTTAGCTTTGGCGGATACTTAACCCGACCCACTCCAGACGTCTTATGGAGTATGTGAGTAGGGGTCAATGAGAAAAGCACAACTGAGTTACTTACCAAACGTTGGGCGCCATGTAGTGTAGTTCCTATTTCCCTAATAGGCTCTGAGCATTGGAATAATATACCCGATAGATTTGAAATAGGACTGAGGTCAGTATGTCCCTATCGAGTATATTAAACTTAATTACTTTGGACCAGCTAACTCAGAGGCCACTAGAAACTCCTTGTAAACAAGAAGGGAGTAGTTTCTGGCAACCGCATAAACATGACAACTTTGTTTCCCTTTAGAATCGGAACACTCTCAGAATCGTGGAAACAACAGATAACAGTTTCACTCAGCTAATCGTGCATGCTTAGTTTCTTCAGAGTTACACAGAAAGAATAGACGGGCGTTTCAATAAAAGGATTTATTGAACAGTCTTGTTTCTCTTGTAAGAGATATGAGCTGTTGCAATCGTAAGACAGTATGCGAGATATATTATGTACAGCGTAAGCAGTAGAAAGAAATAATACTGCGCTAGCATTATCTTTTAGCTTTGACACATATATTCATATACATAAATTACATAAGCTAAAAATGCAAATCCTCATAAGATGCTTCTCTAGCTAGTTCTACCCCAGTGTACCTAACCTAAGTGTAGTGCAAGGTAAGAAGTAGGTGATGTATTCTATAGTATGGTATGCCAAGTCTGGTATACCAAGTCTGGTATGCCAAGAGTCCCTCTGGGTTCTAGTCAGCTCCATACCTTGAGAATGAGAGAGGTGGGAATCTCTTTCTGGGTCTCGAACTCTAACACCCCGCGAAGGGAGTCAGAACACTGGAAGCTGGATTCTCTGCGAGCAGGGATGACAGCGTCTCTTGTCCGTGCGTCAGGCCAGGACACGGGCTCCTCTAAAGTCGAGGTCTCCTCCTACTTGCTTGGGCAAGGGAAGGTATATTTATACCCGGTAGGTGCCTTGGAATGTTAGCATTGACGTAAAGTCGGGCAGAGGAAGACGTCAGGAATGAACCCTTAAGGAATAGCGGTTCATGCATAATAAATGAGTTCTTGGAGAAATCAATAATCCTGTGCTAGGGGAACTCCCAAGAGCTTAAGGGTCTGGTTTCTAAGAACTCGTTGTGACGTTGGGGTGGACGGATGTAGGTGACCATGCCTGTATTTGGGTAGGATGGCTAATGCCTAAATAAGGACTGGGATCTTATGCCTATATAAGGGCAATGCGATTTGTGCCTATATAAGGACATGTAGCAGGAAAACCTATATACGGACAGCTAAAGCGGAATACAACAAGGTGTGTATGGCTCCAGGAGGGGCAGGGTGAGTCAGCACTAGGCTGAATGGGACATCTACATTTGGAGTAGTGGGAGGAGAAGTCCCTGGTCCCTGAATAGGTCTGTGCCTAGCCTGTACAATGCTGGCTCCGCCCCCCTGTGGTGTGTCTGATGACGAGCCCCCACCTGACAAAGGGGAAGAGGAGCCTGGTAAACAAAGTGCTCCAATTCCCCCCTGAACCAGTTTTGGCTGGTTCCCCCAAGCCCTGTGCCATGGCAGACAAAGCAAAGATTGAATATAAATATAGGGGCTGTGACCCCATGAAAGCTGTGCTGTTCCTCTGCTTACTGCAAAAACAACAGTTGATGGACAGAATGCAGAACAATGTCATACATTCACCCCAGGACAGAGATCTGGGCCTAAATCCATCGTTTTTTTGCTCACCATGCCATTCCAGTTTGAACCCAGCCATTTGCAAATCAGTCTTGACCCTGTGCCTCATGGGAACAGTACAGCCCTAACTGCCAAGCCAGGTCCTCCCTGGACTGTTCCCATGAGGCACAGGGTCAGACTGATTTGCATATGGCCATGTCTGAACTGGGGTGGTGGAGTGAGCTAAAGAATGATGATGGATTAAACCCAGATCAGTTGACTGGGGGTGAGTGTTTGATTAGCTCAAATGCTCCGTCCATCATCCCCTTTGGTATCGCTTTGTTCGCCCTAAGTTGGCAGGGTATGCCCGGACGTGGGTCCCTTGCTCACTTTGCCACTGGATTCAAGCTAGCTTGGCTGATGATGGCTGAATAGCCAGAAACCAGTCCCAGGATGCTTGTTTCCGGTCCAGGGAAGACATGGCTTGGCAGTTCGGGCTGGACTGTTCCCATGAGGCACAGGGTCAGACTGATTTGCATATGGCCATGTCTGAACTGGGGTGGTGGAGTGAGCTAAAGAATGATGATGGATTAAACCCAGATCAGTTGACTGGGGGTGAGTGTTTGATTAGCTCAAACGCTCCGTCCATCATCCCCTTTGGTACCGCTTTGTTCGCCCTAAGTTGGCAGGGTATGCCCAGACGTGGGTCCCTTGTTCACTTTGCCACTGGATTCAAGCTAGCCTGGCTGATGACGGCTGAATAGCCAGAAACCGGTCCCAGGATGCTTGTTTCCGGTCCAGGGAAGACATGGCTTGGCAGTTCGGGCTGGACTGTTCCCATGAGGCACAGGGTCAGACTGATTTGCATATGGCCATGTCTGAACTGGGGTGGTGGAGTGAGCTAAAGAATGATGATGGATTAAACCCAGATCAGTTGACTGGGGGTGAGTGTTTGATTAGCTCAAACGCTCCGTCCATCATCCCCTTTGGTATCGCTTTGTTCGCCCTAAGTTGGCAGGGTATGCCCAGACATGGGTCCCTTGCTCACTTTGCCACTGGATTCAAGCTAGCCTGGCTGATGATGGCTGAATAGCCAGAAACCGGTCCCAGGATGCTTGTTTCCGGTCCAGGGAAGACATGGCTTGGCAGTTCGGGCTGGACTGTTCCCATGAGGCACAGGGTCAGACTGATTTGCATATGGCCATGTCTGAACTGGGGTGGTGGAGTGAGCTAAAGAATGATGATGGATTAAACCCAGATCAGTTGACTGGGGGTGAGTGTTTGATTAGCTCAAACGCTCCGTCCATCATCCCCTTTGGTATCGCTTTGTTCCTCTGCTTACGGCGGCTGGCTGCTGCTGGGGCCCAGGAGGAACCACCACGAGGGCTTTCCTCCCTGCTGGAGGGCCCTGTGTGCTGGCCTCCCTGGGCCCAGCTTTGCCCCCTTAATCCCTAAGGACTTTGGACTTAGCGCCTCGTGAGCGCTTTATCTTATCTCAAGAAGAGGAGCGCATGGGCTTCGCAGCGCCGAGCTGCCCATCTTTCAGAGGGAATCCCCGTCGTAGGGATTCCCCCATGCTGCGTTGTGGAGCGGGTGCCCACCCCGCGTTTTGCCCAACCGATCGGGAGCCTACCCCGCTTTGTGCATATTTAAACAGCGGGTGCCCACCCCGCGTTTGGTGTCGTTGGCGGGTGTCCACCCCGCTTATGTGATTATTTTCGAGCGGGTGCCTACCCCGCATTGCCGCCAAGAAGAGGAGCCGCCGGCCCGACCTGGAAGTCAGGCAGAGCACGCCTGACTGTGGGCTGGGCCAGCAAAGAGAAGTGCCTGCCGGACGAAGCGACGGAGATCCCGCTCCGTGTTGCAGGATCCCCGGCGCCTGCCCCAAGACCGAGGGAGTCCGGAGGAGACCGGAGGAGCGGAGTACCCAAGCAGAGCCCAGGTGAAAGGGGCTTGGTGTTTCACCCTGTTGGTGCCTTTCGAGGCACATTGCCGGTGCCTGTTTGCTCTGAGCGGACCAGCTGGAGAGCGGGCCGCTCCAACGTGAGGCACATTGTTGTTAGGGCCCAAGTGGGGGTCCAGAGGGCACAGTGGTGCCCGTGCCTCTTTTTGGATATTGTCACAGCTGCCCCGCCTGACAGTGGGCAGCTGCAACGTTGGGGCACATTTGTGTAAAGAGTCCCAGTGGTGGACCCAGGGCATGTTAGTGCCAGGGCTGATTTATTGTTCACAGCTGCACCGCACCAGCGCGGCCAGCTGCAACATTGGGCACATCTGTTGAGAGAGCCCCAGTGGGGGCCCAGAGGGCACAGTGAGTGCCAGTGCCCAGAGTTACCTGCACAGCTGCACCGCAATTAGCGGCAGCTGCAACGTTTAGGCCAGAGCATTTTGAAGAGTCCCAGTGGGGACCCACGAGGCACGGTGGTGCCAGCGCAATTGCGCACTTTTGATTCTGCTGCAGTGGCAGCCAGCCCTGACATTTGGGACATAGGGAATTTAAGCCCCTCGGAGAAGGCCAGTTGGCCAGGGGGTCAGTGTTAGGTTGGTAGGGCGCCAGGCCCTAATGTGATTTATGTGGTGCCCATGATAAATGTGATTTATGCACTATGATTTATGCCTCTAATGTGATTTATGCTTCTGAGGTTATTGCCTACTGTGGTTTCTACTTATGAGGTTGGCGCATAATGTGTATTACGCCTAACGTGATGCTGATTGCATAATGTGATTTATGTTGCAGTATATAATGCTGAGTACAGTATTTTGCCAGTAATTACTGGTTGTGTTCTACCTTTACTATTTGTGCTTTGTGATGGTTTTGACAGTGGCCCAATTGGCCCTGTCATGTGTATATAATCCCCTGTAAATATTGCCTAGTGCCAGTTGGCACAGTGTATATTGTGTGATTACTATTCTAATGTGTTTTGGATAATACAAAGGCTATTTTTATATATAACCTTGTGTGGAGTTTCTTTTGTAGTGTGCCTAGTGTGTTGCTGCTGTGTGTGTGTTGCGCAAACGCTTTACACATTGCCTCTGGGATAAGCCTGACTGCTCGTGCCAAGCTACCAAGGGGGTGAGCAGGGGTTATCTTCAGCGTGTAACTCCCTTGCCCTGACTAGAGTGGTGGTTTCTGCCTGGCTTAGGCACATGCCCTAGCCAACCAGAAATCCATTTCTAACACATGGGTATTGCACTAGGCCTCCCTAATTACACCCCTTTATGTAAAACTTAAGTCCCCTGTGAGACTGTGTTGAATACTTCTCAAAGGGATTTTTATAGGAGCGTTTACAGTTCTTTTTCTTTGTAGTATGATTTATGTGAATGAAGAGACTCTGCAAGTACCTTATATTTGTTGGCAGTGGAAGTCGCCTAACAGTGCTCACAGCTTAGTCTCTTGTCAATCCGCTATCAGATAGAGGATTGACAAGCATGATAGAGTCTATCCACTGCTTTCATGACAAATCAAGTCAAAAATTTCAGGAACGCAGTCTCAGTGGGAAAAGCACACTTTACCTGTGAGATTCCAAGTGAAAGCATAGTATGGCATTGTCAGGCCCTTTTCAGAGGACCACATGGCAGATATGGGCTACTGGGGCCCATTGTAGTGGATGAGGTTGTTTGCCACTGGTGTTCATCCTACTTTGTGTTGCAAACTGGGCAATGTACAAAGATTTCCGCACTTTCCTCTCAGGGTAGTGAGAGGGAGCAGTCACAGTTCCCCACAGTAAAGTCTCTGAACCAACAGACACAATAAATAATATAATATCGTTTTTGAAAAAAGAATTAATGTAGTAAATATAACACATTTCAATGGGCAAGGTATTCATGGCATCCTAACACTGAAGCACTGAACCCCCCTCCTTCCTGGTAATTGTCTCCCCTCTTGGTAGGGCCAAGTTTTTTTTCCTTTAAGGCCACGTCTTTTCCCTTCCTTAACCCTTGGCGGGATTAGGCGGGATTAGGCAAGATTAGGCTCAGGTGTGCAGATGGCTCAAAAAGTTCCCAGTGTTTCGAGAACCAATACAGTTTAAAATCTCATATTATTTCTTTGCACAGTAGTCTCAGGTGGGTGTGTCTGCTTGCCCACAAGCCTCAGTTTATTGTCCGTCTGTACAGGCTAAGTCTTTGGTTTACCTGGGTTTTGTTTCCTGTGATCCGTGTGCACTTCCGGACAAGGTTTGCATGCCATCTTCCAGTAGGAGTGACAAATGCAAAAACAACAGTTGATGGACAGAATGCAGAACAATGTCATACATTCACCCCAGTACAGAGATCTGGGCCTAATTCCATCGTTTTTTTGCTCACCGTGCCATTCCAGTTTGAACCCAGCCATATGCAAATCAGTCTTGACCCTGTGCCTCATGGGAACAGTCCAGCCCGAACTGCCAAGCTAGGTCCTCCCTGGACTGGAAACAAGCATCCTAGGACCGGTTTCGGGGTTTCACCCCTCTTCAGCCAGGATAGCTTGATTCCAGTGGCATGGAGAGCACGGGACCCACGTCTGGCAATACCCGTCCCACTCGGGGTGACAAATGTAAAAACAACAGTTGATGGACAGAATGCAGAACAATGTCATACATTCACCCCAGTACAGAGATCTGGGCCTAATTCCATCGTTTTTTTGCTCACCATGCCATTCCAGTTTGAACCCAGCCATATGCAAATCAGTCTTGACCCTGTGCCTCATGGGAACAGTCCAGCCCGAACTGCCAAGCCAGGTTCTCCATGGACTGGAAACAAGCATTCTAGGACCGGTTTTGGGGTTTCATCCCTCTTCAGCCAGGATAGCTTGATTCCAGTGGCATGGAGAGCACGGGACCCACGTCTGGCAATACCCGTCCCACTCGGGGTGACAAATGCAAAAACAACAGTTGATGGACAGAATGCAGAACAATGTCATACATTCACCCCAGTACAGAGATCTGGGCCTAATTCCATCATTTTTTGCTCGCCATTCCAGTTTGAACCCAGCCATATGCAAATCAGTCTTGACCCTGTGCCTCATGGGAACAGTCCAGCCCGAACTGCCAAGCCAGGTCCTCCCTGGACTGGAAACAAGCATCCTAGGACCGGTTTCGGGGTTTCACCCCTCTTCAGCCAGGATAGCTTGATTCCAGTGGCATGGAAAGCACGGGACCCACGTCTGGGTATACCCGTCCCACTCGGGTGACAAATGCAAAAACAACAGTTGATGGACAGAATGCAGAACAATGTCATACATTCACCCCAGTACAGAGATCTGGGCCTAATTCCATCGTTTTTTGCTCACCATGCCATTCCAGTTTGAACCCAGCCATATACAAATCAGTCTTGACCCTGTGCCTCATGGGAACAGTCCAGCCCGAACTGCCAAGCCAGGTCCTCCCTGGACTGGAAACAAGCATCCTAGGACCGGTTTCGGGGTTTCACCCCTCTTCAGCCAGGATAGCTTGATTCTAGTGGCATGGAGAGCACGGGACCCACGTCTGGGTATACCCGTCCCACTCGGGGTGACAAATGCAAAAACAACAGTTGATGGACAGAATGCAGAACAATGTCATACATTCACCCCAGTACAGAGATCTGGGCCTAATTCCATCGTTTTTGCTCACCATGCCATTCCAGTTTGAACCCAGCCATATGCAAATCAGTCTTGACCCTGTGCCTCATGGGAACAGTCCAGCCTGAACTGCCAAGCCAGGTTCTCCATGGACTGGAAACAAGCATTCTAGGACCGGTTTTGGGGTTTCATCCCTCTTCAGCCAGGATAGCTTGATTCCAGTGGCATGGAGAGCACGGGACCCACGTCTGGCAATACCCGTCCCACTCGGGGTGACAAATGCAAAAACAACAGTTGATGGACAGAATGCAGAACAATGTCATACATTCACCCCAGTACAGAGATCTGGGCCTAATTCCATCGTTTTTTTGCTCACCATGCCATTCCAGTTTGAACCCAGCCATATGCAAATCAGTCTTGACCCTGTGCCTCATGGGAACAGTACAGCCCGAACTGCCAAGCCAGGTCCTCCCTGGACTGGAAACAAGCATCCTAGGACCGGTTTCGGGGTTTCACCCCTCTTCAGCCAGGATAGCTTGATTCTAGTGGCATGGAGAGCACGGGACCCACGTCTGGGCATACCCGTCCCACTCGGGGTGACAAATGCAAAAACAACAGTTGATGGACAGAATGCAGAACAATGTCATACATTCACCCCAATACAGAGATCTGGGCCTAATTCCATCATTTTTTTGCTCACCATGCCATTCCAGTTTGAACCCAGCCATATGCAAATCAGTCTTGACCCTGTGCCTCATGGGAACAGTCCAGCCGAACTGCCAAGCCAGGTTCTCCATGGACTGGAAACAAGCATTCTAGGACCGGTTTCGGGGTTTCACCCCTCTTCAGCCAGGATAGCTTGATTCCAGTGGCATGGAGAGCACGGGACCCACGTCTGGCAATACCCGTCCCACTCGGGCTGACAAATGCAAAAACAACAGTTGATGGACAGAATGCAGAACAATGTCATACATTCACCCCAGTACAGAGATCTGGGCCTAATTCCATCGTTTTTTGCTCGCCATTCCAGTTTGAACCCAGCCATATGCAAATCAGTCTTGACCCTGTGCCTCATGGGAACAGTCCAGCCCGAACTGCCAAGCCTGGTCCTCCCTGGACTGGAAACAAGCATCCTAGGACCGGTTTCGGGGTTTCACCCCTCTTCAGCCAGGATAGCTTGATTCCAGTGGCATGGAGAGCACGGGACCCACGTCTGGGCATACCCGTCCCACTCGGGGTGACAAATGCAAAAACAACAGTTGATGGACAGAATGCAGAACAATATCATATATTCACCCCAGTACTGAGATCTGGGCCTAATTCCATCATTTTTTTGCTCACCATGCCATTCCAGTTTGAACCCAGCCATATGCAAATCAGTCTTGACCCTGTGCCTCATGGGAACAGTCCTGCCCGAACTGCCAAGCCAGGTCCTCCCTGGACTGGAAACAAGCATCCTAGGACCGGTTTCGGGGTTTCACCCCTCTTCAGCCAGGATAGCTTGATTCCAGTGGCATGGAGAGCACGGGACCCACGTCTGGGCCAGGCGCGGCCCGTGGTAGGAGTGCCGGTCGGACAATGACGTGGGGCAGGGGAGGGGCAGGGTGGGGGGTAGTAAACTACGGATTAACGCCGAATACAGGTAAGTGAACATTTAAATAAATAAAACGAATTTCGTTGCGCGCACTGCATCGCATTTGGCGATGCAGCGCTCACAACAAATTCGTTTTATTTATTTAAATGTTCACTTACCTGTATTCGGCCTTAATCCGTAGTTTACTACCCCCCACCCTGCCCCTCCCCCGCCCCACGTCACCGCCCGACCGGCACTCCTACCACGGGCCGCGCCTGGTCTGGGCATACCCGTCCCACTTGGGGTGACAAATGCAAAAACAACAGTTGATGGACAGAATGCAGAACAATGTCATACATTCACCCCAGTACAGAGATCTGGGCCTAATTCCATCGTTTTTTTGCTCACCATGCCATTCCAGTTTGAACCCAGCCATATGCAAATCTGTCTTGACCCTGTGCCTCATGGGAACAGTCCAGCCCGAACTGCCAAGCCAGGTCCTCCCTGGACTGGAAACAAGCATCCTATGACCGGTTTCGGGGTTTCACCCCTCTTCAGCCAGGCTAGCTTGATTCCAGTGGCATGGAGAGCACTTGTGTGTCTTTTGCTTTCTCGCCTTAAGTGCGCCAGGTATGCCCAGACGTGGGTCCTGGGCTCACTGTGCCACTGGAATCAAGCTATCCTGGCTGAAGAGGGGTGAAACCCCTAAACCGGTCCTAGGATGCTTGTTTGCGGTCCAGGGAGGACCTGGCTTGGCAGTTTGGACTGGACTGCTCCCATGAGGCACAGGGTCAAGACTGATTTGCATATGGCCAGGTCTAAACTGGGGTGGCATGGTGAGCAAAAGAATGATGGATTTAACCCAGATCTCTTGACTGGGGGGTGAATGTTTTGATTTGTTCTGCATTCCGTCCATCAATTGTGTGTCTTTTGCTTTCTCGCCCTAAGTGCGCCAGGTATGCCCAGACGTGGGTCCTGGGCTCACTGTGCCACTGGAATCAAGCTATCCTGGCTGAAGAGGGGTGAAACCCGAAACCGGTCCTAGGATGCTTGTTTCCGGTCCAGGGATGACCTGGCTTGGCAGTTCGGGCTGGACTGTTCCCATGAGGCACAGGGTCAAGACTGATTTGCATATGGCCAGGTCTAAACTGGGGTGGCATGGTGAGCAAAAGAATGATGGATTTAACCAGATCTCTTGACTGGGGGTGAATGTTTTGATTTGTTCTGCATTCCGACCATCAATTGTGTGTCTTTTATCTTCCAGTAGGAGGCATGTACAGCAGCACCCACATTTCTTAGCGCAGAACTCCGGAGTGGCTGTAGTCTGATGCTCGGCAGTGAAAGTTGATGACTCGTCTGATCAGGATTGTCTGCTTTGGTAGCACTTTCATGAATTTCTCTTTCTCGATGGTGGCAGTATCCATCTTCAAGCTTACTGCAGAATTCTGGGCTATATGCTCTAATGCAGGCTTGGTATATCGCACTCCTAAGCTGCACAAACAGACCGGGTGACCATCTATCAGCATGGGTAACTCCTGGATCACTCTCTTGGGTCATTAGCTTCCTCTGGGCTCCTGATCCCGAACGCTTGCTGGTCTTCTCCTCCTTGATAGTTGCTCCTCCTGCATGACCAGGCACAGTCCCTCCCTCTCTCAGTGGGCAGGTTTCGAGGCAGGCTTTGAGGCTTTGAGATTGCTTGCCACTGGTGTTCATCCTCCTACGGCTTTGAAAATTGGGCCATGTAAAATCATTTCTGGACTTACCTCTCAGGGTAGCAAGGGGGAGCATTTACAGTCCCCCACAGCAAAGTCTCCGAACTCAACAATCAACCAACAGACACAATAATTGTTGGACTTGGCCCTCTTTGGCTAAAGTTCCCTAAACTTTTTGCTTTCCCCCTAGACCTTTTTTCTGACATGGTGTTGCCAACTTAGATGCTTTGGGCACTTTGCCACTGCTGATCAATGTCAAAGTGCATGTGCTCCCTGTATAAAGTGTAACGGTAATTGGTTGTCCATAATTGGTATGTTTGCCTTACTAGTAAAGTCCCTAGTAAAGTGCACTATGTGTGCCAGGGCTGGTAATGCAAATGCTACTCGTGGGCCTGCAGCACTAATTGTGCCACCCACATAAGTAGCCCCTAAAGAGAGAACTCAGGCCTGCCACTGCAGTGCCTGCGCGTAGTTTGCTAACAGCCATGTTGTTGTCCTGACAAGTGCACCCACTTGCCAGGCCTTACCCTTCCCTTTCTATGCACATCAGGCACCCCTATGGTAGGCCCAAGGTACCCCCCTGGGCAGGTGGCAGTGCATGTGAAAGGTAGGACATGTACTAAGGTGTGTACCATGTCCTGACAGTGAAATAATCTCCATTTCGTTTTTCACTGTAGAAAGGCCATCTTGCCCATAGGATAAAATGGGGAGGCTGTGTAATATGTTTTCCAGCCTATCTTCCCAAAGGCTTAAGATGGAGAGGTGAAGTTTAGTGTGCCTGAACTCACAATGTAATAACACATCTTTTTATGAAGGTGGTTTTTGCATTGTGTGTTTAGAAGCCACTCTTTTAGAAGTGGCTGGGTTTTGTGCTCTAACATTTCTGTGTGTCTCTGCCTGGTTGTGGATTGACTGTCTGGATTTGAAAGTGATAGGATCTGGGGAATGTCTTGACCCAGGGGAGGAGGTAAGACAGCAACAGGCTGACCTGCATCTGGAGTGTACGGGGGAGGAGTAGCCCCTAGAGGTGAAGAGGCCTGGGCGGCAGCCATAAAACAATGGCTCCTTCTCCTGTTGAGTGATTGAAGATCCAGACCCCCACTATCACAGGAATAAGGTGTCACTGGCAGGGAGGCACCCAGAACTGGTTTGAACAGGGGTCAGTGCCCCCCCTGAACACAAAGACTTCAAAGACATTTAGCAGTATAACTATGAGAGCTGAAGCCCCTGAACTGTGGAGAAATGGATTGATCAAGATTGAACAAGACTGAAGCTACTTTGTGGTCAAGAGGAACCTTTGCCAAGGAAGAAACAGCTGAAGAGACTGAAGGAAAGTACTGACCCTTGCTGTGTGTTCTGGGGCTGGCCTGCAGTTTGCTGCTTTAACCAAGGAGAGGCTAAAGGGACTGTGCTGTGTGCTGTGTTCCCCTGCTTGAAAGGACTGTGTCCTTTCAAGCAGGGGGACATGTGCTGTGCTGTGTCTGGAAGTAACTTATCCCCAAGGGCTCGAGGTGAGCTGGCTCCCTGTTGCGGAAACTCAGGAACACAAAAGTTTCCAGGAGAGTCTCAGCAACGCTGTGTGCGTGTGCTTTTTGCAGCCTGAGACACTCGTAAGAATTGCCCTGTGATCGTGGGCATCTGGAGTCCAAGCGAGTCTCAGCGACGCTGTGTGCGTGTGATTTTTGCAGCCTGAGCCCTTCGTGAGGATTGTCCTGTGATCGTGTGCACCGGAGTCCAAGTGAGTCTCAGCGACGCTGTGTGCGTGTGCTTTGTGCAGCCTGAGGCCTTCGTGAGGATTGCCCTGTTATCGTGCACAGCCGGAGTCCAGGTGAGTCTCAGCGACGCTATGTGCGTGTGCTTTGTGTAGCCTGAGACCTTTGTGAGGATTGCCCTGTTATTGTGCACACCCGGAGTCCAAGTGAGTCTCAGCGACGCTGTGTGCGTGTGCTTTCTGCAGCCTGAGACCTGCGTGAGGATTGCCTTGTTATCGTGCACCCGGAGTTCAAGTGAGTCTCAGCGACGCTGTGTGCGTGTGCTTCATGCAGCCTGAGACCTTCGTGAGGAGTGCCCTGTGATCCTGCACCCGAAGCTCAAGTGAGTCTCAGCGAAGCTGTGTGCGTGCGCCCTGTTGCAGCCTGAGATCTTTGTAGCATCAGCGGCCCGGACCGGCAGCCCCGGAGGAGCCGAGCCGCCAGCCCGAGCCCGCCGTTGCCAGAGCAGGACCTCGAACAAACCTCGTCAAGGCAGGGCCTGAGTCCCACTTCCCGGAATCCACAAAGATTGCATCGGAGGCCCCAGTCACGGGAACAGGAGAGCGAGGTCGCACCCCCCAGGTAACGTGTGTCGACGCCTGGGGCGGGGTGCGGGCTCGGAGGGAGACACTCTCGGCCTCTCCCATTCCTGCAGTGCGAGCCTCTGCTTCTGCTCATATCGCGGCCCGTACTTGCCAACGAAGTGGCAGTATCGGGGCCGGAGTGCAGAGCTGCACTTTTTGTTTACACCATACCCGTGTGGGGGCAACTGTTGACAGAGGCTGACTGCGAGTCATTACGAGTGGCGGAGAGACCGCCTGAGGCACCGTGATTTGTGCTGGAGTGTATTACGCATTGCATTGTTTCTGCATAACGAACTACCTGATTAGTGTATTACGCATTGCATTGTTTCTGCATAACGAACTACCTGATTGTCATTTTACGCATTGCATTATATCTGCATAACGAACTACCTGATTGTCGTATTACCCATTGCATTATTTCTGCATAACGAAATACCTGATTGTTGCGTTACGCATTGCATTATTTTTACATTGCAAAGTGCCTGATGCTAGCATTACGAACTGCATTATTTCTACATTGCAAAGTGCCTGATTCGAGCATTACGAACTGCATTATTTCTACATTGCAAAGTGCCTGATTCTAGCATTACGAACTGCATAGCATTGCATTAGGACTGCAGCGGAACGTTTAGAAGTGCTCATTAATATCGCCAGAACTTACAAGGGCTGGCTGGCCTAACAACCGGCCAGGAAGAATATTACAAATATGCATATGTTGGATTTTTATCGTGTGCTCTTATCGTATATCTTTTTATATAAATTTATACTAGTTTTTATGAAACTCGTGTGGAGTCCATTTGTGGTGTTATCATTGGGTTGCTGTGAGCGTGGTTGCAAATACTTTACACATTTGCCTTGAAGATAAGCCTGGCTGCTCGTGCCAAGCTACCAAGGAGGTGAGCGGAGGCTAACTGAGAAGGTGTCCTTCCTTTCCCTGACGTGAGAGCGAGGGTCCCTATTTGGCCTAAGGTACCTACCTCAGCCAACCAGGGATCCCGGGTTTAACATTTGGTGGTCAGCGGTTGGGATTTGAATGTGTATTTGCAAATTCACTCACAGTAATTGGTGTACATCACAAGTTTAGCGCAGACCACGACGCAACCACATATTGTGTTTTTGATTTGTTGGTTCTATTTTGGAACGACCTTTAAGCCACACATCATGTCTCAGAGGAGTCAAGTAGCCAGTGAGGCTGCAGAATTAGAGTTCGACATTGAGGCATTGCTTACCTACAAAGTTGATCAGTTGAGGCAATTCTGCAGAGCTTTGAGATGTCCCATGAAAAGTAGTGCCAAGAAGGAGGAGCTGCAAATGGCCTTGAGGGCCTGGTGGGAAGCCAAAGGGGCTCAGGAGACGGGTGATGTTGAGGTGGATGAGGATGACCCAGGGAATGGATTTGGTCCACAGGATTTGCCAGTGAAGGGACCAGCCTTAGGGGCTGGTAGTAGCCATTCAGGGAGGAGTTTTTCACCAGAGGAGCTGGAGGAAAACCAAAGGGTCAGAGAGCTAGAGTTGGAGGTTTTAAAACTTAAAACTCAAGCAAAAGAGAAGAAGCTGCTCATTGAAAGTGAAAAGCGAGCAGAGAAGAGCAGGAACGCTCTCGCCTTGGAAGAGAAAAAGATTCTCTTAGCTCATGAGTTAAGCATGAGGGAACTGGAAATGAAGAATAAACAGGCAGAGTCCAGTTCAAATGGTGGCAGCGTACAGCCAGTGCCAAGTGTGGATGAGTACATGCGTGCACTGGATGATTGGGTGTTGGTGAGCATGGCGAATGATTTGAAGGGGTTGCTCAACTTTGCCCCTGGGGAGCCTAGGCTCAGTAATTGTTTTCCAGGATTACGCCAACCCGTGTTAGGGTGCAAGCTCTTTGATTCCCGGGAGCTGGCACCAGAGCCGGACCCATGGTCATGGGTCCAAGGGTCTGAAAAGGCCTCAGAGAGGGAAGAGAGGCGAAGTAGAACCGTTAGGTCCCAGAGTAATGGGGGGCGGGGGGGCATGCGGGCTAGCGCCCTGTCTCAAAAGAGAGGGAGGGAGTGTGAGCAGCGTCCCCAGGGGGGTTCACCACCCCACCCCGGAGACTGGAGGGTTCCTTAGAGGAGCACCCGGTTGAAGGCCTAGCGCCTACTTGCCGGCTGTGTGAGGAAGAACACCTAGCGTCAGGAGGGCGTGGGGTGTCTGTAACCAGAGTTCCCGCGGTCCTGACGTTTGTGGGTGCCATTCCTAAAGGCAGGCACAGAAATCTAAATGGAAGGTTAAGGGAGGAAAGTGTCCCCCCGTGGGAAAACCCGTGGGACCGTGTCCAGCCAGTAGGGCTAGGTCCCCTAGGAGTGACCAGGGTAAACCCACTTCTAACCTGGAGGACAGGATAACTGGGAACGGTATCCTGACTGATGGGTCTTTCAGGGGTACCGCTCTAGGTGGGGGTTGGCAAGGGGCCAGCACCCCTAGAGAGGCCCCAACTGCCAGGAAGTACCCATGGAGCGGCATAGTTGGCCCAGGGAGTAGTGACCAAGAGAATCCCCTGGGGTCCGGAAGGCATAGAACAGGAGGGTGTCCCTGCGGTAGCGGGCCTGCGTCCATGTTCTATCGCCCCAAGAAGGGAAGTCCATCAAGGTAGTTGATTGGTCTACCCTGGCTTTTGGCTGGGAGGGGGTTGTGTTGGACTTGGCCCTCTTTGGCTAAAGTTACCTAAACTTTTTGCTTTCCCCCTAGAACTTTTTTCTGACATGGTGTTGCCAACTTAGATGCTTTGGGCAGTTTGCCACTGCTGATCAGTGTCAAAGTGCAAGTGCTCCCTGTATAAAGTGTAATGGTAATTGGTTGTCCATAATTGGTATGTTTGCCTTACTAGTAAAGTCCCTAGTAAAGTGCACTATGTGTGCCAGGGCTGGTAATGCAAATGCTACTCGTGGGCCTGCAGCACTAATTGTGCCACCCACATAAGTAGCCCCTAAAGAGAGAACTCAGGCCTGCCACTGCAGTGCCTGCGCGCAGTTTGCTAACTGCCATGTTGTTGTCCTGACAAGTGCACCCACGTGCAAGGCCTTACCCTTCCCTTTCTATGCACATCAGACACCCCTATGGTAGGCCCAAGGTACCCCCCTGGGCAGGGTGCAGTGCATCTGAAAGGTAGGACATGTACTAAGGTGTGTACCATGTCCTGACAGTGAAATAATCTCCATTTCGTTTTTCACTGTGGAAAGGCCATCTTGCCCATAGGATAAAATGGGGAGGCTGTGTAATATGTTTTCCTGCCTATCTTCCCAAAGGCTTAAGATGGAGAGGTGAAGTTTAGTGTGCCTGTACTCACAATGTAATAACACATCTTTTTATGAAGGTGGTTTTTGCATTGTGTGTTTAGAAGCCACTCTTTTAGAAGTGGCTGGGTTTTTGTGCTCTAACATTTCTGTGTGTCTCTGCCTGATTGTGGATTGACTGTCTGGATTTGAAAGTGATAGGATCTGGGGAATGTCTTGACCCAGGGGAGGAGGTGAGACAGCAACAGGCTGACCTGCATCTGGAGTGTACGGGGGAGGAGTAGCCCCTAGAGGTGAAGAGGCCTGGGCGGCAGCCATAAAACAATGGCTCCATCTCCTGCTGAGTGATTGAAGATCCAGACCCCCACTATCAAAGGAATAAGGTGTCACTGGCAGGGAGGCACCCAGAACTGGTTTGAACAGGGGTCAGTGCCCCCCTGAACACAAAGACTTCAAAGACATTTAGGGGTATAACTATGAGAGCTGAAGCCCCTGAACTGTGGAGAAATGGATTGATCAAGAATGAACAAGACTGAAGCTACTTCGTGGTCAAGAGGAACCTTTGCCAAGGAAGAAACAGCTGAAGAGACTGAAGGAAAGGACTGACCCTTGCTGTGTGTTCTGGGGCTGGCCTACAGTTTGCTGGTTTAACCAAGGAGAGGCTAAAGGGACTTTGCTGTGTGCTGTGTCCCCCTGCTTGAAAGGACTTTGCTGTGTGCTGCGTCCGGAAGTAACTTATCTCCAAGGGCCCGAGGTGAGCTGGCTCCCTGTTGCGGAAACTCAGGAACACAAAAGTTTCCAGGAGAGTCTCAGCGACGCTGTGTGCGTGTGCTTTTTGCAGCCTGAGCCCTTCTGTTGTATTCCTCTTATGGTATCCATAAACGGGCTTTCCAGTATCATGTCCTTATATAGGCACAATTCGCCCTGCCCTTATATAGGCATAAAATCCCAGCCCTTATTTAGGCATTAAACCATGCACTCCAAATACAGGCATGGTCTCTGACATCCGTCCACCCTAATGTCACAACGAGTTCATGAAGAACAGACCCTTAGGCTGCGGGAGTTTCCCTAGTCCAGGACTATTGAGTTCTTCAAGGACTCATATATTATGCATGAACCTTTATTCCTTAGGGGGTTCATTCATGACGTCTTTCGCTGTCCAACTCACGTCAATGCTAACATTCTAAGGTGCTCTCAGGTATAAATATACCTTCCCTAGCCCCTGTAAACCAGAGGAGACCTCGACTTCAGAGGAGCCCATTTCCCGGCCTGACGCACTGAGAAGACGCTGCCATTCCCTGCACGCAGAGAGCCCAGCTTCCAGCTTCCAGTGATCTGACTTCCCTTGCGGGGTGTTGGAGTTCGAGTCTGGCAAAGAGATTCCTACCTCTCTCATTCTTCAGGTATGGAGCTGACTAGAACCTAGAGGGACTCTTGGCATACTAGGCATACTAGACTTAACATACTCTTAGTATACCATAGTAAGGAATACTTCACCTACTTCATACCTCGTCCTACACCTAGGTTAGGTTAGGTACATTGGGGTAGAACTAGCTTAGCACTGCATCGTATGAGTACTCACATTTTTAGTCTGTGTTATTTATGTAACAGCATTTGTACTAAAAGATAATGCTATCGCAGTATTATTTATTTCTACTGCTCACCCTGTACATTATTTATCTCGCATACTGTCTTGTGATCGTAACAGCACATTATACTTACACCAGAAACAAGACTGTTCAATAAATCTTTTATTGAAAACGCCCGTCTATTATTTCTGTGTAACTCTGAGGAAAACTAAGCATGCACGATTGAGCTGAGTGAAATAGTTATCTAGTGTTTCCACGACTCTGGGACACGTTCTGATTCTAAAAGGGAAACATATTGGTCATGTTTTGCGGCTGCCAGAAACTACTCCCTTCTTGTTGTCAAGGAGTTTCTAGTGGCCTCTGAGCTAGCTGGCACAAGTAATTAAGTTTAATATACTCGATAGGGACATACTGACCTTAGTCCTATGTCAAACCTATAGGATATATTATTCCAATGCGCAGAGCCTATTAGGGAAATAGGAGCTACACTACATGGCGCCCAACGGTTTGGTAAGGCGGTAATTCAACGTTAGATACTGAGTAACTCAGCCGTGCTATTTTCTCTCAAAGACCCCTACCCATATAGTCCAAAAGACGTCTGGAGTGGGCAGGGTTTAGTATCCACCAAGGCTACATAGGGAAGTACACACACACTCTCACCACAGACTAGGCTGTGGATGGGAACTAGAGGCACGGGGTCAAAGGGCAAGCCAGCCTCCAATCTCATATGTAAACACAAAAAGGCTGCCCCTCACAAGGGTTCCTACAGGTTCCTACAGAGTTATACTGAGATGCACTACCAGTGGGGGCATCTCATAAAGAGTTACGGACTGGCCTCCACACACCGCCCGGTGTCATGCTTCATCATAGGCTGTCCTCGCCCTTTAAAAACTTCGTTTGATAAAGGGCGGGCATACACCTGGAGACAGGGATGCACTTCTACAACTAAGTGATGGCCGTGTATAAGTGAAAGGTGGTTTAAAAACCATCACACCTGTCACTCAATAGTGTTTTTATTCAGGGAACAGATGTATGGTATTAAAATAGTGTACGGTGATCTGGGACATTAATCTCCCTTCACCGTATCAAGTGCGGTCAACATGTTTCTGCGTAAATGTCCCAGTAGGGTACGTCGCATTCGTCAGGACCAAAGGGTTAAGCCTTTTTGCAACTAATGCGAAAAGGTGCAACTAATCTGATTACGGGGGTAAAATATAAACTGCCCGTCGGGTCTAGTACCCCTGAAAAACGATTCCTAAAATACTATCCTCTATACTCCATGGGAGGGCGAGGGTAGGAGAGCCTACTTGTGACTTTTGTCTGACTTCAGCGCTCCCATCAGTTCTCTCTATAGGCGTCCTCTCGGTCTCCCCTTTCACTTATACACGGCCATCACTTAGTTGTAGAAGTGCATCCCTGTCTCCAGGTGTATGCCCGCCCTTTATCAAACGAAGTTTTTAAAGGGCAAGGACAGCCTATGATGAAGCATGACACCGGGCGGTGTGTGAGGCCAGTCCGTAACTTTTTATGAGATGCCCCCACTGGTAGTGCATCTCAGTATAACTCTGTAGGAACCTGTAGGAACCCTTGTGAGGGGCAGCCTTTTTGTGTTTACATACATAGGGAAGTACCCTATATATTAGCTGTTTGGTTTGCTCAACGTTGAAGGATACAGTGTTCCAAAATATTGTGCACCTTATCTTTGTTTCCTTGAAACTTGTTCCACATTTTGCAAAAAAACCAAAATGAATGAAGACGCCGGAGACTGTGTAGCTGTGGCTGACCCAGCCCTAGCAGCAGTTTTTAACCTTACAGGTTTAAATGAAACTGAGGAGGGTGTTGTAAACATCCCTCAAAACTTAAGTAGAGCCATAACTCTAAAACTTATAAAACATGGCCTATCGCCAAGAGGAGGTAGAGCAGTTTTCGTGATAGAGGCACATGAATCATTTCAGACAGAGGTATTCTATTCATGGGTACTACTTCCTGAATGCAATCCAACATCACAAACATTTCACTTCTACAAAGAAGATGATCTACCAGAGGAATACATTCCTTTCGAGGATATTGAAATTCCATTAACATACCAGGAGCATCAGCTCTGGTTTAAGGCGCCCTAAAACATCACAAAAACATTACCAGGCTCGGTCCACTAGGTAGACCAGGAGCAACATGGCCGATTTTAGCCGGCTACACACCTCATCCTGAACTGGATATAATGACAGATGAGGAATTACATACTCAAATAAAAGACTTTTACAGGCTGACCACCATTGACATATCCAAATCCAACTCCCCAACAGGGGAATACACTAAAAATTACACCACAGACTCTCAACTCAGTCATGGGTAAAATGCCCACAAAACGTGAGCAAATTCCGTTTTGGATAGCTCAAAAAATTACTCAAATCGAAGCAGTATTTCCAAATACTAGCCCGCATGAGAAACACAGAATCCTAACAATCAGTTTACCAATGGGGATCACAGCACAACTGGAAGACTGCACCACTTGGGGCTCAGTCTTTGCTGCCATCTACACTAAAACACATGGCATACCGTCAATTGCGGTAATACCTGATGTCCTAAAACAAATTCAGTACGAATACGGGGCAGAGCCTGCTCTAAATTTAGGTATGAAATTACTGAAAAATTTCGACCAGGTCTCAACAATAATATTATCTAATATTAAAGGAGAGGCAGCAGCAGTTGCGATCCGCCAAAAATTGAGGGAATTCGATGTTACAGAACATCAAACGTGGCTACCCAGAATTATAGAACAATCTTATGCAGAATTAGGCAGAGATAGTTTGGGTGGAAGACCACTGAAACCAAAACTATCTGAAAGTCCTTAGAAGGACTCAATAAAACAAACTCCTACATCTTCTAAAAAGAAGTGGGAGTCTACTAAACAAAAATCAAACGAGAAACGTTCTCAATCCCGAGGTAGGTCTCCTCAAAAGGAGCCCTCTGAAAGGAGGTATAACCTCAGGAATAGGGATAATTTGAGAAAATCTGATAGGTATCATGATACTGATACACGTTCCTCTCGTCCCTTTCAGATCTCACCACAGACTTCGGAAAGAAGAGGACGGACGGAACACAGAGAAGAACGCGTGACATCAAAAGACGACAAACACGCTCCAAAAACTAAAGCAAAACCTCAATTCTCCAAAAAGAAAGTAGCAGGTCTAAAGATTAGACATGCCGAGAATACTGAGAACACAACTCAAGAATGGAGAATGGGCTCAGACCATGCTGGACAGTGCAGCAGAAGTCACAATAGTTCGCCAGACCCTGAAGGAACTTCTGGAGATAGTGGACTTGAATGAATACATCACAGTAGAGACTGTAGACACCAGGGGTAGTACTCCACAAAAGTTATATGAAATAACACTCCGGATGGAGGGAGACAAACCTAGACAGGTGAAAGCACTTTTTTGGGAAAGACTATCAAGAGGCTATGACATACTTCTAGCAGAAAAAGACTGGCCACCACAATTTGTCAGGGAGTGCCCACATGGCGAGGACATTATTATGCCTGCCTTCTCCAACCATATTCCTATACATCTAAAATATACATATGCCAGGAAATGGGCAGTGGCCCAGGCCCCAGCATTATATAAAAATCATGTAGGATGGGATGAGGACTCACCTCAACATAAAATACATCTGAAACATGAACCTACTGCACAACGGCAGTACCCAATAAAGCAAGAAGCTAAAAAACAGGTCAGGAGATCTTAGATCAACTTGAATACCAAGGGGTGATTGAAACATGCACCTCCTCAATGAACAATGCTTTGTTTCCTGTCTCCAAACCAGACAAAACATATCGTCTAGTTTTGGACTACAGACATCTAAACACTTGTTCTAAAACTTTTGCAGTGCAAAACGCACATAGCACAGCATTAATGAATAACATTGTGCGTAAAAAATATAAAACAACATTAGACATCTCAAATGGTTTCTTTTGTCAAAACATAGCACTTGAAACAGGTACTTAACAGCATTCTCCATAATGGGGACCCAGCGTCACTTTTGTCGACTCCCACAAGGGTTCAAGAATAGCCCAGGTTTATTCTCAGCGAGGGTAATGGAGTTACTACAAATTTATGACAATGAGGCATTGTCCTATGTCGATGACATTTATCTGACAGACGATGACCTGGAAAAACACTTGAACAGGGTGAGCACCATTATACTGGGATTCGCTTCTGAGGGTTACAAATTCAACTTTAAGAAGTCCAGACTTGCCCATCTCAATGTCCTATTTCTAGGATATGAGCTTTCAAGTGAAGGCAAGAGCTTGGCAGCTAACTTTTTAGAAAAGTGTGCGCTGCTCCAACCTCCAAAAACGCTAAAAAACGTACAGTCCATCCTGGGTTTCTTAAATTTTGGAAGAACATACATCCTAAACTACGCAGAAAGGGTTAAACCTCTCTACGCATTAATCAAACCTGATTTTTCGATCAGAAACTGGACACAAGAACACACAGAAATCTTGCGTTCACTACAAGCTAACATGTTAGCAACAAATCACTTACAAACACGCGTAAGTGAACGCAATTTGGTGATCCAAATAATTTCGGGTCAATGCGGATTCACCTACTTAACTTTCAATGAGGGTGAAAAAATACCAATAGCGTATAAATCTCACTTGTACACACAAGCGGAAATGCGCTTCAGTTCAACTGAAAAAATTCTAACAGCAGTTCAAACCGCTGTAGCAAAAGAAAGAGCCTTAGCCCAAGGGAAACGCATTATTGTCGTAACCCCAGTACCGGCTTTAGAAGCGGTCACAAAAGCAAGCATTCAAAATGCTAAAGCATTACATCCAAGATGGATACAATGGGTTAATTCTCTTGCTGCAACAGATGTTGAATATGTTTTTGATCCAGATTTAAAAACACAAGCATTCCTGCAGTATGAACATGAATGTCCCCTGCCTACTGAAATTCTGCCTCTCGATAAGTACGAATTCATAATTTACACTGACGGATCCGCACAACCCGCAATAGGGGGTAAGCAAGCTTACAGTGCAGCGTGTGCTATCGTTAAAGGTCGCATGCAAAATGGCATCTTCAGACCTATGGTCACAAAAACGCAGTCTCTAGGAGATTGTACAGCTCAGCGAGCTGAACTACAAGCATTCAAACTGGCACTTGAAAGTACAGATCGAGAATTCCCCACACTAATCGTGTGCGATTCCTTTTACTGTGTACAGTCGTATAATGAATATATACAAAACTGGCTTGAAAATGGTTTCAAAGATGCGAAAGGTAGCACAATAAAGCACAAATTGCTTTGGGAACAAGTAGTTCAGTTGAAAAACGAACTACCAAAAGCTCACGTGATCCACACACTGAGTCATCAACGTGATGGCGTTCACGTTGCAGGGAATTCATTGGCTGACGAAGCCGCAAAGGGGGGGGCTGTGCATACGGCTTCCGTAGCTGCGATCACTCGTTCCAAAACAAAAATAGATGGTGAGATAATGTTGGCTGTCAATGCTTCAAGCAAAGGCAGCAGTGCAGCGTTACCAAAAAAGTTTCCACTCAAGTACTCTTATGTAATTGATGCGAACAACGTTCCTTTTGCTCGAATCCCTGGAGTGGGGGATAGGGTAATTCCAAACTTGGAACGTAGAGCAGCCTTGATTTATGAAACACATTTGGGGGAAGGTCTGTCACATCAAGGGATCTCTAAAACAATTTTGACGTTAAAAGAGATGTACTGGTGGCCTGGAATGAATACAGAAATTCACATACTCATCAACAACTGCTTAGACTGTAAATTACAGCGAAAGAGCCATCAGACACCATGCTGCGAATGCGGCAACCCAGTGCAGACACCATTGTTAGACAGCATTAGACTTTCTATGCACCTGCATCCTACTGGACAAAGGCATTCCCACAAATACTGAATCTAGGTTCCTATGGTTATGGCCTCAGCGCTCAGCTGACGCTCGAACTGTTATAAAAGATTTGCGAGTCTTTATCGGCATATACGCAATAGGCACGCTACATTCTGACCAGGGTCCTGCGTTTAGCTCTCGGGCTTACAAAGAAGCCATGGCCAGTCTGGGCGTTGCATTGCGGTACTCCTCTCCATTCCATCCTGAGGGAAATTAGGTTGTGGAAAGGAAAAACCTGGACATAAAGCAGTCTATAACAGCTAGAGTATTAGGCTCGGGTGACGGGTGGGTCAAACACCTTAGTGGAGTTCAACGTGCACTAAACAACCTGCCAAGAAGTTCTCTAGGGGGAGTCACTCCATATGAGGTCCTATTTGGGACAAGAATGTGGGTACCAGACTTAGAAAACGTAGGCACAGTGGTGGAAAATAAACCTTTTGATATCAAAGATCGTTTGGCTGTTTTACAGGACTTAAACAAATTAAGAACGAAACAAAGCAACGTGTTCCTACAGCCAACCACCACTGGGGACAACCGGCTGTCCCAGCAAGGCCTGTCTGGATTCCAAAAGTTGGGGATCTAGTCAGAGAAAAAATTGCGGATAAGAAGGAATTTGGACCTTCTTACAGACAACCAGTACCTGTCCTAGCAGTTCAAGGAACAAGAACAGTACTACTGCCGCCCCTTGCTGGAAGAAAGGAGAAAAGATTTGTGTCCATCGACCTCATCAAACCACAGTATGTGGCCAATACTAAATAGTAGGCCTCGTGGACTCCGACCTAGTAGCAAACGCTCTCCTCTCGCTACTATCCAAGAGGTTCATACTGAAAGACTGATAACCATCGAGAATTCAGCTGAAACAGATGAAGGACTAAGCAACAATGCTATGGAAATCATCCCTCTTGAAGAACAAGTAACAGTTCGTCCAAATACACCTGTCTACACCAATGTGGCACGTGATGAACAGGTTCCAGTGATTTCTACAAATCCTGATGCAATTCCAACAATTGATAGAACTGCTTCTGGCTATTTCATAAACTTTGATACGTTCTCAAAAGATCCAAGTGAACCTGAAACGACGCCAGCGTCATTCAAATTCAAGCAGAAAGTACAAGACTTTCTTCACTTTCTGAAAAAGACTTATTTGGTTTCTCCATGGATTGAACTCTGGATTACATCTGGACTTTTTGTTTTCCTGCTCTGGCTAGCTTTGGTTACAACTGTGAGCGTGCTTATTAGTGGCAGATACATCCATGCGAACACTGAAAACAAAGACGTGAACGTAATTTTGAAACCTCATAAATCTTCCCATCGTGAAGCAAGAGACTTGTCATCAGTGAACATCACAGCTGTTCCTATACACGATGGTATAGTGTGGGACAAAACAGATTTTGATATATTCGGTCCGACAGAAGAATTGAACATTCCACATTTGTTTAAAATTTCACTAAGTGATCTAATCACGTCCAGTACCTATTCTGATGATTGGGACTTTGAAACTGTGACTGACATTATGTTTGACCTAGAAAAATCTGCTGCATTTTCTAAAAATGAATATTTAGAGGGTTCATCAGACTATGAACAACTGTATTGTTATAACCACTATGGTCATCATTATTTGCATAAATCTGCATATCCAAGAAATGTGTTTATGTTTAACCAATGGGAACATTGTCCTACACCACCTAAAGGTAGTTCAAAAACATTTGCAAGTAAGTTTCCATATTTTTCGGGTTACAATACATCTGATCCAGAAATGTTTTACTATAAAAATATAAACAAGACAGGTATGAAAATTATGTTAACGAATACAAAACAGATTTATTCTGCAATATTTAATGCCCAACTGTCTAGACAGGGTTTCGACTTTTGGAAAGACACAATAGACACAAAAACATTGTGGGGTACTAAAGAATGGCAAGTACAGGGGATAGAAGCTTTATTTAGAGCCTGCATCATCCCTGAACAAATAATGTTTTTGAATGAAACTATCCAACAAACATCTTGTCTTGGATTAGCCAAGATCAAAGAGATGAACACACCTTCTGTACCAACTCCTGCAAAAATAATGAAACACAGGCAGTGGTGACAGTTGACAATATACTACAACTAAACAGATCTAATACTGATTGGAAAAAATGGTTGATCTGGCCCACAGACACGAATAACTGTCAGGAAAGATTCCTGAATAAAACTCAGGGTTTTACCATTCATAGGCCAGACCCAAGATACGTCCAAAGACAACATCCAGGGGTAGTAACAACATACAGTGTAGGGAAATTATGCCTCGATTGGCTGCATACATCTACACTACAGGATGTGAAACAACACTTATCCTTACTTGCAAAAGTCGCAGATCTTAGGGATTTCTTGCTTGGACCAAGAAAACCGCATCAAAAACGTTTCATATATGCCGGCATTTATGCTGCTTATAATGAAGCTTGGAAGGTATCACAGATAGAGGCCGCAGAACGAATACGTGAACTTGATCGTATTAATTTAGAGAAAACACTCTCTGTGGTCGACAATGGGTTAACAACTTTGTCCTCCAGAATTTATTCACTGGACGGCATTGTATCCTCTGCTATCGACATACTAGAACAAGATATGGCGATGTTACAACAAGGCCAATCTCAATTACGTTCTATTATGTTATTAAGCTGGACGCTGCAATCATTGCGAGCGGGCTGTGTGCCTTGGCGTTTCATCAACACAACGGCTCTGTTTGCAGAATACAATCTAACTGATAAACAGATCAAAATGGCACAAAGAGGAGCAAAGTATACAGTGCTGAGCATTGAAAAACTGGAAAAGCTACCATTCACAGTGGCAGAAAAACCAGCTACAGAATGGCTGATTCATGGCAAAATTACACTACCTGTGACTACTTTTCAGTTTCAGTATTGCCTCAGACAAATGCAAGCAGGCAAATATGAAAGGTTGGGTAAGGAATACATTAAGACATCTTGGGCTTTTCCGTATACATATAGATGTTGGAGCGGGGATCGTGAAGTGTTTTTAAGCGGTAAAAACTGTAAACGTGCACTAAGCGGTTCACCTGTATGTCAGGACATTTCCTTGCACGGGGCTTGTAATGGTTCTGTGGCAAATTTGTCTTGCCATCAGCAGGGTACTCCAGCTGCTGTGATTAATCCAACGTTTGGACAACTTTCTAATGGGAGTTACCTTATGTTGAATGATCAGAGTTGCTGTGGCATGCTGCCAGGTATCCCATATCTAGTAACGGTCAACTCCTGGGTCACTTGCTGTATGCAAGTATTGTTTGCCCCAATAGACACAGTCAGGAGTCGCCTCTATGGCCTTCGCTGAACGTCTCTTTTATAAGATTTGATACTTTAAGTAGAATGAAAGCCATGCTTTTACAACAAACAGTGCCTTTGACCTCGGCCAAAGAAACCTATGATCTGCAAATTGCAAGGACTTCGGCTGAGATACAGACTTTAATACGTACAAACTGCCCTATACATTTCGTGGAAATGATAGGACGAATTTTCAACATGTCTGATACAACAGGAATTGTACATGTATTTAAGGGCATCTGCTCGGGTCTGTTAGCACCTTTCCAGGCAATACTCGGAATCATCCCGAACTTTGCACATTTGGTGTTTGGTGGCATACCATTAATTCTAGCACTTGTTGCCGGAATTCTATTTCTCTTCCTGCTATTGCGCTATGGCCAGCCAATTCGCCGACATCACTCTGAGCGACATGGAGAAAGCTCTCCTTGAATGAAAGTGCCGTGAGCAAATAGTACAGCTTTTGGGCACAAATCGTCTACGGGACCTTAATACCACATGGTTCCTGTCATTTAGACCAATCTGGCAAGAATGCATCTTACCTGTTCTACGATGCCTGCTATGCGGTGTAGAATGCGTGTTGGACACCTGTCTAACATTTCCATCGGATGCGCCAACGGACGTCGATACTCTGCTGGACCAGATAACGGCCCATGCTATGTGTTGTCCCCAGCGGCTTCCTATCCTGATGACGGCATTCATTGAGATCTCACAGACGCTTCCGGCAGCTGCTGAGGTACGAGAAAGAACTACAGGCACACAGGTAACAACGGACGCGGACATTGCGACAATTGAAAGCAATGCTTCACATCTCTGTGCGATTAACCTGCTTCACGAGGTGTTCCAACTCACACCAACTACAGTGGATGATGTTTTGTCTATAGAAATAGATGATCTAATGTTTACCCCAGACCCGTAAACTGACTCTGATTCAGCATACAGTGTTCCAGAAATACAGCAACAATTTGGCCTTCATTTTTCAAAAACTTGGAACTCTATCAAAAATTGAACTTTTTCCCATTTTTTCGAAGGAAAATGGAATATCAATCTGCTTGAAGTAGAACTAGCCTTATAATACAGACTTCTAGGGACTTCTAGGTACTTCAACGGACACTTAGTCATCTTGTGTGTCTAAAACAGTTCATTAATTTTTCTGACATGAAATGACTTTGATTTTTGAATAACTTATCGATCATTTTTTGTCAAATGTAAATATTACTGCTTATTTCATTCCAATTGCATTTATTTTCGAACTTTATGCCTGTAATGAAAAGCAATGCTTCAAATGTACAGTACCTTTTGCATTCTAATAGTTTTTTTTTTAAAATGCCTTTTTTAAATGGTTTTATGAAAAATTTTAGAAATATGCGGTACTCCATTTTAATGTTTAGCATTTTAAATGTTTAGCATTTTAGTATTATCGTACACACGAAAGAGGAGTGGGTGTTGTATTCCACTTAGGGTATCCATAAACGGGCTTTCCAGTATCATGTCCTTATATCGGCACAATTCGCCCTGCCCTTATATAGGCATAAAATCCCAGCCCTTATTTAGGCATTAAACCATGCACTCCAAATACAGGCATGGTCTCTGACATCCGTCCACCCTAACGTCACAACGAGTTCATGAAGAACAGACCCTTAGGCTGCGGGAGTTTCCCTAGTCCAGGACTATTGATTTCTTCAAGGACTCATATATTATGCATGAACCATTATTCCTTAGGGGGTTCATTCATGACGTCTTTCGCTGTCCAACTCACGTCAATGCTAACATTCTTAGGTGCTCTCAGGTATAAATATACCTTCCCTAGCCCCTGTAAACCAGAGGAGACCTCGACTTCAGAGGAGCCCGTTTCCCGGCCTGACGCACTGAGAAGACGCTGCCATTCCCTGCACGCAGAGAGCCCAGCTTCCAGCTTCCAGTGATCTGACTTCCCTTGCGGGGTGTTGGAGTTCGAGTCTGGCAAAGAGATTCCTACCTCTCTCATTCTTCAGGTATGGAGCTGACTAGAACCTAGAGGGACTCTTGGCATACTAGGCATATTAGACTTAACATACTCTTAGTATACCATAGTAAGGAATACTTCACCTACTTCATACCTCGTCCTACACCTAGGTTAGGTTAGGTACATTGGGGTAGAACTAGCTTAGCACCGCATCGTATGAGTACTCGCATTTTTAGTCTGTGTTATTTATGTAACAGCATTTGTACTAAAAGATAATGTGATCGCAGTATTATTTATTTCTACTGCTCACCCTGTACATTATTTATCTCGCATACTGTCTTGTGATCGTAACAGCACATTATACTTACACCAGAAACAAGACTGTTCAATAAATCTTTTATTGAAAACGCCCGTCTATTATTTCTGTGTAACTCTGAGGAAAACTAAGCATGCACGATTGAGCTGAGTGAAATAGTTATCTAGTGTTTCCACGACTCTGGGACACGTTCTGATTCTAAAGGGAAACATATTGGTCATGTTTTGCGGCTGCCAGAAACTACTCCTTCTTGTTGTCAAGGAGTTTCTAGTGGCCTCTGAGCTAGCTGGCACAAGTAATTAAGTTTAATATACTTGATAGGGACATACTGACCTTAGTCCTATGTCAAACCTATAGGATATATTATTCCAATGCGCAGAACCTATTAGGGAAATAGGAGCTACACTACACTTCGTGAGGATTGTCCTGTGATCGTGTGCACCGGAGTTCAAGTGAGTCTCAGCGACGCTGTGTGCGTGTGCTTTGTGCAGCCTGAGGCCTTCGTGAGGATTGCCCTGTTATCGTGCACACCCGGAGTCCAAGTGAGTCTCAGCAACGCTGTGTGCGTGTGCTTTGTGCAGCCTGAGACCTTCGTGAGGATTGCCTTGTTATCGTGCACCCAGAGTTCAAGTGAGTCTCAGCGACGCTGTGTGCGTGTGCTTCATGCAGCCTGAGACCTTTGTGAGGAGTGCCCTGTGATCCTGCACCCGAAGCTCAAGTGAGTCTCAGCGACGCTGTGTGCGTGCGCCCTGTTGCAGCCTGAGATCTTTGTAGCATCAGCGGCCTGGACCGGCAGCCCCGGAGGAGCCGAGCCGCCAGCCCGAGTCTGCCGTTGCCAGAGCGGGACCTCGAACCAACCTCGTCGAGAGAGGGCCCGAGTCCCACTGCCCGGAATCCACAAAGATTGCATTGGAGGCCCCAGTCGTGGGAAGAGGAGAGCGAGGTCGCACCCCCCAGGTAACGTGTGTCGACGCCTGGGGCAGGGCTCGAAGGGAGATGTTCTCGGCCTCTCCCATTCCTGCAGTGCGAGCCTCTGCTTCGGCTCGTATCGCGGCCCGTACTTGCCAACGAAGTGGCAGTACCGGGGCCGGAGTGCAGAGCTGCACTTTTTGTTTACACCATACCCGTGTGGGGGCGACTGTTGACAGAGGCTGACTGCGAGTCAGTACGAGTGGCGGAGAGACCGCCTGAGGCACCGTGATCGGTGCTGGAGTGTATTACGCATTGCATTGTTTCTGCATAACGAACTACCTGATTAGTGTATTACGCATTGCATTGTTTCTGCATAACGAACTACCTGATTAGTGTATTACGCATTGCATTGTTTCTGCATAACAAACTACCTGATTAGTGTATTACGCATTGCATTGTTTCTGCATAACGAACTACCTGATTAGTGTATTACGCATTGCATTGTTTCTGCATAACGAACTACCTGATTGTCGTATTACGCATTGCATTATATCTGCATAACGAACTACCTGATTGTCGTATTACGCATTGCATTATTTCTGCATAACGAAATACCTGATTGTTGCGTTACGCATTGCATTATTTTTACATTGCAAAGTGCCTGATGCTAGCATTACGAACTGCATTATTTCTACATTGCAAAGTGCCTGATTCTAGCATTACGAACTGCATAGCATTGCATTAGGACTGCAGCGGAACGTTTAGAAGTGCTCATTAATATCGCCAGAACTTACAAGGGCTGGCTGGCCTAACAACTGGCCAGGAAGAATATTACAAATACGCATATGTTGGATTTATATCGTGTGGTCTTATCGTATATCTTTTTATATACATTTATACTTGTTTTTATGAAACTCGTGTGGAGTCCATTTGAGGTGTCATCATTGGGTTGCTGTGAGCGTGGTTGCACATACTTTACACATTTGCCTTGAAGATAAGCCTGGCTGCTCATGCCAAGCTACCAAGGGGGTGAGCGGGGGCTAACTGAGAAGGTGTCCTTCCTTTCCCTGACGTGAGAGCGAGGGTCCCTATTTGGCCTAAGGTACCTACCTCAGCCAACCAGGGATCCCGGGTCTAACAATAATATAATATCGTTTTTGAAAAAAGAACTGAAAAAGTAAATATTACACATTTCAATAGGCAAGTTATTCATGGCATCCTAATGCTGAAGCACTACACCCCCTCCTTCCTGAAAATTCTTCCCTTTCGTGAGGGCCAAGTTTATCTTTCCTTTAAGGCCATATCCTTTGCCTTTCTTAACCAGTGGCGGGACTAGGCAAGATTAGGCTCAGGTGTGCAAATGGCTCAAAATGTTCTCAATATTTGAGATGTAACACGGTTTAAAATATCATATTGTTTCTTCGCACCATAGTCTCAGGCGGGTGAGTCGCTTTTCCCACATTCCTCAATCTATTGTCCCACTGTGCAGGCTAAGCATTTGGTTTACCTGGGTTTTGTTTACGGTGATCAGTGTGCACTTCAGAACAAGGCTTGCATATCATCTTCGAGTAGGTGGCATGTACAGCATCACCTGAATTTTGCATCAAAACTCCTGGGTGGCTGCAGTCTGATGCTCGACAATGATAGTTGCAGACTTTGGGCTGATCAGAATTTTCTGCTTTGGTGGCAGTTTTATGAACTTATCCTTCTCGATGGTGGCAGCCTATCCAGCCTACTGCAGACTGCTGGTCTATACATTCTAACACAAGCTTGGTATATCTCACTCCTTAACTGCGTACAAAGACCAGGCGTCCATCTTATCAGCACGGGTCACTTCTGGATCACTATCTTGGATCATTAGCTTCCTCTGGGCTCCTGATCCCGAATGTTTGCTGATCTTCTCTGCCTCGACAGCCTTTCATTCTGCACAACCAGGCACAGTCTTTCCCTCTCATAGCAGGCAGGCAGGCTTTGAGGCACTTTAGGCAACCCTTCAGCTCCTCCAGCACAAAGGTTTGATGTCTGGTGACGTCTCCTCACACCTGGGAGAATGGCTGTAAGGCAGACACAAGCCCTGATTGCACAGCAGCTCTTCTAGTACTCTGTGAAGCCCCTCTTTGTTTGACAAGAAGAACTTGGAAGTGGAATAAACTGTGGTGGTCTGGATCCCACCTTTACAAAGATTTTCCAGACAGAGGATGTGGATCTATTATCTCATGCTGCAGAACCGGTTGGAATCCTATCAAATATAATGTGTAGGCTGCTCCCCAGACCTAGCCTTAATGTAAGTGATGATTCTCACAGCAGGTAGCAATACGGCTGGCTCCCAGCAGGAGCACCCAAAAAGCGGGCACAATGAAGTGGGAGTTCTCCGCAACTGGGTATAATCAGCATCCATGAAGTAGTAACTAGAAACAGACAAAGGGTAGACCTTATCTAGAAACTTTCTCATTTTGACCAGAAAATTCTGTATCAAACTTACCACTACCATCCACAACATGGCAGTGTTTAGGAAGAACTAAACAACAGCACCTTGCGAACAAGGTCTTCATGGATTTTCAAAAGGCAGCCCAGTCTTCATCTTTTTCACTTGAGTATCTGGTTCACCACCCTCCAGACACTGGAATGTGCACAATTTCACTCTGTCAGTGAACTGCTTCTCTCCCTGCGCAGCTCTGCTTGGTAGCTGCTGCCCCTTGCAGGTCCACTGACCCTTGTTGGTTGGTGGTTCAAGGCCCTCCTCCACCCACAGGCTCTCGCCTGCACCTCATCCCTGGTGGTCAAGTGGGAAGCATCTTTGCTCTGCTGCTGGTCTGCCTTCTGGCCTTGTGCTTTCTGCCTCTTTTTCCCCTCTGCCTTCTTTGCACTCTTTTTAACTTTTTCTCTTTCTCTCCCTGTTTGCATACTTTTTTCACTTTTTACTCTTTCTTCTCTGCCGTGCCCCTGGCACTTCTCGACAGCTATGACCCTCCCCCTTCCAGCACCGCGTTTCCCACTTCACGCCTTCCATCTGTGCAGCCCTCCCTCTTCCACTTCCTAATGGCGGCCATGCCACCGGCGCACCAAAGGCAAGCCCGTCTGCACCCGTCCGTGCCTAACACCACAGACCCTGGTTCTCGGGCCTTCCATCGACAATAGCACCCTCCTCGCCCTCAACACTGGACGCCATGCCGCCTGCCACCTCACGTCGACGAAGGGCACCCAAGGACCTTTCTCCTGCCGAAACTGCAGCTGCACACTCACCCACCGCCGCACTCCAGTTCCTTCTGCCGCACGACTGCCCCACAGTGCACCCGACCGGCTCAGCTGCACCATCCTCAACACACGCTCCCTCCACAAACATGCCATTGAAATCTGGGACCTCCTCGACTCCGTCTCCCTCTTACATCGCCTTCCTCACGGAAACCTGGACGAACCCCAGCTCAGGCCTAGACATCGCCACCGCCATACCCGACAGCTACAAGATCACCTGCAAGGACCGCAGCATTCGACCAGGAGGAGGCTTCGCCATAGTCTAGAGGAACTCCCTTCACCTGACCACCCACTCGGATGACCCAACGACAACCATGGAACATCTCCTTTTCCTGGTCCAGACCAACCCAAACACCACCCTCCGAGGCACCCTCGTCTACACACCTCCGGGCCCCACCATTTACCGATGCCATCATCATCATAATCGCACCCCAGGCCCTCGAATCTACCGGTTACATCCTATTTGGTGACCTCAACTTCCACCTGGACAACGCCAACGGCCAGCACACTGCATCACTTCTGGAGAACCTCACCAACATCGGACTCAAGCAGCTAATCACCTATCATGCAGCAGGACACACGCTTGACCCTGTCTACTCTCCCAGGGAAAGCATCACCTACAGTTACACCTCCGAACTCCTCTGGAACGAACACCACAGCTTTTATTTCACCTTCAACATACCTACTGTACAACACCGCACCCACCGCCCCCCACCACAACTGGAACAAGATCACAGAAGAACATCTCACCACCTCCCTCAGCACAACCACACAGCCAACATACATAGATGCCATGACATGCTGGCACCACTAAAGAAAGCGCCTGGCAAGCAACACTCCAAGAAAGCCAGTTGGTTCACTGCCACCCTCCACGATTCCAGACGCTCCTGTAGACGGCTAGAGAAGAGATGGAGGAACAACAAACCCCAAGAAGCCCATGCAGAATTCAAAGCTGGCGTCACCGCACACCACCTTCTCCTCAAAACTACAAAGAAAACGGCCCTCCAAGTCAGAATAAACGCCAACGCACACAACAACAAAGAACTCTTTGCCATCGTCAAGGAGTTCGCCAAACCAACGTCGAGACCACAAAAGTCCCACCTTCCCAAGATCTCTGCAACAAACTCAGCACCTACTTCCACCACAAGATCAAGGAGATGTACTACAGCTTCGAAATCCAAGACCTGCGCACCACGGAAGACACTCTCAAGACCATGAAGAGCATTCACTTCAGAGTCTCCTGGAACCCCTGCCCGCACCACATCTTCCACAGAGCCACCACCTCCGTCACCCCTGACCTACGCTGCACCATCAACTGGCCCATCAAGACTGCCACCTTCCCTGATGACTGGTAACACGCCAAGATCAACCCCCTGCTGAAGAAACCGTCCGCCAACCCAACAGACCTCAAGAATTTCAGACCCATCTCCCGGCTCCCCTTCCCAGCCAGGGTCATCAAAAAGGCCATCAACGTCCAACTCTCAAAGTTCATGGAAGCCAACCACGTCCTGGACTCCTCTCAATCTAGCTTCCGAAGCAACCGTAGCACCAAGATTGCCCTCCTTGCCACCACTGATGACATCCTCTCCCTCCTCGACTGGGGAGAAACAGCAGCCCTCATCTTCCTGGACTTCTCAGCCACCTTTGACACCGTCTCCCGCCGCACCCTAAGCACGAGACTCCATGACGTCAGCATCCACAACAAATCCCTGGACTGGATCTATTCCTTCCTCACCGGTAGAAAACAGTGAGTCAGACTACCACATTTCCTCTCAGAACCCATGGAGATCTGCTGTGGAGTCCCCAGGGCCCTACTCTCTTCAAAGTCTACATGGCCACGCTCATAGCCATAGTCCGGAACCACGGACTCAACATCGTCTCCTACGCCGACAACACCAAGCTGATCCCCTCCCTCACCAATGAACCCATAATAGCCAGAAACAACTTCCACAACGGGATGAAGGCTGTAGCCTCCTGGATGAAAGACAGCTGCCTCAAGCTCAACTCAGACAAGACTGAAGTCCTCATCCTGCGGCCCAACACCCCTGCTTAGGCTGACTCCTGGTGGCCCACCGCATTAGGAACCCCCCACACACCGACGGACCATGCACAAAACCTCAGCATCATACTGGACTCCTCGCTCACTATTAACCGGCAGATCAACGCCATCTCCTCATCATGCTTCCTCACTCTTCACCTGCTTCAAAACACCATCAGATGTATCCCCACTGAGGCCAGAAAGATGATTGTCCGCGCACTCATCAGCAGCAGACTTGACTACAGCAACGCACTCTACGCAGGCATCACCCAGAACCTCCCCAGGAAACTACAGAACATTCAAAACGCCGCAGCCAGACTGTTCCTCGATATCCCCCGCCGCACCCCATCTCGGAACACCTACAAGAACACCACTGGCTCCCAGTAAACAAAAGAGTCACCTTCAAGATCCTCACACACAATCCTACAAAGCTCTCCATGATGCTGGGCCAGCATACTTGAACCACCTCCTTTCATTCCACGTACCAACCAGACACCTCTGCTTCACCCAACTGTCCCTTGCCACCATCCCTCAGATCTGCAAGAACAGGATCGGAGGAAGATCCTTTTCCTACCTCTCCACCAAAACCTGGAACACCCTGCCTCTCCACCTCAGCTATCCCTTTCGTTGACACAATTCAGGAAGGATCTCAAGACCTGGCTCTTTGACTGAACCTCATTGCCCAGTCTGACCTGCAGTCCCCTCCCCCAGTGCCTTGAGACCCTCACGGGTGAGTAGTCATGCTTAACAAATACTGATTGAAGAAGCTATCCTCACCCTCCATCTTGTGCCATGCTAAGACCATGAGAATCCAAAATGGACCTCACTGGATTCAGCACTTATACTCTCACATACACAAATACATATAAACTCACATACACAAATACACACACAGAGTTCTACTGATGTAGTTTTATCACAAGCTCACTGAAAACACATGCCCTCGACATGCATTGAACAAGCACACAGGATGTCAGTGTCAAGTTCTGGATTTCAGATAATAATGAAACTTTACCCAAGATGGGCTAGTAGACTGCCCTCTCAATGACCCAGAGAAAAAGGTCATGACCGGGACAGTAGTCTATTGTTGACTAAGAGGGTACACATGGCACACCTGGACCTCATGTTTTCAGGTTTAGGTCTGTTGTAGGGATTCTGCACATATACAGAGCTATGCACAGGATGATAGGACCTCGGAATATAGTGGTGATCCAACCATAAACCTTAGCACCTAAAACCCCAACCCGACTAGCCTTAGCGTCTCATTAGCAACAAGGTTACCAATGATTAGACAACCCAGAACACGGTATCTCTCTCTCAGGACTTGCAGTAGCAAGAACACCCTTTCATCACTCACTCATACCGGTCCACAACATGCGTAAGAAGAGACACTGTATAGTTTAAAATGTTTATTTCAACTAACGTGCTCTCAGATACAGTACACGTGTCAGTACTATCAGCATAATGCATAGGAATAATATAAGCAGCATAGTTACAACACCATAGAATACAAACGGGGAAAGCATTTCATAAAGCAGTGGATATAGGGCTAAATGACCTTACCACCCTCCCCGTGCTAGTAGCTAATTTATTATAAAAATAGAAGACCTCTGGGCATTGTCTAGCGAACCCCCATACCTCAGTGTCTAGATGCAAAGTCTACATCAGCAGACAATCACAGCTCTTCTCCCTGGAAAGGTATTTCTCCAAGTGTGTCTAAAGCGTGAAAAGCGCAATATTAAAAGCACACAAATTTCTCCATGGCAGCTGTACATAGTGTTATGTCTAGGTGCGAGGGACTGGCCAGATCAGCAAGAACAAGGGACGTTGTTTTTCGACCTTGTACATGTTGTGCAGACGTAGCCCAAAGGGAACAGGAGAAAATGGCCTCCATTTCAGGGGCTCTTCGTAAACTACACTGGCTGAGGATTGACAATCGTGCCAAATTTAAAGCACTATGCTATATGCACAAAATAAATATAGGCTCAGCTCCCCACTATCTAAATGCTTTGGTACACCACTATCGTCCCTCACGCTTACTACGTTCCTCCACTCAACTAAAATTCCAGGTACCCAGGATCAAACGAGCCAGAATGGGAGGACGTTCTTTTGCCTATCTAGCTCCTTCCCTGTGGAACTCCCTTCCAATGCAGCTCCGTCTTGAAAAACACTATCTCAAATTCCGCAAAGAGCTGAAAACATGGCTTTTTAATCAGTAGAATCTTTTATTAACTATGACCCTCTCTCTTGCTTTGCATGTCCGTAGGCGCCGGGAAACCTCCGGGTAGCTGTGCGCCATATAAATCTAATAATAATAATAATAATAAAGGTGAAAGACAGAAAATGCAGACAGTTCTAAAATAACTTGGCAGGAGCAGAGGCTGATAGAACAACGGCTTACAGTAACGTGCGCAAAAAAGGCATCATGGCAGCCAGGCCTAAGTCAGCGCAGCAAAGCAGACCAGGAGGCCACAAAACACATGACACCCTCCCCTGGGCAGTCCATCGGCCAATACCAAGGACGAAAGCAGAGTTCAAATCGACTGAGCAGAACCAAAACGTCCATAGTGGATGCAGTCCCCATGAAGGACAACGAATGGGAGAGGGGAAGAGAAAGAAAGAAAAAAAAATGTTTGAGATGAAAAAATACAGTCAGCGAGGCAAGTCACAGAGAGCGAAGGCCATGTTAATCCATCAGAGTGTGAGTGCAGAAAAACGCCACACCCTCTAAGAGGACATCATTGGAATCGTCAGAAAACAGTGACGCCATCCAGTCCAATAAATCAAAACTGCAGGCATGCTCTTCACAGGAGGGAGCATCAAATAGCAATGCGGGACAACTTGCGTGGTACTCAATATAACTTTGTTGTAGGAGATTCTGAGCAGCCGCCCAGATATCCCATTGTGCCAAAATCCCCAGTGCAGCCGCACGCGTCATGCAGCCTGCAGCGGAACAGTCCCGTTCATGGGCCTCTAAGGGACCCACTAACCGAACAAAATCCGGAACAGACAACGACGTATTGGAGAGGCAATAATCCATGGTCCAGGAGAAAGGACAGCGGATGCAAGACAGCACCGGTTGCACGCAAGTGAAATACGCAAAGCGAAAAGAAAGTGTATAGGACACACTCAGCGTCGCCAACGGCAGGACGCCGAAGCCAGTGAGGATGCGCTCACGGAGCAGCTGGAGCCGACCTGGGTCGAGAAGGGCCCATCGGGGAGCAGCCATTGCGCAGAAAACAGACCAACAGCAGTACACCAGCCGCCAAAGCGAGGATTAATGGGAAGCCACCAAAGACGGTGGAAAAAATGGAATGAATAAAAGCCGGTATCACACCAAAAATAGTTTGAAAAGAGGTCACAAGGCCGGAACCCACAACCTTAAAAAAGTGTACCAGACCCTCAGTGCGAGATGCATTAAAAACATGGTGAATCAGTTCACCGAAATGTTGTGGGAGGTTAGTGTTCAAAAGGGCCTGTATTTCACTGTGGGTACTTGCCACCTGGAGAATGAATGTCTCCCGGGCGGACGTGAGCAGAACCTCCTGATTCAATAATAGCGCCTTTATTCTGCTCAATTTATTGAAATCCGCCTTCAGAGTAGGAATGGAAGGCCAAACGGAACTATCTATGATGTCGTGCGGGGGAGGAAAAAGCACATTTTTGCAGCAGACAACCCTGTGGGAAACTGTAACAATATACGGTATGCCGGCCAGCATGCCACAGCAGTTTTGGTTATTCAAAAGCAGATAGCTACCATTCGAAAGCACAGTGAAAGTAGGAGAAATAGCCGGAGCAGGAATACCCTTTAACACACAAGCAAGATTCGGAGCCGAAACGTTACAAGCCCCGTGCAATTTAATGTGTTTGCAAATAAGGGAGTGACCCACAGTGGAATCGCAAGACTCCCCCGTAAGAAAAACTTCCTTTTCGTCTCTAAGGCATTTATACATGAAAGACAGGGACCAAAGTTCATGCAGGAAGGCACTTCCCAAGGGCTGGAAACGGCCCACAGGATAATGCTTCATGCACGAGCTAAATTCAAATAAAGAAAAAGGCAAGTCGATAACTCCATGAACTAGCCACACAGCAGAATCCAATTCCGCCACAGAGAATGGTAAGGGCTCCACTTTCTCGATATGTAACAGAGTGTATGCTGCATCCTTCATGGACATGAACTGCTGTTTGTCAGTTAAATTAAAAGGCAGAAATAAGGCCGTGGTGTTCAAAAAATGCCAAGGAAGTTTACCCAACTTAAGTGTTTGCAAAGTCCACGCAAACTGCAAAACTGAACGTAATTGATTCTGACCATGGTACAACACAGAAACATCATCTTGTACAATATCAACAACAGAGGACACAATATTCTCTAACGTGTAAATGCGGGAAGACAGGGTGTTAATACTATTGTCAACAACAGCAAGCACCTTTTCCAAATTTGCTTGGTCTATTTCCCGTAGACGGGAAGCAGCTTCCATTTGCGACAGCTTCCAGAGTTCATTATAAGCTTCATAAATGAATCTCTTAGGTCGTGGACCACGGGGCCCCAGAATAAAGTCGGACAGATCAATGTTGCCTGATAGGAGGGATAAATGTTGTTTAACAGATTCTAGGGAAGAGTGCTGCAACAACTGTTTACATAATTTACCAACAGAATATGTTGTAACAGTACGGGAGTCAGAAAACCTAGGATCTGGTCTATCCTGTTTGTAACCAGGGACTGAGTCGTGTAAACGCAGTTGGCACGCATTAGATGATATGGGCCAAACCAACCAGGGTGACTGAACAAGCGTAGAAACATTAAACGAATTGTTCTGAAACAAAACTTGCAAAGTGGCAAGGGACATATTAAAGTGCAAGCTTTTGTTGGGAGTGGAAGACAAAACGATGGAATGGAAGGCGCGTTTAATTGTTTAGTTGTAGCCAAACCCCAACACGTAGTCTGATAGATGGAAGTATTCAGAAACACCATTTGGGCCGGGATAAGGCAAGCACGGTGCAAGGCTTCAGTGCCTTGCACCTGCCATGGTTTTGAGCCCCATATTGATTTCAAATCCACAGTGTCCTTCCAGTACTCATAACCACCCACAGCTAAGGCGCTCAAAAAGGAACCCGAATATAGCAATTTGGTGTGGGTCAACATGATTTTCTGAGTGGACGGTGCGTTTAATTTAAAATAATAGGACCCAGGGTTCGATCTATCAAAATTTGTAAAATAAGCAAATTTATTTCTAAGAGTCTGGGAGCTACCAGGTAAAGGTGTTGGACAATGCTCCCACTGGGTGTAGTTAAAAGGACCACGCAGTGCACTTGGTTTATGGACAAAGTGGTTGCCCCAATGCTGGAAGCAATACAAATCAGCATAATTTGCAGAATTCATGTACAAATCTTCAGCATTAAAGGAAGCATAATATTTTAAATCAGCAAACAATGCTTCAACGGCATGCACATCCCAATCGTCAGAATGAATATTACTTTTTACGACATCACCCATCGAAACTCGAAGGACATTTGGTACATTAATAATTTCTGTCGGTCCATGAATCTGAAAATTTACCGCATCCCATACGATGCCATCAGCAACTGGAAAAGCTGAAATGTTCACAAATGTGTGGTCACGCTTCATGATGTGAGATGAGGAATGTGGTGCTAAAGTTCCAGCGACACTGTTCACAGCAGAGCGTTCTGATAAATAGTGACCATTGATGAGTAGAAAAAACACTGTGACAGCCAATGGACATGAACAAAAAAATTAGGAACAGCACCAACCAGATGTATGTCCAGGGGGGAATCAAAAACTTGTCTCTGAACCAGGATACAAAAATACTGAACTTGGACGGGACAATAGATGAGGTGGAATCCAAATCAAAAGAATAACTCGTTGGGCTCAGTGGCGTTGTTGGTAAGTGTGCCACCGACTCGTTATCGGGATAGGTATACTCATTCTCGTCGTTGCCGGGGAAACCGGGTGTTCGAGTGAGCTTTCAGGCAAATCAACCATCTCAACGGCAACATCAGTGACCGTTCGGGCAGGAGGGCCACGAACACTTGTCCGGTAAATGGCAGGGCAAGAGACCGCTGGTGTAACGCTATTCAGGATCGGCCAGATGTTGTAGCTTGACATTTTCCACTGAGATGTATCTGTTCTCCTTGCGACCAGGAAGCGGTGGTAGGATTACTGTACGTGTTCCCTTCAAGCCCAGGACTGGAATCGGTGCACGATAAGAGGGGCCGAATTCTTTTTGTTCTCCACCTTCTCTCGAACCAGATCTCCAATCTTCGGAAGCCAGCCGGCCACCGGAATCTGCAGTGCAGGGTCTGTGGCTGAAGGTAAATGTGCGATTGCAAGTTTGTCTCGGGCTTCTTGTAAGTCCTGTAACATAGTAGAATGGTTATCTACATCAAAGATGGCGGATTGCGCCGCCATGTCTAGACCATCAAGGTCAGGCACAAACATCCTAATGCCAAAGAGCATTTCGTATGGGGTCCGCCCACCCAGAGGTCTTCTAGGGAGATTATTAAGTGCACGTTGTACTGTATACAAGTGGGCCAGCCAGTTCCTGCCAGTACCTAAGACTCTAGCTGTCAAGGATTGCTTTAAGTCACGGTTCATTCGTTCAACGATCAAGTTGCCCTCAGGCCGATACGGAGACGAAAATTTCACCCGCACCCCCAGTGAACCCATTGCGTCCTTGTAAGCCTTTGAGGCAAACGCTGGACCTTGGTCAGAATGGAAGGTGCCACAGGCGAAAATTCCCACAAAGACACGCAAATCCCTGATGACATTTCGAGCGTCAGCACTCTGTTGTGGCCAAACCCAGATGAAACGTGTGCACGAGTCCACTGCCACCAAGATATATTTATAGGCAGTGTCTGAAGAAAATGAACCGCAGTGATCCAGGTAAACACACCCAAAGGGTCTGTTAGAAATGCAGAGCGGGGTCTGTGGTGGTCTTGTAACCGTAGAAGGCTTATAAGAAAGCACATAAGTACGGGTGTCTTTGTATAAACCACGCCACCAGTAACGCTGCTGCAAGATGGAAACGGTCGCAGACACTCCAGCATGAGCCGAAGCCATGCCTTCGTGTGCAGCCGTTATCAAGGAAAGTCTGCGGTCCGCGTTGGGGATCAGCCGATCGCCAACGTCGGGTATTGTTACATAAGGAGCCTGTTCGGGACCTAACTGATAAGAATATTTGGAAGGAAAACCCCTAGGGTAATTAGCACCTTCTTTTGTTGCAGCAATAGCTGCTAAAATATCAGTATCTATTTTAGACATGGATCTAGTAACTGCTGCTACTGAACACGTGACTACTGCTGATTTGGCTGCTTCGTCTGCCAAACCGTTACCAACAGCATGTGCGCCCACCCGCTGATGGCCAAGTGTGTGAACCACCTGTGTGAGGGGCAGACGTTGTTGCAAATCTGCCACCCGTACCCAAAGCATTTTATGCTTAATTGTGCTACCTTTGGCGTCTCTATAGTCGTTTTGCGACCAAAAGAACAGATTGTCATTGTAAGATTGAACACAGTAATAAGAATCGCATACAATTAGAGTGGTCACATCCGGATTAGCGAACTCAAGTGCGAGCACCAATGCACGCAGCTCGGCCAATTGTGCAGTACTGTCCCCGAGTGCCTGAGTGTGCACCACAGTAGATTTGAACTTTCCATTCACAAAGGTACCTGCAACAATAGCACATGCGGCTGAATAAGCATGCTTGGAACCCGTGGCCGGTTGTGCCGAACCATCGGTGTAGATCACACATTCGTAATCCTCAAGCGGTAGCAATGACAGAGGAGGTGGATGAACAAATTCATACTGTAAAAACTCCTGAGTCTGTAGAGAAGAATCAAAGATGAAAGTGACATCCGGAGACGTCAAAGAGGTTGCCCATTGAATCCAACGGGGTGCAAAGCTTTAGAATTCGGAACACTTGCCTTTGTCACTGCCTCTAGAGCAGGATATGGTGTTACCACCAGAATGAGTTTTCCCTGTGCCAGTGCGCGTTCCTTAAGAATCGCCATTTGCACTGCTGTTAAAACTTTTTCCACAGAGGAAAAGCGCATTTCCGCGGAAGGGTAAAGATGTGACTTGTATGAGATTGTAACTGTGTCACCTTCGTTAAAGGTTAAGTACGTGAAACCCACTGCCCCTGGAATTATTCTAATCACCAGGTTTGTGTGGTTATCACGAGTCAACAAGTATTTAGACTCAAGAAGGTCCGTCTGCAAAGACTGCAGAATGGAGGTATGCTCCGGAAGCCAGCATGACTTCGAAAAGTTAGGTTGTATCAAGGCATACAGTGGCTTGATACGCTGGGCATATTCGGGAATGTAAGTATGCCCGAAGTTCAGAAACCCCAGCAAAGACTGAAGTTTTTTCAGAGTAGTAGGAGGGCACAAAAGTGCACATTTCTCTAGGAAATGGGGGCTAAGCCCTTACCTTCATTGTTGAGCTCATAGCCCAAGAACAAAACGGTAAATTCAGCAATGTGAGATTTGGCAAAGTTAAACTTATAACCTAAAACCGCAAATTCTAGAATAATGCGGTCCACTCGGGAAAGATGCAGGAATAGTTTGTCGTCCGTCAGATAAATGTCATCGACGTACGAACATGCATCTGGGTCTATGCCGTCCAACAAAGAGACAACACGGGCAGCGAATACGCCTGGACTGTTCTTGTAGCGCATAGGTAAACGCCGGAACTTGAATAATTTACCACCGGATGTAAAAGCGCTCCATTGGCTACTCTCCGGGGCTAAGTTGTGCATGTAGAATCCATTGGAGAGGTCAAGTGTCGTTTTATATTTTTTACGAACAAGACTGTCTACAAGCGCAGAACTATGTGTGTTTTGCACTGCAAAGGTCCGACAATGAGAGTTTAAATGTCGGTAATCCAAAACCAAGCGGTACGATCCATCGGGTTTAGAAACCGCGAAAGGGGATTATTCATTGGTGATACACATGTTTCAATCACTCCCTGATATTCTAACTGAGTCAGAATTTCGGAAACGGGGCCTTTGCTTCCCGTTTAATGGGATATTGGGGCTGTGGCTGTGGCAGCGACCGCAAAGGTATTTCATGGGGGAGAGTCCTCATCCCAGCCCACGTGATTGCGGTATAACGCTGGAGCCAGGGACACAGCCCACTCAGCTGCAAGAGCCTCCGCTTTGTCCTATGGGACATGTCGAGAAAAGCTCGGAAGGATTACCTCCTCCCCTTTACGCGCAGCAAGTACGAATGGGGGCGGCCAATCCGCCTCTGCCAACAAAATGTCGTACAAAGAGGTCAGATTTTCCCAAAAATCCCTTTAATTACACGCTGTATATCACCTTCAATTTGAATGACAATATTAAATAGTCTGTCAGGGGTGCCACTCTGGTGTCTGCTGTCTCGACAGTAATGAATGTTTCAGTTGCTGTCGCCTCCACATGAGGACGTAGCGCCTCCCGCACTATGGTAACTTCCGCGGCGAGGTCTAGGAGGGTCACTGCCCACGTCCAATTCAGGAGTCTCGTTCTCACCGTCTGTGGCATATCTCGCTGTTACAGCGGCAACTTTCTTCTTCTGAAATTGCGGGCGAGAACATTGAAATTCTTCTGCTTTCCCTCTAACCTGTTGTCGAGGTTGGTCTCGTCCCTGGGGAGCCTCTCGACCCCTCCCTCTATCCTGGCAATCTCCTCCACCGGCCTGCGAAGTTGTCTGTGCCTGTGAAGAATGAGGAGAACGCGTATCAGGGATCTGAAACCTATCCGGAGATTTAATTCTCGCCCTATCGCGCAAATCATAAGTGCGTTCAGAAGAGACGGAAACCGGGGATGCGCCTCTCGACCCCGGCCTCTTTTGTTGCTTACCCTGTTTTTTCAACCTCCAGCTCTTTTTAGTAAAGACTGGTTTCTCATCTTTCTCAGATTGAGTTTTTGGTTGTTGTTGCGATTGTTGTTGCGATTTAGCAAAAGGCTTAACTCCCAGGCTATTTCTGCCAATAGTTTTGTAAGCCTGGGCTATATTTTTCGGTAATTCGCGCGGCCTGTCCGACCAAAGCCAAAGCATTAGCTACTTGAAAGTTCACTGCATCGCCCTTGACATTCGCAAGGATCAACTCAGCTACTACGTCGAACACTCCCACCAGTCTCATCCCTAATTCCACAGCCGCCTCAGGGCCATGCTCATCCTGCACTCGTTTAATTACAGAGGGGAGTACCGTCATGGAGGGGGTGCCGAAACACTTCGCATATACTGCTGCGAATACCCTACCCCAGTTGTTGCATTCTGCCAACTCGGGGACTAAGTCTTTGGCAAACTAATCGTTAAAATCCTGTGTTTATCCACGGGAGAGGTGTTAGGAAAAACTGCCTCCAGCTGGTCAAATTTTTCTGCAAGCCAATAAGGAAAATCATCCTTATTTTGTGGGCGCTTGCCCATCACCGAATTCACCATGACAGGACTTATGGTCACACCTCCTGCACCAGCTGGATGGGCCGCAACTCCAGGTGGGGCTCCCTGGATGTTGCCTGTAACATACTGCACTAAGGCTCGATGCACTCGTATCAAAGACGAATGAATATCACGCAATTCAGCGACGGGTACCAACATATAAAGCGGATGTGGGGTGTACCCGGCCAAAACAGGCCAAGTGGCCCCTTCAATTGATAAGGGACCTAAACGAACCGTGGTAACCGGTTGGGGGAGGGCGCCATCAAACCAAACACGGTGTTGCCAAGCCGTGAGCGGTACTTCAATATTCCTATACGGTCTATAGTGATTAGGAACTATGGTGGCTTCATATTCATGGAACATATGGTCAGTCCCATCCACCGCCGGAAAGGTGACCCAAGAGTAAAACACCTCAAAGTGGTAAGCTGGATCTGCTTGTACCACAAAGATCAAATCGACACCGCGTCAGGCACTCCATACACTGTTAAGTGAGCGCTGCGCGGCTAAGTGCCGCAATTTGAACAGCCATTTTAGGCTGGAAGTAGTCGACAATCTAAAATGAGGCAGCACAAATAGGGTTTTAGTTAAGAAACCTTTTAACAACTTCAAGCTTGAAAGAACCTATAAAAACGACAATATAGGAGGTATCACCGTCACACACGCTTCCGGAAGCGTCTGTGAGGGGAGTTGTGGACAAGCACAAATACTACTCAAGCGTCTCGCAGATAAGCGGCCCCACTCGTTGGTCGCGCCATGTTGTAGGGATTCTGCACATATACAGAGCTATGCACAGGATGATAGGACCTCGGAATATAGTGGTGATCCAACCATAAACCTTATTACCTAAAACCCCAACCCGACTAGCCTTAGCGTCTCATTAGCAACAAGGTTACCAATGATTAGACAACCCAGAACACGGTATCTCTCTCTCAGGACTCGCAGTAGCAAGAACACCCTTTCATCACTCACTCATACCTGTCCACAACATGCGTAAGAAGAGACACTGTATAGTTTAAAATGTTTATTTCAACTAACCCTGGGCATAATACTTTGCTACGCTCACGAAGCATGCAAAGTTTGTGCTACTACGCACTACGCAAATTGCACGTAGCAGAGTGAATAACTGTACTAATAAACGTAGCGTAGCAGGAGTATAATAAACTCCTTCAAATGCTTTGATAAAGCAATTTTTTATGCTAAAAAGCATATAACCAATTCACAAAAATGAATGTTGACAATAAAATATCAAGCAATGAGAGAGGTGATGATTTTGGAGTCCCCCTAACCTAGGGGAGGACCAAGCAGATGCCTTGAACACAAAAAGCATATCATGTGAACGATTCAATGGTGGTCCCTTCCTCCTAGGACCACCCCAAGCACAGTTATGGGCAAAAATACAATCCCAACCAAAGGCCCTGCAAAGCATTATGGGACGAGATTAGCAGTGGGCAGTGAATATTATAGTGTCCAATATCAAAATAATTCTACAAAGAGCTGCAGTTCAACTAGTCGTCACTGGGTGTCGTCCCTCAAGAGTGAAATGCAAAAGTATTGAAAACCTTTCATGAAGCTTTTGCATTTGACTCGTGAGGGACGACACCCAGTGACGACTAGTTGAACTGCAGCTCTTTGTAGAATTATTTTGATATTGGACACTATAATATTCACTGCCCACTGCTAATCTCGTCCCATAATGCTTTGCAGGGCCTTTGGTTGGGATTGTATTTTTGCCCATAACTGTGCTTGGGGTGGTCCTAAGAGGATGGGACCACCACCTAATCATTCAATAAGATGTGCTTTTTGTTTTCAAGACATCTGCTTGGTTCTCTCCCTAAGTTAGCGAGGATACCAAAATCATCACCTCTCTCACTGCTTTTTGTTTTCACTTTAGTGAAATGACTATATGCAATTTTAGCATATAAAGACAGAGATGTTTATTTTATCTTAACTTGCACTGTACAAGTTTGCTTTTGGTAATTATTGTACAGTGCAGTGAGTCAAGCACACAGCTAGCACTACGCCCAGGCTTAATAATAATAGCAAATTCCTTCAAATGCTTTGATAAAGCAATTTTTTATGCTAAAAAGCATATAACCAATTCACAAAAATGAATTTTGACATATCAAGCAATGAGAGAGGTGATGATTTTGGAGTCCCCCTAACCTAGGGGGAGGACCAAGCAGATGCCTTGAACACAAAAAGCATATCATGTGAACGATTCAATGGTGGTCCCTTCCTCCTAGGACCACCCCAAGCTACAGTTATGGGCAAAAATACAATCCCAACCAAAGGCCCTGCAAAGCATTATGGGACGAGATTAGCAGTGGGCAGTGAATATTATAGTGTCCAATATCAAAATAATTCTACAAAGAGTTGCAGTTCAACTAGTCGTCACTGGGTGTCGTCCCTCACGAGTCAAATGCAAAAGCTTCATGAAAGGTTTTCAATACTTTTGCATTTCACTCTTGAGGGACGACACCCAGTGACGACTAGTTGAACTGCAGCTCTTTGTAGAATTATTTTGATATTGGACACTATAATATTCACTGCCCACTGCTAATCTCGTCCCATAATGCTTTGCAGGGCCTTTGGTTGGGATTGTATTTTTGCCCATAACTGTGCTTGGGGTGGTCCTAGGAGGAATCGTTCAATAAGATGTGCTTTTTGTTTTCAAGACATCTGCTTGGTTGTTGGTTCTCTCCCTAAGTTAGTGAGGATACCAAAATCATCACCTCTCTCACTGCTTGTTAACTTTTTGTTTTCACTTTAGTGAAATGACTATATGCATTTTTAGCATATAAAGACAGAGATATTTATTTTATCTTAACTTGCACTGTACAAGTTTGCTTTTGGTAATTATTGTACAGTGCAGTCAAGCACACAGCTACGCACTACGCAATTTGCATAGCTACGTGTAGTTGAAGCTGTACTTCACGTAGCTACGTGAAGTGCTACTACGCAAACTACGCCCGGGCTTAATTTCAACTAACGTGCTCTCAGATACAGTACACGTGTCAGTACTATCAGCAAAATGCGTCGGAATAATATAAGCAGCATAGTTACAACACCATAGAATACAAACGGGGAAAGCATTTCATAAAGCAGTGGATATAGGGCTAAATGACCTTACCACCCTCCCCGTGCTAGTAGCTAATTTATTATAAAAATAGAAGACCTCTGGGCATTGTCTAGCGAACCCCCATACCTCAGTGTCTAGATGCAAAGTCTACATCAGCAGACAATCACAGCTCTTCTCCCTGGAAAGGTATTTCTCCAAGTGTGTCTAAAGCGTGAAAAGCGCAATATTAAAAGCACACAAATTTCTCCATGGCAGCTGTACATAGTGTTATGTCTAGGTGCGAGGGACTGGCCAGATCAGCAAGAACAAGGGACGTTGTTTTTCGACCTTGTACATGTTGTGCAGACTTAGCCCAAAGGGAACAGGAGAAAAGGTAAAAGACAGAAAATGCAGACAGTTCTAAAATAACTTGGCAGGAGCAGAGGCTGATAGAACAACGGCTTAGAGTAACATGCGCAAAAAAGGCATCATGGCAGCCAGGCCTAAGTCAGCGCAGCAAAGCAGACCAGGAGGCCACAAACCACATGACAGGTCTAGGCCTCTGTTCCTATGCTAGGTTAGCATGATTCCAGGGCCTAAATAAAAGCGTGGATACTGGCTTCACTAGAAGTTGGGACATCAGGATGTACTTGTATACCATGCAGAGGACATTTCACTTTGAACAACCCTAACCTGAAGGCATTGTGGATTTAATTCTGACTTTGTGTGCAATAGATAGATAGATTTAAAAAATCTTCCACAAGCACAGGCATTTTGGGTGGTCACTACTTGGAGGTTCACGTTACTAACTGGAATGAGACAATGGCATCAAATGTAACTATCTCAAGAACTGACCCTCAATCATGCCAATGCAGTTACATGGCTCGGAGTGGATTTCATTAATAGGAAGTCTGGTAACCATAGCACAGCGGAAGAGTGTTTTAAATCCTCAACAACAGTATATTGATGGCCCGAGGTCTATGGGGTTTGTATTTCAACAACTTCAATTGTTCGCACAAGAATTTAGGAAAAATTATACATATGATACAAAAGAAAAAATATTCCATTTAAAATGTTCTCTGCAACTACGATCAAATTCAAGGTTATGTTTATTAAGCATAAATATGCCATGATATTTAAAACCATAAAGATAGTACAATGATTAATATACAGTACATTAAGACAGACCTTACATGGACCTCAAAAACAAATTACATTATTAAAATGACTGCAGTCTTGTTGGTAGTAAAGATTGAGCTGAAACAATTTAGGGGTCGATTCCGATCTCGGTCGGTAGGGCTCCGAACGCGATCTGTCCGGAAAAAGTACGAGCCGTACGCGTGTTCTCCGACCGATTCGTACAGCTGTACGAGCGAGCAAGTACGATGCGAAGAACGCGAAATCGCCGACCGACTCGTTTCCGGGTCCGAACCGCTCCGTACGACTCGGTCGCAGACGAACCGTACCGCGCAATGGAGTCGATTTCCGACCGAGCCAGTACAATGCACGATTCGGACAGCCGGATCGAGTCGGAGTTTCCGGGACGAAAAAGCTCCGGGAAGCGGACTTCGGGGGTCCGTGCCGGACCCCCTTCACCCATAGCCTAACGAGTCGAACACAGGGGGGGACCCAAGGGTCCCACCTTCACATGCATGTACAGTGCGGATGGCACCAACGCGTACCGACTGCAGGGGGCGCCCTTTTGCGAGACGCACCTATTCAGCTGATGCGAGGCCATGCACGCGTCGTACGACCGGCTCCCATTGACTTCAATGGGAATCCGACCGAGCCGAGTCCGTCAGCATGCAGCAGCATCGTACTCGCTCGGTCGGACTCCAGGGGTACGGCTCGGTCGGAAAACACTCCGGATCAGGCTCGGTCGGAGGGCTTTCCGACCCAGATCGAAATCGACCCCTTAGTTTACTAAAAGGAGAAAAAGAACAGGCTCATAAACATCAAAGTATGGCGTACTCTCATATAGAATTATCACGAAACATACACCCCGAAGCTAAATTAGTAATAGTGCATCAAATAAAATTAAATTTAAAAAACACTTATGCATGGACAGGAGGCGAAACTGATATAACTATTCGGGGCATGAAAGACGGCTTTAGATTGTCTTTTTGTTACAGTCCAGTCGCACAGGATATAACTTGCCACAGGCTTATATATAACTGGATCATCCGTTGCAAAACAAAGTGCTAGTGCTTTTGAACAGGTTACAATCGGGAAGTGCTTAACCAATAGTATGAGTCATTTTGAGCGTAAGTGCTTGGTCTTTGTGCAAAATAGCATAACGTGTGTTAATGGTTCCCAGTTTCCGATCTCATAGTCACAACTGTCGAAACTACGACCATTAGCAGGCTACGTAGGATCTGGTAGGTACATTGGCCAGTTGAAATTTTAAATATAAAGTACGAAATGCATCGGGGGTACTTTCATTTAAGTATTGTCCAATACCCAGTGCTTATTTCACGTGCAGATACAGTTCAATTCTGAAAAGCTTGCAAGCTCGATGCTTGACTTTGCACTCATGAAGGCGCCTTTAACTGTAGCAGCCGTAGCACAATAAATGGGAGCTGGATCTGAGCAGAAATAACCAAGGCTGAGATCATCAAACAGTATTTGACGTGAATTAACCAGGAATTATGTTGGATTTTTTTACAATCTAAGTAGAGAACAGCATTATTGTACTATTATATTTTCATCGTTAATATAGATGAGCAAAGGTTAAAACCATTTTTAATCTCAGTGCTCTTATAAGCATCTGTAGAGTCATTATTGAAATCAATTTGGAAACCAGATTGGTACCAGTGCAAAAATCCCACCCTTTGCGAATAGCTACATCAGCTGTTAGAAAACATCCTCAGTTCTAGGCATAATGCCACATGGCTCCATGTCACTGCAGACCTGCTGCTCCAGTCCTGAGTTTAAATTTTACAACCACCTGCCGTCTGGGTGATATGGTGACATGTAACATCAAACAATATGATTTATATGTAGACTGATGTATCAGATTATAGTGTTTATAAAAGAAAGCATAGAACGGAAAACATGTTCCGATGCATTGGAATGAAGAGGGTAGGCTTCTGGATTCAAAACCCACAAAAAAACATTTTGGGGCAAACCTGGGAGCTCTACAGATATGTCATACATTAGGGGGCATATTATCAAGAAGGGCGTTAAAATTATCGCCGGTTTAGCGGCAGAAAACTGCCGCTAAAGCGGCGATAATGGGCTTGATAATATGCCCTGGAGAATTCCAATAGAAGCCCATGTTCACACCATGTTCAAGCCCATTATCGCCGCTTTAGCGGCAGTTTTCTGCCGCTAAACCGGCGATAATTTTTAACGCCGTGCTTGATAATATGCCCCTTGATTACTTTGCCCTAACGAACCTTCCCTACGCTTTGATGCCTCTATCATATTTTATCTGACTTAGCTATTGTTTTCCAAATAGTATATATGCAGTGCTTAACCAGACATTGAACACACTCTACTGCGGGGTAATGTTTCAAGATTTTTGATGGAATCATAATTTCCTTGAAAATTATGCAAATAAGGAATAAGTGCCACAGAAACTTGGGGGCCTATTAGCAATAACCGGTGATAATTATCGCTAAGCGCAGTTAGCGCTAGGATAATTATCGCCGACTATCGCAGGTTTCTATCGCGGAGATAGCGTGCTATCAGCAACGCTTATCTCCAAAGCGATAGAAACCCTGGAGAACAGTGTGAATACAAGCGATATTCGCACTGTGACCAGTGTTAGCTTGCTAATAGGGCGAGGGGGATTTAGCCATGTAATCCACCTCCCATTGGATTACATAGCTAAGTCAGGTCTGGACCAGGCGTTAACAAACCAGCGCTAAACGTGTTTAGCGCTGGTTCGTTAATCACCTCCCCTGCCTCGCTAATAGGCGATAGCGAGCTTAGCGACTGTTTCCAGTCGCTTTTAGTTTGGGAACGCCTACTTTGCATGCCATTAGCGATAAATATCGCTGGCATGCAAAGCGGCACCCAACCCGGTCGCTATCGCCTAAAAGCTGTCGCTAACAGCAGTTAGCGACAGCTTGCTAATAGGGCGATTGAATTATCGCCGCTTTAGCGGGAAAAAGTCCCGCTAAAGCGGCGATAATCACGTTGGTAATATGCCCCTTGGTCTTTTACTTACCACACATTTTTCGTTAAAAGTAGAGAGTACATATGAGATTTGGTCTGATTAATTTCGATACGCTAGGTAAAAGCTCAATCCCAGGAAAACAAGATCATGTGGCAGCCATCTTGAATGTATAGAAAACATTGGGGCAGATTTACAAGCCCCTTGCGTCATTTTTGCGCCGCCGTTGCGTCACTTTTGTGACGCATCGGCAGCGTAAAAAATGCGGCCTATTTACAACGTGACGCATCTAGGGAGATGCGTCACGTTGTAAAGCCCTGCGTCACATTATACCTGCGTCAGGTATAATGTATGCAGGGTGGCGTTCCCACGCAGGAAGGCCTCGTAAAAGTGACGCAGTGAAATCTACAAGATTTCACTGCGCCACTTTAGGACGCCACTGCGTCAAAACCTTACGCCTGCTTAAAGCAGGCGTAAGTAGTGACGCAGTGTAGTGGGAATAGGCCTCAACACGCATTGCTGGAGTTGCGTCGTGCTTGCGACACGACTCCAGCAATGCGTGACTTTCCGCCAACAGATGCGTCAGAATTTCTGACGCATCTGTCAATCCTTGCGCCATAGTGCGCCGTATTGTAAATACGGCGCATCTATGGTGGCGCAAGGGTTTCTGAGGGTGGCGCAGGGAAAGTGTTGCATCTAACAGATGCGTCACTTTCTTGTAAATCTGCCCCATTGTTTTCTACACTTGCTATACTTTCAAAATGGCCGTCATGTTGCATCTTGGAATGTAATGACAGACGTCAACATGTTGCACGATACAACATGGTGACCATCTTTAAATTATAGAAAACAATTGTTTCTGTCATTTTCAGAGTGCTGCTGTGGTGCATCATCACATTGTGTGAGGCAACGTGGCTACTATTTCGAAAGTATGGGAAACTATCTTTGATGTGGAATTTGTACTTCGTGAAACTAAACATGCAAAGAATGAGTACCCTAAATATGTGTTCACTCACGCCTCTCTATTAACACCTACCACAAGCTTTATAACTAAGCACTCTCTGTGAAGATAAGTTATAGTTTCTACACTACTCGTATAGCACTGCAAGGTAAACAACAAACATGACCATTCTTCTGTTCCTTACATCAATATTTTGTGTTAACATACTAAAACTCTGTGATGAATTTTGTGGACTTCCCAAATGTTTTTGTTCTGCGAAAGTACTATGAATTCACCAAGGCTCGTTCATACTCTCACAAAAGGCACATCAGACCCACACACATACCCAATGGGAATGGGATAAGAGAGAAAATATAGCTGGTGCGATTTTTCCTTCACATCAGGCAGATTTCGAAAAGCACCAATTCTGGTATACAAAAGAAAATTTAATTTAGCAGTATTCTTTTGAATACTGTCATACACTACATGCTCATATCACTTAGTCTTACTTTTCATGCTGACAATATTTAAAATGCATGTTAAAGAACATATCCTACTTCTAACACTCTCTAGAAGTAAACAAATAAAATATGACAGTATCATAAGAGGGGAGTTAGAGCACTCACAACCCAGTAAAGTTCACAAAATATGCAGAAAGTTTAGTCTTTGACCTCTTATAAAATTATTCCCAGTTCAGCAGTTTTCATTCCATGGGGTGAATAGAGTCACAAGCAAATCTTTGCAAGATATTATTAACGTTCAGGAAAAGACAGTCATGGGTAAAGTACTGCTTCCTACCAGACTCCCTAGACCAGTATTAGTGGCAAGAGAAGCAGGCATCCAAGGCAAAATGAAGAACAAAGCATGGATCCAAAAACTCCAGGGTTTCCAAGACTCTATCTGGAAGTTTGGGAAGTAATTTGATTTACTTTGCTTTCTTCTCTCATACTTAAGGTTCAAGATGGTTGCTGCCATGAAATCTCACAAGATGAAATTTCCAGGTCTCGCAATATTTCATTTTAATTTCACTTTCACTTTGTGGCAGTGCTTGTCCACAGCAACCACTTTCCTAGATGAGGCATCACTGTAAACAAATTCCTGTGATGTGTTTTCACTCTTTCTTCAAGCAGATGGGTTTACGGAATTGTGTTTTATAAAGTAATTGATGAACTGTAGATGGAATTCTAGAAGACTGGAAAAAGGAGTGAAGCCAGTAGACGAATGGAAGGATTTATAATGGCAGAAATCTGCAAGCCATAAATGATTCACCTAAGATGATTGCTCCTGAATATAACATTTTAAATATGTTTCTAGTTCTTGATTGATTTTTTTTATTGGAATTCATTTACGTCAACGGAGGATATAGGTATCAAATCACATTAAAGCAAGATAAAAATAAGCAAACCAAGGCATATAATTCCATCATAAAACAATTAGTAAAATACAGGGTGCAACTGTTCATCAAATTCTTACAGCACAAACTAATCAAAACAATTTTTGGGTGATAGTGATAAGTCATGACCAACTCTGATCAATCTGATAACAGTTCAATATCCCCCTCATTGGGTCCCAAATTCTCCTTAGCCTAGCCTGCGATCATCATTGTCGATTAAGGACATTTCCAAAGAGCTAGTATTCAAAAATTCATGCTACCAGAGCCTAGGAATTGGCACCTCCTTGAGCAACCATTGCCGGGCCAGCACTAATCTTGCCAGGGATATTGCAAAAAACATATCACTCCTAAATGCGATGGAATTATTGGGGAGTGTCCTAATACTATTAACTTAGGCTCCTCGGCCACATTGGTCTGAAAAATCTGATTGTTTCCCCGCAACTGACTCCCAATAAGGCTCGATTGATGGGCAAGAAGGGAAGATATGAACAGCTTCTGCTTGCTCACACATACAGCGAAAGCATTTTGCATGTTGTCCTACCTTCATAATATAATATAAAATCATGAATAAACTTAAAATTATGAGCTTTGGCCCTCAAGAATTTTAAGACACTCAGTGCAAACGAATTAGTATACTTGAAATCGTCAACGGTTATCTCTGTCCCAAGGCGCCAGCACCATTTATTTACCCCAAGTTGAAAGGAGTCAGCCCTGCTTCCAAACTCAGCTGAAGAAATCATTTTATAAGCCAGGCTAATAGTCTCTTTAAGAGGACCTTTCATCAAATAATCCAAAAAGTAGCATCCTGTGATTTCACACTACCCAAGAAATGTTGGAGCTGTATATACCAAAAGCATCCAGCATGGGTAAGAGGACACCTCTATTGCAGAATCTCATAACAGAAAAAAATTCCTCCCTCAAATAGTTGCCCAAATGTGAGAAGTTGAGAGCCTTCCCAACATGTCAGAAAATACTCATGCACTTGAGGAGGTCAATTGGGATTATAACCCAAGTATGTATATATATCATAAATAGTGATACCTGGAAGTATCTTTTTAAGATAGTAACAAATAGAATGATAGGACCACAGGGTCCTAAACCTGGTCCTTTTAAAGTAGATCGTATCAATGATACCATTGCAGGCACGGTGGGCTCACCCTATGGTAGATACTCTGGGAACATGCGCCCCAAAACCACAGCTTCCTACAAAGAACCTTTAGTAATCAAGACATAAATGCATCCAGATGATAGAACCACAAACCAGGTAAGGAGAGACACCCCCCTCTCAGGGGGTAATTAGAGAAACTGTATATTAGATCTAGGTTTCCGATAACTCCATATGAATTTCTGCCAGGACGCCTCGATCTTTGGGAAAAAGACTTTTGGGAGATAGAAAGTTAAACACCTAAAAAAATAAAGATAGCGAGGCAAGATACTCATTTGAATAAGGTAACACCTCTCAATTATCCCCAGATGGAGTCTATTCCACTTATCAAAAGTCTCACAAGTCCTCGTAAACATTTGACCATAATTGAGCTAAATTATCTCTTCTATTCTTAATGGCAACTTGAGACCAAGATATGTTGCAGAGTGTACCCCATGTCGGTCTTGTCCGAAAGCAGAGATGTCTTTCAGGACCTGAGTCTTGTCCATGTTAAGTTTATACTTTGAAACAGAGCCGTACTCACTGGCGATTGTGTCTATTGTTATCAATGCAATAGCCTTGATAGAGATTAGAATAGTTACATCACCTGCGTAGGCTAGAACCCTGAGCACTAACCAATGTATTTTCAGTGGACAGATATCTTTAGCCATTCTTATACGTTGGACACAGGGCTAGATATTTTGCAAATAGTTGGGGTAAAAGAGGACACCCCTGTTGGGTGCCCCTGGCAATACTTATGGAGTCCGAGGGAATACCTGAACACATAACCCTAGCCTTCAAGCATTTATGCAGTTGCTGGACCCAGTTGATAAACAGATGACCAAATCCAGAAGCACCCATAATTGACCAAATAAATGCCCAGGAAACCCGGTTGAATGTCTTTTCAGCATCAAGCATTATAATTCTGATTTGATTTTTCTTGGTTAATTTTTTTCTGCCTCCAATTTTAACTTCTTACGAAATTATTACCAGAATTTGGATGGAGTTCAGCTCCTCAGTCAGATATTACTATGGTTGGTAGGCCATATAACTTGACAATTTTTTGTAAAAATAGTGTACTTGTTTCTGATGCTAATGTGTTTCCCTTGATTGGAATAAAATGTATGATTTTGGTATACAGACTCACAACCATCAAGATAGTAGTAAATCCGTTGTCTGGTGGGAAATCTACTATAAAATCCATAGTTACAATATTCAAAGAATGTGATGGTGTTTTTACTGGTTTTAATTAATCCATGCTTTTTTATGAATGCTCATATGTGGACCCAAACTCTTTACAAATATTGCTTAGTTTTTTTACTATTTCTTTTTACTAATTCTATAGTTTTCCTGATTTCTGGATGACCTGCTAATGGTGATTTAAGCGTTTCCTTCAAAATTTGATTTCTAATGGTTTTTACAAGAAGGTACAATTTCTTATCATACCATGGTAATTTATCTTTAACTGTCTTTTTCTATCTTCCTTGGCCCCTCTGTCATAAGACATTTCGGGGCATATTATCAAGCCCTTTATCGCCGCGTTAGCGGCACTTTTCTGCCGCTAATGCGGTGATATTTTTATCACACTATTAACAAGCTGCAGCTAATGGGCCTTAGCGTGAGTTTTTTGGCGATAGCGGCCGTTTTTTTATCTGTAAGCATGTCAGCGATATATATCGCTAATGACATGCAAAGTAGGCGTTCCTGACTTAAACTCCATTGAAACAGTCGCAAACACAACTTCCCTCTATTATCAATGCCCGCGAAGCGATAAGAAAAGTCGCGCTAACCTCGCTTATCGCTGGAATTTAACGCCTGAAAAAACTTGCCTTAACCATCTTGTCAATGGGGGTGGATTGTTAGGTTAAGTACACACTTGCCTATTAGCAAGCTTTTCATTAGCGCAGTTAATTTAGCGCTGGAATTCTCACGCTATTGCTGGTTTTACTCGCTATCGCTGGATTTCCTATTGCCTTTGTGATACGCGTTGATAATACAGCGCTATCACGGCGAGGAAATCCAGCGATGGCCGGCGATAAAAAAAACAGCGCTAAGCGCGCTTTGCGATAATTATCGCAGATCCTTGATAATATGCCCCTTCCTGTTTAACGTGATCGACAATTGAAACAATCATATATATTTTTACAGAAAAAATTGGTTTTTCATATCCATTCACGTAGATTCCGCAACCAAGTTTTGAGATAAGACATCTGCACGCTTGTTTAATTGTCCTGGGCAAAATATTATGTAATCGGAAAAGAAAGAGATCAGCTCTTTCGTCTGGCTTTAAGAGTTTTGGCTGATCTTAGAAATAACACATTTCAATGGTTGTGAAAACAGTAACAGGTATTTTAGTTCCAAATACATCATATCGCCATTCTGAAAATGCTGTTTTGATGGCCAAACAACTACCTTTAAGCTATTGCATAATTACATTCTGTGGTGTTTAGTTTTTTAGACAGATATGCCACTGGGTGCAATTGTCCAGTGTCAAGATGTTGTTCGGATAAAACAGCTCCAATAGCGAAATCTAAGGAGTTAGTTTCCACAAACAATGGTAAAACTGCATCTGGACGTATTAAAACTGGATCTGAGGTGAATAGTTTCTTCAATTCTACAAAGGCCCTGTCAATATCAGGATTTCAATGAAATTTGTCATCTTATTCCACCAATTTAGGGGGTCATTATGATGGCGGGCGGAAGCACATCTGTGGTGCTGGTGGAGGCGCACTCCAGCAGGGGTCCTCCCGCCCGCCATATTACGATGGGCAAACATAGCCCATTTCCCGTCTGCTGCATAGCCAGGAGAACCGTCAGATTTTTGCGACCGCCACCGCGGCGGAGTGAGCCAATAGGGACTCACCGCCGTGCGGAATGACGTTCCATCCGCCGTACAAATCACGATGCCGCAAACAGCCCATCACACCGCAGCGGAGAATCCACCAACCCAGAGACGGCGGAAACACGACAGCGGACCGCAAAACCAGACTCACGGTCCCCTCTACCCGGTCCGGACCGCAATGGATCCAGCTCTTCAAGCCATTCCGGTGCTGTACCTCCTCCACTACTAGGAAATAATGGACCGTAGCGGACAACGCCGCAGGTACGCAATGACACAACTCTGCACACAACCACAACACACAACTCCTGTGCTGATATACGGTTCCTGTCCACATCAGACACTCTGGTGGGGACATGAACACCTCCCCAAGTGTACCCACACATGTCCCACCTGTCAGGAAATCACCTCTCCGCATCCGGGTCACCAATCAACCGCGAAATCACTGCAATGTCCCCATCACGTCACCGCAGCGGTGAAGACGTGGGAAAACATGCGCAAAATGTAGTAGGCAGGGCCGGCGCCAGACATGGGCAGTCCACAAAGATTCACAGGGCTCCACCTCCACCCTTCCCACACTACGCTCCCCACACCCATTGGGGGCACATGCTGTGTGCTCCCCCTGTGCCCCCCCTGCACAAATCATCTCCCAGGTGTAGCCAGACCTTGCACCTCACATACCAAAGGACCAGGGCGCCTGTCTTGGAAGGTGGGGGTGAAGAGGAACACCCTGCACAGAAGCTCAGGGGCTGCACAACCCTCCTCCTCAAACCTATCTCCCACTCATGTGAAGCAAACCGAGTATAACTATAAAATGAAGACTCACACTGCATAAGAACATCCACTGAACTGTCCACACTGCCTGTCAAGTCACTCACAAACACCCCACACTGACACACAGCCACATACACACACCATAGGTCAACAGCAATGTAGGACAATCAATGGGCCAGCCAAAAGTGAAGTGGACAGTGCTGGAACACCATGGAGCAAGACACACAGCATCTGTACATCACATGCAAGAGAAGGAACATATCACAACACCCTTAGGTCATCAAATCAGACATGGGTGGCACAGTGAGTGAAATTAAACCAAACTGACCTCTGTGCAACAACTCAGGGACACATCAAGGCAAGCCAGCCATGCATAGTCACAGGAATGATAGGAAGTGTCTGAAGTCATACAGTGAGCAGCCACACATCTGTATCAACTGACTTGACATGTGCACATCATCAGTACAACACACATGGCCCATTGACACAGTCCTTGACTGTCAAACACAACTAGGACCTTCACACATACCCATTCTTTACCCACCTCATACCTGCAGCACTCAACACCTGTGAGGAGCACACATAAAGGCCAAAATGGTGTCCTGTGAGTTCAATGACAACCACACACACTCCCTGTGGTGCACCCACAAACATCACACTAACACACAGGGATGCCTGAACCAATGCAGACACCAAAACAATAGCCAAACACAAAGCTCACAAACAACATACACAGAGGTACAACAAGCCCACACATGTGCAGGAAAACAGTGGCAAGGCAATGTGACCCTGGACAGAACAGGAATACACAACATTGTCACTCAGGACCAATGCACCATACCTCAACACAAACAAGAGATGTATCATCAAAATGATGAACACCAACTGGGATCAATGGGACAATCAGCTAACACAGACACAGACACCTCACCACCCATGAAGTGGATAAGGTGCCATATTGTACCAGACGCATACACATGCACAACCCTGAAAAGTGACAGGTCAAAATTAAGAGGACCAACCACCAATGTGCACTGAAAACAAGCCCCGCAACAACAATCCCCTTGCTGCATGTGACAGACACACAAGTAATGCACACCACACCTGCAACACACATCTGAATGTATCACACAGCCAAAACAACCACTCGCACACAACGTCATGCAAATAGAACATCACACACACATAGCATCAGTCAGTACAAAGAGCCAGCACAGGCCAAACACTGCATACATCCACAACAAAAACACAACAGATGAACAGACCAATCCATCACAATGCAAACTCAGCTGCACATCAGGGGGATGCACAACAAGCAAGTACAAGGCAACATACATTGACAACACTGCATGCATACCAAGCAGTGTGTGCACAACAACCAAATCAGTAGCACACACATCTGAGTGCCACACCATGAACTCCCACAGCACAAACATAACATCACACTCAGGAAGTGTAGCACTACCTCAGCAAACACACATACAGCTTAGCCATCACCCACAGATGCACAACTCAGGGACATCCAGGTGCAAACAACATGACCAGAGGACTGTGCTGCCAAAACATCTGCACTGCACATGAGCAACCATGACAGCAAACAAGTACAAGGAAATAACACATAACTAATTTGCAAACTGTCCTGAGTAGCACATTGGTCATGGACACAAATCAGCCTCACACAGCATAGTGTCACACTATGAAGTAGTGGGGAGGCTCACACACTGGCAAGCCATGGGGTGGAAGACATGAGACTGAAGTGGTGTGTACTTCAGTAGTGGACAGGTGAGCAGTGTACAGTACACAAACACATAGAGGAGTCACTCACAATGTGTAGGCATCAGAAGCACATATGGGGGATGGCATGACTCCACATACCACATACCATACTGGAGCCAAAAATGGGTCCAGTGACAGCAATGCATGAGAAAACTCACAAATATTGTCAGTGTGGCTGAGCAGTTCTGTACAGTGTGCACAAACAGTAACAAGACACATGGCTGATCAACAAAACACAACACAGACTTGCCTGTCACACACTCTGCATACTCACAACTGGCAGCAACAACAAGTAGGTGTCCCCCAGGAGTGCAAGGACACAACAACACACTGCACACTGCCCAACCTACAACTCCCACATGTGCCCACAATCTGAAACATGTCAGACTATTGAAACAAACAGGCACTCAGCTTCTGTGCCATAAATGTGTGCAGTTGGCATTGCAGGGGCACACACACATCAACACTGACAACAAAACCACCCCAACACACTTCATGACCACACAAGTGCACACATCCAAATGTACCCATGTGACTAGGAAGACAGGCCATCACAAGATGACCATACATCAACACTGCTGCTCACACATCAAGAAAGATCACACAGATATGAAGGACCCTGGCCAGCCCGCAAGTAATCCTGTGGATAGAATACACCTCTGTTCTGGAATTGCATCATAACATGATATGTGGACAATTTAGCAAACCTGACCATATGATGAGTATGATAATCGTAGATCATCACAAACACCCATCATTGCACCCTCAAACCTCAGAAGAAAGAAGAACTAAAGTGCCCCTCACCACTGCCAAACCCAGAAAAAGTAAAAGAAGCAATTGGCAATGTGAAGGTGGCATACAGAACATTTGTCACATGCAACCATACACATACCGAAAACACTTACATATAGCAAGGACACTGACAAAGCATACAACAGGAGTAACTGTCTTTATTACATACCACCAAGATAGGCATCAAAAGTAGACAACAGCAAGGCCAGTGGCCAGTCCATAGTTCAAAGGAGGGACATGTGAACATGAGAACCTGCACAGGGAATGGGCATCCAAAGTTACAAACAGCAAGGCCAGTGGCCAGTCCATAGTTCAAAGTAAGTACATGTGAACATGAGAACCTGCACAGGGAATGGGCATCCAAAGTTACAAACAGCAAGGCCAGTGGCCAGTCCATAGTTCAAAGGAGGGACATGTGAACATGAGAATCTTCACAGGGAATGGGCATCCAAAGTTACAAACAGCAAGGCCAGTGGCCAGTCCATAGTTCAAAGGAGGGACATGTGAACATGAGAACCTGCACAGGGAATGGGCATCCAAAGTTACAAACAGCAAGGCCAGTGGCCAGTCCATAGTTCAAAGGAGGGACATGTGAACATGAGAACCTGCACAGGGAATGGGCATCCAAAGTTACAAACAGCAAGGCCAGTGGCCAGTCCATAGTGCAAATGAGGGACATGTGTGCATCTGAACCTGCACAGGGAATGTGTGACACCGTACACTGGCATGGGAATCACCACAACTCTGAGGATACAGATGGGCAGTCCAGGCACCGCTGTGGGAGAGATGGCTTAGGGAGGGGGACTTTGCCTCAGACTTGGCTGTCAGTTGAACTGGGAGGTGGCTGATTGTCGGGGACCGTTGGCGGACCAGACCTGGGAGAGGGAGGATCAGCTGAGGTAGAGGCATCAGTGGCTTTGTGAGCCGGAGGGCTGCTTGGACCGGGTGGCAAGGTGGCACGGGGAGGCGGAGAAATGCTGCTGTGAGACACAGTGTGTGAGGGAGAATGTGAAGGGCTGCCTTTCCCCTTCTTGGGGATTCGATACTGAAGAATTGTCTTGGTAGGAGTGTGAAGTGGGGCGGGCACAACAGTCTCACTCCCCACCAAAGGTGCTTCAGGTGCAGGTGGTAGCCCTCCCTCTGGTGGTCTGCTGGGTCCGGTGGTACGCTTGGCCTGGCCTTGCCTTTTCCCCTCCATCCCCTGTTGACCAGGTGAACCCCCCACAGTGCCCTCCTGTCCCAGCTTCACAGGGGTGTGGGTGGGAGTTGAGGTTGTGGGTGAAGCTGCCTTAGAGAGCCGTTTCTGCGGACTCTTTGCAGGCACCAGCTTCACAGTAGACACAGCAACTTTTTGCCTGTCTGTGGGAACAGGTTTTGGGACGGAAGTGTCTTTGGATTGGACTGTTTTGGATGCATGTGAGCCTGATGCCTGCTTCTTGGCTTGATGCCCCTGAGTGTCACCCGAAGGGCTTTTGGCTTTGCGTTCCTGTGTGACTTCTTTTGTTTTTGGGGATGGTGTCTGCGCTCTGGCCCTCTTGGAGTGGTGCTGTGTTGTGCTTCGTGTGGAGTACTTTGAGCCTGAGGGCTGTGGTGTGTGGTCACTCTCGTCAGATGTGGCCACTGGCAGGGTGGTTACCGAAGGGACTGGAGCTGGACCCTGAGCCTGTGCCAGCTGAATGGCTGCCGTCACTGTGGAGGACAAAGACTGGACAGTCCTCTGTAACCCACCCTCAGAATGAATGCCCTCCATGAAGGCAACTAACTGTGCCAACTTCTTGTCATGATCAAGGAAGGCATTCAGTAGAGTAGTCTGACCCACACACAGCTGGCGCAAAAGCTCCACCGCCTCAACACTGAGGCCAGCAGGGGAGACAGGGGCAGGGGCAGCAGTGCCTGGGGGGAAGGACACTCTACACTTCTGACTGCTGCGGGCACGGGCAGCACTAGTGGAACTAGCCGGGAGGGTGGGCACTGGATGATGTGTGGTGGAAGAAGAGGCAGATTTCCCACTCCCTGTGTCCGCCAACATCGAGGAGTCACCGCTGGCATCAGATGACATTGAGGTTGGTGTTTCCGGGTGTGATTCCTCAAGGGCACTCCGGTCCCCCTCCGAGGCGCTGGTCACATCAGTGTCAGTGAGCTCATGTGTTGCCGTCGAACAAGATGCCTCATCCCCGGTGTCCGTACCCTGTCCTTCTGTGCCCTCTGTAGATGCTGCAAGGGACAGAGGCGTAGGTTCTGTTTAGTGCCATACTCACAAACATCATATGCAACCAAAGCAAACAACTCGGATATGATACCCCCATGTAGCACACCACCCTGTGCAGTCTGCATGTGCAAACCTCATGCAAAAGTCAGAAGATGCATGGAAAAACATGCATAGTTGGAATCAATGACCCATGTGACATTCACACTGCCAAATAGCTGGCCCGTGCCAACCAGTTACCTGACATCCTGATGCCTGTAAGCATACCTACGTGCCTGTAGGTGAGATAGTTGTACATCTCAACATGTTGTCACAGTCACAAATGGAGTCACTTTAAGGGGACAACACAGATACTGACTCCAGGATGTCCCCATACCATGACCATGAGCTACTGATGTCCACCATGTTGTGCTTTGAAGTGCAACGAGCCTTGCACATTGTTGGCAGATGGGTAGTTCTCACAATTCCAAAGTCAGACACTGCACACATCGACGTAAGCACACTCAGATGAGGAACACAGCTGTTCACTTCCCGGTGATGTCTATGGCACCCATAATGCAGCAGATGGCATGAGGCCATATCTTATCTTGCAATGTCACGGGCCATTATTTTGAACACATGAGAAAGTACATGTAGCAAAAATGCATGTCAGCTGCACTCAACACAGAGGCCACTTACAAGCCATTGCATCACTCTGGAAACAGCACAGAGCTCAACACTGGCGCAGGGTTGGGATACATGCAGTCACTCACACCCAAAGTCACCCTTCGCAGAATACTCACCCGCAACTTGCTGCTGGTGGGCCCTCAAACATCCATCCAGCTCTGGCTGTGTCACAGCCAAGATGCGGGCCATTAGTGGTGTCATGCTCCTGCGCGACAACCTTCCAGTCCGTGGGAGTAGCCCCAGCGTCATCTCTGCCACGTTTTTGCTCATCTGGCAGATGTCATCCCACCTCTTGTGACAGTGTGTGTGCCATCGGTTGCAGACACCCAGAGACCGCACCTTGCGTGCAATGGCCCTCCATAAGGCCTTACGCTGGTGGACTTTGAGCTGCAGGCATGGGAGACAAGAAGAGGCAGTTTCAGGGACACTGGGCCATGTTCCACTGTGTCACAGGACAGGTGCATGCAAACACTTAGCACAGCTGTACAGAAAGCTTGATCAGAGGCCATACAACATGACACGTAGTATATTTGCATCAGATAATCGGATTGAAATGCATTTAGGTATGAGGGTGGACACAGGACCTGGCCATCTCACACACATGCAGAATGGCAGCACACAAAGCAATGTGAAGAAGGCCGTCATCTGTGATGCAGCATGTGAGGGAGCAAGACATACATCATGTTGCAAATAATGTTTTGGGGAAGACTCACTGTGTCCAACACTACACACCCCTCAATGTCCTTGGCCTGTGAGTGGGTCACTGTGTCGTGGATGTCACATCTAGGGACATGATCTTACATTCTCACACCCTTCTTACAAGGTCTGTCTTGTGCAATCATCAGGCCTAAGATAGTTCACTGAGAAACAGGGTGGCAGACAACACATACATCTCACTCTGTCCATTTACTGTCGGGTCCGTGTCAAATTGGGCAGTATCTGTGCAGGCCAGGGGGAGTCACACTGAGGTTAAGCCTGGCCCATCTGAACAACCACATGCATGTACAATATGAGAGGTCAAACAGTGCCTACACATGCAAGTCAGTACACATTATGAAATCAATGGAAGGAGGATGTTTCAGAAGTACATCACTCTGATGTGTCATAGGCGCTTTTCCACCAAGAGTGTCACCCTCAGGCATTTCAATCTTGTGCATAATGCTCACTTATCCATGGTGACAATATGAAAAGTGTACACACATCCTTCAGTACCCTCTGGGCGAAACACATTTGTAATGTCCCAAATGAGCATGTGAAAAGCGAATGGACTCTGCACAGGCAATGTTTGTTCTGACTTCCACTTTCCAAACCAGCAGTGTTACTGTATGGCTGCAAAGACACTGCATGTCCCTCCCATCCTTCAATGTAGCCATGGATCTGTGGTAATAAGGCTACACACCCCATTGACATGAAGTCAGCATGCTAGGCAGTGTATCACACAAACTTGCACTCACAGGCACATACGACAGCAGAGCAACATCATGTGAGCACTCTTTGCACTCTCCAAATTTCACTCTGAGACACTTACCATTACATCAGGAGAACCATATAGGCTCCCATAGTGTGTAAGCACCTCGTCCACCAGGACCTCCAGCTCCTCTGTGGTGAAGGGACGGGCCCTGAAATTCTCAGTTCTCGCCATCACTGGGTCCAGGAGACAGGAACAGCAGCATTTGGGGAAGATGAATGGCAGGCAGCTGTGTCTGGATGCAGTCAAAATGTGTGGCTCTCTCACAGACAATGTCTCACGGCCACCTTCAACTGGATGAAGATTAACCATCTAAAATGTAATTCTGAAAAAACAGAAATACTACCGCTAGGGAAAGGGAATTTTTTCTCCCCCAAGACCTGGTGACCAGATGACGCCACCCCCCACCCAACACTGTCAATTCTGTTTGAAACTTAGGAATTACATTTGATGCCACTCTCTCCTTTAAACAACAATCCCTGGCAGTTGCTGGGACCTGTTTTCACATCATAAAAACGCTTAAAAAATTCTTTGACCTGCTTCCCATTGCTGCCCGACAGACAGTTGCTGGCCCTAATCACGTCAAGACTTGACTACTGCAACAGTCTGTATGCAGGCACAAATAAGTCCGTTTTCCACAGTCTTCAGATGGTCCAACATGCAGCTGCACGTCTAGTGTTGAAATGGCCTAGGAAGTCATCTGCATCAGCAGCCCTAGAAACGCTCCACTGGCTGACAATTCATAAACGAGTCCTTTTCAAGGTCCTGCTAATTACTTTCAGGACAGTTCATGCCACAGGTCCCCTCTATCTCCGAACCAAATTCAGGCATTATGTACCCACTTGGAACCTTAGGTCGTCTAACGCCAATTTGCTAAAGGTTCCAGCGTTTAGACTCAATTCAAAAGGAGGGAAATCACTTGCAGTAATAGGGTCTAAGGCCTGGAACATACTTCCATACAAGCTTCGTCAAATTCAATCTGAGACTCTCTTTAGGAATGCTCTGAAAACTTGGATCTTCATAACATCTGACGCCGTAGGTAGAATTTTAATCTAATACCTACTCTTCGTGTCCCCTATTCTTCTGGCATGGGTTCGTCAGCCAGGTTCTTTATGTGCCGCTTAGCGCCATGATGCTCCTAGGAGTGGCAGTTGCGCTTTATAAGTGCCCAATTACATTACATTACATATATAGCCCCCTGGGGTTGTTTCAATGGTACTCAGCTGCTGCAATTGGTGTTCCAGGTCAGCTTTTTTCAAATGCAACCAATGACCGGCCCCGCGGTGGCGGTGCACGCCTACCGCGATTTTCAAAAGTGTATTCCACTAGCGCGATTGCGGTTCTCATTGGCTGAATGGGCATGGGAATTGGCGGTGTCACACCGCGGGGCCCAGGTGGTCGCTACCGCAATCGTGCATCTTACAATTGTATCCAATGATCGGCTCCGTGGTAGCGGAGCACGTCTACCGCGATTTTCAAAAGTGTATTCCACTAGCGCGATTGCGGTTCCCATTGGCTGAATGGGCATGGGAATTGGCTGTGTCACACTGCGGGGCCCAGGCGGTCGCTACCGCAATCGTGCATCTTACAACTGTATCCAATGACCGGCCCCGCGGTAGCGGAGCACGCCTACCACGATTTTGAAAAGTGTATTCCACTAGCGCGATTGCGGTTCCCATTGGCTGAATGGGCAAGGGCATTGGTGGTGTCACACCGCGGGGCCCAGGCGTTCGCTACCGCAATCGTGCATCTTACAATTGTACCCAATGACCGGCCCCGCGGTAGCGGAGGACGCCTACCGCGATTTTCAAAAGTGCATTCCACTAGCACGATTGCGGTTCCCATTGGCTGAATGGGCATGGGCAATGGCGGTGTCACACCGCGGGGCCCAGACGGTCGCTACCGCAATCGTGCATCTTACAATTGTATCCAATGACCGGCCCCGCGGTAGCGGAGCATGCCTACTGCGATTTTCAAAAGTGCATTTCACTAGCGCGATTGCGGTTCCCATTGGCTGAATGGGCCTGGGCAATGACGGTGTCACACCGCGGGGCCCAGGCGGTCGCTACCACAATAGTGCATCTTACAATTGTATCCAATGACCGGCTCCGCGGTAGCGGAGCACGCCTACCGCGATTTTCAAACGTGCATTCCACTAGCGCGATTGCAGTTCCTATTGGCTGAATGGGCATGGGCAATGGTGGTGTCACACCGCGGGGCCCAGGCGGTCGCTACCGCAATCGTGCATCTTACAATTGTAACCAATGACCGGCCCCGCGGTAGCGGAGCACGCCTACTGCGATTTTCAAAAGTGCATTCCACTAGCGCGATTGCGGTTCCCAGTGGCTGAATGGGCATGGGCAATGGCGGTGTCACACCGCGGGGCCCAGGCGGTTGCTACCGCAATCGTGCATCTTACAATTGTATCCAATGACCGGCCCCACGGTAGCGGAGCATGCCTACCACGATTTTCAAAAGTGCATTCCACTAGCGCGATTGCGGTTCCCATTGGCTGAATGGGCATGGGCAATGGCGGTGTCACACCGCGGGGCCCAGGCGGTCGCTACCGCGATTTGGCATCTTTACATTGGTGCCAATGACCATGATTGCGGTGGCGGTGCACGCTTAGGGCACCTATGGACACATGCTGTGGCAATGGGCAGTTCTCATTATTGAACACTCCACACTTACAATGAGTCATGCCACCAGATTGTTAAATTGAATGCTAGTGTGACATTCTACTCACTGATGTCTACACATGCCATGTCAGTGCACTGGAGTACATGCATTGGCATGTAGTCCCTCACATTGTTGTGCATGTACACAGATCTGTTGTGTGATTGACTCTCAAATATGGAGACATGTCAATGTGGGAGATGGCTAAGCAACACACAGTGATGATGGACTGACTACTTAATGTGCCTACTTCACTGTGTAGATTGCTGAACTCATGTTGATACTTGATCTTCATGCACACACTGTACTCATTGTGGTGTTCATGTGTGCCCTGTCCGACTCATGCAAGAAGGTGTGGCAGGTACAGCAGCTACGTAGGAGACAGCGGTTTTGGTGTTTCAGACATGTGCTGTGTCAAGTACACTCAGGGCTGGTGACACAAGATGTCGGAATGTCCCATTTCACATTCACATAGTCTGAATCTGTCTCGGGTGCACTCAGTTCATACATACTGATCACGCGTACAACTACTTGGGGTCAAGTTGTCTCTGCATGTGACTTGTGCTGTAAGCTGGTGTGTCAGGCCAGTCATCGTTGGCGTGGTATCAGTCAAAATGTCAGATGTTGGACACATCTCTTGGGTGAATTGAATTGACAAGTGTCCCCTTTTATCTCATGTAGGAGGCGACCAAATGTGCACCGGCCATACACCTTGCTGGTGGACATGGAGGATGTGGACATCATCCGTAAGTTCCAGTTGGATCGGCAAAACCTCCAAGACCTATGTGCTCAGTTGGAGCCCCATCTGAGGCCTCGCAGGACATATCCAACCGCTGTGTCACCAACATGTAAGGTGATGGCGGCCCTGCATTTCTTCGCAGCTGGTTCGTTCCAGTACACGGTGGCCAGCGCAGGTGGGATGTCGCAGGCAATGTTCAGCATGGTGCTACGGGATGTCCTTTCCGCTATGGTGGTACCCAAGGACACTTACATCCATTTTCCATGGAGACAGGAATTGCCAACTGTGAAGGCTGATTTCTATGACGTTGTCCACATCCCTAATGTAGTTGGTGCCATTGACTGCACCCATGTTGGACTGCTTCCGCCACAGGCATGGGAGCACATCTACAGGAATAGGAATCATTCCCATTCCATTAATGTGCAGGTTGTATGCCAGGCAGATATGATCATCTCACATGTCTGTGCCAGATTCCCTGGCTCAGCCCACGCCTCCTACATCCTGCATAACAGCATCGTACCACAGATTATGGCAAATCTGCATCCTAACCGTGCGTGGCTTGAAGGTGAGTTAGCTGAGTCAATTATTGTGCTGTATGTGTGACATGCTGTCTGCAGCTACAGTAATTTTACTAAATTGTTCTGTGTATCTGGCACCTAGGTGACTCTACATATCCCAACCGGCCCTGGTTGCTGAGCCCACTGCGGAATCCCAGGACCCCGGGTGAAGTCCGCTACAATGAGGCCCACGGGGGGACACGTCGTGAGGTGGAGCGGACTTTTGGGATTTTCAAGTCTCGATTTCGGTGCCTGGACAGGGCCGGAGGTGCACTGATGTACTCTCCCCAAAAGGTGTGTCAGATCATTGTAGCATGCTGCATGCTCCACAACCTTGCCCTGCGCAAAGAGATCCCCCTGATCCTGGATGATGATGAGCATCAGATGCCCCTGCCTGCAAACCCACACATGTCCAGTGACGAGGATAGTGGAGAGGAGGAAGGTATAGACCTGCGTCAACAGCTCATCAACCGCTATTTCCCTTGAAGGTGAGTGACATTGTACAACGGTGCCATTGTATGCTGTGTTTGTAGTTGTAGGAAATGCCTAGGGGAGCTATGTGACAGCTGTCTGTTGTTGGCTCTGTGCTGAGGGCTGATGTTTCTGGGACAGGGTAGTTATGCACAGCTACATGATGTCTATGTCGATATCATTGCTCATTGTAATGTGTGCAGGTTTGAGTACCTTGATGACAAGTGTTGTGTAATGGTGTGATGCCATCAACTGACAAGTGAATGTTGTTCTCTTGCGTTTTCCTAGGTCCCTTCAGCCTCTCAATGCCTCGCAACAATCAGTGCACATGGTACATTGTAATCTGAATCAATATTGTACATCCTGTGATAAACATGGAGCTGACACGAAAACATAGGTGTGCAAAGAGTGTTTATTTACAATAAGTACATGTGACAGGGTAGTGATTATTTGCAAATAGGTGGTAAGTGAATCAATGAGTTGTCAGTGATGGTAGACGAGACAATAGAGTAGTCACCACATTGATGTGGTGACACAGTCCAACAGACGCCTGCCATCAACATGGAAGTGTGGGTAAGGATAGTCAACAAAGTCAATGGGAAGGTGAAGAGAGGTGCCATCATGGCTGGCTCTTTGACTGACGTTTGGCTGGTGCTTTGCCATGTGATCCTCCCTTGTTTTTCCTCGGACGGCCCCTTGAGCATTTGGCAGGAGGGCCTCTGCTGCAGGATCAGAGGTGTCTGAGGACACATCATGTTCCAGCTCACACGTCTCTGTGGCCGCAGGTGAGGAGGTGGGACTGTCATCCTGTGGGCCACTGGAGGGAGGTTGAGCTGTCCTTTGGGCCGCAGGCCTGTCCCTCAGGACACCCACAAGCTGGCCCAAGAGGTCCACGATTTGGCCCATGCGCGTGTCTATGGACCTCAGCAGCAGGCAGAGCTCATGCGATTCTTCCAGAGCCTGGCCCGTGTGTCCCTGGGATTGTTCGTATGCCCCAAGGACTCTGGCGATGTTGGCCAGGGCTTCGGTCCCAGTGACCTGTTGATTTTGTCACCCAGTTGCTCTCCCACCTGCCCTGCTGTCTCGGAACTGTGGCATCACCACTCGACGCACCCGCTGACTCTCCCTGCCCTCCTCAGATTGTGGGGTCGTGTGGGTATCCTCTGAGGTAGGGACAGTGTTGCAGGCAGCACTGGTGGTGGTGGTGGAGGCCACACAGGTCATTACAGCAGTGGTCAGCGCAGTTGTTGTTGCTGAGGTGGTGGTGGTAAGGACAGTGGGGGCCTGGGACCTGCTGCGCCCTGGCAGGCCAGATGGGCCAGCTTCTGTGTCCGCATCCGAGGAATTTAGGGAGTCTGCATCCGGGCGTCCATGTTCCAGGGGAGAGACTGGCTCTGCAGGTTGGTGTTGTCATCTGCAGCAGTCAATTCTTGGTCACCTGTAGAACAGAGTAGAAATGGTCATTGAAGTGCACCCCACAAGCTTGGTGTTAGATGTTTGGATGTTACATGTTATACACCACACAGTTTACATTGTGATCACTTTGTATTGCTGCACGGTACTGGGCACCATGACATGATGTGTGGGTACCTACATTACTTGTCCATGGTGTGACATGTCAATAGATACCATGCTCCACTTACAGATTGTGTGATTACAAAGACATGTGGTCATCTAACGACTAGCAGCACTACAACTTTTTGTGAAGCATCTTTGTTGTTTGCTCTGCATGGAAGACCTTCATTCTGGACATGTACTAGCCATTGTTGTCTCATGCATCCCTCTGTCATATCATGTTCTTTGCTTTATTTTTGAAAATGACCATGCTTGTTTTGTTTTCATATGGGCCTTGATGCACTGCCACCATGGCACTTACACATAGCATTCACTGCTGTGCATGATTGTGCCCTGAATTACTTCAACATGTGATTTGGTTAGTCAAACTTTAAATTCTGTGACAGTTACATATGCTAAGCTATCTGCACACTGGAAGTGGCTATTGGATCTATGCCAAGTTGGGTGGGATGTGAGGGCTGGTGTGGTCATATGGCTCCATGCTTTCTGAGAGGAATGGCAGGGTGCATGCACCGTCTACCTACCTGTTCTGTGACACAGTTGAGGGGAATTGCTGCCACATGCTTCTGGGTGTGGGGGAGTGCTCCATCTTGCTGAGCTGTGGGACAAAGGGGCCTGGTGGGAGTTTTAGTGCTGGCTTTCCACCCACAAACACCCCTCCCTGTTAAGATGGCTATCTCCCTGTTAGGTGGAGGTGTCCAATGCAATGGCTGCCACGTGCTTCTTTTTCTTGAGGTCATGCCACCGCTTCACGATCTCATTCTTGGTGTGTGGGACAGTCCCTACTGCATTGACCTTGCGGACTATCCTTTCACACATTAGTGTTTTTGTGGCTAATGGTGTCTGTTGGACCATGCTTCCAAACAAATGTGGCTCTATTCTGATTACCTCATCTACCATGACTGACAACTCATTGTCAGTGAATTTGGGCATTTTCTTCTGTGCCATGGTGTGTGGTGTGCAAAGGGGTTGAAAGTGCAGGTGTGAGAGTGGTGGTGGTGGTGTAAGTGGTGTGTGTGTGTGTTGTTGTGCTGGTGAGTTGTGTGGTGGTTTGCCTCTCCTTTGTGCTGTAAGCTTGGTTCCTTCAGTGGTGGAGTATTGCAAAGGATTGTGGTCAGGGAAGGGGCTGGTTTTATACTCAGCTATGTGGGTGTGTCAAAATGGTGTATTGATGTCAGGTGTGTTTTGTGGGTTGACCTGGGATTTGTGGTTTTTTAACTTGGGGTGTATTAGGTTTTTTTTTGGGCCGAGCCAAGTTGCTGGGTATACTTGGTGGGCATGTTGTGGTTTTGTTTTTGGTCGGCCGCTATGATTTTTCCGCTGCGGCCGCGGCAGTGGGTATTCGACCGCCCTTCCGCCGGCTCTCCCATTCATCACTGGTTGCGATCGCGGCGGTCGGAAACAGCGGATCGTTCCACTGTCACCTCAATGGTTTCCTAATTCCACATGCGGTCAATCCGCTGGCCGTGCAGCAGTTTGGGCTTTTTCCGCCGCGAATCCGACCGCCGCGGACAGATTTTCACCTGCTCCGCACGCTACCAGCGGTCTTTCCTGGCATCGTTCCGCCGCGGTCGGATTTTTCTGGCGGTTGATCCTAATCGGACCGCCAGTTTTCCCGCGGTACATGCAGACGGTTGATTCCCGCTACCATGGCGCTCCGGGTGCTTTTCCACCCGCCATCGTAACCGGCCCCTAAGTGATTGAAAAGTCAATTTTTGAAAAATCTTTGATGAATCAATGATAAAAATGAGTGAAACCCAAAGAATTCAGAATATCTTTTACTGATTTAGGAGTTGGCCATCCCAGGCCTGCTCTGAATTTCATGTCATCCACCTTTGGACCCTCCGGGGACACATTGAATACCAAAACTTTCACTGTGTAGACATGGAAAAAACATTTCTCTGTTTGCCATGTAAATGGTTTTTCCTTAATTTTTCAAGTACTAGATGTAAATTATCTTCAAGATCTATTTAAAAAATGAGGTTGTCATCAATATATACTATGAGAATTTTTTTTATATATTCTCTAAGGGTGTAAGTTGTGACAGATTGAAAAGCTGCATAAACTGATTATCATTTGATATTCAAACAGATCCAATTTTTTTCTGAGCACTGTCTTCCACTCATCATCCTCATATACACAAATTAGAGAATAAACTCCTCACTGATTATTTTGGTAAATATTTGTGCATCCTTTAATTGATCTAACAGGAATTAAATCAAGGGAAGCGACTAGCAATTCTTAATGCTTATTTTGTTTAGGGCTCTATAATCAATCAAGCAGATGATCTGTCATGAAGTACGGGATGTATTGTGTACAGCTCTGAATTATGCTGGTCTTTCTTTCACTTGGAGTTTTAAACCTAAATGACAAACTAAACCCCAGTCTCTAAAGTTTCCTGTAGCTCCTGAATCAATTACTGCTGTGAACTGTGAACACATATGTTCATTGTAAGGATACCTCAAGGCAAATATAGGCTGTCCCAGGTTGTAAGGTATTTATTAATACTTCTTTAATGAGATTGTCCATTGAAATGCTGCTCAATGAATCATCCCTTACTTTCTCTGAGCAATTTCAGTCCCCACCCAACTTCATTTTGTTTTTTTTGAACATTGTTTAAGAAAATGTTTGTCAGAGACACCATAAACATAAATAGTTTGACATTTCCTTTTCTTCTTTAGTAAGAGGTGGATTAGCAGCACAAATCTGCATAGGTGATAGAGAGTGAACTTGTTCTCTAGAGAAAGTTCTGTTAGGTCACCTTGCTCTTTATTCAATTCTTCTTTGCTTAATTGTTTTTTGGGACTAAGGTGTAGATTTATGGTTAAATCAATTAATTCTTTGATATCCTTAAGTCTATCTGGAATTGGGACACTAAGGGCTGGATTTCGATCTTGGCAGTACTCCAGTCGTCCCACCATGGCGAAGTTTACAAGTACTCCATCCAGCTGACGGCTTCACATCTGCTGTATTTGAGATGTTTGCTGGCTGATCAACCGTTTGCCTTGACAGACTGTTTACCGTTGTGTGAGGGGTTCACCGCTGTCGACGCTGCGGACTTCTCTGTTTTCCAACGGTACTCTGTTGCTGTCCAGGCACGGGGTTTGTGCTGAGCCTATTTAGATTTCACAGTTGTACTGGCATTGTACGAGTGGCTGATTAGTGACGGAATGAGTCTGTCGTGGGACACATTCCACAATGTACTATTCTTGTGGCTTAGGATGGATGGTAGTATCACACACCGGATGTGTTTGTGCTAATTGTTGTCACCTGCATGTGTCACTAAACACATCACCCACTCCAGCTCCCTCCACCTCCAATAGCCACTCCTCTACCACCCCTCCTACCCATAGGTTCTTAAAATTGTTAAACATCAAAAAATGCTAATTAACTCATCTATTATTACATATTTTTACATTTTACAAAAGAATTTAGTTTTTGTGTTAATATAGGTGTGTTTGTTTTAACGTAATAAGTGAAAAAATTAACACATATGCATTGCATTGCACATGAGGAGAAAAAAATCCAATTTAAATAATACACGAGTCCAGAGCACATGCAAACAGACAATTCAAATGGTAAAAAAGTAAAAAGGAAGCTTACCTTCGATTCCGGTGACGGCAGAGTTGAATTCTTCGTGGTCAAGTAGCAGCAGCAGAGGAAGGACTTGGACAATAGGGTTTGTGATGGAAACGGAAGTGGAAACATAAGAAAAGATACGTTTGTACCTCATATCCTTTCAATACCGCCAACTCTGGTTTGTAGGTTTAACTGCCACAGTTTCCTCGACGGAAAGGCACATCATAATTGGCACTGTGGTGAAATTGGCTGAACTTTTGCTTATGATGCCCTTGACGTTGAGGAAAAAATTCTGGTGGAGTCAGCGGCATTCTGATGATCCTCCGTTCATCAACCTGCCAACATCAAAATAGAGCGAGCAGACCTCCTAGTAGTCGGACGTAGAATGCGACAAAAAAGCAACGGTGGGACCAAATCTGCCAAGATCTAAATCCAGGATCACTGACATAATATTGATGACAACAATATCGACCTACCAGAAAATCGTGTCAAGAGTATAGATGAACAGAATATCGAGATCCTATCTCTACAAAGGTAAGTACAAAAATATCGAAACCAAAATATTGTTGTTTAAAATATCGTTGTTCAAAATATAGTTTTTTTAAATGTCTTAAAAATAAAATAAAATACATTAAAAAATAAATATAATTAATAAAAAAGTTAGAATTATTTAAAAATGTTAAAAATTATAAATAATACATATAGTATAAAAATAAATTAAACATACATATATAAAAAAATATATATATATATATTTACATAATAATATTAATAAATAATTATTTTATTAAATTATAAAACAGAAACATAATAAAAATTATAAATACATATACATATATATATATATATATATATATATATATCTATATACATAAACCTGTAAGATAAATATAAAAATAAATTATATATATAATAAAATAAAATATTAAAATTAATATTTATCTTTAAAACAACATTTTACACTACATTAACTGAAACATTAGGGAAAATGTTGGATAGCGTAGGGGATAAAATAACTATTCCCACTCCAGGGAGTGCAACAGTAGGGAAAGTGTTGTTTAGCGGAGAGGAATAATTTACTATTCCCACTCCAGGGAGTGCAACAGTAGGGAAAGTGTTTGATAGCGGAGGAGAATAATTTACTATTCCCACTCCAGCAACTGCAACAGTAGGGAAAGTGTTGGATAGCGGAGGGGAATAATTTACTATTCCCACTCCATCAACTCCAACAGTAAGTAAAGTGTTGGATAGCGGAGGGGAATAATTTACTATTCCCACTCCACGGAGTGCAACAGTAGGGAAAGTGTTGGATAGCATAGGGGATAAAATTACTATTCCCACTCCAACAAATGCAACAGTAGGGAAAGTGTTGGATAGCGGAGGGGATAAAATTACTATTCCCACTCCAGCAAGTGTAACAGTAGGGAAAGTTTTGGATAGCTGAGGGGAATAATTTACTATTCCAACTCCAGGGAGTGCAACAGTAGGGAAAGTATTGGATAGCGGAGGGGATAACATTTCTATTCCCACTCCAACAATTGCAACAGTAGGAAAAGTGTTGGATAGCGGAGGGGAATAATTTACTATTCCCACTCCAGCAAGTGCAACAGTAGGGAAAAGGTTGGATAGCGGAGGGGAATGATTTACTATTCCCACTCCACAGAGTGCAACAGTAGGGAAAGTGTTGGATAGCGTAGGGAATAAAATTACTATTCCCACTCCAACTAATGCAACAGTAGGGAAAGTGTTGGATAGCGGAGGGGATAAAATTACTATTCCCACTCCAGCAAGTGCAACAGTAGGGAAATTGTTGGATAGCGGAGGTGAATAATTTACTATTCCCACTCCAGCAAGTGCAACAGTAGGGAAAGTGTTGGATAGCGGAGGGGAATAATTTACTATTCCCACCCCAGCAAGTGCAACAGTAGGGAAAATGTTGGATAGCGGAGGGGAATAATTTACTATTCCCACTCCACAGAGTGCAACAGTAGGGAAAGTGTTGGATAGTGGAGGGGATAAAATTACTATTCCTACTCCAACAATTGCAACAGTAGGGAAAGTGTTGGATACCGGAGGTGAATAATTTACTATTCCCACTCCAGCAAAATAATAAACATTAATTAACAAATACTTAATTAATAAAAAATAATTTATCTGTCACCAAATACCCCTATAAATAACACCACCACTATTGTAAAACATGACACAATTAACATAATTGCTTAACAATTAATTAATTAACTAATAACAATAAACAATAAAATTAAAAAAAATGAGTAATAAATTAATTCATACTATTAAGACTATAAAATACAATAATTAAATATTATATACAAAATTGGAAATTATATTAATTTTTAATTACTTGCCACACTACTCCCCTATAAATACACAACTCACTCCTAAAAAATTAACACAATTTACATATTCACCAATTAATTATTAATTATTTATAACCAATTAATAATTAATAAATAAAACAATATGTAACACAATTAACAATATGAAATATTAAATACATAAATATTAATTAATCCATTTATTAATTAATTAATTATAATTAAATTACTTCCCACCCTACTCCCCTATAAACCCACAACCCGCTCCTAAAAAATGACACAATTAACATATTTACCAATCAATTATTAATAATTAATAACCAATTAATAACTAATTAATAATTAATTAATTAACACAATTAACAATATAAATTATTAAATACAAACATATTAATTAATTAAAATGATTAATTAATTAATTTTAATTAAATTACTTCCCACCCTAGTCCCCTGTAAACCCACAACCCGCTACGGAACTAAAACGCAATATTTAATTTCTTAAAAAATTAATAATTTCTAAAAATGTATTAATAAATATATTATAATTAAATTACTTCCCACCCTATTCCACTATAAACCCACAACCCGCTACAGAACTAAAATACACAAAAATTACTTAACATAAAATTAATTACTTGAAAAAAATTCAAACATACATTAAAAAATAAGCTATGCTTTTAACACGTACTAAAATACAGAACACTAAAATAAATGTCGATATTATTAATAACGATATTTTGACTAACGATATTACTAACTTCGATATTAACAAAAACAATATTTCTTACCTGCATGTCGATATTCTGGTCAGCGATATTCTTGAAGGTCAATATTGTGTCACATCGATATTTAAACATCAATATTATGGCATATCGATATTTAAAGATCGATATTAGGACTCTATGCCCTAAATCCGGTCCTAAATCCCTCATTTAAGCCTCTATAGAAAATAAGGGGCCTATTACGATGGCGGGCGGACTTTGGCCACCGTAAAGTTGAATGGGACCGTCCGCCAGAGGTGCGGCGGTCCCGCTGTGGGCATTAGGATGCCACTGCCACGGTGGCGGTGGCATCCCCCATCCACAACATTGTGGTGGGCGGTGCACACAGCACCGCCCGCCACAATGCTGTGGATGCACGTTGTGCATTGGCGTGCACAAGGTGACAGGCACAGTGCGGTCCCTGCCACCTTGTCCACGCCAATGTAGGGGGGTACCACAGGTACCCCCATGTGCACCCCCAACACTCCGGGGGCCCGCAACGGGCCCCCAACAGCAAAGACCGTATGCCTTTCCATGGCGGCAAAGCCGCCATGGAAAGGCTGATCACCGGCTGCATCGCAATATGGATGGCGGTGTCTTGCAGACACCACCACCATATTGCGCCCGTTTTCCGCCCGGTCGACGAATCAACCGGCGGAATAGCGGCGGACAGTCTTCCCGTCTGCCACGGACCCCCCAGCCATCCTAATATGGCGGGGGTCATTCAGGCATGGATGGCGGGTGGATCACCCCCACCGGGCCGGTGGTGGCTACCGCCGGCCCGGCAGGGGCGATCCGCCCGCTATCCTAATGGGCCCCTAAGTTCTTTTTTTCTCAAGGCCAGTTAGACCCTCCTACCAATCTTTGAAATCTCTTCCTTTATTTTACGTCTAACAGCTCATCATCAACACTGTGTGAAAGTGCATCAATCAAAAATTATTTTAAGTTCTTTGTTGAATTTTTCTGCCTTGTAAAATAATGTACTATTTTCCGCCACCAGAACTATAGCCCAAGAAGGTGCTCATTTGTCATGTAGGATGACATAAAAGCAACCTCTGACTCAGGTGTATGGAAAACACTGGGTTTACATAAAAACATGCAGACAACATTAACAAATGTTCCCGATTACTGAGAATTTCCTCCATTGCTTGCTCCAACTCTCCCAAAAAGCATTTCAGACCCACACAAATTCAGGGGCAGATTTATTATACTTTCATGCAACACACTGCAGCAAGGCAACCTGCATGAAAGGTAGAGGGCAGGAGTGCACCATATTTTCCAGTATATATAGCACATTCCTGCTCTCTGCATCAATCAATCAATCAATCAATCAATCAATCATATCATTTGTAAAGCGCACTACTCACCCGTGAGGGTCTCAAGGCGCTGGGGTGGGGAATGCTGCTACTGCTCGAAAAGCCAGGTCTTGAGGAGTTTTCTGAAGGTCAGCAGGTCTTGGGTCTGCCGTAGGTGGATGGGGAGGGTGTTCCAGGTCTTGGCGGCGAGGTGGGAGAACGATCTGCCACCGGAGGTCGCTCTTCGGAAGCGGGGGACAGTGGCGAGGGCGAGGTCGGCGGAGCGGAGCGGAGCTGGCGGGTGGGGGTGTAGAAGCTGAGTCGTCTGTTGAGGTACGTTGGTCCGGTGTTGTGGAGTGCCTTGTGTGTGTGGGTGAGGAGTTTGAAGGTTATCCTCTTGTTGACCGGGAGCCAGAGCAGGTCTCTCAGGTGGGGTGTGATGTGGCTGCGGCGAGGGATGTCGAGGATCAGGCGTGCAGAGGCGTTCTGGATGCGTTGGAGCCGTCTCAGGAGTTTGGCCGAGGCTCCTGCGTAGAGGGCGTTTCCATAGTCCAACCTGCTGCTGACGAGGGCCTGGGTGACCGTTCTTCTCGTTTCAGTGGGGATCCACTTGTAGATCCTGCGGAGCATACGGAGGGTGTTGAAGCAGGCGGAGGAGACGGCGTTGACCTGTTTAGTCATGGAGAGGGTGGAGTCGAGGATGACCCCTAGGTTACGTGCGTGGTCGGTGGGTGTTGGGGCGGTTCCCAGTGCGGTCGGTCACCAGGAGTCGTCCCAGGCCGAAGGGGTGGATCCGAGGATGAGGACCTCCGTCTTGTCCGAGTTCAGCTTCAGTCGGCTGTTCCTCATCCATTCAGCGACGGCCTTCATTCCTTCATGAAGGTTGGTTTTGGCGGTGTGGGGGTCCTTGGTGAGGGAGAGGATCAGCTGGGTGTCATCGGCGTAGGAGATGATGTTGAGGTCGTGCCGACGGGCGACGTGGGCGAGCGGTGCCATGTAGATGTTAAACAGAGTTGGGCTGAGGGAAGAGCCCTGGGGTACGCCGCAGATGATCTCGGTGGCTTTGGAGCGGAAGGGGGGAAGGCGGACGCTCTGGGTTCTGCCGGAGAGGAAGGAGGTGGTCCAGTCCAGGGCCTTCTCTTGGATCCCGGTGTTGTAGAGGCGAGTTCGTAGTGTGTGGTGGCAGACCGTGTCAAAGGCGGCTGACAGGTCCAGGAGGATGAGGGCCGCCGTTTCTCCGTTGTCCAGCAGGGACTTGATGTCATCGGTGGCGGCGATGAGGGCAGTCTCGGTGCTGTGGTTGCTGCGGAACCCGGACTGGGAAGGGTCCAGGATGTTGTTCTTCTCGAGGTAGCGGGTCAGTTGTTTGTTGACGGTCTTCTCGATGACCTTTGCCGGGAACGGGAGCAGGGAGATGGGACGGAAGTTCTTGACCCGCCTTGGGTTTCTTGAGTAAGGCGTTTATCTCGGCGTGCTTCCAGCTCTCCAGGAAGGTTGCTGTCTCGAAGGAGGTGTTGATGACTTTCCGGAGATGGGGTGCGATGGCTGTGCTGGCTTTGTTGAAGATGTGGTGTGGGCATGGGTCTGACGGAGATCCGGAGTGGATGGTGTTCATGATCTTGATGGTGTCGTCGTCGTTGATGTTGGTCCAGGAGAGCAGGCGGTTGGTGCGGATGGTGGTCGTGGGGGCGGAGGTCTCAGTGGTTGTCGGGGCGGTCGTGGCGTTGAAGCTGTCGTGGATGTCTGCGATCTTGCAGTGGAAGAAGGTGGCCAGCGAGTCGCACAGGTCTTGCGAGGGTGGGACGTCGTTGGTGTTGGAGCTGGGGTTGGAGAGTTCCTTCACGATGTTGAAGAGCTCTTTGCTGTTGTGCGCGTTGTTGTCTAGGCGGTCTTTGAAGGAGGCCCTTTGGCGGATCTGATGAGGTGATGGTGTCTGCGGGTGGCGTTCTTGTGGGCTGTGTGGCTGTCCGGTGTTCGTTCACGGAGCCAGATCTTCTCCAGCTTTCGGCAGGTTTGCTTGGAGGCCCGGAGGTCTTCAGTGAACCAGCTGGCTTTCTTGTTGGTGTGACTGTTGGAGGGTTTCTTGATCGGGACTAGGGTGTTGGCGCAGTCGTTGATCCACTGTCTGAGGTTGCGGGCGGCGGTGTCGGGGTCGGTGGGGTCGGCGGGTGGGCTCTGGGCGAGGGTGGTGGTTAGCTGGTCTTCGGTGACTTTGCTCCAGCAGTGGCGGGGTATCTGTTGGGTGCGGTGGTGCGTGGTAGGTTTCTTGAAGGTGAAGTGGATGCAGCGATGGTCGGTCCAGTGGAGTTCGGTGGTGTGGTTGAAGGAGACGTGGGGGCTTGCGGAGAAGATGGGGTCAAGCGTGTGAACGGCGGAGTGGGTGGGTGTTGTGACGAGTTGTCTGAGTCCGAGGTTGGCTAGGTTGTCGATCAGGGTGGTGGAGTTGGTGTCGTTGTTGTTCTCGAGGTGGAAGTTCAGGTCCCCGAGGAGGATGTAGTCCCTGGAGGTGAGGGCGTGTGTGCTGATGAAGTCGGCGATGGAGTCGCTGAACTGTTGTCGGGGTCCGGGGGGTCTGTAGACGAGGGTTCCTCTGAGGGTGGTGTTGGGATCGGTGTGGATCTGGAAGTGCAGGTGTTCGGCGGTGCTGAGGGTGTCGTCGGTGTTGGTCGAGACTCTGAGAGTGTTCCTGTGGACGATGGCGATTCCTCCTCCTGCTCCGTTGGTGCGGTCCCTGCGGGTGATCTTGTAGCCTTACGGGACGGCTATGGCTATGTCGGGAGCCGAGGCGGGGTTCAGCCAGGTCTCCGTCAGGAAGGTGTCGTCTGGGGAGGTTGAGTCGAGTGCATTGTCGCACAATGTGCTGCCTTGCTCCAATGCAGGCACCCTTGCACAGTGGTGGCTCTGGACTTAAAGGATTAATGTCAGAAGGTAACATTTTTGACCAGGATGAGCCTGGTTGGTCAGTCAGATCCACGCTCCATTGCAATAATCCACAAATTGCACCCGGTCTACCAAGGCCCTTGACTATCATTGGCATTTTATACTTGTTGACATTTTCCGTGTGAAAACTTTAAAATTCATATAGCCGGTTCTCCTTATTAGATGTTTGTCCTTTTGGTGTCATTTTGTCGATTACATTTTAATCTATTTTTTCTATTTGGTTTAGGATTATTATTGTTTTGTATTTTGACTGATTACTGTTTGATAATGTATAAATACTTTACACATGACCTCTAAGTTACACTTGTCTGTTCTGTGCCATAGCTACCATGGGGTGAGTTTAGGTTTATTTAGTGACTTTGAGGGTTCACCTTGACAGAATTGTGATTTTTCCTTGAGGTGGGTAGTCACCCACCACAAATAATCCAATTTCTTACAGACCCATTGCTGGTGATACATCTCTTCACATGCATTCTCTCTACTCTCCCACCTGCTCCTGTATATAGTCTCAGCATAGAGAGGGGTCCTGCCCCAACCTCTATACATGCAATGTGAATACTGTTTACTCTGCTGTACAAACTCTACCACACTACGTTTGGCCCCTCTCCCTTTAAATGATGTCCTTCCCTTCTAGTTTCCCTGCCCGCAATGTTGATTTGGGAGAGGAAAGGTAGAGCATGTTCTCTAGAATATTCAGCAGCCTGGAAAGGAAAAAGGCTTGGTGACAGACGGGTCAGCTTCCTAACCATCCAATGTACACTACTGTCCTGCCAACAGAAGCTGGCTGTTTGTCACTTGAGCATGTACTTATTTTTTGCATCCAACCCTCATCCACACCCTGGAGATTCAAATGGGATTCACTGGCAGTGCCAGTCACTGGGTGTCCTGAGTCTCCTCCTACCTTTCCAGTCAACATCAGTTTGTTTACATGCGCACCTCCAGGTCCCAAAAGATCCCCATTACCTGAAGAGTCACCAAGGGTTCCATATTGTCTCCTCTCATCTGTTACCTCTACATGGAGGCCCTTGATGCTGTGCTCACAGAGAACAGTATCAAGGATCATCAATTTATCCCACAACGCTCAACACGTGGATGTTGGTTACCTACTTAAAGGTCAATCCATCCCACACAGAATTATTGTTGTTTTCCAAGAACAACAAGTAGGAAATAGTACAAACCTGGCTCAATGACATCAGCCCTGACAGATTTGAACAAGCACTGTAAAAGACCAAAGCCTAAAGGGGAATGGGTTTGTGTGGAGCAAGTGGAGACAAAGCAACAAAGAAAGAGGGCAGCCTGAGGGAGAAGGACATGGATGAGAAAGAACCTGGAGTGCGACTGTGAAAAACACAATGGTGAGAAAATATTCACAGGGAATGAGTGAGTGGGGCAAAAACAGAATGGGCACAGATGGTATGAGAAAGCAAATGGCAATGGAGGGCGGAAGGAAGGGAAAAGCAATGGGCAACAGAGGGCAGCCAGGGGGTAAAGAAGAACACAGGACAAAAAACAACGTGAAGCAATGGGGATGGCCACAAAAGCACACCAGGAAGACAACTAGAAAAACATGCACCCTCATGGAGTGCTTTACAAAAAAAGAAAAAAAAACATTTCCCAAAGAGTGAGCACTCATAGAAGAATAGAAGGAGACAGTCAGAGAAGTGGTAAACAGGCTATGCTCCACTGGTGAGGCAAAGACCAGATGGATGAGCTAAAACAAATAGAGCCAGTGAATACAAAGTTAACAAATGTGAGTCACAAAACTCAAAGCCACTGGTAAGCAATATGTGGAATGGATTTCTTATGCATGCTTCTAGCATATACCCAATATATCTTTGCAATTTGACAGCTGTGTGTATGGTAGGCTTCGACCTAAACAGGAGTATCCCATCAAACTTTTTAACTCAAATAATCTGCCCGTCTTTTCATATTTTAGAATGTTGTTATATGCTTGTTTGATCAGACAAACATATTATGCTTTTCTGCCTATTCTGTCCCAAAAGTCTAGTCTTCTTTTCTGTTTAAACAGACTTTCAATCAAACCAGAAGTGCATTTTCTTCCCCAGAAGGAAAGCTCCCTCCTTCAGTGTCAGCCTACTAATTCTCTTCATATTCTTCCCCTATGTACATGTTGACATTCTGAGACCTCAAATTTGCTCAGTGGGTAGTCACTGAAGACCTCCTAAATTGTTATCCCCTTAGTAATCATAATTTTTTCTTTGTCTGTAAACTTTGACCCTACCAAGAGTAGCATTCAAATGAGACCATCTTAGCTGTCAGAGGTTCCCATACCCACAGATGACAACGATAGGGATTAGTGTTATCAATTGCCATCCCTCACATGTATTGAGGCGTGACGTATACAAATTATTCTGAACTATATTGCGTAAGCCCCTTAGTAGTAATTAATATTTACCTCTGCTGCTGCTTTATCAATATTTGGATCCTTTTTTGTTTCATTTTTTGGGGGGACAGAAATGAGTTTATTCAGTGCTGGGATTAGGTTATACGCAAAATGGATCTTAGAAGAGAAAGCCATAACCATGCTCAGTGTGTAAGCAGAAACAGAATCCAACCATGTTATGTCAGCAGCATTGAAGGCAGAAGGATCAACAAATGTTATTTCTTTATTTGGACTTGTATATGTACCAAACATGGCCAGGTGGATATCAGAGCACTTTTCATAAGAACCGATACAATAGGGATGCTCTTAGATGTCAGAGCGCTCTACATGCGCACAGTTACTACAGGGATGCACTTGGTTTCTGTGCAGTACACACACAATTTCAAGTACCATCTTTCATTTAGGCAAAGTATTTGCTTTACGTCGTTTTCAGGTGAATGGTGCAGAATTTAAATTATAAGTATGTGAGGGGCCAGGCATATAGTTAATGGACTGCAATGTCTGCCCTCATAGTTCCTCTGCCAGTCCTAACAAGGCTTTCTAGCCTTGCACCTTGCTGGGACTAAGGTGAACTGGGAAGCAGACCACCAGATATCAGAGGTTCATGACCATCACCAACACAAACAAAACTTGCTATTTATTTGTTTTTGATTGTCAATTCTTGTAAAGACCATGTGGAAGAGTGGGATTATATAAATAACTGTAAAAGAGTAACAGCACTGGCAGTTTTTAGTCCCAACATGATTACCGCCAGGGATTATTTATGCTGGTAGTTAGGGGCTGGTTGTTGTCAGGTTGACCAGAAAAGACATGGCGGCCCCCAGGTGAGCCAAGATCAGCATGATGTGGTGGAGTTAAGATGCCAGTGATTCCCCTACTTCATTGGGTAACCGTCTGCTTCACGCATCTTTCCCTCACACTTGGCTGGTCTCCTACTCCTCAGAGATGTCTCGAGAGCCACATCCGCCTCAATACAAGGCCTGTCATTGGAGCGTCTAGTCCTGACACTGTTCCAGCTGTCCAGCAGGTGCACGCCAGAGCACATTCCAGGGTGCACAGAGGGAACAATATATGACTGTTTGTATTAGATACTCTCTAAGGAATGTCTGAAGCTCCTCTCATCTTCTGAGGTTTATGAACACACCTTATGTATTATTGTTCAAACTTATTTTGGGAAATTGTAACCCCTGATATGTGATGTTAGGAGAGAACAGAAGTGTGCTAATATCCCCTGGAAATGTATACCAAACCGCTATGCTTTTATTTAAGAGTCACACTTCATGAATATATAACATATGAGCCAGAAACCCATTATCAAAGGATAATCAAGCATTTAATTACTATAAATGTGTATAAATGGAAGGGCACATAAGTTATAAATTATGGCATGTAAAACAATGAGCCTAGCAAGCAAATATACGAAATAAGGGGGCAGAGGCAGAAATAAGGTGGCTTCGACGCAGGCAAGCTAGGAGGCAGGAAACATATACTCATGTATCCCTATTGTTGTGTTCCCAGGAGTTCCTATAGGTTGCTTGTTTTTATTTCTTCAGGCCTCCCTGCCTCCGTAACAGCAATGCAATAAGAATGGGCAATATCCATGTTAGTGGGAAACCAGAATTCTATGTCAGGACCCGGAGGCGAGGATTAGGCTTTTCTTTCTTCATTTATTTGACCAGCAGCCTTAAACAACAACAGTGAACAAACATAGGACTTCATTTCCCATGAAGCCTATAGAAAAAAACCCCCATCAAGTTCATAATGCAGTCCATCAGCCAATCAGGTGCCTCCACGGACAATAATAGACCATGATCCCTGCTAGACGTCCTCTTTCTTCGCTGCTAGCAGCCTCCTTCAGATAAGTTCCACTTCCCTCAGTTTACTTTGTGCTGGGTGGTTTTGGTTTGTTTAATATGCACTGTTTATTATCGTAGGAGCCTCCGCTCCGGCTCATTATTATGCCGGTATTTCATGTTGTTTGAGTAATTTTCCATGAATGTTGCTTAATACGTTTTCGGAGCCTCCGCTCCGTTTTGGCTTGCCGTATTCTTTTCACTTTCCGCCTGTTTTGGTTTTTCAGGGTATTGGAGCCTCCGCTCTTTAGGCGCGCCCGCGGGAACGTTTTGCCTGCTCCTACACGGCCGCGAGTGTGTTGCGAGTCACCGGTAGAAGTGAGCAACAGTCCGCCGACCGTCAGAAGGCACGCCTCCTTTTTCCCCCTCAGGCGCATTTCTCCTCAGCGGGTCGCGGGCGGAGGTCGCAACAGTTGCGGCCATTGCCGAGCGCCTCCACCCGCGTCTGTGCTGTTCACGCGCCTCTGTTGCCGGCGTACCTGGAGAGTAACACCCCCCGGGGGGTAAGAGTAGTCAATTTCTGTGCCGAGCAGCACAGTTTTCTCCCAGGTCATTTTCTCTTGAGCCCGTGTGGAAAATAAGGGCGTTTTGGTGCTGCTCTAAGTGTTGGGCCTACTGAAAGAGACCTTTAGGTTGGTCTGGCCCTCCTTTGAAATCCCGCCTCCCTGGGGTCAGTTTCTCCCCTGTTTCTCTGTCTGGGCTCTGTCCCAATTTTGATAAGCCCTCTTACCTGCTGGGTGGCCACCTAGATACTTACCCTACTCACCTGACACCTACCTCAGATCCTCAGCTGCTCCTGTTTAGAAACATGGAGGAGTTTGACGGTTATTACGAGGAGGAGGAGGATACTCAATATTTCCCGCTCACAGACGACTTCTGCGACGCGGTTGATGCCTCCATTGTCAGTGCGGTCTCAGAGGCGGTGGCTCCTTTGGAGAAGAGGTTAATTGACCTGGCGCTGAGGTGCCTTCAACCCCTCCCCTCGAGGGAAGAGACTCCAGGACATTCGGGACCCCAACCTCCAGAGTTGAGCCCCGCTGCCCCTCCTGAGAAACCAGGCAAACACCCCCATCCCGAAGGGGTGGATTTGGACGCGTTTGATAGGCTAAAGCACGGGTACTCATAGTACGGCCCGCGGGCCGCCAGCGGCCCGGCAAGCCTTCCTTGGCGGCCCGCGGACCTTGCGGACATCGTACCTGTTTTTTAAAGAAAAAAAAATTAAAGTGTCAGCAAAAACCGCCGGTTGCAGCAGTGCGGACTCCAAGAGACTCTGCTCTATGGGCAGCGATATTCAGAGTGGAGATGCAGGGGCGCAAAGAAGAGGTGAAATACAACAAAGCCTCGTTAGCATATAAATGGTCTTTTAAAGACCTGTGAAGTACTCGGGTGCAGCTGTGTGTGCGCCCGGAAAGCTGTCTCAGCCGGGCTGACAAACACGAGAGAGGGAGGGAGGGGAAGGGGGGGGCCAAAGCCCTTTGAACTCAATGGGCGTTGCGCGCCTGTATGTGGCACATATATTTCCTGCAGGGCTTTGGCCTGGCACGCAGGTTTATGGTGGTCACATACATAAACTTGCTTGCCCTTGGCTGACGGCAGGGCTGTCCTTCACAACCTACTCTTAATAACAGTGTCCAAAGCTTCACTTTACACCCAGCGCATGGCTGGAGCCGGGCCTTGGGAAGCATCTGACCAGGAGCTACTTTGGCTCTGTGACTCAGGGGCCATCCCTGCGGTTGGGAGGAGGAGTCCTCCCACTTCGCTTCTTTCTCTGCTCTCTTGTAATCCGGGAATTGTTGCACAATTACAGTGACCAGGACTCAAAGACAAACCCTGTGACTGATTGAACCGAGCGTGAACTCGGAGATCACTCTGCGCAGCTCGTGCTCCCCCAAGTGGCATTTGTTTTATCGACACTGAAGGGATGAAAGTCTGAGTCGGCCCAGCCTTACTTGCAATCTCTGCCCTCCGGATTACACCTGATCTCTGCCGCGGCGGTCCAGCCAGCTCTCGTGCACCCTCTACATTAGGGTGTCATTAATAACGTGCTGCAGATTTTGGGAAGGCTGGGGAAGGTGGTTCGATGTGTGCAGCAAAGAGGTCTTGCTTTTCGAGACATTTCGAATTATTACACCTCGCCTAGACAGAGAGAGGGATCGGAGAGGGAGACAGAGGGAGGGAGAGGGAGACAGAGGGAGGAGACAGAGAGGGAGACAGAGGGAGGGAGACAGAGAGGGAGACAGAGCGAGGGAGACAGAGGGAGGGAGACAGAGGGAGGGAGACAGAGAGGGAGACCGAGAGGGAGACCGAGAGAGGGAGACAGAGAGAGGGAGACCGAGGGAGTCAGAGAGAGGGGGACCGAGGGAGACAGGGGGAGACAGAGGGAGGGAGAGGGAGAGAGACCGAGGGAGACAGACTGAGGGAGACAGACAGAGGGAGACAGACAGAGGGAGACAGACCGAGGGAGACAGACCGAGGGAGACAGAGAGAGAGGGAGACAGAGAGAGAGGGAGACAGAGAGAGAGAGAGAGGGAGGGAGACAGAGAGAGAGAGGGAGGGAGACAGAGAGAGAGAGAGAGACAGAGAGAGAGAGAGAGGGAGGGAGACAGAGGGGGAGGGAGACAGAGAGAGAGGGAGGGAGACAGAGAGAGAGGGAGGGAGACAGAGAGAGAGGGAGGGAGACAGAGAGAGGGAGGGAGAGAGAGAGAGAGAGAGGGAGGGAGAGTGAGTCAGTCAGTCAGAGGGAGACAGAGAGAGGGAGGGAGACAGAGAGAGAGATAGAGAGAGGGAGACAGAGAGAGAGAGAGGGAGAGAGAGAGGGAGGGAGACAGAGAGAGGGAGGGAGGGAGAGATAGAGAGAGGGAGGGAGACAGAGAGAGAGAGCGAGAGAGAGAGAGAGATGTGTGTATGCCGGGTCTGGTGGCTCAGTGGACGAAGGCGTCCGCTGCAGGGGCCTGTGTTCAACCTCATGGTCAGTTTTTTTTTGCTCTAGCCCCGCCCCCTCTCACTGACCCTGCCCCCACCGGTGTGGCCCTCGGCCACAAACCACACTGTAAATTTGGCCCCTGAGAGAAAGTTTGTGAGTACCCATGGGCTAAAGCAAGCGTTTTTGGATACCAAGACTCCACCTATGCCATCAGGTCCACCCCCTTCAGAACCTCCGCCTGCAGGAGCTCAGGAGCTTGTGGCTTCTCTGCATCCTTCTGAGGACTCCCAGGGCATTTCAGATGGGGATTTCGATCATGGAAGGTCTTGGCGCCCCTCCCCCTCTCGGTCTGTGGACCGCCCCCAGGTCCCTGACTTCTCGGAGCGACTTCCAGTCTGACCTCCTGGATCCAGAGGATTTGTTGCACCCACGCTCCTCGGAGTGGGTGCCCTGTGAAAAGGTGGCCAAATATGTGGCGAGTTGTTTGAGGAAACCCCTAGACCGGGAGGTCCGCTCCCGCCTCAGGGCGGAATGCCCTCACCCGTCCCTGGAGGGTAAGGTAGCCGTAACGCCTGAAATCGATGCAAAAATGGCAACCTTCCTCACCAAATATATCAAAGACCCAAAGAAGGGCATTGACCAATCAATCAATCAATCACGGCATTTATAGAGCGCGCTACTCACCCGGGAGGGTCTCAAGGCGCTGGGGAGGGGGTAAGTTACTGCTCGAACAGCCAGGTCTTGAGCTGCTTCCTGAAGGAGAGATGGTCCTGGGTTCGCCGAAGGTGAGTGGGGAGGGAGTTCCAGGTCTTGGCTGCCAGGTAGGAGAAGGATCTTCCTCCGGCGGTGGTTCTGCGGATGCGTGGTACGGTGGCGAGGGCGTGGCTGGTTGATCGTAGCTGGCGTGTGGGCGTGTAGAAGGTCATGCGGTCGTTGAGGTACTTTGGGCCCAGGTCGTGGAGGGCCTTGTGTGCGTGGGTGAGGAGTCTGAACGTGATTCTCTTGCTGACGGGGAGCCAGTGCAGGTCTTTCAGGTGTCCGGTGATGTGGCTGTGTCGGGGGATGTCCAGGATGAGTCGTGCGGAGGCGTTCTGGATGCGCTGGAGTCTTTTTGAAGTTTGGCTGTGGTTCCGGCGTAGAGGGTGTTCCCATAGTCCAGTCGGCTGGTGACGAGTGCCTGGGTGACGGTCTTCCTGGTTTCAGTGGGGATCCATCTGAAGATCTTGCGGAGCATGCGCAGGGTGTTGAAGCATGAAGATGAGACGGCGTTGACTTGTCTGGTCATCGACAGGGAGGAGTCCAGGATGAAGCCCGGGTTGCGTGCGTGGTCCGTTGGCTTGGGCGCGGTGCCCAGGGCCGGGGGCCACCAGGAGTCGTCCCAGGCGGAGGGTGATGAGCCCAGGATGAGGACTTCCGTCTTGTCTGAGTTCAGTTTAAGGCGGCTGTTCCTCATCCAGTCGGCGACGTCTCTCATCCCGTCGTGTAGGTTGGCTCTGGCGGTGGTGGGGTCGTTGGTGAGGGAGAGGATCAGCTGGGTGTCGTCGGCGTAGGAGATGATGTTGAGGTTGTGTTGGCGTGCGATGGCTGCGAGGGGGCTCATGTAGACGTTGAAGAGGGTTGGGCTGAGTGAAGATCCTTGTGGAACGCCGCAGATGACTTCGGTGGCTTCGGATCTGAACGGGGGAGGCGGACTCTCTGGGTTCTTCCGGCGAGGAACGAGATGATCCATTCCAGTGCTTTCTCTCGGATTCCGATGTTGCTGAGGCGCTTCACTAGGGTGCGGTGGCAGACGGTGTCGAACGCCGCGGAGAGGTCCAAGAGGATGAGGGCAGCTGTTTCCCCATTGTCGGTTAGGGTTCTGATGTCGTCGGTGGCTGCGATAAGGGCGGTCTCGGTGCTGTGGTTGGCCCGAAACCCGGACTGCGAGGGGTCGAGGGATCCATTCGTCTCGAGGAAGGCGGCAAGCTGTCTGTTGACGGTCTTCTCGATGACTTTGGCCGGAAACGGAAGGAGCGAGATGGGACGGTAGTTCTTGAGGTCGGTGGGGTCCGCCGTTGGTTTCTTCAGGAGGGCGGTAAGCTCGGCGTGCTTCCAGCTCTCCGGGAAGGTGGCGGTGTGGAAGGAGGAGTTGATGATGTCCCGGAGATGGGGTGCGATGGTGGCGTCGGCTTTGTTGAAGACGTGGTGTGGGCAGGGGTCGGTTGGTGATCCGGAGTGGATGGAGTTCATCGTGCGGGTGGTGTCTTCGGTGCTGATCGGGGTCCAGTTGCAGAGGGTGGTGGTGGCGGGCGTTGGTTCGGCGGTAGGGTGCGTGGTTTGTGCGTCGAAGCTGTTATGTATGTCGGTGATCTTGCGGTGGAAGAACGCGGAGAGTGAGTTGCAGAGGTCTTGCGAGGGGGTGATGTCGTTGTTTCCGGCGCTGGGGTTGGAGAACTCTTTGATGATGCTGAAAAGTTCCTTGCTGTCATGGGCGTTGTTGTCCAGTCGTTCTTTGAGTGCCGACTTCTTGGTGGCACGGATCAGCTGGTGGTGTTTGCGGGTGGCGTGCTTGAGAGCGGTCCTGTTTCTGTGGTCTGGTCGAGTCGCCAGGTTTTTTCGAGAGTGCGGCAGTTCTTCTTGGATTCCTTGAGTTCGTTGGTGAACCAAGGGGTTTTCTTGCTTCCGGGTCTGCTGGGAGGGTTTTTTAGTGGTGCGAGGTCGTCGGCGCAGGCGGTCAGCCACTTGGCGAGGTTGCTGGCTGCTTCGTTTGGGTCCGTTGTGTTGGTGGGTGTGTTCTGGCTGAGGGAGGCGGTGAGCTGCTCGGGCGGTGATCTTGCTCCAGCTCCGGCGGGGAGCCTGTTGCGGGTGGTGGTGGGTCGCAGTCTTTCTGAAGCTGAAGTGGACGCAGCTGTGGTCGGTCCAGTGGAGTCCGGTGGCGTGGCTGAAGGAGATGTGCTTGCTGGACGAGAAGACGGGGTCAAGCGTGTGGCCGGCGTAGTGGGTGGGCGTGTTCACCAGTTGCTTGAGTCCGAGGTTGGCGAGGTTGTCCAGCAGGGCGGTGGTGTTTCTGTCGTTGTTGTTCTCCAGGTGGAAGTTGAGGTCCCCTAGGAGGATGTAGTCGGCGGAGGGCATGGCGTGCGGGCTGATGAAGTCTGCGATGTCTTCGCTGAATAGTGTGCGTGGTCCCGGGGGTCTGTAGATGAGGGTGCCTCGGAGGGTGGTCTTGGGGTCAGTGTGTATCTGGAAGTGTAGGTGTTCGGCGGCGGTGAAGGTCTCGTCGGAGTTAGTCGAGATGCGGATGGTGTTCTTGTGTACGATGGCGATGCCTCCTCCCGTCTGGTTGTCGCGGTCCCTCTGGGTGATCTTGTATCCGTCCGGGATGGCTATGGCGATGTCGGGCGCTGAGGAGGCGTTCATCCAGGTTTCGGTGAGGAAGGCGATGTCCGGTGCTGTTGCGTCGAGCAGGTCCCAGAGTTCCACGGCGTGCCTGTGGACGGAGCGGGTGTTCAGCAGGATGCATTTCAGGTGGTTGCTGCTGGTGCTCGACTTGGCGGAGGTGGTGCACGTCCGGGGGCAGGTGAATCGGCAGGTTTGGCAGGTGAAGGGTCCGTGGGTGCGTCTCGGTGAGGCTCGGTAGCAGGCAGGGTTCCGGCCGGCATTGAGTGCGGTGAGTGTGGCGGCGTCGTAGGTCCGTCGAGTGGTGTTGCATCGGTGGGATCCAGGGGTTCTGGCGCTGGGCGCGGTCCAGTCGCGGACGGGCGCAGACGGGCTTGCCTTAGGCGCGCTTTGGCGCGCCAGCGGCGCGGCCGCGCAGTGGCCGCCATTTATGGGGAGGTGGGAGGGAGGAGCAGCTGGGAGGCGGGAGGCAGGGGCATCAAATGGGCAGTCAGGGGGCGGGGCCGCAGGGACGCAGCGGCGGGAATGGCGAGAGGCAGCGGGGCACAGAAAGGAAATGGGGGGAAAGGCAGACAAAATCACGGGCACAACGACAATGGGGCAGCGAGGGGCACAGAAGGAAAAAGGGGAGAAAGGCAGACAAAATCACGGGCACAACGACAATGGGGCAGCGAGGGGCACAGAAGGAAAAAGGGGAGAAAGGCAGACAATATCACGGGCACAACGACAATGGGGCAGCGAGGGGCACAGAAGGAAAAAGGGGAGAAAGGCAGACAAAATCACGGGCACAACGACAATGGGGCAGCGAGGGGCACAGAAGGAAAAAGGGGAGAAAAGCAGACAAAATCATGGGCACAACGACAATGGGGCAGCGAGGGGCACAGAAGGAAAAAGGGGAGAAAGGCAGACAAAATCACGGGCACAACGACAATGGGGCAGCGAGGGGCACAGAAGGAAAAAGGGGAGAAAGGCAGACAAAATCACGGGCACAACGACAATGGGGCAGCGAGGGGCACAGAAGGAAAAAGGGGAGAAAAGCAGACAAAATCACGGGCACAACGACAATGGGGCAGCGAGGGGCACAGAAGGAAAAAGGGGAGAAAGGCAGACAAAATCACGGGCACAACGACAATGGGGCAGCGAGGGGCACAGAAGGAAAAAGGGGAGAAAAGCAGACAAAATCACGGGCACAACGACAATGGGGCAGCGAGGGGCACAGAAGGAAAAAGGGGAGAAAGGCAGACAAAATCACGGGCACAACGACAATGGGGCAGCGAGGGGCACAGAAGGAAAAAGGGGAGAAAAGCAGACAAAATCACGTGCACAACGACAATGGGGCAGCGAGGGGCACAGAAGGAAAAAGGGGAGAAAGGCAGACAAAATCACGGGCACAACGACAATGGGGCAGCGAGGGGCACAGAAGGAAAAAGGGGAGAAAAGCAGACAAAATCACGGGCACAACGACAATGGGGCAGCGAGGGGCACAGAAGGAAAAAGGGGAGAAAAGCAGACAAAATCACGGGCACAACGACAATGGGGCAGCGAGGGGCACAGAAGGAAAAAGGGGAGAAAGGCAGACAAAATCACGGGCACAACGACAATGGGGCAGCGAGGGGCACAGAAGGAAAAAGGGGAGAAAGGCAGACAAAATCACGGGCACAACGACAATGGGGCAGCGAGGGGCACAGAAGGAAAAAGGGGAGAAAAGCAGACAAAATCACGGGCACAACGACAATGGGGCAGCGAGGGGCACAGAAAGGAAAATGGGGAGACAAGCAGAAAATACGGGCACCGGGGCCACAAGCGGAGGGCGATCTTACCTGCAGAAGCAGCGGGCAGACAACACAGGCGGAGCTGTGTGGTGGGGAGCGACCTACCTGGCAAGGTCAAGGGTCGCTCTCCTCACGCGCAGCGGCCGCCATTTATGGGGAGGTGGGAGGGAGGAGCAGCTGGGAGGCGGGAGGCAGGGGCAGCGAATGGGCAGTCAGGGGGGCGGGCCGCAGGGGACGCAGCGGCGGGAATGGCGAGAGGCAGCGGGGCACAGAAAGGAAATGGGGGAAAGGCAGACAAAATCACGGGCACAACGACAATGGGGCAGCGAGGGGCACAGAAGGAAAAAGGGAGAAAGGCAGACAAAATCACGGGCACAACGACAATGGGGCAGCGAGGGGCACAGAAGGAAAAAGGGGAGAAAGGCAGACAAAATCACGGGCACAACGACAATGGGGCAGCGAGGGGCACAGAAGGAAAAAGGGGAGAAAGGCAGACAAAATCACGGGCACAACGACAATGGGGCAGCGAGGGGCACAGAAGGAAAAAGGGGAGAAAAGCAGACAAAATCACGGGCACAACGACAATGGGGCAGCGAGGGGCACAGAAGGAAAAAGGGGAGAAAGGCAGACAAAATCACGGGCACAACGACAATGGGGCAGCGAGGGGCACAGAAGGAAAAAGGGGAGAAAGGCAGACAAAATCACGGGCACAACGACAATGGGGCAGCGAGGGGCACAGAAGGAAAAAGGGAGAAAAGCAGACAAAATCACGGGCACAACGACAATGGGGCAGCGAGGGGCACAGAAGGAAAAAGGGGAGAAAGGCAGACAAAATCACGGGCACAACGACAATGGGGCAGCGAGGGGCACAGAAGGAAAAAGGGGAGAAAAGCAGATAAAATCACGGGCACAACGACAATGGGGCAGCGAGGGGCACAGAAGGAAAAAGGGGAGAAAGGCAGACAAAATCACGGGCACAACGACAATGGGGCAGCGAGGGGCACAGAAGGAAAAAGGGGAGAAAAGCAGACAAAATCACGGGCACAACGACAATGGGGCAGCGAGGGGCACAGAAGGAAAAAGGGGAGAAAGGCAGACAAAATCACGGGCACAACGACAATGGGGCAGCGAGGGGCACAGAAGGAAAAAGGGGAGAAAAGCAGACAAAATCACGGGCACAACGACAATGGGGCAGCGAGGGGCACAGAAGGAAAAAGGGGAGAAAAGCAGACAAAATCACGGGCACAACGACAATGGGGCAGCGAGGGGCACAGAAGGAAAAAGGGGAGAAAGGCAGACAAAATCACGGGCACAACGACAATGGGGCAGCGAGGGGCACAGAAGGAAAAAGGGGAGAAAGGCAGACAAAATCACGGGCACAACGACAATGGGGCAGCGAGGGGCACAGAAGGAAAAAGGGGAGAAAAGCAGACAAAATCACGGGCACAACGACAATGGGGCAGCGAGGGGCACAGAAGGAAAAAGGGGAGAAAGGCAGACAAAATCACGGGCACAACGACAATGGGGCAGCGAGGGGCACAGAAGGAAAAAGGGAGAAAAGCAGACAAAATCACGGGCACAACGACAATGGGGCAGCGAGGGGCACAGAAAGGAAAATGGGGAGACAAGCAGAAAATACGGGCACCGGGGCCACAAGCGGAGGGCGATCTTACCTGCAGAAGCAGCGGGCAGACAACACAGGCAGAGCTGTGTGGTGGGGGAGCGACCTACCTGGCAAGGTCAAGGGTCGCTCCCCCACAGGTCCTGGCGCGCATGCCAGGACAAGTTACTGACATCACAGGTCCTTTAGTCAAACTTTTTGACATGGCCGAGGAGCCTTAATTCCACAAGAAGTCTGGTCTGGCTGGGCCCAAAGGGCAATTATTTTTCTTGGGAACACGAACTGCGCCATCTCTAAGGAGAGGCGCAGGTCGCTCCTAATCCAACTAGACCCGAAACTTGGCGAACTGGCCACCTCGGAGGCGGGTCAGGTGGCTCAGGGCGGCCTGTTCGGGGACCCGTATGTTAAGGAATTGAGCAAATTTGTCTCCACGTTCAATTCCTTGGACAAGGCTCAGTCCACCGTCAAGCGCATTTTTAACGCGCGGGTTTTCGGCGGGGCCAGTTGAGGCAGGGGGCGCTCGGCTTGCCAGTTCTCCCAGACAGCAGAGGACAGCAGTCGCAGAGGGGACAGTTCCAGGACACCTCGCGCTTAGGTGGATTCTACCCCAGTAGAGGTCGTTCCCGCCGCAGAGGCCAGCCTAACGGAGCAAGAGGTGGAGGGGGTCCCCCCGCTCACGGTGAGCTCAATCATCATCTCATGTCATTGCTTCAGGGTAGGCTGGCCCTCTTTATCAACAATTGGCGGGCCCTTACATCCGACACATGGGTGCTTCAAACCGTACAAGGTTTTCACATAGAGTTTTTGGGTTTTCCCATCCAGGCCTCTCCCCCGACACCGATCAGGTTTTCCGGCAAGGAAGTGGTTTTGATAGAACAGGAGATCCAGGAACTCATGGACAAACGAGCAATTTGCCATGCAGCTCCCCACCCAGGGCCCTTTTTAAGCAATCTTTTCCTGGTTCAAAAACAGGATGGGGTCAGCGCTCGGTGATAAACCTCCAAGACTTCAACTAATGGCTGGTCTACCACCATTTCAAGATGGAGGGAATTCACCTTCTTCAAGATCTGTTGCGTCCCAACGACTGGATGGTCCGTTTGGATCTCAAGGACGCCTACCTGACAGTCCCTATTTTTCCTCCCCACCGTCGTTTCCTGCAGTTCCAGTGGCAGGGCCAAATTTTCGAGTTCACCTCTCTTCCCTTTGGCCTGTCGTCGGCACCCTGGTGTTTCACCAAGGTCCTTCATCCGGTGGTGGAGAATTTAAGATCGCAGGGAATCAGGATGATTGTCTATCTGGACGACATGCTCTTCATGCACCAGTGCCCACAAACACTGTTGAAGCAGATCCGGTCGGCGGTGCTTCTCCTGCAGTACCTGGGGTTTGTTATAAACCAGTTGAAGTCTTGCCTCCTTCCCACTTGCTCGATCACATTCCTAGGTTTCGTGATCAACTCAGTGGAAGCGACCCTGAGTCTCCCTTCCAGAAAGATGGTGAAGATCCGCCACGAGATTCGGCAGATTCTTCAGAAACATCTGACTTCCCTGCGAAGTATCGCCATGGTGGTCGGTCTCTTTTCGGCCTCGATCCAGGCCATCTTTCCGGATCCTTTGCACTTTTGGACCCTTCAGAGACTAAAGGCGTTTCACTTGCGCAGGGGCTTGTCCTACGCCCAGAGAGTTCCTCTTTCCGAGGAGGTCAGGGAGGAGTTGCAGTGATGGCTTTCCCACATGGAGGCATGGAACGGACGGGCCATCTTCGGCTCCCGCCTGGACATAGTGTTCGAGTCCGATGCCAGCGGCTCAGGCTGGGGTGCACATTGTGGAGAGTTCACCACAGGAGGAGGTTGGTCTGCCGTGGAACGCTCCCTCCACATCAACTGCCTAGAGCTCATGGCGGGCTCGTTCGCGGTCCATTGTTGGACCAGAGACAGGGCTCACTCATGCGTCCTCCTAAAGATGGACAATGTGGCGGCAGTGCGCTACATCAATCATCTGGGTGGGACACGCTCCAAGGCCCTGGCGGATTTTGCCAAGGACTTTTGGGAATACTGCCTGTCCCACCAGGTGTCGGTGATAGCGGAACATCTGCCGGGTGTGGCCAACCAGTTGGCAGATTGGCAATCCAGATACCTTCGAGACTCAAGTCTGTGGAAACTGTTCCCTCTGGTGTTTTGGACCCTTCAGGACCGGTGGGGCCCTTTCTCTGTCGACCTCTTTGCTTCTCGCCTCGATCACCAGCTTCCCAAGTACTTCAGCTGGAGGCAGGATCCGGGGGCGTCTGCCACTGACGCATTCCTTCAGGATTGGTCACTGGGGAAGGGTTATGCCTTTCCCCCCTTCACCATGATAATTCAGTTGACAAGGCAGGTCCATCGACAGAGAGCGGAACTGGTGGTGATCACCCCGGTCTGGACAGAGCAAGTTTGGTTTCCAGTTCTGATGGAACTTTCCTGGGCTACTCCAAACTGTCTACCCCAGCTCCCTCATCTCCTGCTCGATCCAACGGGCAACCCTCATCCCCTAATAGTGAACGAGTCACTATCCCTGATGGCATGAAGGATTACCGGGCTCGATGGCAGATCCCGAGGCTTTCGAGACACGCTGCAAAACTCCTCTCTCGAGCGTGGGCAGACGGTACAGTCAGGTGCTACCGGTCGGCCTGGTCTCGGTGGATGGGTTGGTGTCTGCAACAGAGTCTGGATCCCGTGGGGGCAGATGTCGTCCACATCCTTAACTTCCTAGCCTCTCTGGCTTTGGAGGGGTTGGCATACAGAATGATTAACACCTTCCGTTCAGCGATTTCAGCAGGCCACACAGTGGTGGCGGATCATCCTGTGGGAGATCATCCGTTGGTGAGGAAGCTCCTCCGGGGTATACGCCTTTCCCTTCCCCCAGAACCACGATATTCAGTTCTCTGGGATGTGAACAAGGTCTTGAGCCTGCTTTCAGAATGGCCCAGCAACAAGTACTTGACGCGTAAGCAGCTTTCTTTGAAGCTGGCGATGTTGCTATGTCTGGTGTCCTGTAGACGGGTCTCGGATGTCAGGGCCCTGGACATTTCCGGGAGGTCCTTTACCCCGGATGGAGTCACTTTCCATATGTCCCGACACACCAAATGCCAGTCTCGGGTTATTTCCTACCCGACTTTCCCTGACTGTCCTAAACTCTGCGTCGTCAGATGCATTAAGGCTTATGAGGTCATGACAGAGGATGTCCGCCCGCACAGGGAACGCCAGATCCTGATTGCCTTGCGGAAACCATTTCGAGCAGTCTCCTCCCCAACTATTGCCGGATGGGTCCGTTGGGTGATGATAGAGGCCGCCATCGATACCAAGGTTTTCGGGGCACACTCAGCGAGAGATGCCACGGCATCCAAGGCTTTCATGCTAGGAGCCCGCTTGGAGGACATTTTGAATGCGGCAGACTGGTCTTCAGACTCAACCTTTAAGAGGTTTTACTTCAAGTCAGTCTCCTCCATAGCGGCCCTAGTGGTTGATAAGCTTTGAACTAGCCTAATCCTCGCCTCCGGGTCCTGACATAGAATGAAAAACTTCCTAGCTTTCGTAGTGGAAAGTTTCAATTCTATTAAGGACACAGAGGCGAGGATTAGCCCTCCCTCAGGATGCACCTATACCCGCCCGGGTTGATCAGGATGTTCCGTCAGATGTAAGTAAAGCGTTTTCCTGTTCGGTTATGAGTGTTGCATTAACGATGTGTTCGATATCTTCGTCACACACAGGTTATTACGACTCATTTTTGTTCTGCCTGCAGGGACAGAGTCTTCGAAACAGGATTGAGAACTTCCACAGTCGGCTTTGTCGCAGGAAGAAAGAGGACGTCCAGCAGGGATCATGGTCTATTTTTGTCCCAGGAGGCGCCTGATTGGCTGATGGACTGCATTATGAACTTGATGGGTTTTTTTTTTCTATAGGTTTCATGGGAAATGAAGTCCTATGTTTGTTCACTGTTGTTGTTTAAGGCTGCTGGTCAAATAAATGAAGAAAGAAAAGCCTAATCCTCGCCTCTGTGTCCTTAATAGAATTGAAACTTTCCGTTAAGAAAGCTAGGAAATTGTTCATTCTCCTGCCTTTTGCAAGCCAGTTGCAAAAGGTCACAAATCAGGTGCCTCAAACCTGTGTGTGAGAGGAACTTGTGGGAGATGATGTTTTTAAATTTTGGTACAAACTCAGTTTTCAATCGGAAAACTATTTTTTCAAAAGAGAGCAAAAAACAGGTTTCTGCAAATTGCAGATTGATATACCTATATATTTAGGTTAATTTGTCCCCTGTCCCTCACACCCTACGTAATGGAAAGAAACCTTTTATATCCAACATCTTTACTGTTTCTCCTCAATTGGCCTCCCTAGAAAGTGATCCGAGACCGGCACTCTAATGCTAAATTGAAGTACACCATTCATTTATTTATTGATGCATTTTTCACAATGCTTCCTATTACCATATGGTTACTTCTATGGGTAGGATAGCCTAGTATCGAACCTAAAACATTGTCCGGCCTAATGTCATGTCCTAAATATTGTTTACACGTTGATCACCCTTTAAAGTTAATTATAGGAAATCAACGCACAGTGGGACTATATGTTTGTAGATTATATTTAGGTCAAATTATTTTTGGCAGACAATATTTCTGCTTATCTTTGTCTGGCATTCAATCCTGTGTTTTGTACATTGGTTAATTTGTGCTAGTGGTTACCGATGGGGTCCCCCTTTCACTTAATTCTGGGTATCATGACTGCTTTTGGCCCGCTGGCAGCAGTCCCAGTCAAAATCCCTGGTTATTAGCTCCTTGAAAAGGCCATTAATGGTGCTTAATTTGTAGAAAAGTCCTGGTGCCAAACACTAGCTCAAACTACGCACTGACTACACGTGATGATGTGAACTTTAAATCATCACCTAACGCTGACGATACACACTTGAAACTCTAAATATTGTTGTGACCAAATGAGAAGGCCTTAAACTTCGGTTGACTGTCCTTCGTTCCTCTCTGGAAACTGGTGCGTTTGCTGGAGGAGATACAATGTTGGTTAGAGTGGTGGGTGTGCCTCTGGAGTGCTGTACGAAACCTGAATTGTAAACTGTCGGTGCAGGCCATGTGCACACAATATAACTTGTTTGATTGTCTACCCCTGGTCCCTGGCAATGTAGCATACGGCCTATCTCAGTGTGGAGGATTGCTGGAGGCTGGCTACTAGCCCCACTGACTCTGCAGTCACATTCTGGTACTGAAGTGAGATGACAAGACTCGGTGGAGCAACCAGCCTACAGTCCTCAGAGGCACTCTACAGACCCCGCATTCTAACCCTTGCGGCTGGTGTAAAACACTGGTGACTGCCTACTAGCCCCCAAAGATGAGTTCAGAGGACAATGGACTGACTTGGGTGTGCTTTGGAGTCTGTAAGGTACAGGCTTCAAGTAGAGTAGTTAGTTTGCTTACTTATTTTTTCAATGTTCTCAAATCGTGGGGTGGTAATGATGCAATTGGTGGGGGTATATGTGCTGGCTGATGGGCAAAGTATATTGCAGACTCCAAACCCCTCTTTCTGACTCAATTCATAGAGTATCTGTTTCCACTTAATCATAAAGTGCCTGCCAGCCCCTCCTCATTCTGCCTATCTATAAAGCAAACGCATAGATTCCTGCTACTTTTCAAATGCATCTTTACCTCTTGCCCAATTAAGAGGGCCTGCTGCCGTTATCAGAAGCACATCTCCTGACCTAATTGAGAGAGTCCATTATGCTCTGCCACAGCATTACACACAATTGCTCCCACCATCCAGTGTCAATGCAACTCATGTAGAGTCCATGATGCCCAACCTACAGTCCTGCCCAGTACCTTGCTGGTGTCAATGGTAAAAGTGGGACACCCCAAAGGTGGAAGAGGACCACGGCCTCCTAAGAAAAGCTCTGGCTACCAGAAACAAATTAAGCACTCCTGGATATGTGGAGATGGAGGACTGAAATAAAGCATAGGAAATCTAGAGTCCGGTGAGGGTTGAAAGAACCCCCCCTTACATCACTAGGCACTTTTTTTTCGTTCAAATAAACATTTGAATTGTTCAGATTTGAAGAGTTTACTAACTTTCTGGTATTTTAGTTCTGTCCTCATGCAAAGGTCCAGTGTGGACTGAAACTTGGCTTGGGCGAAATTGTAATTACACCAGAGTCATATCAGAAATTTCGCATTATGACTAGGATGCGAAATTTCTGAAATTACATGATTACACCAGCTTGAGCAATTAAGAATAATTTGGGGTAAAAATCCTACCATAGTAGTATAGTGACAGCAAATTTATAGAGAGCAAGTGGCTACTGCTGTTTGTGTCATTTAGCATTTAGTGCTATTTTCTTATTGCAAAATGCATCTTCAGGTCCATTTTAGATGCGGCGGTGCATTTTGCATTAAGAAAAAAGCTCTAAATGCTGGTTTATGCAGTCTTTTGTGGTAATTACAAGTAGTTACGCTAGACAGAATTATGGCAGTTACTCTCACTCCTAACTGAAAAATCTCCAATGTTTGGCAGCTGTGTTTCAGCTGTTTCAGGGGCTGTGGAGAAATCTAGTGAGGGGTGGTTAAAGGAAGGTCCTATTCACTGCTTAAAATATTCACTTGTTATGAACTCTCAACAAGTCTGTAACATTGTGAACTAATACTTGTAGTCTTTTCTAGCTTGTGGAAGAAAATCACACATATTGCCTAATCTATTCATGCATGTCAATTTATCCAGGCTCTGTATGGCTTATTGTTTTTTATTTTATTTCAATGATTAGAAGAGTCTTTTCTCCCCTATATCCTGCCGGAATCTCAGGAGACTGGAAGAACCATTTCACGGTGGCACAGAGTGAACATTTTGACCGTATCTACCAAGAACAAGCATTTGCAATGCAATAGGTCTCACATTTACCCGAGTTTAAGCTATTGGCATTGTAAATGACAATGCCTTTTACTTATGTTTTAAAAACCAAAACATAAATAAAAGGCATTGTCATTTACAATGCCAATAGCTCAAACCTGCGTAAATGCAAGACCTATTGCATTGCAAATGCTTGTTTATCGGGGGGTCGAATACCCGATGGCTGATAACCTGAGCAGTAATACAGGTCTGACCTTAAGATGACCAGAGCTGCAATGTAGAACTGACCTCAAGATGGCAGCTCAGGAAAGTCCACCAATATCAGCCGCACGATCATCAACCTCAGCATAGATAGGGACACTCTGCCACGCCACGCCGTGCCCGGAGCAAAGCTGCAATCTACTGCAAACAGAAACGCAAACCGGAATGCCACGCCACTCCAGGAGCTAAGCTGCAATTTAATGCAATTAGTAACGTAAACTGGATATCACTAGGAGACCGAACAAGCTATGGCCGCTCTCTACAACAGAAACGTCTAGTGACCCCAAAGATGGCGGCTACGTGAAGCTCACCCACCTCAATCACGTGAGCATCAAAGGTGCGCTATTCTGCCCCATGACATTGTACCCTGAGAAAAACTCCCAATAACTGGAACGCCCGCAACCCTGAGACCACGGGGGTGCCGGCCATTGAGATGGCCGCGCATCATGCCAGTAAGGCCACGCCTACCTACATCAGCCCCTCCACGCTGAATCACCTAAAACCACATGGCCCGAACTCCTTCTCTATTAGTTTCCCCCCTAACCTCTCACCGAAAGCGAAAAGAAATTTCAAGCATAGACTGATCAGACAGTATCCTGAAACACTAGTCGCGGACATATATCACTGTTCCTCCAAAGGTCAGACAAAAATGGATCTCATTTTCCATACAGAAAGACCCGAAAACTGGATCTACATTATCAGATCACAACTCCACATATCTAAAACAACTAACACTCTCTATAGCTGCAAACTGACGATCCCAATGCCTAACGGCCCTAGGCAGAGAGGTAATACCTCTGTGACCATCTTCTCTAACGGCACAGCACTGATCCAAGCCAGCAATGACAATCTCGATACATTTGACTCCCTCTTCTCCTCGCTACGAAATGCCCCCTCGCACACGCATCCCCCTTGCCGGTCATACTCCGTACCCCCAGACAGCCGGACACAACAGGAGATCCCACAAAACAACCACACGCCCTATACCAACACCGCCAAACCTCCACCCCTCCCCCCAAGGCATCAACCGCACCTACGCCCGCCATGGACAAAACACGCACAATACACTCTCCTTCTCCAATACTAACCGGAGAGACGCCTCGAACAAGGCTCTCCACCCCCTTGCTGACCGTCCCCCACACACACATCTCCCCCTCAAACGAACAACGACCGACCCCAACCCACAGTCTACGACCCCCAATGTCCTCTCTCTTCCCACACACAAGATTTGCCACCAAACATGCAACTGAGCTGGCAGAAACAATACTCACACACGACATAGACATTACGTTCATCACTGAGACATGGTTACATGATCTCTCTTACCCAATCATGGATATGCTGGTACCACCCGGCTTCACAATCATTAAAAAAAACAGAAAGAACCAACGAAGAGGGGACACAGCAATCATTCACAAGAACAACATCTCCATAACGGAAACCGACTCCTTCAACTACAACTCCTTCGAATGCCTAACCGCCAACATTAAGACAAGTAACAAAAAAACACTACTTTGTCATCTACTCTACCATCCACCAGGCAACACCAACACATTCGGCGAACACCTATCTGACTTGCTTGCCAATTGCTCACTCCAAGACGCAAACAACCTGATTCTGAGGGACCTCAACCTACACTGGAACGAAGAAAACAACTCGCTAATCCAAACCCTGAAGGATCTCCTCCACACCAACAACCTCACTCAACACTGTTCAGAGGAAACTCACAATAGAGGAGCAATCCTAGATGCCATTATTGCCCAAAGAGACATAGTCACGATAGACCGCATCCTGCCTGTTGACTGGTCCGACCACCACATCATCTTATTCCACATCAACCAAACGTTCCAAGAGCAATCCCTCACGCCTAACCCCCACAAATGGGTGAGAAATTTAACTCAGATTCCCGTGGCCGACCTAGAAGAAAAGGTAAGCTCTCTCCTTAACATCCACACAGAGGATCTCTCCGCAGCAGAACTCACCTCTCTCTACAGCACAAACATGACTTCCATTCTAGACCAACTAGCCCCCTTGAAACTAAAAAGAGTCAGGAACATCCCACCCAGATCCTGGTTCAACACAGACATCAATGATGAAAGGAGACAACTTAGAGCTGCAGAAAGACTCTGGCGGAACAACCCTTCCAAAATCCTCCACGACCAACTCAAATCAGTTTGTGCGAAGTACAAAAACCACATTAAGAACGAAAAATCTGCATTCTTCTAAAACGCTCTGAACAACGCAAATAACAGGCACAAAGAACTCTTCAACCTCATTAGGCAGCAAACTTCCAAGCCCCCTGCATCCTCAGGACAGGCCTCCAAAGAGCGATGTGACAACTTTGCCAACTTCTTCAGTGACAAAATCACCAAGATCGAGCTTTCACTGGATAACAACCTCTGTCCCCTCACAAGATCCCTCTTCAGGGACAGAAGAACCCATACCCAAACTCCCCCCTAAACCCTGGAAATCCTTCAACCCCATCCCGGAAGAGGAGATAGTCAAACTAATTTCTTCTGCCAAACCTTCTTCTCACGTCCTCGATCCTATACCCGTCCAAATGGCCCAAAAACTTAAACTCTGCCTAGCCCCGCTCTGGAGCAAGATCATAAACAGCTCTCTAAGAACCGGAGACTTTCCAGACTGCCTGAAAGTCGGTCAAGTCACACCATTACTAAAAAAACCAGGCCTGGACACCAATGATCTGAACAACTTCAGACCCGTCTCCAACCTCCCTCTCATATCCAAAATCCTAGAAAGGTGCGTCCTACTACAACTGACTCAACACTTGGACAACATCAACCTTCTAGACCCCCACCAATCAGGTTTCAGAAAAGGCTGCAGCACTGAGACCGCAATCCTCAATGTCATAGACGATATTCACAAATCACTTGATACGGACCAATGCTGCTTACTCATTCTCTTTGACTTATCGGCAGCCTTTGACACGGTTGACCATAATCAACTCATTAAGGTCCTTCAAGAAAGGGTAGGTGTGGAGGAGGTGGTTCTACAGTGGTTCTCCTCTTTCATCCACAACCGCACCCAAAGAATAAAAATCCAAAACTTCACGTCTGACTTATACCCCATCAACAGGGGTGTCCCCCAAGGATCCGTACTTTCACCGCAACTTTTCAACATCTACATGGAACCCCTCACCAACATACTCAAAAAAGCCAACATCCCTTTCCACCTATATGCAGACGACACCCAGATCTATCTCGAAACCTCCTCCATTGCCGACATCCAGAGACTCAACGACACTCTAAGAGAAGTCCAACACTGGCTAACAATAAATCATCTAAAACTCAACCAAGACAAAATGGAAATCCTCCTTATTTCCAACAAAGAGAGCCCCCAAATCTTAGAATGGCTAAAAGCTATTGATGCTCTCAACGGCAATCTAACCCTGGCTGACTCTGTAAAATCGCTGGGAATCAACCTAGACCCAAGACTCGACATGGCAAAACACATCAAGAACTCCGCAAAAAGTGCCTTCTTCAACATGAAACTTCTCAACAAAATAAAACCCTTCATTCCGCACAGAGACCTCAAACAAGCGACTCAATCGCTAGTGCTGTCTAGACTCGACTACGGGAACGCAACCCTCACTGGGACAGCGAAATCCCACTTAGCTCCCCTCAGAACAACTCTCAACGCAGCAGCTAGAATGGTCACCGGAGTTAAGAAATTCGACCACATCTCACCCGCACTCAGAGAACTAAACTGGCTCCCTCTCAAAATGCGTGCCAGCTTCAGAACCGCCTGCCTTACGCACAAAGCCCTGCACACAGGGAAACCTGAATACCTGGCCTCCAAACTCAAGAAAGCCAGCCAGGCAAGGAACCTCAGGAGCACCAACACCCTACTCCTCATTGCTTTGAAAACAAGCAAACAAAAAACCGCAACACGGTCCTTCGCTGGCAATGCACCAAAAATCTGGAACTCCATTCCAGTCCATATCAGGACTATCTCCTCCTTTGTAAAATTCAAGAGACAGCTCAAAGACCTCTTCCTCAATAGTTCGCTCCCGAACCGATAGCTGCCGTCGAAGCTCACAAGCCAACACACTGCTGCATTCTGCTATTGGGACATTAAGTCTTCTACCACCTCCACCTCCGCGACCCCTGCCGCTATCACACCTCCCCAAAGGAGGCTCGATGCAAGTTAACAGGCACACAACCGGAATACTACCTGACCTTTGTGCATTAATACTGTACATTACGCTGAATTTTCAAAGCAACATGAGCATACTTTCTGCTAGACTGTATGACTCTCGATTGACGACTGTTGTAAAGCGCTCCGATACCTTCGGGTCTGGCCAGCGCTATATAAAACTTCTAAATAAATAAATAGATAATAATTGTTTTACCTAGCCATGTTGCAGGGTGCAGAACCATATGTGTCCCAGGGGACCTCTTTGGCCACATATGGTACTGCACCCTGCAGAAGATATGGTAAATCCACCCTACCCATAATGCATTGCATGCAAGACAGTACCACGAGTACATTCAACTAGCTATGTCCATATATAAAATTAGTAGCTTTGAAATGTGACAATAGAATTATTATATTAATTCCGGATTAGGTTCTACTATGTGTGGAGCTGATGAAGGGAAATTTTATAGAAGGTCTCATATAAATGTGAGATTGTCGTGTAGTTCCTATATTACCCATACAGGACCTGCGCGTTCGGATAACATAAACTGTGGGTTTGGTGGCAGAATGATTCTGAGCACCCCCACCAAGAGATGTTAGCCTGTTTGCATAAGCTAGCTCACAGTGCCACTAGTGTCTCCTCTTATCGGGGAGAGAATAGTTTCTGGCAACCTCAGAACATGACAACCCTGATCCCTCAGGATTGTGGAAACAATATACTACTTTTTGCTCAGTCACTCGTGCTTACTTATTCAGTCTCAGAGATACACAGAATAAACAGCCTGGGCGTTTCAATAAGGGTTTATTGAACAGTTGTTATTCTTGTGTAGAATATATGAGCTGCAACAACCATTAGACAGTAGCAGAGATATATGATTAGCAGTACAGTAAATATAAATGGATAGTACAGTTCTACCATTTTGCAATAAGCATAAATGAATGCATGAATATAAAATGCAGGATAAAAGAAAGCGCATACTCCTACGATGCCTATCTAGATGTACCTGAGTGTACCTAGCATGTGAGTAGGTGTGAAGCCAAGAATCCCTCTAGGATTTAGTCGAACCCCATTACCTGAAGTGTGAGAATGTAGGAGCCCTTCTTGGTCTCGAGTTGGACACCCCGCAAGGGATGTTCAGACCACTGTCAGCTGGAGCGACTGCATGCAGGAGCCTCAGCGTCTCTGGTCAGTGTGTCGGCCTGGAAATCTTGGTTCCCTCTAACTAACATTAGCAAGAGGTGCTGTATTTATACAGAAAGTATCTAGGGTTCTTTTGTCCCTTGTTGCTTGTATTAGCCATTGTTGGATTTGAGGATGACGTATGGGATAAACCGTGTACGTAGATATGGGGAGGAAGGTGGTGAAGCCTCAGCCTGGTTTCTAAGAACCCTTATGAATATTCATTCATACTGTGTGAGTCTATTGATGGAGTTATAGGACTCTATTGTTTAGGAGAAACCCTCCTTCTGCACCCAGGACTAGAACTAGGTAAAGGTTCAATCCAAAAAGGCTCGTTACAGTGTAGTGTAGGGGAGGTAATGTAGGTGAAGGGGTATGATGGTACCCGGGCCTATATTAGGGTACCTATATGGAACATAACAAGATGTGCTAGTGAGTAAAGTGACCATTGCCAGCCATACAGAAAGCAAATCTTGTGTTTTGTCTGTAAACCCTTTAAGAAAGCAGTGCTTGGAGGCTGTCATTAACCCGTTTGATGCGTCGGACGGCCCCCGGCCGTCCGACGTCACGGTGGGCGTGTGCGGAGGACGGCTGGGGGCCGCCCGAGAGACGCCCACTCATTATTTAATCCGCACCGCGGCGGAATTCGCGCCGCGGTAAAGGTGTTAAAACTTAGGGAGCAACAACACATGTACCAGGAAGTGTTCCCATGGGAGGTTACAAGAAGATGTGTTTGGTCTGTAAACCCTTTAAGAAAGCAGTGCTTTGAGGCTGTTATTAAAACTTAGGGAGCAACAACACATGTACCAGGAAGTGTTCCCATGGTAGGTTACAAGAAGAGACAAGGTGGTACTAAGGAGGGACCACTAAGCCTACTGATCAATGAAAAACCACTATTTACAAAGGACAGGGACAGGAGGCAATTAAAAAGATGGGGCAGAAAGTTTAGATTTGTTTTTATTTGCAGTGGAATTATTATATTTGTATAGCACTATTGTCAATGGTATAAAAAAGCATAAGTAAAAAACACTGTCATTTTCAATGACAACAGCTCCAATGCAAGACCGATATAGTACTGCACCCTGCAAAGTTGGATTTATTGGCATTATAAATGCCAATGTTTTTTAACTAGCTATGTTATAGGGTGCAGTACCATATGTGGCCAAAAGAGGTCCCAGGGGTCCTCTTTTGGCCACTTATGATACTGCACCCTGCAGAAGACATGATAAATCCACCCTACCCATAATGGATTGTATGGAAGACAGTACCACGAGTACATTCAACTAGCTATGTCCATATATAAAATTAGTAGCTTTGAAATGTGACAAGCGAATTATTATATTAATTCCCAATCAGGTTCTACTCTGTGTGGAGCTGATGAAGGGAAATTAATAGAAGGTCTCATATAAATGTGAAATGAGCTAGTGAGTAAAGTAACCACTGCCAGACTTACAGATGACATAGCTTGTGTTCCTAAAAGCCACCATTTACAAAAGACAGGGACGGGAGCAAATTTAAACAAGCATTTGCAGTGCAATAGGTCTCGCATTACTGAAAGTTTGAACTATTGGTGTTGCATTATTATTTGCAACGCCAATAGCTCAAACTTTCAGTAATGCAAGAGCAATTGCATTGCAAGTTATTGTTTTTATAGCAGGCAAAAGAAATGTTACTTCAAGTTTTTAATATACTTGGAGGGACAGAAAATTTCAGAGCTGCGCTTAAAAATACATTCTCTGGATGCTTCGAGCATTAAAAGAGCTCGGCAGCTGGCCCTACTGAGAGAATCGGGCTCACCTACTTTTTCCCTACAAAGCCTGTCTGCTTCCGTGTCACCTTCATACAGTCATGTGGACATGACCCCAATGCCATGTACATTCTCAGTAAGTGCAAATATTGTAATTGTGATTGCATTTATATAGCGCTCACATCCCCAGACAAGTTGTCAAAGCACTTTTTCGGCGAGTAGCACACTACTCCGGAACCCAAAAAGGATTAATGGTGAGTTAGTATAGGGAGATATTAAATTAATATGAGCGGTGGACATGTGAGTTTGTTATTTTGATTGAAAAAGGATAGTGGATGGATAGAAGAGGGAAGGGTTTGCATTTATATAGCGCTTGCTAAAAATGCTGAAACATAGTACATCACCAAACTACAGTCACTGAAATTATTTTCAACATTGTTTAGTAGTGATTTGAAATCTCTCTATTTGAAATATAAACAATATGAAAAGCCTCTGTCCCAGGTCATACCTCCCGGGACACCGGTTTCCTGCGGCCTGGGGTCACTCCCCTTCCCTTAAACTTGGCCAGCCCACCCGCCCACCATCTGCATCACGATGCCAGTTTCTCTGTTCTATTACACACCTTGTTTCGGCCCCTCTGGGTGCGTTTGCACCCATAAAAGCTGACGATTGCTTGTAACATTGAGGCATAGATTTAAAAAATACATTCCCTGAGTACTGAGTGACTTGGCATGAGTGGCTTCGCTGCAAAAAGGGTTGATATAATGAGTGCAGCATGTGCAGTGGCACCAGTGTCCATGATTATCAGGGGCCTAGTGCTCCCCAATTACTACTGTCCTGGACTAGCTAATAAAGGGCTCTTGGAGTTGGGGTGCATTTCCTTGCAGCTCAGCTGAGCTGCCACTAAAATCATTGAGTAGTGTGGCAGACTTGCTGGCCTAAGCTGCTGCATCCTCGCTTCTTGGCGCCCCTCACACCTCATTCCTGTCTGCTGTGTATGCATATTCCCTTTTCCTGGATGGAATATTTGAGGGAACGTCCTAAAAAAGTTTGAAATCTGCAGGGAAATAAAGGAAGCGGTATGTTCTGCAGAAAAAAACTCTGTGCGCCAGAAGTGGACTGTGTGGCATCTGTCTGGGCTACACTGGATTTCTGACCTCCAAGCTGTCCAGCTGCAGCCGAGCCTTGCCGCCTCCCTCCCCCTTTGAGTTTTTTTTACGGTTTGGGGACTTTTTGACCTCCCCTCGTGGATCTGTCTCCACCTTCCCAGCTCCTACCATCTAATCGAAGCAGCTGCAAATTTGCCCAAGAAAATGCGCTGCGTTCCCCAACCGATAATGTCCTTAGATAAGGCATGTGGGGGGAACTTAATCAGGAGAGAACTGGGAGCCGATAAGAAAACAGCAGCTGCTCTTGCGGCTGCAGGAATGTCGCCACTGGAGGCCACATCACCTCTTCTGCCCCCGTGATCGTGTTAGGGGACACCGCTGTGTCCGCGAGCGCCGACCCTCAGCCTACCCCTTCTAGGCAGCCACCCCCTTTATGGGAGCTTGCTTTTATATAGCGCCTTTGACTGCAAAAAGAAGCATGCTCGGAGCACTGCAATTAGCAGAGATTACTACTGCCACGTTTAATGTCATGCATTTAATTGAACTAGGAAGGATGAGGGGAGAGTTAGTACACGTAGAGGTCAGCAGGGAGTGCTTAACTCGCTCAGCCATTTAGCTGCGTCTATGTGCTTACATCTTTCTATATATCGTCTGTCCATCTTCCTTCGTCCGTCTAGCAATCAGCCTAGACCTTTTGAATCAATCCATTCATCCACCCCATCGACAAATTCATCCATGCAGCTGTGCATCCAAACAAAATGCATTCATACATCCATATTATCCATTTGAACCTCAATGAACCAGCCACCCATCCATTCTCTTTATCCACCCGCCCAAACCCACCGATCCATCCATCCACCCATTCATCCGTTCACCCATACATCCATTGATCCATCCATCATCTACCCATCCATCCATCAATGCGCACCAGTGGACCCACTCATGCATCAGCCCATCCACCTGCTTTCTCAGTATCCCTACAGTATTGCAAAGAACAGGTTTTATTGCTGTATCTTAATGCCTGTCACTTTACAGACCTCAAAAGGAAAGAAGTCTGAGTCTACCTTGCCAGAATTCGAATTTCTGACTTTCAGATGACTGTAGATGTCAGTGTTAACTCACTCAGCCATCTTGCTGCTGTGTGTATTTCAATGAGTTATCATCAAAATTAAAATGTAAAGTAAATTAGGCCAGGTGGCATTTTTTCATATATTTCCTTTCTGACTCTGATTTAAAAAAAGACTCTTTACAACCTTAAGTCAACAACTCCCTATCACCGGGTACCTTCCCCTCAGACCGCAAGATTTCCTACATAGGCTCAACCCAATAAGAAGATTAATCTAGGATTTGCAGATCTGTCCAGCAATAACCCAATCTCAAATGTCTTATTCTCAGAAAATCTGACCAAATGAGGGCATTCACGTGGATCTGTGACGTCCTACAAAAGAACACGACTTACTATGAGTTTAACAAACAGGATTTGCGCTTGAAGAGGAACCAAATGTGCTTTGATCTGATTTTCATCTGGGACTCCTTGAAAACCACTCTGGGCAGGAATGGAGTTAATTGAACCTCTAGTTCTTGACCTGTCTACAGCACTTGACAGAGTCCCCATCACCCCTTCTTACAAAGACCAGCAGAAATGAGTGCATCATCGCATTGATATCCTAAGCACCTTTCCAATAGGTCCAGCATCATCTTGCCGTCTGCTTTCTTATCACCCTGTTCAGCATGGAGTGATTGATCGTCTTGCCATTTCTCAACCCATGACTGGGTCTCTTCAAATCCTTTAAATTGGCATCCTACAATGACTCAGATAATACTCGGATCATTATAAAAACTGAAGCAGCTTGACACCACAGTACTAGGCAACTGCCTCAGAGTTGCTAACTAATGGATGCTAAGAAATGGCCTTAGACATAACTCTTCCAAAACACAGATCTTCACATGCAGACACTGGAAGAAATACCAGCCTACCAAAATCTGGCCCTTTGAACTTCAGTGCACCGCCGCAATGTCGAGAAAAGTGAGAAATCAGGGAGTGATAATGGACTCCAGCCTATCCCTGCTACCCCATGCTAACCAGGTCCCAAAAATCACAGTGCACATCATGCCTCATCTAAGGCAATTTTTGCAGCAAAAGCTCCAGACTACTAGCTTCTGTGTCTAGTCACACATGGATTATGCACATTGATTGTGCTTTAGCACCCCACTCTTTCTGTTTCGAGGATTACAAAGAATCCAGAAAGGTGCAGCAAGAGAATTTATACACGTCCAACTGCATCACCACATTTCACCGGCCCTCCAGGATTTTCATTGGCTATCCATTTCCAGGCACTTATCTTTCAAGATTCTCTGCATCACAGGGACATCCTGGCAGAGACCCACACCTTCAGCAAGCTGCAAAGGTATTCAGAGAGGTAACCCCACCACTATAGGCTGGTAATCCTACTGAATCGACTTCCTTTCAGCAAGAACCGCATCAGTGGAACCTCTTTCTGCATGCAGGCGGCAAAAGCCTGGAACTCTTTGTCTGTGGCGACAAGAATGATCCAAGACCTCCTGGATTCAAGAATGCAGAGATGTGGATGTAGCCTAACGGCTAGAGTGGCCGACCTCAACGCTGGGGAACCGGGTTCAAATCTGGGCAGGGACGCTCTTCTTCCTGTGATTCTGGGCAAATCACTTAATCTCCCGGTGCCTAACAAAAAAAAAACTAATGTGTCCTTGTGTAACACAACTGCTACTCATGTAAAGCACTCTGATACCTGAAACCTTCCGGTCAAGTTCGCGCTACTTAAAACTCTGAGAAAAAAAGAAAAGATGGGGCCCTTGCTATATGATCCCACGACTAGTGGACAGCCAACCAAAGCAATCACTAGGAGGAAATGGGCAAGACAGGTCTCAGGATGAGACCCACCTGAAACTAGAACAAAGCAGAATACTAATGGTTGAACAACCATGTGCGCAGCTATCACTCATTCTCTCTCCGCACCCTCAAGTGAAGCCCATATACACTATTGGAGCTGGTCATACATGACAACAAAACATACAGGACACACTTCATCCACTCATGATTCTCTGTCCATGTAAGAGCAAAGTATAAACATAAGAATCCTGGGGCATATTAGCAAGACCGGCGATAAAATTATCGCCGTTTTAGCGGCAGGAAACTGCCGCTAAAACGGCGATAATGGGCTTGCTAATATGCGTTATAGAATTCAATAGAAGCCCAGGTTAGATGTGCAGGACATCTAACCTGGGCTTCTATTGGAATTCCATAACGAATATTAGCAAGCCCATTATCGCCGTTTTAGCGGCAGTTTCCTGCCGCTAAAACGGCGAAAATTTTAACGTGGGTCTTGCTAATATGCCCCCCTATCTCTCACTTATTTCACTTCACGGGTCCAGGTGCAGAGAACAAACCATGATAAGAGTTAATAACTCGCAAATTAAGCTGCTCTTCAGAGGCTCAAACTGGTCTCCGGAGTGCCTTGGGTGTGAAGACACACAACCATGCATGTGTTAATAACTTTACAATTACAGCTCTATTAACTTTCCTGCTCTGAATCTGCCAGCACTTAGCCGCTGCCCGCAGGGTCCAGGAGAGGCGGGTCTCATGGTGATGGGATATATTGCGTCCAATCCCCGCTCTCAGTAATGTCTTGTGTCTGTCTGAACCTGTCAGCTCACATCTGAAAAAAACAAAACGTGCAGGGGACATAATAGCGTGTTTCCATCGAGAACATGCGAGAAAAATATCTTTAGTGTTTTAGGACTCCGGAACACGGTGCCCCAATGCTGCTCGTGGGCTCCTCGTGAAGGGGCAGAGAACTGCTGACGGCTTCTTCATCATCACCTCCAGCTGGGCGCCATCAGAGCTGAGCTGGCACACAGCCAACACCTGAGACCAGGGTGGCCTTGGCACAGCGAGGAGCTCAGCTGGTCTCTCTAATATGCCAAGTGAGTGGCGCAGCTGATAACAGCTTGCCTGTTTGACATCTTCAGCCATCCCTGAGCCACAGCGTTTTAGCCAGCGTCTCTTTTTGCATACAGGAACATTTGAACTCAAAACTCTAAGAAAATGAAACTACAAGATCCAGAATGCAAAATGATGTTTCTGTGTGTTTTCGTATTTATACTTTAGCTTTTCTTATATATTTGCAAGACTCCAAGTATTGTGATGCAACAGATACTGTCGTCTAGGCTCAGAAGGGACATTGTGACATCTAACTGTAAAGGTCCAATGAATAATTTCTTTGGCAAATTTTTGATAACGTGTCCTCGAAGTTTATCACGAGACCTGGAAATGTCAGACATTGATGAACTTCAAACCTGAAAATGTAAGCTGACAGGAAACGTGGTAGCCCCGAGTCCTTATGGCAGCCTAGAACACTTCACCCAAGCAGCCCACCTCCCCAAGATGTAGAATTCCTCCACAAACCTTCTCCTGAAGAGTATGAAGTGAAGCGGCATATAAATAATACAACCTTTCCAAGTGTACTTAACAGTACACGCGTGCATAAATGCAAAAGGTAGTGTGCAGCGCCATATAGTGACTCTTTTGCATACAGCAAATTTTCACGTATGATGATAAAAAGCATATATGATTGAGATAAGCATTTGCAATGCAATAGGACTCCCATTTACGCGAGACCTATTGCATTGCAAACGGGCGGGTGAGAAGGCACGAACAACGGGAGGGGGGAGGTGGGGGTCCGAGAAGGGTAGGGACTGCGGGAGGGGGAGGCAGTCCGTGCCTCCCCCTCCCACTCGAAGTGAAGGGGCCAGTAGCCATGAAAGGATACAAATGACGACATGCTTGTCATGAGGAGGGACTAACAAGCCTAAAACCAATTGGAAGGCAGCATTTAGGACTTAAGCCAATGAAAAAGATGGGCGGAGAGTGGGTGGAGCTTCCAAGCTATACTGAATACTGGATGCCTCACAAAGCGAGCAGCGTATGCACTGCAACGCTAGGCTCGACCTAAAAAATTAAAGGATTGACTGGGTGTTTCCCATGGGATAAGACTAATTGAGCGATGCCCAAATCTACAACAACATTGTGCCCAAAATACAATTAGAAGTTTGTTTCCATTATTATAATCAGCTTATACGGATATTTTCTTGACATATGAGTGACTGTCTGGCCTCCATGGACTTTCAGAGCATGAAACCATTTTCCTAGATGTAGTCGGCAAAACTAGAAAATGTATTGCATTGGTACGTAAAATATTCCCATTCTTCATTTTCAACTGCATAAATAAACTACTTTGCTCTATTGTAAAAAAAAAACTGGTCTACTCAAATCCTCGTTACATTGGTGGGCCTCATAAACAACTAATGCAATTTCAGCTAGTTTAGAATAGACCCATTTAGTGTAGGCTTGAGCAGAAAGAGCGTTGGATCTACCATGAACACATTGAAAACCCTGCACTATATACCACGAGCACAGCTTATTTTATTCAGAATTTTCTGCAAGGTATATTCAGGATGACTTGCCAGTGCCTGGTCTGGAAGCTACATCAAAACCTTCAGTGCTGCTCTACTGTTGGTTTGAGACTGCATTACCTAAATTGGATGTAAGCAAAAAACTGGCACTGCCCTTGCAATTCCTAGTGTCAGAATCACGAAGGTAGGAGCAAGATCACTGATTATGTTTGTAGTTTCCACTGGTAACTCTTCATCTGGCCATTAACATGGAGTAAACGTGAGCATCATTGTAGACTTTATGAAGTCATCCCAGTGTTTAACTGTAGTGCGATGCTAATTCGCTACTCTCAGCATTTTGATTAGTTGACATTCATATTTACAGCACTCCGCACAGGGCTAAAATCCCTCCTGTATATCTAAAATCTGCAGCTACATTACACCTCAAAGAAATCTCTGGTATCAAATATACTTATTAAACCTTCCACTACACTTCTGCCTGAGTTCTCTGCTATTGCTCACCTGCACTTCCTGTGGCCTTTACCAGCCCTATCTTGCTCCTCTATTTGAGCAAAGAAATCGGAGGCTGATATTCCAGATGAGATGGTTGTGAACAGCTACCTGGCTGTGGAGTAACCCTAGTGCCCCTACCAATGGGCACCAGTCAAAGGAGTAGGTCAGGTTGATGAGTTCAAGGCTAGAGTTGTGTCTTAGTCTTGCCTAGCATGCTTGCTGTGTGTTCTGGATGGATTGCAAATGAGACGCTCACCCAGGGGGTGCTGTGAGATAAACTGACAAGTTGGCACTTAGTGAACGTGCAGCAATCATCATGAAATGATTGGTTTTATCAATTGAGCCTACAAGGAGTTAGACTTATTTGAACATTTTTGTCCTTTTTAGGTCTCGCCTTGGCAGCGCATGCGCTGTCTCAGCGAGACTTAAAGTAATCTGTATATTGGCTTCAACTCAGTGTAATTTCTCCTGCCCCTTGTGATTGGTTTAAGTCTGGCATTGCTGTTGTTTTCTTGATTTCTGTTGGCTGTTGATCCTATGGTAACTTCCATATAGTCCCGAAGCAGCGGCGCCTAACTACAGTTTTCGTCTGCCTCGCTCGCACTTAATTGCGTGCAGTGTGCCATCTGTTTTTTACCCCTCCCTGACGGACGTGTCAGACCCTGCCGACAAATGTAAGCGCCAGTCGTGGTTGGGGGCGTGGCCCCCCTCCTCTCCCTCCTCGCCTTGTTCAACTTGGTTTACATTCGCACAATGGCGCTAAGGACATTACCAAGGATGAACTCGGAGATGCTTAAATTGCTTCCTTTTTCAATTTAAAGCGCATGTTTTAACTACGGAATTGAGCGGCGCGCAGGGGTGGGGAGTGTTTTGAGCACGAGCGGCACTGCTTGAACGGGACATCTTTGTCTCTGCGGGGCTAAGAGGTTCTGGCAGCTTGTCTCAGGCAGATTAAGGCTAAGGACAGCGGGTTTATTAAAAGAGTACTTCGTGTTAGCCTCTTACTGGTATCCAAAGTGGAACAGTCAGCCTGCCAAGTTGTTCATTTGCCAGGCTCCCGCCGGACTCTGGGCTGAAGTGTTCGACTGGCATTCCTTCTCTTTAAACACCGGAGTTTCATAACCTCGTGGCTTTAAATACTGGAGAAGAAATCACGGCACTTTGGAACAACAGAGCTCGGGTAATAAAAAGGTAGACAACAAAAGAAGATAGTGACATGATTAACATATATATCGACAATAAGGGTTTTTAAGTTCCATGGAGATGCCGCTTTCTAGGAGCTGTTGTAATGGAGAAGACAGGTCTGTGCGTGAAGAGTGATAGCAAACAAACATTATTCAAATAACGGCCACTTTTATTATTTCAATTCTTTGGTACTGGATGGGCGGTGTTTTCTCTTGGCGTTACATATTAGAGGGTAGCGCAAGAAACATGTATTAAAACATGGTAAACAATAGAAACCAAAAAATACAAAATATAAGTATTGCGGGAAGTGTAAAAAATTGTTTTCAAGTCTCTGTTCCGAGCTAAATATTTCACATGGGCTGTTCTGCAAGATTTGTTGAAAAACGAGATTTAATTCTTGCAGGAAAACTGGTCTACCCAATGAGAACGAATTATACCCAGGTTTCGATCCACAATACCTCATTTTGCAATAGTTGATGTACAGGAGCAGTGAAAATGATGCGCGATGCGCGCAGTCAACATTAAATCATTACATATTCTGATATTTTACTCCTCACGAAGTGATACTGTGTACTCTGGGTTCCACACAGATTCTTGGAGCTACGAAGGAGGCCACTTCCCCAGGCAGGATTTTCGCAAAGAAAGTAGATTTGTAGAGATAAACCACTTTAGAGGGTTTATTAATAACCCGATGCGTTTCACAATATGTAAAAAGAATACACATCTCGTACGTAAAGTGACTCCTGGGTCGGGTGAAATGACATTAAACTGGTCTTATCAGTTGTGGACATCACGCCCCTGTTAGCCGAGCACCGTGGTCAGTTCTGCTCGGAGTGTACTATAATAAACTACTGACATTTGACTTTGCATTATTTACCAATTATGATACATTTATTGCCTAACGATGAAGTGCAGATCAAATATTACGTGTATACTCTTGGCAAGCCTCGCCGACGTAAGAGCGTCCATACCACTGGCACCCCGTGCACACACAATGAATGGTTCAGCCACAACAGCAGCGGCGCCTAACTACAGTTTTCGTCCTCCTCGCTCGCACTTAATTGCGTGCAGTGTGCCATCTGTCAGCACCTAGACTCTGCTTCTCCGCATCCCGCGCCCCCCCCTCCACATTACTCTGTTTTCAAGGTGTTCAACTCGGTCCTTGCACCCTGCATGGGGTACCCACTAGTTGTTGAAGGGACTGGTGTGTTCTGTAACCACGGCCATTTTGTCTTTTTTCACCACTGCCATGCCATTTGCTCTCTCTTTCCTCAGGCAGCCATCTTCCCTCTAACCCTCCTCTTACACCTAAATAAAAACGAAAATGGGACTTCGACCCCTAGCCCAGCCCTGATCTCTTGCAGAGAAACAACAAGCATTTGCAATGCAATAGGTCTCGCATTTACGCGAGTTTGAGCTATTGGCATTGTAAATGACAATGCCTTTTATTTATATTTTGGTTTTTAAAACATAAATAAAAGGCATTGTCATTTACAATATATCCAGACATGTAGCCACCACTAGCCAAATAGCTTAAACTCGCGTAAATGCGAGACCTATTGCATTGCAAATGCTTGTTAACCTTGCATGTACACGCCTCATCATATCTGAACTGTACAATGAAACACTATTCCTTCAGTCTCTGAATGGAGATAACAAGAATCCTAAATATCTCATTTTAAGGAATGGTTTTCATAGTGGCGTAACAAAAAATGAAGGACCCCTCCCCCCCCTGAAAGAAATGGTGAGGGAGCCCCTCGCAAAATCTAAACCATTAAGTTGGCAGCCACACTTTTAAAGTACTTCACCCCTGCCTCCTGCATCCACATGGCACAAGCAAGAGTATCCATAATACGTTTAGCGTGGAAGAGAAGCCAGTTAGCCATGTCAGATCAGCATACTCAAAATCATGTTTTTTCATTTTTATAAGAATTATAAAAATGTACACAATTAAAATTGGTAGAACTCTTGTACTGCTAGATGGGCCGTTCCCACTCCCATTTAAGGCCTCAGCCTGGTTGCCCTATCGCATAACATAGTCATTCTGCTAATTCTGCTAACAGAAGTCACTGATGCTGATGGTAACCATAACTCTGAATGACTGCGCCAATGGGTACTGCAAGTGGGACCTTTGTCCACCGGCCTATTTGTTCTGTCTCAGGTCCCTGTCCACAATTCACTGCAATGCTTTTACCTCTACTCTTTCTACCTACCTCTACACCTCTGTTTTCACCCTTTCTTTCTCACATATATATACCTCACCGGCATCAATGCACCTCTCTCCAACCTTCTCTTATGACCATATCTCTCTCTACCACTCTCTAGTTGTACCTTTACAACTCTGCCACACTATCCGCTTTATAAGCCTGAGCGCTCTCTCTGCCTTAACACTCTCTGTGCACGTCACTGAGCTATTTCCATCATACCTCCCTGTAACAACGTCCCTCCATTTATTTCACTTCATTCTTAACCTTATCTCTCTTTACCTCTCCTCCATCTTTGTATACTATATATCTCTCTTTCAGCACTCTCTGTACCTCACTGCCACCTTCCATCTCTCACTACTCACAGGGCCATAGCCAAGGGGGGCCGAGCAGGGATGGGCCAGCCTATATTTTGCATCTGCCCCACCCCAAAAAACAAACAGATGACCCCCTCAGATTAGTAAAGGTGTTTATTTAGGGCTGAATATTGAGATCACTGAAAAAATGTAGGACTTAACTGAGCAGCTAATCATGCTGGGGATAAAAAGGCTCAGTTTGCCACCCTTTGATGGCTGTTCTGGCCTCAAGCTTATAGGAGTTTGGCGCCGCAGATGATACGTCCTTGCAGAGAGCAGCAGTTCTGTAAAATAGTTTGTTTCACTTTCATTGCAGTGTGTAGTGTCCTCCTGGACAAAGCTAATGTTTGTTACGAAGCTACCCCCATCTGCTCCTTGAGGGGTGGCCTTTACACCCATCCAACACTGAAGTCAGTGGTCACGTGACCCTGCCAATCACAAGGTCCGAGTACATGTGCTCAGGGCCAGTTCTAGTAACCATACAAACCGTGTCAGTCGTAGCTTTATCCATCATGTGGGCCTTGGGCCCCCAAAATAACATTGGTGATGAAGTGTCTGACCCCGCATGCTGTGAAGGAGGAGGATACATATTGAATGGCACTGCTGCCTGCCCAGGGGAATTGTCACATTGCCCTATGAAGAGGGTGAACACTTTCCCCGTGTGAGAGGGAGGATACAGAGGCCCTCAAGCACCTTGGTATGACTGGGCTCACGCCATGTAATGCCCAATCTGGTGAGGCGCCAGTAACCTGCCCGAGCCACGCACTCCCAAAAAGGCGGGTGCCCCAGATGTAAAATCAACAGCGAAGTTTCTACATAAGACCTCCCTGCTGAGCAGCGGCCACCAACATACCTCACAACTCTCTCACCCTCCGTATCACTTTGCATGCTGTGCATGAAGCGATGTGTGAGCAATACGATGAGCGCGGCACAAGTGCTGCACCAAGAACCTCTGGGCAGAGGGTGTGCCCAACAATATGCGACAAAGAACACCATGACCTGACCGGCTAAGGGGGAAGGCTGTACGACTCCCTGCTACCTACAGCGCTAAAGATAGTATGACAGCAGTGCAAAGAGAATGTTGCATGCCACCAGTGGTGTACAGCCACCACCACAAGAGAAAAGAACGAGCATGCAAGGCATCAGCAGAGGGCAACCATGAAGAGACTATCTACTAGCCCCAACACTGCTAGAGCAGGGACATGCCAAGAGGGCATATAGACAACACGTGGCTTCATGAAAGGAGCTCTGCCTGCTGGCCGCCCAGCACTGTATGGCTACCATTGGCCTATCTGTGAGAGTGTCTCACGGAGCAAACAACCCCGCCAAGCATGCACAAACATAGGCAGGACCCAGCACTGTGATGGCGCAACCTTGAGGTGCAAGCACTATGCCCTCGGCTGGAGAGGAGGTGGAAGGAAGGTGACCTTCCATTCAGAGAGCTGAGTACCAAGAAGGTCCCTTAGGAAGGGACAGGACCTATAAGAGATCCACGAGCAAAGAAGATGCAGGCATACAGAGAGCACGCTGAGGACTTGGAAACGAGACAATGAAAGCTACAGAAAGAGCCTGGTTCCCTACCAGGTGCCTGCAAGAAAGACGCTGCCGCTGATGCCAAGAGGAAGAAGACAGCACTGCTCCACACCACAAGACAAGTAAGGAGCTGCCTGCCACCAATGATCCCCAGAGACAAGAAGGAAGGAAAGACCTAGCGTGGCTTGAATGCAGGAAGGACAGAATGTGCACCCTAAATGCACCAGCACTGCCCCACAGTGGGCCAGAGACTGTTCAAGAAGTATCCTCCCCCACACTACCTTAAGACTGAGTTGCTCACAGACGGATTACCGGCACAAGGAGAGTTGCACTTTCCCCAGTGGCAAGCTGCCACCACCGCAAATAAAATGAAACCCTCATCTCCCACTGCGATCCTGAGTTGCACCCGTAATACCTTGCCCAGGAGAAGAAGGGTATGGAAGAGGCAGCAGACCAGGTCCATCAAAGCAAACTTACCTCTTCTGCTTTTCACAACCTATCTGACGCATCAGTGAGAAGATGCCCATCCTACCGACAGGACAGGACCCATGGGTGGTTGAAGATGGGAGAAGATGCGCAGTCATATGGACAGGATGGAGCGGCCAGGAGGTCCCAGTGAGGAGAACCGATGACATGTGGCCTGATACTACCTCTCACAAACTGAAGAGCTGAACAAATGCGACATGTGGCAGGATGCCACACTGCAAGCAAGAGTTATCAAAGACAGAATATGGTGTGACTAGATCTGTCACACTGAAAGACCGGACAACCACAGATACGCAAGAGCACAAGATCAAAGGGTGAAGAGACCGAGGGCTCGTGCCACTACCGGAGAGTGCACCTACAGACACAAGCCAGCCACCAAGGTGGAGCGACGTACCTGGTGACAGCTCAGCAGGAGAACCAAATGTAAGCCACCAGCAAGCGTGAACCATGTCTCTATCCCACACTTCCCACCATCAGTCCCCAAGCATTCACTGCTTGAGACAGATGGCATCCCTGCTTGCACCCGCACAAGGCAAGGAGAGAAGGACAGCACAATCAAATACACCGAGCTACGTGGCTGCAAATTCCCTCCAGTCAACCTCATTCCATGCAGGTCATCTCTACCTGTCTTCCTGGTCGTCAAATGGCAACCACCCCATCATTGTCATTTGCATTACCCAATCCAACGAAGGAGCATCTCATCCCCAGGGTGGAGCATTATTCCCCCAAACGTCCAGAGACCAATGAGGCACCCCTGGCAACGTGAGAGACCAAGGGGTCGATTCCGATTCGGGCCGGAAAAAGCACCGACCGACTCGGAGCCGGAATTTATTCTGACCGACACGTACCTGTGGCGCCCGACACGCCAAGTACGATGCAAGGCGTGCAAAATCCGACCGACACGTACGGAACCCAAGCCGAACGACCGAGCCGCACGGAAAACAGCAATCCGGCCGGAAAAACACGCGAATCGAACCGACCGACACGCACCCGGAACAAATCCGACCGAAACGTAAACGCGAACTCCAAACCGCAAAGTACGATGCAAGGCGCGAAAACCACGACCGAGTCGTACGGAGGACAAGCCGTATGACCGACACGCATACAAAACCGAGCCGAAGTAACACAAAACACCGCGACCGACGCGTACGCAGCATAGAAAACTGCACAAACACAGCGTGAACGAAACGGAGAAGACCGTACGAGACAACTGCAGGGTCCGACTCGGTCACAAGAACGTTTCCAACATGCACAGACAGTACAAAGGAAAAATTACACAAAAAAGGCCAAACAAGCAATTACAAAGCCAATAAATACTGGGGGGGTGGGGACAGAGAACAAAGACACACCCACAACTCCACCCATATAAAGGACACAAATCCCAACCATGATCCTTTGCAAATGCTATTCTACTGCCAGCACCCAACAGACAGCAACCACACACCCACAGCTCATCCCTCACACAAGCCACACACCATCAGCACACCAACAAATACCTACCTCACATACACCCAGCAAAACACACACTCACCCACCCTCACCTGCACACCAACACACACATCACTCACCATCACCACCCATCACCATGCCCCCCAAGAAGAATCACAAGTTCCTAGATTGTGAATTGGAAGTCATGGTAGACGAGATCCTCAGGGTAGAGCCACAGCTGTTTGGCACACTGGTCCAACAGACACCCTTCTCCCAGAAAACCAAGATGTGGGAGAGGATCATCAACTGGGTGAACGCACAATCACCATGTCTGCGCACAAAGACCGACATCCAGAACAGGTGGTATGACGTGCGCAGGAGGGTACGGGAGCTGCTCAAGAAAGACTACCACCTGAGCCAATACACCGGCAGTGGCCCTCCTGCCAAGCCAGTATACCTCAGGCCCTGGGAGGAGAAGGTGCGGGCCATCCTTCCGCCAGTGAGCGTCTATGGACTAGAGAACATCCCAGAGCCTGGTGAGTACACAACAAATGTACACAATATTCTGCCACAATACACACACACATCACTGTCAAGGGGAGAGTCAAACCATGCACTCATAGCAATTACACAGCAACCAGAACAGAATCATCCCAAAATGTGTATGTCAGTCAGATAAACACAACACATGCCATCTCAAAGTTACATTTAACCGTGTCATCACATGTACAAACACAACTACAACTGCAGCTAGGCAGTGGCACAAATATAACTAACAAACACATCCAGACATGTGAAGACCACTGAAAGAAAGGAATTCTGTGTATGCTGGGCAAGTCAGTGTAGCCAATAGCATCATGGGAGTCGTAGTCACACATATTGCCCACCCCCACAACTGTCCCATCAACACCACCATGAACCATGCGCACATCACAGGGAGTGGAAAAGGACTCACAAGATGGCTGACACTGGCTACTGCTGTGGGGAGCACAAGGCCCTGCTGGGAACTGTGCAACAACCAACAGCAGGACACCACTGACTGACATCCTGAGAGACAACTTCCACTCCCTGCAATGGAAGCACGTTCCATGGTGGGATATCTGGCTGGGTGGGAAGGAGGACTCGCAGCACTGACCATAGTCACAAGCACCTCCCCTCACACACACCCTCAACACAAACTCCACAGAACCCACCTGGGAGAATGCAATGCCTCACATCCTAACTCAAGATCCCACAAAGAACCTCCACCCTGGGTTATGTCGTGTGAAGCACAGGGACACTCTTGGGACTTTTAGCCAAACAACTGCCAGGACAACACTCCCAGCCATCCTGTCAGCACAGGCAGCCCACCCCACAGGGAAGCAGAGTCAAAAGGAAGGAAGCATGGGCATGCTGGGAAGGGGGGTGGAGGCAATAGCATGATGGGAGTCGTAGTCACAGACATAGCTCAGCCTCACAACTGGCCCATCAACACCACCCTGAACCATGCTCACATCACAGGGAGTGGATAAGGACTCACAAGATGGCTGACACTGGCTACTGCTGTGGGGAGCACAAGGGCATGCTGGGAACTGCACACCAACCAACAGCAGGACACCACTGTCAGCCATCTTGCCATTGCTCTCACACCCACACACACTGAACTCCCCACAAAAGCAAGTAAGTATGGGAATGCTGGGAAGTGGGGTGGAGGCAATAGCATGATGGGAGTCATAGTCACAGACATAGCTCACCCCCACAACTGTCCCATCAACACCACCCTGAACCATGCTCACATCACAGGGAGTGGATAAGGACTCACAAGATGGCTGACACTGGCTACTGCTGAGGGGAGCACAAGGGCATGCTGGGAACTGCACACCAACCAACAGCAGGACACCACTGTCAGCCATCTTGCCATTGCTCTCACACCCACACACACTGAACTCCCCACAAAAGCAAGTAAGTATGGGAATGCTGGGAAGTGGGGTGGAGGCAATAGCATGATGGGAGTCATAGTCACAGACATAGCTCACCCCCACAACTGTCCCATCAACACCACCCTGAACCATGCTCACATCACAGGGAGTGGATAAGGACTCACAAGATGGCTGACACTGGCTACTGCTGAGGGGAGCACAAGGGCATGCTGGGAACTGCACACCAACCAACAGCAGGACACCACTGTCAGCCATCTTGCCATTGCTCTCACACCCACACACACTGAACTCCCCACAAAAGCAAGTAAGTATGGGAATGCTGGGAAGTGGGGTGGAGGCAATAGCATGATGGGAGTCATAGTCACAGACATAGCTCACCCCCACAACTGTCCCATCAACACCACCCTGAACCATGCTCACATCACAGGGAGTGGATAAGGACTCACAAGATGGCTGACACTGGCTACTGCTGTGGGGAGCACAAGGCCCTGCTGGCAACTGTGCAACAACCAACAGCAGGACACCACTGACTGACATCCTGAAAGACAACGTTCACTCCCTGCAATGCAAGCACAGTCCATGGTGGGATAACTGACTGGCTGGGTGGGAAGGAGGGCCGGCTGTCAACCAAATACAACCAATGCAGACCATGTTCACACCCCAACAAATACATAGAAATGCCCAAATAATGCAGGACAATGTGCTACACCAATATCAACCCCTGACTGTGACAACTTAGGACAATGCAATGTACAGGCCCGCACCCAGAGGCACAGTCACAACTGTCAGGTGTGTCAACCATTGATGCCTGCAGAAACATAACATACATTGTGTGTGTCTCCCAAAAACAGGTGATGATGGGGACACAGCAGCAGACGCTGAGGAGTCCCAGTCCCAGGCTCAAGAGGATGCGGAGCTCACTGGTGTCGTACAGCCTCTGCCCTCCTCGGACGAAGAAGACCAACCTGGCACATCCGGTGCAAGTCAACATGCAGCACCAGCAGGACCACCAGCTGCAGCACCAGCTTGACCACCAGCTGCACCCCCTGCACCCACCCCTCCAACGACTGTCACCACAAATACCATCCCTGCCGACATGGACAGAACAAGGAGCAACATCAGCACAGGGACCCTGGACCAACGTGGGGCCATGGACACCACCACCAACCCCCAAGGGGGACCAGGGTCATCTGTGCGTGCCACTGCACGTACTGCACATGTCGGCAGGGGTGGTGGGAGGGGTGGGAGACAGAGGTCGCTGCTTGCAGAGGTTGCTGGTGTGCATGATGACCCACAACTGGTACGCATAGCCGATGCGTACCAGTCCAGCACCGGAGATCTCAGCCAGGTAGTGGGGCTCCTCAGAGACATGAAACAGCAGCAGGCTGCCCATCATGCCCGCTTGGACTCACACATGTCCCGCGTGGAGTCCAAGTGGGACGCACTGCAAGAGATGACGGCGGTGCACAGGGACATTTTACAATGCCTCCGCCAGATGAACAGCAACCAGTCCACACCTCCCTGTGTGCCAACAACATCTGGTGCTGAACAAACTGCAACTGCCACAGGGAGGGAGGATGACTCTGGCGGAGAGTCCCCTGCACCGCAGCAGCCTGTACTTGAGGGGCCCCCCAAAGAAGAGGGTCGTCCGAGGAGGGGCAAGTGAGAGGCCGATGGCCAAGTGCAACTCCCAGGAAGCCTGAACCTGTTCTGGATGTTCACCTTTGTGCACAGACTGTTCACCCTGTTGACGGCAACACAACTCCCACACATTACATGGGGAGTACAAGTTGGACCAATGTCTCAGACAACTGTGGCCCCGATACTGGGGATTTTGTCTACCAGGACTTTCAATTCACCTAGGAACTTGTGATTGCAAGATATATGTACAGCACTAACCATCCTATGCACTATTCACACAAATGTATCACAATAAACACACTAATACACCATACTTGCCTCTGTTGTGATTCTAACGTGGGTGCTGTCATGGGGATGATGAACTGCAAAATTACACTGTGTATGCGGACTGCAACAGCAAGTACAACACAGGCATGTGAGTAAAGGCAACGTGACACATATGAGGGAGACACACCACCAGAGCTACACAACACATACACACCTAGGCCATCTGACTCATTGCCTACACTGATGTTGCCAGGGAAAACGGTGCAATGCACAGACACCACACCTATTCCCAGTTGTAGTCAAGTAGCCCACAGGTGCAGTAAGCAAATGGCAGTCAAATGTGTGACCACAGACAACGCACATCACAAAGTGAAGCACAGGTTTATTACACAGTTGCAACATGTCGTAACCACTACAGATGCAAGGTAATCTCACCTGGCAGCGGGCACACAGTCAACAACTGTAGAAGGAAGGAAGTCCATGGGTGTGGCGCACATCACCTGTAGGGACACAACAGCTACCACCCTGGAAGTACAATCACGTCGTCGGTGGATACAGTTGACCAAACGAATCTGAAATTACCCTGTGAAGGACAGAAATGACACACAGTCAAAAGCAATGGAGAACAGGACAGAACAGCAAAACTCATGCACAATACATGTTACAAGATACCCACCCAGAACCAAGTTAGCATGTCAACACTGTTGGGGAGTACAGACCACCTGTAAGCACACATCGCTACACACATCCAGTCAAGTAGCCCATGGACACACTCCAACAGCACCAGAGCACCACCTACACATATCATGCCAACTCACATCATTGACATGACACCTCAGGATACTCACATTCAGCTAAAGAAGTTGGTGATGAGCTGTGTGCGGACATCACCCTCATCATCATCATCACTGACATCGTGGTCCAGGCCAGGATCCTCCACAGGTGGCGGATGTTGGTCATTGTCATCCTGGATGAAAGGCAACTCCTTCCGCACTGCCAGGTTGTGGAGCATGCAGCAGACGATGATAATCTTGCACACCTTCGCTGGGGCATATGGGAGGGACCCTCCTGTCTTGTCCAGGCAGCGGAAGCGGATCTTCAGGAGACCAAATGTCCGCTCAATCACTCTCCTGGTCCGACCATGTGCCTCATTGTAGCGCATCTGGGCTGGTGTCACAGGGTTCCTGAGGGGTGTCAGCAACCACGGCATGTTGGGGTATCCCGAGTCACCTACAGACAGACAAGTGCACATTAGCTGACTTGGAAAAGTGGGCGGAATACTACAGATCAGATCACACACAATGGCACAAAGTCAGTACACACCGACAAGCCAGGCACGCTGGTTCTGCATCTGTGCCATCATCCTGGGGATGCGACTACTCCTCATCACAAAGGCATCGTGTGCTGAACCAGGGAAACGGGCACACACGTGTGTGATGGTCATATCTGCAAGACACATCACCAGTGCATTGACCGAGTGGTAGTGCTTGCGGTTACGGTAGGCCTGCTCCTGGGCCTGTGGTGGTACCAAAGCCACATGTGTCCCATCAATGGAGCCAATGACATGCGGCATCCTCCCCAGGGCATAGAAGTCACTCTTCACGTCAGTGAGTCGTTGCAATCTAGGGAAATAGATGTACCAGTTCAGGAATAGCAACATTGCCTCCAAAACATCGCGGAGCACACGGCTCAACATGGTCTGTGACATCCCACCAGCAGTCGCCACAGTATGTTGGAAGGTACCGGTGGCAAAGAAGTGTAGGGCTGCCATCACCTTCACCTTGGGGGTCAGCGCTGTAGGATACGGCCGGCCAGGCTGCAAATGTGGGGCCAACTGCACTGCCAAATCCTCAATAAGCTGCCTGGTGAAGCGGTACCGTCGGATGCTGTCCCGTTCCACCATCGTTGCCAGGTCTGGGAATGGTCGATGGACAGCAGGAGCCCCTGCAGTGCAGAGGAGAAGAAAGCAAGATTGTCAGTCACCCCACATATGCGGCATTGAACACACTCAATATCACAACATACATCATTATGAGGCACAACTACATGACGTGTGCAGTTCCGTAAGGACATGTATGGTACATACATGGCCAACATCTGTCATCACAGTTCAATAAGTGGCATCAATAAGTCCCAGGTTGGCCCATTGGATATCATGAGGCCGTGTCACAGTTCCCATCTCCTGCTGCCGTGTCACAATCACCCCCCACAGTGACATGTGAGGACAGATGTGCCCCAGGCATCACAGCTCAACGACAGGTACATTCCCAGGGACCCTATATTACCACATGGACACTGGCATTACATGGAGTATCATGTATACACCACAGCAAAACAACCATGACCCCCCCAGGTAGTGGTCCCACTTGCCACTGCAGGACAGATATGGACGTCTGTGACACACACACGCACAACATCAAAGTCCATGCACACACAACGTGGATGTGGAGACTGTCTCCCATTGTGCACATGAAATCAGAGACATTGTAAACACTACATGCACACAGACTGTGGAGGACCATCACTATTGTGCCACTGGGACACCCTGGCTCAAACATACCGTCCCACATGGGACTCACGGGGTATGTGACATGACATACACATACACCACCGTGAAATGTGACCATGGCACATGCACAGATATGAACAGTTGCACATCACAGTGGTCATGTACACGTAACACCCAGGATCCTGTCCCCATGAACACGTGCACAGCCTGGGGGTGGCTGCCCCCAGGTGACACCCACAGGACAACATGTACACCAACATACACACAATAGGAAATGCAGCCTTACATGCCTTATGATACAGTTTGGACAGGCTGTGGTGTTGTAGGTGTGCCCCTCACTCCCTGGGAGCTATCTGTGGCTGGCATATGTTAATCTGAGACAGGCATGGTGACATATGCCAGTCACTTGTACAGGGATGCGTTGAACAGCAATGGACCTATCGGTGCCCCCGGCCGGCCCATTGCATTCAATGTGTGCGGGTACGCGTTGTACCCCTGTACGCGTTGTACCGCAATGGACCGATCGGTGCCCCCGGCCGGCCCATTGCATTCAATGTGTGCGGGTACGCGTTGAACAGCAATGGACCGATCGGTGCCCCCGGCCGGCCCATTGCATTCAATGTGTGCGGGTACGCGTTGTACCCCTGTACGCGTTGAACAGCAATGGACCGATCGGTGCCCCCGGCCGGCCCATTGCATTCAATGTGTGCGGGTACGCGTTGTACCCTGTACGCGTTGTACCGCAATGGACCGATCGGTGCCCCGGCCGCCCATTGCATTCAATGTGTGCGGGTACGCGTTGTACCCCTGTACGCGTTGATACCGCAATGGACCGATCGGTGCCCCGGCCGCCCATTGCATTCAATGTGTGCGGTACGCGTTGTACCCCTGTACACGTTGTACCGCAATGGACCGATCGGTGCCCCCGGCCGGCCCATTGCATTCAATGTGTGCGGGTACGCGTTGTACCCCTGTACGCGTTGTACCGCAATGGACCGATCGGTGCCCCCGGCCGGCCCATTGCATTCAATGTGTGCGGGTACGCGTTGTACCCCTGTACGCGTTGAACAGCAAGGGACCGATCGGTGCGCACCCATTGACAATGGCCTAGCCTGGCAACGGACGCGTTTTCGAAATTCGAACGAGTCGGTTGCTGGAAATTCAGTTGGTCCCCCACAACAATGTTGCAAAATCTTGTATGTCATGAAGTTGAAGATTTGAAGGATGCTGTGGGCGTGTATTGGTGCTGCTATTCCATGGATTGACCAGATTCAGAAGATGCAAACGACTTGGACCTATCACTTTGGACACATAGGACAGTATCTGCCTCTCCAGCACATATATATTGCTGGCTGTTCCCCTGAGAGCTCACTTGCCTGCACTACATGCTCCAGGACGACATCTGCCACTGCACTGCGGCTATCTCTGCCCCCTCTGGACCCTGCAATGGCACGTACTGTGGAGAGAGCCCCAGCCTTCAGCCTTGAGGAGAACCAGGGGAGCAGGTGAGTGTTCTGTGCACTGCCTTTCTGAATGTGCATGTTGTCTGCCTAGCAAGGCTGAAAGTCTGCACGCCACTGGCTAGCAGGCTCACTGAGTAGTTGTCACCCCCCATAATGTGTAGTGACATGCACTGGACAGGTATGGTGCAGTGACAGTGCATTTGAACAAGGTTTTACTTCCCATGCAATGATACCATGTAGTGACTTCTGGCAAACTGTCCATGGGCAGCGTTGCACTGCCTGTGTACATCATGTGCCCCTGTGATTGAGACATGTATATCCAACTGTGTCATGCACGGATATGTTGCATGTGTAGTAATGGCCTTTTCACTTTGTCATCCTGACAGGTTAATGCCCATCGGAAGCAGGAGATCTGGAAGGACATCGTCCGGGCTGTCCGGTCCGTGGGGGTCTACAAGCGCCGGATCCGCAACTGCCAGAAGATGTGGCAGGACCTTCGGGGCTGGACCCGGAGGATTGCACGGGTCCAGCTGAAGCTGTCGCCTCCTCGCAGGAGGGGCGGAACACGGACCCTGACCCCCCACATGCTCCAGATCCTGGCGGTGGTGTTTCCAGACCTGGATGGGCAGCTGAAGGCCAGACAGCAGCAAGGAGGGGGTGAGTCAAAGACTTCACTGTGAACTCTGTATTACATGCTAAGTGCCCTCCTCTGGCCTGGTTAAACTGCCACAGTACAGCAGTCATGTTGTCCAGGAGCCATGTCCCTCTATTGTGCACTGCCCACTCCTCATCTGATACCCAGGTGTGGCCCTTACATTCAGGGAATTGTGTCACTTGGGACTGTGTCCTTGCAGTTTGCTTCACTCAAGGTGGGGACAGCATCTGTTTCCCTAACTCTGTTGTGGGCATCATGGGTGGGTCCATTGTTCACACAACGCCTGTGTTCGGACATGTAATCTGCGTGTTGCTTTGATATGCGGTCCACTTGCTGAGCTGAGCCACCACATGTGCCTGGGGTATGTGGCACACACCCATGCGGCGGGTGGGAACAATGTTTGGGCCCCAGGAGTGTGCAGATTACGTGTGTCACACATACATAGCCAGCTATCCACTGTCCAGGGCTCATCCCTCATTCATGTGGGGCAGGACAGTCATGCCTACTCCAGGCCATGCAATGCACTCTGTACTCCCACTCCCGTGTATCAGCTGACACATTGTGCGCAGTGATTTGACCCCTCAGGTGTCTGCCTCTGTGTCAGTGTGCTGTGGATTTGTTGCCAGGACTGCTGGGGTGTTTCTCGGTAGGGGCTCAGCATGCCACTGGAGATGTGACCATAGGAGACGATACTTGTGTGTCACATAGGTGTTTGATCAGCTGCCCGTGCAGACTGGGGTATGCGAATGTGAAGTTCAGGCAGCTGTTTCCCATTCACAGCAGATTGTGAGGGGCTCAGGTTCAGAGGGTAGTGTCACAGGTCTCCCATATGTCCAATCGGTATGACCTGGACAGATGAGGGTTAAGATGATGTGTTGTGTGGGGGATGTACATGTGCACTTGTGCAGCTCCAGGACTTGCATTCCCCATGACCTACATTTGTGACACAGTGCAGAGTGTTGTTGTCTGGCTGCCAAGTCATACGTCACTGAGACAGTGATGTATGACTTAGCAGTCATTCCTCCGCCATGGCATGTGTCTACTTATTGGTGATCCTGCAGGGGAGTGACATGTGCTACATGCACACCATTGTGGCGATGGCTATCAGGACATGGGTGCATCATGGTGTCTGTCGCTGGTATGCATCACATGCATTTCCTATTTGATTCTGGGCATCCCTTTCATCCGGAAACCTGTACTGACTCAGTGGCAAGAGTTGTGATGTGTGCATGTCCACATGCTACACCGTGTCCTCTGCACTGTCCAACTACTGTGTAGGTGGTGCATGTGTCCATACTGGGGTGTTGCTATCCAACAGACACCAGACAGATGGGTGCAAGGCCATGTGGGATGTGAGTGCCATGGTTGGCATTAGACTGACAATTGGCTTCTCCTGTTCAGTTAGGGCACTTTTAGCAATGTTCAACTAATGATGCCAGGGCTTGCAGTGTGCTCACAGTGGTGTGTGCGTTTGGTGCAGGTGACTGATGTCTGTCTGTTTCCCCATTGTTTGCAGATACATCCACGGCCACGGAAGGGGACAGCTCCACGGACCAGGAGGAGCCGGAGAGCCAGACTGGGTCAGCAGCCGAGGAGTGGTCGGAGGGACCCAGTGGCACGGAGGGCGAGGGGAGCCACACCGAGGAGTCCTCAGCACCATCCACCTCAGCTGAGGACCAGAGCAACTCGGAGGATGACTCCCTTATGGAGGCGGGTGTCAGCAGCCACCACACCCCAGCTAGTGTTGCTGTCCCCGCCACAACCAGCACCACCATCGCCCTCCCATCGGCTCCCATTCCCCAGGTCCGTGGAGGCTCCCATGTTCGGGAGCGTGTCTCCTTTGGGCCAGGCACTGCACCCCCTTCCCCTGTGTCCCCTGCTGCCCTGAGTGAGGAGTCTGTGTACCTCCTTCGCCAGCTCCATGTAGGGCAGACAGCCATGCTGAGTGTCCTCCATGCGCACACCGCTCTGTTGACTCAGCTGGTGTCGTTCATGGAGGGCATCTCATCGGGCATGTCTGACCTACAGAGGGGCAATAGGTCCATGGACTCCTCCCTGACGGCAGCAGTGTCCCTCCTCAGACAGTCCCTCACCCCTCCTGCCTCTGCTCCATCCACACTCCCCAGCACCTTACCCGTCCCAAGCACACACACACCAGCACAGGCACACACCAGCACACACACGTCCAGCACACAGACACACACGCCACAAACAAAACGCACACGCACGCACAGTCAGGGGACTGAAACCAGACTCACATGGGATGGGGCCCTGGAACACACACACGCATCCACGAGCACTGCGCAGTCCTCAGTTGCCTCTCCCTCCAAAGCACCCTCCCTTGCCTCACCTGCAACCCCAAAGACCTAGCGGCTCTTCCTCAGTGACCTCGGCCTCTTCCCCTCCGATCCAGCTGATACAGCATTCAGGGGGAAGAGGAAGCCCACCCACACGGAGCAGAGTGCCCCTCGCACCCGGACACCCTCCCCAGGCGCAGACAGACTGAGGCCCCCACCCGCAAGTCCCCCGGAGTCATAAGAGCAAGACCCCACCGCCGCCCTGCAGCTCAGGCACCAGGTCTCCTTCCTCCATCCCTCAGGCCCCCACTCCACAGGTGCCCCCACCACACCCTGCCCCAGGTTCCCCGACCCACAGATATACCATCCCCAAGAGGATCCGGCCTTCTCCCCTGCCACTTGCTCTCCCGGCACCACACCCCCGCTGCGCTTGTCTGTGCCACTGATGTGGTGAGGGTGTCCTCCCCTCTGTCCAGCCCACCTTGCCTGTTCCCCATTCTCCTCCCCTGGTGGTAGGCAGTGCAGTGGAGTCCACTACCACCCTGTCTGACTTGGGCACTGCAGTGGCGGACCTGTCCACTCCATCTGCAGGGTCCACTGCAGTCGTGCCGGCACCCACAACATCTGAGTCATGCCCCCCAGTTGTGCCGGCACACACCATGTCAGACACCTCCACTGCAGTTGTCAGTGGCTCGCCAGCACCCACCACCCCTTCCCTGCTTCCTCCTGGTGAGCCCTGATCCTGTCCCTGCGGTGCCTGGCCTGCCCCCCGGTTGCCCCTCCTAGTGGATTGTCCCTGGTTTTGTGCAGCGCAGGCATGCGTAGGGTGACATCTGCCACTGTCACCCTGTTTGGACTTTGACAATGGACTGGCCATTGGCCTTTGTGTTTTTTCTGGACTTTCAGTTTTCAATACACACATATGCTGAATAAGCAACTTTCTGTTCTCTAGTGCTTATGCTTCTGATGTACATGTTGTTGATGTTGCTAACCATGCCCTTGCTGCAGTGATGGTGATATTTGGTCTCATGATAATGAAGTGTTACTGTGCAGGAACCCATGTGGTCCAGGGGGAATGTGTCCTATCCTGTGGTGTATCCATGTCATCCATAGCAGCATCTGAGGGTGTCATGTGTTCAGTATTTGGCAATGGGATTTCCTACTTACATTAGCAATTTCACATCTGTGGCTTCCACCCCTGCACATCTGTTGTGCCTGCCATTGTTCAATTCGTCTACTTCCCTAACCGTGTGGCCATCTCCACTGGACATGCAGGTTTGGGCATCAATGGGGAAGGACTCATCTGTGTTGTCAGTGCAACATTGCTATACAAGTGTGTTGGATCTGTGCTGATGATTTCGTTGGCACTTCCATGACCAGGCTGATGTGACAGGAGCCTTCATTTGGTGCTAATTGTTAATTGTGTGACCAAGTGCTCAGCTGACATGATGGGGCCCTACTGAGGCAACATATGGCACAGCTTTCCTCACACAGGAGTGGAGTCCCCTCATGGCAGTGTGTACTCCTGTGACATTGCCTGCGCCCAAGGTGTGTGTTCTATGAGCATGTCTGTGTGTTCACTTCCGTTTAGCTGTGCATGCTGTGATCCCTAGTGTTGTACCTGCTTGTGATGCTTGCTGAGTTGACCTATGTTCCCCCAAAGTCTTCTCCCTGGGTTCTCTGTGATGTGGGTGCATGGCACATTACTGGTCATCAGGGTGTCACCCATAGGTGTGTTTGCTGTCAGGTCTGAGTTTGTGTGCAGACGCAGATGGGTCACAGTCAGGTTTCCCCTTGGCACTTGTTGTTTGCCCCTGTCATGTGATTTCCAGTTTGTGTTATCTTTCAGTGATTGTGACACGTTGTGTGTGTGACTGCTGGCACTCCTCAGGGTCCGGGCTGCAATGTTGGTTGTTGTCTATGTGTGTTCTTTGTGGGTGACCTTGGCTTCTTCATTGGTGTGTGACTGTGGCTGGGATCCCATTGGTTGGTGTGGTATTGCCGTCATGTCCATGTACAGCGTAGTGTGCAGTGTGTCAGACATTCAGGAGTCTTGTTGAGTGGCCATGTGTGATGTGTTTCTGCACCTTGGTTCCCACCCACCACCCTGGAATAGTCATGGGTGCATGTGCAATGTCACCAGTGCATGTGTGCTTCACTGCTGCACATTGTTGGAGGTCGAAGGGTGTGGTGTTGAGTGTGTGCAGATGAGAGTTGTTGCCCGGCTAGGCCCCTGCCTCCATGTTGGCCTTGGCTTACTGGCCGTGCTGATTGATTTGTGCTTGTGTAGGTGTGATGGTAGTTTGTTGCTCAGGACACATGACTGTGGTTCACAGTGTGAACGACATTTAGCTTTGTCATCACAGTGGGATTGTAATGCAGCCCAGGGTCACCACATTGTGGGGGCCCTGGGGGTAGTGCTGTGGTGTGTCTGTGTCTTGCTGTGTCAGTTGCTGTTCCTACGTGCCTGGGTGACATGTTTGATTTGTGCTCCCTCTCATCTGACAATGCCTGCTTGCCCACATAGGGGATTTGGATCCATGAGTTACCTTTGTGTGGCACTGTATGCACATCTGTATGATTGGTATTCAGGTCTCCTCATGTGTTGTGTGGTTGCCTGGGGACACTGGCACCCCCCTCACCTGTTGTGTATGATGTGCAGTGTGGGTCTGCCTGTTTGTGTTTGTGCATCTGCACCACTGCATTGGCATATCTTGGGTGTGCCATTGGCTGTATGTAGTTTGGTGGGTTTCCCCTGCTGTCCCTGGGACTCCTAGTTCATCGGTCAGCACAATGATCATGGTTTGTGTGTCCCATTGCTGCCATGGTATGGTATCTGTTCACCTCACATCTACAGTCTCCAGAGGGTATCTGCATTTGTGTGCCCATTGGTGCAAATATGTGGGTCTGCATTCTGATGGTCACTTCTGTCATTGTGTCATTGATGAATGTTGACAGTGTCAGCCCCCATGGGTGTTGTTTGTCTGCACATGGCCAAAGGTATGTCTTATTTGCACTGCAGTATTTGCCTCCCCCAATTTATGTTGCAATGGGACACATGCACTACTTTGCCACTGATGTGTTTTATGTTCTGTGACCAGGAATCATCCATGCAGTTTGGCAGTTGCAGCTTTTTCTTTGTCAACACTTACATTTTGGTCACTGTGATGATGGGGGTTTGGACCCCATTGCCACACTGTTCAAAATGTGCTTCAGCTATGGACCCCACTCTTACATTTTGGTCACTGTGATGATGGGGGTTTGGACCCCATTGCCACACTGTTCAAAATGTGCTTCAGCTATGGACCCCACCCTTACATTTTGGTCACTGTGATGATGGGGGTTTGGACCCCATTGCCACACTGTTCAAAATGTGCTTCAGCTATGGACCCCACCCTTACATTTTGGTCACTGTGATGATGGGGGTTTGGACCCCATTGCCACAATGGTCATGGCCTGCTTGCATTGTGGGGGCCACACACATATATGTGTGGCACATGTGATAGGGGGTCACATTGTATGTTCAAAGTCATGTTCAGTGTTGTAGGCATTTGACACAGTCTACACACACTTGTCATGGTGTTGGGGGATGTCTTTTTCTTGCATTCCCTAGGTTGTGGTGTGCTGGTTGTGTCATGCATTGTCCATCCTATGAGTGGGGGTGGTGTTGGTGGTAGGCATCCAGCCCCCATGGGTAGAGGTGGTAGTAGTGACAGGCATCCAGCCCCCTGGGTAAGGGTGGTGGTAGTGGTAGGCATCTGGCACCCCCTGGCTAAGGGTGGTAGTAGTGGTAGGCATCCAGCCCCCTGGGTAAGGGTGGTAGTAGTGGTAGGCATCTGGCACCCCCATGGCTAAGGGTGGTAGTAGTGGTAGGCATCCAGCCCCCTGGGTAAGGGTGGTAGTAGTGGTAGGCATCTGGCACCCCCATGGCTAAGGGTGGTAGTAGTGGTAGGCATCTGGCAACCCCATGGCTAAGGGTGGTAGTAGTGGTAGGCATCCAGGCCCCCTGGGTAAGGGTGGTAGTGGTGGTGGGCATCTGGCACCCCCCTGGCTAAGGGTGGTAGTAGTGGTAGGCATCCAGCCCCCCCCTGGGTAAGGGTGGTAGTGGTGGTAGGCTTCCAGCCCCCCTGGGTAAGGGTGGTAGTAGTGGTAGGCATCCAGCCCCCCCTGGGTAAGGGTGGTAGTGGTGGTAGGCATCTAGCCCCCCCTGGGTAAGGGTGGTAGTAGTGGTAGGCATCCAGCCCCCCTGGGTAAGGGTGGTAGTAGTGGTAGGCATCTGGCACCCCCATGGCTAAGGGTGGTAGTAGTGGTAGGCATCTGGCACCCCCATGGCTAAGGGTGGTAGTAGTGGTAGGCATCCAGCCCCCCTGGGTAAGGGTGGTAGTGGTGGTGGGCATCTGCCACCCCCCTGGCTAAGGGTGGTAGTAGTGGTAGGCATCTGGCACCCCCATGGCTAAGGGTGGTAGTAGTGGTAGGTATCCAGCACCCCTGGGTAAGGGTGGTAGTAGTGGTAGGCATCTGGCACCCCCCTGGCTAAGGGTGGTAGTAGTGGTAGGCATCCAGCCCCCCTGGCTAAGGGTGGTAGTAGTGGTAGGCATCCAGCCCCCCCCTGGGTAAGGGTGGTAGTAGGGGTAGGCATCTGGCACCCCCATGGCTAAGGGTGGTAGTAGTGGTAGGCATCCAGCCCCCCTGGTAAAGGGTGGTAGTGGTGGTGGGCATCTGCCACCCCCTGGCTAAGGGTGGTAGTAGTGGTAGGCATCTGGCACCCCCATGGCTAAGGGTGGTAGTAGTGGTAGGCATCCAGCCCCCTGGGTAAGGGTGGTAGTGGTGGTGGGCATCTGGCACCCCTGGCTAAGGGTGGTAGTAGTGGTAGGCATCCAGCCCCCTAGGTAAGGGTGGTAGTGGTGGTAGGCATCCAGCCCCCCTGGGTAAGGGTGGTAGTAGTGGTAGGCATCTGGCACCCCCCTGGCTAAGGGTGGTAGTAGTGGTAGGCATCCAGCCCCCCTGGCTAAGGGTGGTAGTAGTGGTAGGCATCCAGCCCCCCCTGGGTAAGGGTGGTAGTGGTGGTGGGCATCCGGCACACCCCTGGCTAAGGGTGGTAGTAGTGGTAGGCATCCAGCCCCCCCTGGGTAAGGGTGGTAGTGGTGGTAGGCATCCAGCCCCCCCATGGTAAGGGTGGTAGTAGTGGTAGGCATCCAGCCCCCTGGGTAAGGGTGGTAGTAGTGGTAGGCATCTGGCACCCCCATGGCTAAGGGTGGTAGTTGTGGTAGGCATCTGGCACCCCCATGGCTATGGGTGGTAGTAGTGGTTGGCATCCAGCCCCCCTGGGTAAGGGTGGTAGTAGTGGTAGGCATCTGGCACCCCCATGGCTAAGGGTGGTAGTAGTGGTAGGCATCTGGCACCCCCATGGCTAAGGGTGGTAGTAGTGGTAGGCATCCAGCCCCCTGGGTAAGGGTGGTAGTGGTGGTGGGCATCTGGCACCCCCTGGCTAAGGGTGGTAGTAGTGGTAGGCATCCAGCCCCCTGGGTAAGGGTGGTAGTGGTGGTAGGCATCCAGCCCCCTGGGTAAGGGTGGTAGTAGTGGTAGGCATCCAGCCCCCTGGGTAAGGGTGGTAGTAGTGGTAGGCATCTGGCACCCCCATGGCTAAGGGTGGTAGTAGTGGTAGGCATCTGGCACCCCCATGGCTAAGGGTGGTAGTAGTGGTAGGCATCCAGCCCCCTGGGTAAGGGTGGTAGTGGTGGTGGGCATCTGCCACCCCTGGCTAAGGGTGGTAGTAGTGGTAGGCATCTGGCCCCCCATGGCTAAGGGTGGTAGTAGTGGTAGGCATCCAGCCCCCTGGGTAAGGGTGGTAGTAGTGGTAGGCATCTGGCACCCCCATGGCTAAGGGTGGTAGTAGTGGTAGGCATCCAGCCCCCTGGGTAAGGGTGGTAGTGGTGGTGGGCATCTGCCACCCCCTGGCTAAGGGTGGTAGTAGTGTAGGCATCTGGCACCCCCATGGCTATGGGTGGTAGTAGTGGTAGGCATCCAGCCCCCCTGGGTAAGGGTGGTAGTAGTGGTAGGCATCTGGTACCCCCTGGCTAAGGGTGGTAGTAGTGGTAGGCATCCAGCCCCCCCTAGGTAAGGGTGGTAGTGGTGGTAGGCATCCAGCCCCCCCTGGGTAAGGGTGGTAGTAGTGGTAGGCATCTGGCACCCCCTGGCTAAGGGTGGTAGTAGTGGTAGGCATCCAGCCCCCTGGCTAAGGGTGGTAGTAGTGGTAGGCATCCAGCCCCCCTGGGTAAGGGTGGTAGTGGTGGTGGGCATCTGGCACCCCCTGGCTAAGGGTGGTAGTAGTGGTAGGCATCCAGCCCCCCTGGGTAAGGGTGGTAGTGGTGGTAGGCATCCAGCCCCCTGGGTAAGGGTGGTAGTAGTGGTAGGCATCCAGCCCCCTGGGTAAGGGTGGTAGTAGTGGTAGGCATCTGGCACCCCCATGGCTAAGGGTGGTAGTAGTGGTAGGCATCTGGCACCCCCATGGCTAAGGGTGGTAGTAGTGGTAGGCATCCAGCCCCTGGGTAAGGGTGGTAGTAGTGGTAGGCATCTGGCACCCCCATGGCTAAGGGTGGTAGTAGTGGTAGGCATCTGGCACCCCCATGGCTAAGGGTGGTAGTAGTGGTAGGCATCCAGCCCCCTGGGTAAGGGTGGTAGTGGTGGTGGGCATCGGGCACCCCCTGGCTAAGGGTGGTAGTAGTGGTAGGCATCCAGCCCCCCTGGGTAAGGGTGGTAGTGGTGGTAGGCATCCAGCCCCCTGGGTAAGGGTGGTAGTAGTGGTAGGCATCCAGCCCCCTGGGTACGGGTGGTAGTAGTGGTAGGCATCTGGCACCCCCATGGCTAAGGGTGGTAGTAGTGGTAGGCATCTGGCACCCCCATGGCTAAGGGTGGTAGTAGTGGTAGGCATCCAGCCCCCTGGGTAAGGGTGGTAGTGGTGGTGGGCATCTGCCACCCCCTGGCTAAGGGTGGTAGTAGTGGTAGGCATCTGGCACCCCCATGGCTAAGGGTGGTAGTAGTGGTAGGCATCCAGCCCCCTGGGTAAGGGTGGTAGTAGTGGTAGGCATCTGGCACCCCCATGGCTAAGGGTGGTAGTAGTGGTAGGCATCCAGCCCCCTGGGTAAGGGTGGTAGTGGTGGTGGGCATTTGCCACCCCCCTGGCTAAGGGTGGTAGTAGTGGTAGGCATCTGGCACCCACATGGCTAAGGGTGGTAGTAGTGGTAGGCATCCAGCCCCCCTGGGTAAGGGTGGTAGTAGTGGTGGGCATCTGGCACCCCCTGGCTAAGGGTGGTAGTAGTGGTAGGCATCCAGCCCCCTGGCTAAGGGTGGTAGTAGTGGTAGGCATCCAGCCCCCTGGGTAAGGGTGGTAGTGGTAGGCATCTGGCACCCCCTGACTAAGGGTGGTAGTGGTGGTTGGCATCCGGCCCCCTGGGTAGGGGTGGTGGTGCGCATTCAGGCCCCTGTGTGCATATGTGGCATTGGTGATGGGCATCCCGCCCTATGGTGCTGCTGTTGCTGGTGTAAGTAAATTCTGCATCCCTCTGTGTGTGTGTGATGTGTCGTGTACGTGTTGTATGTGTTTTGTGGTTGGTGTCTGACTTACCTTCTGTGCCGTACGCGTCCGTGCCTGTTCCGGTAGTAAATGTAGAATATTGGTATGATCGGGACGAAGGGATTCATGGTTGGTTCGTGTCGTTCGTCTTTCTCGTCGCTTCGCTTCATCCTCGTCGCTGGCGTGTTCGCCTCGTAGCCGTGGATCGTGTTGTGGCGCGAATCGGAGCTTATGTGCGCCTCTCCCGGATGCTTTGACGTGCCGTGCGTAGCGACGGGTTCGGCGCGTGCACGGAAAGCGCATCGTACTTGTTCGGCCGGACGGGGCTGCATTTGCCCTTCCGTGCGACTCGAATCTGCGTTTCCGGATTCGCCTCGGTCGGAGAACAGGACCTAGATTGGGTGAGTACGACTCGGCCGGATTCTGTGCTGTTGTGCGCATCGTACTTACTCGTTCGGTATGCTGTAACGGATCGGTCGGGAAACAGGCATTCGCATGGCTTTTTCCCGACCGAATGGTATTGGGTGCGCCTCCGACCGAGATCGGAATCGGCCCCTAAGTGTCCAGAGACTATCTGATAGCCCACCGCACCTGGGTCCTGTTGGCAAGACCACCGACCTTCTATCATCCACCCATGTGGTCTCACAAATGACTTGGCTGTGGTTTCTGTCAGTGATCCTGCAGCAGCCTCCAGGCAGCCCATAAGCTGCCCTGCACAGTCCACGCGGTTCCATGACGACCCATCGGAACGGGCCTCAAGGCGGTCCTCCCACGAGAGATGGTCTGGAAGCTGCTCTACCGACAAGGTATCGGTAGGATCCGGGGCATCATAGGAAGATGTCCCGAGCATTGTTGATGCCATCCCAGTCCTGACAAAGCATGCCTTCACGGAGTCAAGACGCCCCAAAAGGAGGCTCCACAGTAGACTCCACCGATGCTTTTGATGCACCAAGTTAGGACTTTTAACAACAAATGTATTACAGCGAGAGCACACCGGACTGATCAACATCCCATAGGTCGAATGTCAACCAACTGGTGATGCAGAGAGATCCGGCCTCCATCAGCATTGTATTCGTGTCCAGAGCTATCTGTTTAAATTATGGATCTTTAAAATGTAGATTTTAATCCTGCAGCAAAGCATTGAAAGGTGTCAGAGCTCTGCTGCTGGAATTAAAACATTTTGAATTATAATTGCATCGCTTAGCACTGGATTTAAGGTACTTGTTCCTGATGTTTGTCTTTTATCATTTAGCAAACTGCTCCTGCCACAGCACCCGCCTCTTTTCCTCTTATTTTCCACTTGTTATACTACGGTGAACCTCGTCTACCTCCTCTTTAAATGTGACTTTTCGCGCCTACTTCTCATTTTCCCTTGAAAATTACTTTTTAGGTATATTTCCTTCCCCTCTCATTAGCTGTCACTACAATGTATCTGTCCTCTGTACCTCTTCCTCGTTCTTCTAGTTGGTCTCTTCATTCTGTGTGAAGGCCCCTCTTCTCCTGCAGTCTAATTGTTTTGATAGACTTTACATAGTAGTGATCAATTGACACCCCCATTTTCACTTTATAATTTCTCCTCCCTCCTTTTCTGTTTCATAAATGTCCTTCCTTTCGGTTTTTAGTTTTCATTGCCGTCTGTTCACCTAACCTCTTTCTTTAACTCCTTTCACCTCACCCTTCTCTAACTCATATTGCTCTTTTTATCACACACATACAAACACATACACTCTCCATTAATCCATCACGATTCCTTTACTGCTGACTTTAACTGGCCATCTATTATCCATTTTTCTGTGTTTCTTTCCTCTTTAGCTATGCATTATACTCTTCTGTTACTTAATCTTTGAGTACCCTTACTCTCTGGCGCTCTCCTCCTTCATTGTCCCACATCCATAGCATTAGTCTCTCCTTGACGCTCTCTTCCTATCCGGGTTCTTCCCCTCCTCTATAACTGTCTCTTTTGTCGAACAATGTTTCTCTTTCTCTCTTGTATTTATTTTAACAATTTATAAAGCGTGCAAATACCCGTAGGTGTCTCGGCGCTGTGTACTGGAAGGATAAGCAGAAAGCTGGTGGAATTGTACACCTTTACTTCGCCTTCTCAGTCTCCCCCTGCCTGCCAGCATTTGTTCCATTGTCAGCTTTTACTTGTATTAGACTTTTTGTCAACTGGGGCGACTAAGTGCCACCTTGGGGCAAAGCTGCCTGACGATCAACAGGGGTAGAGGGGTAACAATAACTGATGGGGGCGACTGTGCTGAAAGAAATTAAATGAATCTACTGATGTGGGTGCCTGTGCTGTGTGATGGTTCTGAGACGGGTGTTTCTGCCTGATATGAGTGATTTCTTTTGTTGTTTGTACCAGATGGGAACGATTTTACTTAATGTTTGTGAGACAAGAATGTGTGTGAGCATCTCACAGTATTGGAATTTCTAACTGCTCATGTGGAGCTCTAAGTGCCTGAGAGAGAGAGAGAGAGAGAGGAGAGGTGAGAGAGTGTGGTAGTGTGAGTACACACGTATGAGCTTGTGTAACAATAAATAAATGGATGTTTCAGGGTGAACAAATCTGTGTACTTTAGTGTGACATAAAATCAATCTGAGAGAAAGTGGGAGGCACAGTTTATGAGTGTAAGAGATTATATCTCACTCTATGGGAACTAGCAATTCTGTTTATGTGGCTATTAGTCATTGGCAACATTTACAGGGCAATATGGTAATCACTAGAATGTTGTTTTAAAATCTTATAATGCCTTGACCAGTGTTTCTTAAAATGTTCAAAATTACTTTCTAAACCCATCTGTGCCTATCACCCTGATGGTTTTGAGGAGATGTTCTGATGTAAGGAGGTAGGTGATACATGGGGCCATATTTATCAATTAGTTGCATTGAACTTGCGCCACACAAGGGGTAGCAAGGGTGACGCAACTATTAAGTTAAATTTATTAAGCCTCGCAAGGCCACCTTGCGTGGCCTGCGTGGATGGATAAATCTAGAGTAACGCAATGCAGCACAAATCATTGTGTTGCGGTACTCTGCCCCAGGAAGGTGTTCCATGGGTGGAGCGTGGGTGTTCCCATGCATTCACCCATGAATTTTGGCGCAGTCCCAAATTTACCATTACTGGTAGACCTGGAAATGTGTAAAAATGCTGCACCTCCCCAAGGGAGACGTGACAGGGAGAAATATCTTTATTTCTCCTCATTTTTTTCTTTTCTTCTTTCGATTTGTGCTGCAGAATGCAGCACACATAGAAAAAGGAAAATGCTTAAGAGGATTGTTTTTATTGCAGTAAGGTACCATATTGTGTTAAATACTCTGCATTCCTGCCCTTTACTTTACTGCGCTGCACTACATGACATATTGGTAATTATGCCCCATGCTATGTCAGGGCTTTAACTTAATCTCAGAATCCTTCAGCATATCATTTAGAGAAGCGCATTATGCAAACTCACACCACTGCTGCCAATGTGCCAGAGAGTGCAGGCTGCAAAGAAAAGAGAGAGACCACTGTGGGAACAACTTCTTTATTTACAAAAGATGCACCCCCTTGTCAGTAAAAGAATAAGTGATGGGTCCAGCTACTTTCTGCTGTGCAGTCTTTTTCTTAAAATGCACAACTTTATTTACTTTTTCCTACTAACAATAAAGCACCACTATGTTGAAACGTTCAATGTTTTGACAATGTTCCTGCGATTTCAATGAAGACAACTGTGACAGACAGGTGCTTGTGAAAGTCTTTTAGGGCTGGAGGCAGAAAGAGTTAAAATAATGTCCCATCAGCAGAAATGTGTGCAACTTGAAAATGACAAGCTCCAATCTTTGTAAAATAGTGGGGAGTGGAGTGTCAATGCACCTACTTCCGCAGTCAATGTATATATAACCTGTGTGGCACAAGTTTCGGCAATGTTGAGAATCATCTAGCATTTAAAGGCAATTCACACCACATTTTTTTTTTTTTTTTAAATGCAGATTTATATAGCGCGAACTCGACCCGAAGGTATTGGAGCGCTTTACATGAGCTTTACGTTACACATTCAGGCACGGGGAGATTAAGTGATTTGCCCAGAATCACAGGATGTTGACGCGACACCGAGGCTCGAACCTTGGTTTCCAGCACCAAAGTAGGCAGCTCTAGCCGACGGACCACATCCTCTCCCCTACATTGCAGCACTATGTAAGTTTTACTCACTCTTTCATGCTGTCCAGGTTGTGTTCAGGATATGTCTTTAAACTTGGGCAATATTTTTCAAGAAACGTTTCAAACACTTATCACTGAGGCTTTGTTGTCATAACAGGAGACAATGGAAGGAGGGTGTTAAATGAACAGTGCACTGCTATTCTGAGAAGTGATAGAGGTTAATCTGTATGTATAACCTAGTCAATAATCCCAGTGAGACTGAGAAAGTATAACCACAATTTTGGTAGCTAAATTAACTGACGCATAGGAAGAGCAAGTCATTTACCAACGAACACACAATTGTTTGAAGTGTGGATGCCAGAGGCAGGCAGCTATGCAAATAATGACTGAGCTTTGCTCTTCATGTCTGGTTGATGAGCAAACCTGACTAGTGCATGGAAACAGAATTCAAGCCAAAAGGTAAATTCTACCAGATTATACAGAGCTGGAAGAGGGGAGAAAGAAAGAGTTAATGATCCTGATTTGTGAGCAGAAGTAGTCTATGGTCATTAAAAAATTGTTATGTTCAAATGAATTGTATAAATGCATGCCTGTGTTTAAACATACCTGTGTGTATAAGCCTCTGTGATGTGATGTTTGGTGAGCATGCACCTGTGCGTTATATGACATTATAACTGTTTTTCTTTGTTCACCTTTTCTTTATATTGATCTCTAATGGTGCAGTTGCTGTTGTGAGACCGAGTGAGGTTTAGAACAGAACATTCCACTGTCACATAACCTCTTACTTGCAGACATATTAATGAGAATGACTATCATTGCATAAAGCAGGGAGGGCCAGTAGTTCAGATCATTCAGTCGGGCTCCTTGGAAGTGGCAAGATGGCTTTAAATGAATGTTTTCTGAGCACCGGCCACTGTAGGTGGGGACATACTAAACACACTAAAAATAGTCCTAACATAGGTTTAAGTTTCAAATAGGAGAACACAATTGTTTGTGGAAATATTCAGAATGTGTCACTTATGTTGCTATGACTAAGAAAGGGTATTTATTTCACAGCAAAATAGGATCTAATAGTGGGGCTTTTTTGATTCTTAAGCCCTCGGGGAAATGATAAAACAGGCATGCACCACAGATTTTGAAAATCTCAGATTGGAAATCACAGATTATAATAGCATGTTCCCTCATTGGTGTCCTAACCTCACCAAGATGAGTAGATACTACCTTGGTGGACTCAACCGCTAGCCAGGAGTTCTTAATATGGATCCTTTGGATATAAGCAGGGATCCCGTTCAAGTTAAAAATATTTTAGGGTATACCCGGTCAGTAAATATGACTTAAAGAAATTTCCTAAGTGGATGTCTGATGAAGCACGAGTCATCAACATGCCCCGCATGGGTCTACAGCCTTTTTCAGGACTATTATAATCCCTGCATACACTACATCTTAAATATTATTTTTCTGGCCATTGGCTGTTTTGGTGTATCATTTCACTTCTTTTGAAGTGCTTCTAGGGGATAACAGGAATTGACCTCTGTCTCCCTGCCAGGTGCAGAACTAAAATTAGTTCAACAAGTGCATTGGCACAGGGGTCGAGGTTTCTTTTTCACCCACATTTTTGCTGCCTTTTACTGATCAATCAGTCAGTGGTGGAAGACATTTTGCTTACAATCTTTGGGGCCTACAGCAATCTTGCTTTACAGGTGCCCTCTGTAATGTTGTCTTAAAATTATGTCCTCCAGTTGTGACTCTGCATGCATTATAATGCACAGTTTGTCACACATTCTCCCCAAAATCCTTGTAGACGAATACAATTATAATAAAAATGACAAAATACAATGCATTGTGTGCTATTAAATCTCACTAATATTGCATTTTCTTTTACAAAAAGTATACAGCAAAGAAACCCCCTCTCTGGAATCTTTCCTTTGTATTTTCTTCATGGGGGCCATGGCCCCAAATCAAGTACTCTTTACTATGGCCCTGAACAGAACAGAACTTTGCTAAATGTCTCGAACTGCCCTTTTTAGGTTGAGTATTCAAGACCTCATGTATATACTTTAGTATATACTTATATGTGTATGTACTTTGCAGGCTCTGGAGATCAGCCCTAGGACTTATCTGCTTCTGCTTAGGGACTTTTTTTCTGTTCAACTGCCTCTATTTAACTGCCTTGATAGAAAACTACCAGTAGAGGTCAGTAAAATACCAGAATTGCTTTCTGCTTGTTCAACTGCCTCTATTTAACTGTCTTGATAGTAAACAACCAATAGAGGTCAATAAAATACCAGAATTGCTTTCTGCTTAGGGACTTTATTTTTTTATTTTTCTGGCAACTGCCACTATTTAACTTTCTTGATGGAAAACGACCTGCAGAGGTCAGTAAAATACCAGAATCATTTTAGCATTCTCTAGATTCCAGTCCATAGAAATTGTCTTCCACGAGCACCCGTAGACAATAATATTTTTTTCAAATCTTGTATTTTCAGTAATATGACCACCGAAGGCCCTGATTTTATATTAAAAGCAGAGCTTTGGACTATACCATTTCCCGCTGAAAAGCAGTATGTGTTCCCATACCTGTGTTCCCATACCTGGTTTATTTTACAGCCATCTCCGTTTAATTAAGTCAACCTCCATCGTGCATTTGAGATACTTTTCTGTTAAATGTAGCCTTTTGTGGTACAGATGAAAAGGTTTAGTTTGTGATATTAACACTGTATATCTTTTATATTACTACTATTCCAAAATAATATATAATGTGCTTAAGTTCAGGGTATTTTTTAATATGTAGGGGTGGTAGGTCTTTGTGTCAAAAATCATACACATTTTTTACTAATTACTCGAGTTGTAGCTTGGCGAGATACTTGAGAATAGCTGAAACTAGTATCTTATTAAGATTAGATACAACCGAAGTAATATATGTGTCGGACCTATATTTTGCTTTCAGCCCTGGCACTTTATATTTTACAAATGAAGTATTGTAGGCTTTTATTTGGGACTTATATAGCTGCAGAGTATTGAAGCGTGGATCTTGCAGCTTGTTTGATTTTGCATAAGCAGGTCTGGTTTGGGGGTTTTCTCTTCAGCTGAATTTACACTTATTGTGTTCGTGTCACTATAAAGGTGAGTAATTCTTTATTTAATAGCAAATAGTTTGCAGACAATTTATTTAAGGGAAGGAGTATTTAGAGTGTAGTTTATCATCATGCTTTTGACATGCTTTTGGGCATTTTTAAAGTTTTGCTTTTAGCCCCAGCACTTCATGTTTTACAAATTAAGCACTGGATGTAGGAATTTATTTGGGACTTATGTGGCTGCAGAGTAGAACGTGGCAGTTGCTGCTTTGCTTTTAGCCCCGGCACTTCATGTTTTACAAATTAAGCACGGGGTGTAGGCCTTTATTTGGGACCTATGTGGCAGCAGAGTGTTGGAGAGTAAAACGTGGCATTTGCTGCTTGTTTGATTTTTAATATGCAAGTCTGGTTATTTAATTGCAAATAGTTTGAAGACAATTCATTCAAGGGAATAAGTATTTAGAGTCTACTTTGTCATCACGTTTTTGACGTGTTTTTGGTCCTTTTTAAAGTTTAGCTTTTTGCCCCGGCACTTTAAGTTTTCAAATTAAGCAGTGGTGCTGCCCTTTCTCTGCCGCTGTCTGTCCCCTGCCAGCCTCGCGTGTGCCTGTCTCCAGCCATTGACTGTGAGTGTGTGCCAAGTTAGCCTTCCTTTCTGTATAGCTAGCATGTGTCTGTTGCCATTGCCTGCGAGTGTATGCCAAGTTAGCCTCTCTGTTCTGTACATTTAGTAAAGTGTGTGCCAGTTTCAGCTATTGTCCCTTTTGCTGTATTGTGCTCCCTGCTGCACCTGTTCCCACTGCTTTTCGGCTCCCCACCAATCCTGCCTCCTGCCGCCCAGTGTCCAGTCCATCCCCAGGACCTACTTATTAGAGGCTGCAGCGCGACCCCATTGAGCAGGTCCTTGCACCCGCTCCCCCTTGTTGTCCCGTCGCAGGCCTCCCTGCAGCCGCTAAGTGTGCTGATTCTGCCCCCTCGGCCTGGACTGGGATGCTGACACTGCCCTTCCTCTGCCGCTGTCTTCCCCCTGCCAGCCTCACATGTGTCTGTCTCCGGCCATTACCTGTGAGTGTATGCCAAGTTATCCTTCCTTTCTGTATAGTTAGCGTGTGTCTATTGCCATTGCCTGCGAGTGTTTTCCAAGTTAGCGTCTCTCTTCTGTACATTTAGAAAAATGTGTGCCAGTTTCAGTTATTGTCCCTTTCACTATATTGTGCTCCCTGCCACACCTGTTCCTGACATTTTTTGCGAACCCGGCCAATACCGCCTCCTGCCACCCAGCTCCCAGCCCACCCCCAGGACCTATTTAATGGAGACTGCAGTGCAGCCGGGCCGCTGGCACACCCTAGGCGTACCAAAGGCAATCCTGTCTGCACTTGTCTGTGACTGGACTGCGCCCAGCACCAGTAACTGTGGCCTCCTGACCACCCACCAGTATTCCACCACTGAGCTCCTGGCCCTGGCCCCTGGATGCCTGAACACCAGCTGCTGCACCTTGTCCCCCTGATCGACAGAAAGACCCTTCTCCTGTCGCAGCTGCCACTTCACTTGCAACACCAGGCCTACCACACTTGTCCAGCAGCATGTGGACACTCCAGAACAGCTCCAGTGCATTCTGCTCAACAAGAGGTTCCTCTGCAAGCATGCCACAGAAATCTGGGACACCAGCACCACCCCGACATGATCTTCATCACCGAAACCTGGCTCAACCCCGCCTCATCCCCCTACATCTCCACTGCAACACCCGATAGCTACAAGATGATACACTGAGACCGCGCCAAGAAAAAAAGGAGGCATAATCATCATCCACAAAGAAACCCTCTAATGCACCACCAATCATGGAACACCTCAATTTCCAACTTCGAACAGACGTTAAGTCAACCATCAGAGAGACCCACTCCTACCATCCCCCTGAGCCCCATCCAGGCTTCTGCAACGTCATCTCCGAATTCATCACCCCCCCCTAGCCATTGAATCCAAGCACACACTACATCTTCCTTGGTGACCTCAACTTCCACCTCGATGACCATAAGGACACCAACTCCACCAACATCTGGAAAGCATGAGCAACATCGGCCTCACCAAGCTGGTCAACTGCCCCACCCACGGAGCTGGACACACACTTGACCCCATTTTCATAGCCAGCTACAGAGTCAAGTTCAGCCACGTTTCTGAACTCACCTGGACTGACCACAGCATCGTACACTTCACCATCACAAGCTCTCAAAGCATGGCCACAAAGCCCCCTAGCGACCCCCACCGCAGCTGGAACAAAAGGCCTGATTATGATGGCGGTGGGACCGCCACTGTCAGGCCATTGATGGTGGTCCCATTGCCATTGGCCCCTGCAGGTCCTCCTGCCGCATTAGGAAGCGGCGGGTGGAGACATCTGGTGGAGAGTCTGTCCACCACGCATCTGATGGAATTTCTCCACCTGGATCTCCGACTGCACTGACAGAGTCGCCCCCATGAAGATAGCCAAAACCAATAGATCGACTAAAAACACCAGCTGGTTCACACCAGAACTCTGGACCATCAAACACAGATGCAAGCAACTAGAAAGACGATGGTGCTCCAGCAGGCCTCGCCACCTTCAAATATATATATATATATATATATATATATATATATATATATATATATATATATATATATATTACGATCGAAGACAAACACTCCGCCCAAGAATACCGAGGCACAACGCAGAACAATCACCAACCTTAGGAGGCGACAAATGCGGAAGGCAAACAGAAAGCAACGCAAAACCAAAGAAGCCAAGAGGGGGTCGTTGGCAGAACATATAACATCTTCAGACACGCAAAGGACAGACAAAACCATCATGAACTTAGCTAACGTCGACTTAAGCACTGAGGAGAAACAAATCCTTAGCTTGGGACTATCTTTTTGCCCTAAAACCAATTTCAACTACGTTAACACCAGACTTGACATATACAAAAATGTAAGGAAACTTAAGTTAAAGAAATTTCATATGTTAACAAACAAAACCGGATCTATCACAACGACACCAGAGATCAGTTCTACACAGGATGATACTGTGGGAAACCTAACGCAATCAGATTTGCCGTTACTGGATACCCTACATGAACTTTGGATACAACCACAAGATATATCGGAAGGGACAACCAGCCTAATTGAGAATAATGCACTTGAATTACCGACATCTTCAGGTGCTAAGAACAAATATGGAACGTCGTTCAAACCCAAATCTACTTTTAATCCAGTGACCGTACGGGATTCTATTGATATATTTCAAGAACTAGTGACAGAACAAATCAAAGAATTACATTTTAAAGTACAAGGCACGAAGAACAAATACCAATGGCAAGATCGAAAATACCATGAACTCATGAGAAAATTAAAAGACAACAATGCTATCGTGATACGTAATTCAGACAAAGGTGGCAACATCGTGATTTGGAGCAAAACGGATTACACAAAGGAAGCGTATGCTCAACTAAATGACAGATCCTGCTATGTGAGAATCAGCAGTTTGAATCTCAAGTCTGTTTACACTGAGTTTTATCACAAGCTTCATGTATGGAAAAGAATGGGTTTAATCACAACACAAGAATTCAAATTTTTAAAAAACGATAATCCTGTCATACCCACTATTTATTTTATTTTATTCCAAAGGCTCACAAAGATCCAGTCAAGCCTCCGGGCAGACCAATTATATCAGCCCGCAACAGCTTGCTTGAACATACCTCACAGTATGTAGATCATTTTCTCCAAACTCACGTGAAGTCGCTGCCATCATTTGTACAAGACACGTTTGATTTCCTGAGAAAACCCGAAGCAATTGAATGGAAAAGCAATTACCACATCTTGGCATTAGACATGACGTCTTTATATACAAGCATCCGGCATGATAATGGTGTGAATGCCATGGAAATTTTTTTGAACAAAGACTGTGAACACTCTAGTGAACATAAGAGAATGCTTTTAGACATGGTGTTGTTCTGTTTACACAACAATGTGTTTATGTTTAATAGTGTACTGTACCAGCAAACAAGGGGCGTAGCGATGGGGGCCAGCTTCTCCCCCAGCTATGCCTGCCTGCATATGGGGTGGTGGGAGGAGCTGGTTTTAAACACCACCCACTCACACTACGTCAAAGATAACATAAAATCATGGTTACGCTATATTGATGATTTATTCGTTGTGTAGGAAGGCACAGAAGAGTCAGCTAGGCAGTTTGTGATGGGCATCAATAGTAACGAGATCAATCTGCACTTCACAGCTACCATCAGTAATAGTACAGTAACATTCTTAGACACACAAGTGTACATTGCAGATAATAAAATTGAGACGAAACTGTTTAGAAAACCGACATCAGGGAACTCTACGCTACATGCCAGTAGCGCCCATCCCCGGCATCTCGTCAACAGTATTCCCTATGGCGAGATGCTGCGGCTGAGGTGGATACATAGCAAAAAGGAGGATCTCTTGGCGGCACAAGCAGAGTGTAGCAGTAGGTTTCTGGAAAGGGGCTACTCACGAAAAATCATTGATTTAGCTATAACCAAGTCCATGGCCCGGTCCAGAGATGAGTTATTACAAGACAGATCAGATAATATACCTGACTGTACAGGATTGGACATCGGCGATAATAAGCGTAACAGCAAAGACTTTAGGCTAATTTTGCAATATAGTAACCAGCACAAACAACTACAAGCCATCATTAAGCAAAATTGGCCACTGGTTCTGAGTGATCCGGTCATTGGATCAGATCTACCCCAAAGAGTATCCTTTACATATAGCCGGGGTCCTTCTATGAAAGATCAGTTAGTTGTAACAAGCCCAGAGATTATAGAGGGATCAAGTTGGCTCCAAAAACACAAAGGGTTCTATAAATGCAAAACATGCAAGGCATGTCAGCATGGAGAAAATAGAACTACCTACCAAACACTATTCAGCTCTAGAGTTTATAACATAACAAAACTAGTAACCTGTAAAACTGACCATGCGGTGTACGTCCTTTCCTGTCCCTGCAACTTGTTATATGTTGGAAGCACGAAATTACAAGTGCATAAGCGCGTGCTGCAACATCTAAGGGCCATATGCAATCAAGACAATACCTATCCAGTAGCCCGACATTTCAGAGATAGTCACCAATCCAACAGCAAGGGTCTGAAATACTTTGTGATTGACGCTGTGCCGCCCAGTAGAAGGGGAGGGAACAGAGAAAGAACCTTGAGAGAACTGGAAACTAGGTACATCATAGAGTTGGACACAAAGCAACCAAAGGGGCTTAACATGTCGGAAGACTTGTATACTTGTTTATGATTAATTAAGGGAGAAAGATTAAAGTACGAGCATATCTTTATAGTTACAACTGTTGATGATTTTAAATAACCACAAGAGTTTAATCTAACTATTTTAGCAAATGAGTTCATCTTTAAGACCTATGCATTATTTACATATGGAACAGTTAATGTGACGTGCCTATTTGATTGCACATTTTAAAACAATTTATGTGTGTATGAAAATGTATTGAGACAGGCAATTGTTTTAGAGCTTTTAGACATTTTGCACATTTTTATGGGAATATTTATTACAGTATTTTACTATAGTATTTATTATAAATATTTTTATAACAGTATCCATATATACATGCATATTTAAATGGTTTGAACTGTATGTATTGTCAGTCAAACGTTGATCAATCATTGGAATAGTAACAACATGATGTAACTCTGGGTTATGTGTCTACAGGCAGTACCAATGAGATCACAGGGCAGTCTGACAATTACAAACAACAAGAGGCTTTACATAAGAGCACCCACCAACCTCCCCAAGTATTTATCACACTGCGGTAGACCGGCAGGATTGGACATATCATCAGGATGTACATATTCTGGTATTTACACCATAATAGTCCTCGCATAGTATATACAAAACAGCCACATAAGATACGACGTATAGAATAAACATTACCTACCATTTAGCTAAGGGCAGCACACATCAAAGACGCTTTGCATTTGTATAAAGACAAACGAACATTCTAGGTATCAACAGCTCAGGTAGCAGTCAAAGATGTTAAAACGTTAAGAATATTGCACACTGACTGAGAGTATCGCATCAATTTTAATCCTTCCATAGCACTAAGCACTTTTAGCACTACCCAACCAGCACAGTTTTTTTAACACTTTTTAGAGATATTTTACAACCTTTGCACATCCGTTTATGCAGCAATCAGCAAAAGAATTAATAGAACAGAAATGATGCGTAAAAATGTTAGTCACGTGGGACAACAGGTCCATGCACTTAGAATCAAAATTAATGGATTGATTTTAACGCATTACAACATGGAATCTAAAGGCACCAGCCATGACTTGTATTACCATTATTATGATTGCATATTTCCTACTATATATATTTATATATTTATTATTATTATATATATTTTTTCTATGTCTATTGCTGATTTGCACACGTGATGGCATACACTGAGCACTCGTCACTTTAAAAATGAAAAGTTTACTCACTTCCGTGTCATGTGATCAAGGCTCTTCCGAGCCGAAACGCGTCAGACAGAGTAACAGCAATAAAATACTGCAGCACGACATCGTGGTCCGTCTCCGTCCATGGTATGAATGCCGAGGAGTGACGGAGTGGTTGGATATATATATATATATATATATATATATATATATATATAATCTAATTACATACTGGCGGTCACCAGCAGGCAGTTATAGTTAGGACCATGTTTTCATAGGAGAAGGTTTTATTTTTTTGCCTTGGCTATATCTTGGGTGCCGGTTGACAAATCTTCACGAACTTCCAAACAAATTCAACACTCACTTCAGCTTGTGTCTGGAAAGTTTCAGGGTGGCCTGTCAAGTGGAGGCTGAGAAAAAGTGGGTGGTCCCAAAACACGTTTTCCCAATGGCAATTCCCATAGGTCCCTAGGGCTGAACATTTCTGTGCAAAGTTAATAAAGTGGTCAGGGTAAAGGTACCCTCACCCCATGGGTGTGTTAGAGGGGATCCCAAAGTGACACATAAAGGCCAATAAATTGCCTTATAATGTTTTTTTCTCAACACACGGGAATCCACGGATCCCCCGCGGTGCTCAGTGTGATCCCCGTCCCCTGTGGAAATGCGAATCCTGATGCAGCTCATCAGAGGCCCACCACTTTTGTCCACCGCTCTGCAAACATGCTTCTTGGATGCTCCTAATGGTGCACTACTTGTTGGGGAATAAATTCCCCTTGGATGGTAAGGGTCCTTAGGGGCCCAAAACCCTTCTGTTACCTCCAGTAAGTCCCACACAGCGGGATTGCTAAGAGCTCGTCAGAGGCCTCCTAACCTTTCTCTACCACTTTGCAAACACGCCTCTTGGTGCACTACTGGTTGGGGTATTAAGTCCACATGGATGCTGAGGGTCCTTGGGTGCCAAGAACCCCTCCTGTTACCTCCAGCAAGTCCCACACAGCGTGATTGCTGAGAGCTCATCATAGGTCCCGCCCCTTTCTCCACCACTCTGCAAACGCACCTCTTGGCACACTACTGGTTGGGGAATGGAGTCTCATTGGATGCTGAGAGTCCTTGGTGGCCAAGAACCCCTCCTGTTGCCTCCAGTAAGTCCCCACTCACAGACCCATATAGCCACTCACACAGCCACTTACTCACCCATACAACCACTCATGCGCCCACCCATACAGTTACTCACACACCCAATTATTTATCCATGCAGGTACTCACACACCTACTTATTCACTCATACAGCCACTCACATACCCACCCACACACCTATACAGCTACTCAGACATCCAGTCACATATGGATACACACAGGCACACACATAATGTGTTAGAAATAGTATCACTCAGTAGTGGACAAAGCATAGTAATTTAACCTTTGGAGTAGCTTAGTACAAATCTTTAAAACTCAAACTTTTAGAAAACACTCACAATCACTGGATGATGCCATCAGTGATGCCATTTGAGATGTCATCAGTGATGTCACTGACCATGTCATGAGTGATGTGATATGTGAGGTCAGCCTTACTGTTTAAGGGACGCGTTTAAACAGTAAGGCTATTTTTAACCTGCACTGTTGCTTTCGGCTGATTTTAACTGCCACCTAAACGTTTCCACTTGCTTATTTCTTAAATTAAGGCAATTGGCGGTAGTTGAACTGGGGTTTCTTTAGGCTCCTTACCTGCTGCTCTCTGCACAGCATTTTCCCCACCGCCTGCAGCGTAATTACCGCACCTCTCCCCAGTCCACCACAGGTGCTCCCATTTGCGTGGAGGGAGTTAGCGGCAACATTTTTCGTCACTTCGGGGCAGGGGTGGAGTCACAGGGTCAGCAGTCTAGCTGCTACCCATGTCTACTTAAACCCATGCCTACTCCTTCACGCAGTGGACGCGCTTAAACAGTAAGGCTGTTTTTAACCTGCACTGTTGCTTTCGGCTGATTTTAACTGCCACCTTAACGTTTCCACTTGCTTATTTCTGGGCACTTCAATAAATTAAGGCAATTTGGGGTAGTTGAACTGGGGTCTCTAGGCTCCTTACCTGCTGCTCTCTGCACAGCATTTTCCCCACCGCCTGCAGCGTAATTACCGCACCTCTCCCCTGTCCACCACGGGTGATCCAGTTTGCGTGGGGGGAGTTAGCTGCAACATTTTTCCTCACTTCCGGGCAGGGGTGGAGTCACAGGGTCAGCAGTCTAGCTGCTACCTGTGTCTACTTAAAGCCATGCCTACCCCTGCGCGCAGCAGGTACTCCGCTGGCGCGCCTAACCAAAGGCAAGCCCATCTGCGCCCGTCTTTGCCCATCTGTCGCCCCCTGCTTCTTTCAAACAAGGGGTTAGTCACTGACAGAAACTTTCTTACACAAGCACGGAGCTTCTTGCGCTGAGATGGGTAAGCCCTTCCAAATGTTCCTCCAAGACCCTCCCAGAGATGGAGGGACCCTTTGCATGTAGGAACTGCCAATTCCATAGCCTCGAATCGAGGCAGGAACACTTGGGCTCTCTCCTACCGGCTCTCGGAAAGAGTCATTCAAACTTGGACCCAAACAATCTCTCTCTCTCCCCAACCCCTCTATCAGTAATTCCAGCCCGGGCTGGCACTGCTTTCTCGCAAATAGCAGATCATTGCCCAAGCATGCTATTGAAATCTGGGATTTGCTTTCTTCAGAGAACACCGATATTGGTTTCCTGACAGAAACCTGGCTCAAACCGAGTTCCATCCCTGCTATTACGAAGGCAATCCCTGATGGCTACCGTATCCAAAGACTTGATAGGCAGTTCAAGGTCGGTGGAGATATAGCCATTGTTCATAAAGACTCTATTAATGTATCCATACTTGAACAGTGTAGTGGCAATAAAATAGAAATCCTTATTTTAAGAATTGATTTTCAATCCCACTATTGTTGGAAAGGTGCACTTATATACCGGCCCCCAGGCCCTCTTCAGGATTTCTCGCCACAACTTATGGAACTAATTGCCCCTCAAATTATCTCCACTAAACACTTCTTACTTTTAGGAGACTTCAATGTACATAGCAAGATTACCACCAATGTGGATACCATGATGCTTTTGGCAGACCTAGCTGCCTTAGAACTAGAGAAGATCAATGTAGGGCCCACACATCTTGCGGGTCATACCTTGGATCTAATTCTGACCAACTCTCTTAACATCGGTTGTGAGGCCCCTTGCCCACTCACATGGTCTGATCATTCTCTACTTAGTTGTCAAATAAAAGGACCTATGGCCACTCCCGCTTACACCAAAGCCTCATGTAGCCTTCGAAGACAATGGCATAAAACCATGCCAGATCGCTTCGCGGACGCATTCCCGGCCAATGTCAACTTGGCATTAGGAAATATTGAGTATTGTTTGGCTAGTTATAACACCATAGTAGAAACAACTTTAGCTCAATTGACCCCTTTAAAATCATATTCCAATCCAACCAGACGCATGCATGCAGCATGGTTCTCGCCAGATCTAAGGAAGGAAAAAAGCCTCTGTAAAAAGCTTGAAAGACGCTGGCGTCTCTCCCATGATGCAAACGATAAAAATAGGTATAAGATCTCTCTAGCCCATTATCATAAGAACCTAAAGAATGCGCATAGAGCCCACATTGAGTCGCAACTTAATCAGGCGGTGAATTCCTCTAAAGAACTCTATTGCATCGTCAATTCCTTAACAATCACTTTTCTCAGAAAATTGAGATTATTTATGTAATATCATTAAAGAAAGGGACCCTTTGATTGATACTTCTACCCGCTGTCCCTTATTTTCACCCAATGCGCATTCTTTGGAATGCTTCCCCTCTCCTACATCTGATACTGTGGAGACTCTGTTGGAAACGGTTAAGTCAGGCTCCCCTCAGGATATTCTACCTGCTAAAGTATACTCATTACTGCATAAACAGTTGTCACCGGCCATCTGCTCAATCCTCAATCTTTTCTTGAGCAATGGCCATTTACCCCTCGAATGGAAGGTCAGAACCAAAAATCTGGGGTCCCTATTTATGGGCAATATTCAATGCCATTATGAGAGGCATGGTGATCCCAGAAACTTGGGCTGGGGCAGAAATTTTCCCAGTATTTAAAAAGGGCTCACCCCTCCTCCCCACCAATTACAGGCCGATCAGCTTGATAGATGTTTTTCAGAAACTGTTTGCCAGGATCCTCCTTGACCGCATACACGTGTGGATGGAGGACCTTGAATTCCTGAGTCCATTTCAAGCAGGTTTCAGAAAAAATATCTCCACCATCGATCAAATCTTCAGACTTCAAGTATTATATTGGAAAACGGTGCTATTAGAGGGTGGCAGCCTCTACCTAATTTTTGTAGATCTGAAGACGGCATTTGATCTGGTCCCTAGAGAAAAACTGTGGGTTGTACTTAAAGATCTGGGAATTCCTGCCTATTTGTTGAGTCTGCTTATGAGACTGCATGAGGGTAATTTCGCCCAAGTAAGATTTGGGAAGCACGGGGAACTAACCCCCTGCTTCCCTGTAAATAGAAGAGTAAGGCAGGGGTGTGTGCTTGCCCCTACCCTGTTTTGTCTTTTTATTAATGCTCTGGTTGCCCATCTTAATGAGGTTGAAAACAACAACGCCCCTAAGCTGGCATGCAACAAGGTACCAGCATTGATGTTTGCGGACGACACGCTGTTACTCTCTAAGTCGCCCATGGGCCTTCAGAGGGTTCTAGATAGCTTTGCCATCTTCTGCAAAATGATGTGGCTGGAAATAAACACCCTAAAGACTAAATTTATGGTGTTCAATGCAGCCAAATCATCCCGCCAAAACCCCTCCTTATATGGTACTCCGCTTGAGAGGGTCGCAGTTTTTGACTATCTAGGTGTCACACTGTCAGAAACATTTGAATGGGGCCCGCAGCTGGCCAAAGCTAATTTGAAGCTAGCCCAGATCGCGGGGGGCATTGCAAAAACCTATAGAAATTCCTCTTATAAACCAGCTGGCCCTATAGTGGAGATTTACAAGGTCCAAGCGAGGGGTGCTACATTGTATGGGGCCGAACTATGGGGTCATCGCCCCTCTGAAAGACTAACGAAAACAGAGAACAACTTTATTAGGCAATTGCTAGGTCTCCCAATTAGTACCCCTCTCCTTCCCCTACGCATGGACTTAGGAATCAGACCGATAACTGATGAGTCTGGATTCAGACCATTAACATTCTGGCGTAGACTGTGGGCGACCACGGACCTAGCAGCCTACCAAAAAGAACTAAAGGAGCTACTGAGTCTCCCGGGTCTGGATAAAATACCTTGGCTCATATATGTTAAGGACTTATGTAGCAGACTAGGCAAATCTAGCTTATGGAGCAACCTAAAGATTCGTGCCTCACGACATCATGCCAAGAACTAGTTAAAGCCTACAGGTTGCTCAAGTTAGCAGATGTCCAGGGGGATGCGGCATTAGGACATCTGACAGCTGCTTTCCTTAGGATTAAAGATGACTACTGCGCAGAGCACTTTCTAGATGACATACAACCCTTTTCTGCAAGGAAACTATACATCCAGTTCAGACTGGGGTCCCTGCCGCTTCGTGCTTTTACTAATAAATGGACAAAAGCTACTCCCCTTGGCTGCCCAGCCTGTAGTTGCGAGCTTGAGTCAGACCTCCATGTCTTTTTTTTCTGTCCTGCCTATGTTAGCCAGACAGCCATGGTTTATTACACTCTGCCGGAACCTAGGGTTCATCCATTGTATGGAGGCGTCTAGAGTCCTAAAATATGACCTCCACCCACCTACAGTCTTCGCTGTATCCCGCTTCCTTAATTCAATGTGGCATACCCGTAGGAGGTTCACCAACATGGCTCCACAGTGTTAAAAACGTGTATAGTGTACGCTGCCTCTCTCTTCTTGTAACCTTTTTAGCTTTTTTAACTCTTTTAACGTCCTTTCTAGTTTTAACAACCAGGAAACGCGATGAATTTTAAACATGTACAGACAATATTTTATTTATATTGTTTATGTCCCTAATGGCTCTCTACAGGGAATTTGACCAGGTTGTTGGGCGAGGTCGGGGCGAAGGCCTGGACCTCTTCATTTTCCCACCATGTGTCTATTCTGATGTATTTTAATGCTGACAAGTTCACAAATTTTCATTCGTGCTTTTCCTGTATTCTTTTATCCTATGTGTTTTTATCTGTGAAATGCATTTTTTAACTTGTACTTCTTATGGTCTATATTGACCGAAATAAAGTTTGTTGGAATGGAATGGAATGGAAGGCCGCCCAAATAATCCCTATCCGGAAGAAACCCAATACCTCGCGGGAAGATCTATCTAATTACCGCCCCATCTCTCTGGTACTCTTGGAAAAACACAATAATAAACATCTCTCCGAGTACATTGAAGTAACTGGTAGCCTCGACCCCCTCCCAGTCTGGGTTTCGGCCTAGGTTTAGTACGGAGTCAGCACTGTTTGCCGTCACTGACAACTTAAGACATTCCCTGGACAATGGACAAGCAGCACTATTGGTGCTGCTGGATTTGTGAGCGGCATTTGACACGATATCCCATTCCATCCTACTCAACAGACTGAGGGATATCGGAATCCACGGTTTAGCCTTTCAGTGGTTATCATGTTTTCTAACTCATCGTACCCAAATCATCAACCTCGGCGCCTTCCGATCTCGAACTTCGGAGTTGACCAAAGGAGTACCACAGGGATCTTGTCTTAGTCCCACACTGCTTATCATTTTGGTGGCTCCTTTAGCGGACTTACTCAGGGAACGGGGCTTCATTCCAATCTCATACGCTGATGACACCCAGCTTTTAATGGCTTTTGATAAAAACTCTCCCAACTTCCAGTTGACCTTTTCAGAAGGCATGACAGCGACTGCTGCTCGGATGAGGAACAACTTCTTGCAGTTCAATGCAGGGAAAATGGAGATTATGTTATTCAGAGAAGCACCTCTGCTCTGGTCTCCAGAATGGTGGCCCACCAACCTGGGTGCCGCCCCGGTTCCTAAAACCGTGGTAAAAAACTTAGGTGTACTTCTGGACCAAAAACTTACAATGAAGGAGCACGTCACTACCACCGTAGGCTCATGCTTTCATACGCTAAGCCTTTTACGGAGGGTTTTCACTTTTCTCCCTCTGAATGTGCATAAATCACTCCTCCAAGCATTAGTAATTAGCCACTTAGACTACTGTAATGCTCTTCTGATTTCAGCTAACGAGTCTTCCCTCAATAGACTTCAGGTGGTTCAAAACACAGCGGCCCGTCTTGTCTCCAACTCTCTTGCTAGGACCGCCTCTTCCCCCCTACTTCAAGGATTACACTGGTTGCCAATGCGCAAGCGGATCAGATTTAAAATCTGCTGCATTGTGCACAAAGCACTAAATGGCAATGGCCCTAGCTACTTAGCAGATAGACTCACCCATTACTAGCCTTCCAGAACACTCCGTTCAGGCTCTAAGTCACTACTTGGGGAACCTCGTGTTAAAAAATATAGCACAGGTAGGAAAGCCTTTTATTACCTGGCCCCATATTCTGAAAGCTCCTAAAAACTGAGCTTTTCTGGTAATCTCTTCCCCTTCCTAACTGTTGCCCCTCCGTAGCGTGGAGATACCCCTCCGGGGGTGATTCGGGCGCTTTATAAGTTACAAATAATATCTGAAAGAAACAGTCAGTTATAGATTCCTTACCTTAGAATTACCCCCAGGCGTCAGACTGGATCCGGAGAATTTTTCATCAGCAGTACCCCTGCGCGTCGAAAGGTGGCGTCGGTCGGCTCCGCGTTAGTTGTTGGCGTCGTGGTCACCGGAATGACGTTGCGGCAGCTACTTAGACACCGCCCTCGTGCACTGACGTCAGTTCTTTCTTTTTCCACACCAGCCAGCACAGATCCGGAGAGAGCGGTACCTCCAGTCACTTTTTGACTGACTTTTTGGCAACTTTTGCAGACACCGTTTTGAGTCTTCTACTCCTGGTGCATGTCAGGGATGCCCGGTTTTAAGGCTTGCGGCTCCTGTAGCCGACTGATGTTGGTGACGAATCCTCACTGCGTGTGCCTGTTTTGCCTGGAGCACGACCACGACCCCAAGTCGTGCTCCGACTGCCGGACCATGAATCCAAAGTCTTTGCGGGATCGGTCCCGAAAGCTTCTCGAGGCCCGGCGGTCAGCTCCATGCTGTTCGAGGTCTCAACGCGTGGGAGGTTAGGGACTGGTCGCGGAGCCACCTCCACCACCAGTCTTCTTCCAAGTCTTCGCACTCCTCAGGTAAGTCGAAGCACAAGAAGAAGTCGAAGAAGCATTGTAGCTCTTCGACTTCTCCCCGTCGGTTGGCCAATGCGACGAGGGATGCGGGTGGTGCGCCTCCCACGGCTCCGCGTGCGGAGCCCGAAGGGTTGACTCTGAGTTTCCCTCCCTTCCCGGGACCCGGAGAGACCCCTGCCCAGCTTCTCCAATTTTACGAAGCAATGCATGCCATCTTTGGGCAGCCCGACTCCGCCGGCGCGCCTTCGGGCCCCGCGGACCCAGCTGGGGGTGCTGGACCTTCGACACCGGCGGCTCAGGCCCCTGCACCGCAGGGTCCCCTTGGATCCAGGCCTGATCCGGACCTCCCCCAGCACCGATTCCACCGGCACCACGTCCGCAGCCGGATGTGTCCCCAGCCGGCGTCGACCCCGGCCTCCACCTCGATGTAGAATCGGGCACCGATGGGTACTTTTGTGCCCTTGTTCTTCCCTGGCTCTTTTAGACCAGAATGGCAGCCAGAGGAGGTTGAGGAGGACTGGGAGGGGCCTGGAGACCCTTTAAATGACCAGTTGGGTTACGAACCGGAATGGAGAGAGGAGCTGGGGGAAGCCAGTGGTTTGGATACCTCACCAGACCTTGGCATGTTGTCTCCTCCTACCATGGCTATGGAGGAGGGAGCGTCTTACGCCGTGGTGTTGCGTAGGACAGCCGAGACTCTCAACCTTGAGCTACCTACAGTGGCAGTCAGGACTAACCTCCTGACAGAGGTGCTTCAACCGGCAGCGAGCTCTTTGGAGCCCCTGCTACCGTTTAGTGAAGCCCTCACTGACATCCTTTTGGGCACCTGGTCCAGGCACAACACAAGGGCTCCTGTGGATAGGATGATTGCCTGAAGTCACCGCCCAGCCCCAGGAGACCCCACTTTCCTCTCCCAACACCCCACCCCTGAGAGCTTGGTGGTCCAAGCCTCCACCTCTAAAGGCGCCTTCCCTAACGCACATCCTGATAGGGAATTCAAAAATCTGGACCATCTTGGGAAGAAGATGTTTTCTTCCTCCAGCTTGGGACTGCGGTCGGTGAAAACCGCATGTCTGTTGGGCCGTTACACCCACTCCGTGTGGGATACGGTGGCGCAAGTGCTGCCCCAGTGCCCGGATGAGGCCCGGGCCGTACTCTCCCATGCAGTTGACGAAGGGAGAGATGCAGCAAAGTTTACCATCCGCTGTGGGCTGGATACCGCCGACTCACTAGGCAGGACGATTTCCACGTCGGTAGCCCTTCGATGCTACGCCTGGCTGAGGTCGACTGGTTTTTCAGGGGATGTCCAATCCACTCTTATGGACATGCCCTTTGATGGCCGTCGCCTATTCGGTGACAAGGCAGACAACACACTGGAGCTCTTTAAGGACTCCCAGGCTACGACCAGGTCCTTGGGCCTCTCCACCACCTGCCCTGCTCAGTCTGCTTTTCGCGCCTTTCGTGGCTACGGAAGGGGTGCCCCGCCATGTCCCACCCAGAGCCACAGGCCAGCGCAAGCTGAACAGCCCCTGCGCTGCCGGGCAGGTGGGAACCACCGCTGTGGTTCTGGGGGCCAGCGGCCAGGCCTGTCCACCACATCCTCCTCTGCAGCAGCCTCCAAACCCTCCTAAACCGACCTTTCAGGGCCACCGATCGCCAGTTGGCGGCAGGATTCGCCAGCACCTCCCCCACTGGTGCACCATCACGTCAGACAGATGGGTTTTGCAAGTAGTCCGAAGGGGCTACTCCCTCCCCTTCGAGACTACCCTTCCATCCATGCCACCTCAGTACCATTGCATGTCGGAGGATCATCTGGCCCTTCTCCAACAGGAAGCTTCGGCACTCTTGGCCAAGGGAGCCATTGAGCGAGTTCCTGTCCCAGAAGTAGGTCGTGGTTGCTATTCCCACTACTTTCTGGTGCCCAAGAAGGACAAAGGCCTGCGTCCTATCTTGGACCCCAGTAACGTCAACCGCTTCCTCCGGAAGGAGAAGTTCAAAATGTTGACGCTAGCTCAGGTCCTGTCTGCCCTCGACCCTGGAAACTGGATGGTAGCGTTGGACTTGCAGGACGCTTATTTTCACATCCCCGTCCTGCTGGCCCACCGGCGTTACCTGTGGTTCGTGGTAGGCCATGAGCACTTTCAGTCTACCGTGCTCCCCTTTGGCTTTACCAGCGCCCCTCGGGGGTTCACGAAAGTGATGGCGGTGGTCGCAGCTCATCTGCGCAGATCAGGGGTTCCAGTCTTCCCCAATCTCGACGACTGGCTGTTGAAGGTGGGCTCGCCCCAGGCTGTCGTCTCCCACCTCCAGATTACAGCCGACCTCCTGCATTCGCTGGGGTTCTCCATCAATGTGCCGGAGTCGCACCTGACTCCCTCTCAAAAGCTCCTCTTCATTGGAGCGGTTCTAGACACTACGTAGTTTCGGGTCTATCCCCCCGAACAGTGAGTCCGGGATATTCGGGCTATGATTCCGATCTTTCAGCCCCCGGATTTCGGTCAGGATGACCCTCTGCCTACTGGGCCTGATGGCCTCCTGTATCCTGCTGGTGGACCATGCCAGATGGCATATGCGGGCTCTGCAGTGGGACCTGAAGTTCCAATGGGCTCAACATCAGGGGAACCTGTCCGATTGCGTCCAGATCTTGGAGGGTACTGCACACCAATTGCAGTGGTGGCTAACGAACCAGGATTGGGTCAACGGCAGGTCCCTCTCCCTTCCCCAAACAGAGTTCACAGTGGTGACCGATGCATCGCTTCTGGGATGGGGTGGTCACATTGGGGAGGTGGAGATCAGAGGCCTCTGGTCTTCGGCGGAGTCCGAGCTCCACATCAACCTTCTGGAGCTTTGGGCAATCTGTCTTGCACTAAAAGCATTTCTTCCCTCTGTCCGGGGGAGAGTAGTGCAGGTGTTCACGGACAACACCACCGCCATGTGGTACTGCAACAAACAGGGCAGGTGGGGTCGTGGACCCTATGTCAAGAGGCTCTCCGTCTCTGGACATGGCTGGAACATCAGGGCATATCCCTGGTGGTTCAAAACCTGGCAGGTTCCCTGAACGCCAGAGCGGGCGAACTCAGCCGCAGGTGCATGATGGATCACGAATGGCGTCTTCACTCGGAGGTGGTGCAAGGTCTCTTTCAGTAGTGGGGAGAGCATTGGTTAGATCTATTCACTACCGAAGAGAACGCGCAATGTCAGCAATTCTGCGCATTGCAATTTCCAAGGCGGCACTCGCTCGGCTACGCTTTTCGTCGCAAGTGGAGTTGCGGTCTTCTATACGCCTTTCCGCCTATACCACTTCTGCCCAGAGTGCTGAAGAAGATCAAGCGCGACTGGGCCCAAGTCATTCTTGTGGCTCCGGATTGGGCACGAAGAGTCTGGTATCCCGAGCTGCTACACATGGCCATCGATCCTCCGATCAGACTGCCTCTTCAGGAGGATCTTCTGTCACAGCACCCAAACCTGTCCAGCCTCCACCTCCTTGCGTGGAGTTTGAGCGGCGGCAGTTGACGTCGTTTTACCTGCCTCCCGAAGTCTGTGATGTTATCTTAGCAGCCAGGCATCCCTCCACTAAGATGGTATACGCCTGTAGATGGAACACATTTGTGGCATGGTGCACAGCAAAGGCTGTGGATCCCCTTTCTGCCCCTCTTTCTGAGGTTCTCTTGTTCCTTCTTTCTTTGGCCCAGCAAGGCTCTGCTCTGGGCACTCTTAGGGGCTACCTCTCGGCCATTTCAGCCTTTCTTAGGCTACCTGATCAGCCTTCTCTTTTCAAGTCCCCTGTTGTAAATTGCTTCCTCAAGGGCATTACTCATCTTTTTCCTCCTATTCCCTTTGTAATGCCTCAGTTGGACTTGAACTTGGTTCTGACTTACCTTATGTGCGCTCCCTTTGAGCCACTTCATAACTGTCCTCTTCGTCTTCTTACCTTAAAGACTGCTTTTCTGGTTGCCATCACCTCTGCTCAGGGTGAGTGAGCTCCAGGCTTTTTCTTCAAAACCTCCTTTCCTGGCTGATCATCCAGACAAGGTTGTACTACGAACTAGACCTTCCTTTCTTCCCAAGGTGGTCACTTCTTTCCACATTGGCCAAACCATCACTTTGCCCACCTTCTTTCCGCCTCCGCATCCTTCAAAAGAAGAGGAGAGGCTCCACCATCTGGATCCAAAACGGGCGTGTTCCTTTTATTTGGATTGCACCAAACAATTCCGGGTGGATGACCAGCTCTTTGTGGGCTACGTGGGTGCCAAAAAAGGTCGGGCCGTGCAATAACGGACCATCTCTAGGTGGGTCGTTTTGTGCATTAAGACTTGCTATTCCTTGGCAAAGAAGGAGCCTCCAGTGGGGCTGCACGCCCATTCCACCAGGGCGATGGCAGCTACTACTGCTTTGGGACGAGGAGTTCTCCTCAATGACATCTGTCAGGCAGCTACGTGGACATCTCTGTACACGTTCAAGAGATACTACTGCCTGGACAGCCAAGTCCGGAGAGACAGCTTTTTTGGCCGTTCTGTTCTCCAGGACTTTCTGGTGTGAACTTGGTTCGCAGACCCACCTCCGGAGTTGGTATTGCTGGGGTATCTATTCTAAGGTAAGGAATCTATAACTAACTGTTTCTTTCAGATGAACAAGTTACTTACCCTCCGTAACGATATATCTGTAAGAAACATAGGTTAGTTATAGATTCCTTACCGCCCCACCCATCCTCCCCGTTCTGCGAACTGACTTCTAGGGTTAAGGTTTTCCTTTCAGGGCCCTAGTTTTGTGCACCAGTGGTCAGTGTCTTGCATGGCTCTGCACTTCTGGCATGGAAAGTCGTGTGTAGAACTGACGTCAGCACGCGAGGGCGGGATCTAAGTAGCTGCAGCGACATCATCCCGGTGACTACGACGCCAATGACGAACGCGAAGCCGACCAACGCCACCTTTCGACGCGCGGGGGTACTGCCGACGAAAACATTCTCCGGATCAAGTCTGACGCCTGGGGGTAATTCTAAGGTAAGGAATCTATAACTAACCTATGTTTCTTACAAATATATCGTTACCGAAGGTAAGTAACTTGTTCAATAATAATAAGCAGTGCACTGAAGGGGCTTAAGTTATAGTTAGCTCAGGTAACTTTAACTGCTGAATTCCAATGGATTTGTACAAGTGAAATCTGAGCCTAACTATAACGTTATTTGGTTTATGGATTTTATGTATTTTCACATATTACATTCACTCATGACATGGTCAGTGACATCACTGATGACATTATTGATTACATCTCAACTGACATCACTGATGACATCGTCTACAGAAGCACTCACACACCCAAACAACAACTCATACACCCATTCACACATCCATACAACTACTCACATACCCACTCACTGATACATAGAGTCACTCACACACCCACTCACTAACCCATACAGTCACTCACACAGCCACTCACTCACCCATACAGCTACTCACACACCCATTTATTCACCCATGCAACCACTCACACACCCAGTCACTCACCCATACAGCCTCTCAACAGAGGTACTCACTCACCCATACAGCCACTCACATAGGCACCCATTCTCCAATACAGCCACTCAGACAACCAATCAGTTAACCAAACACCCACTCAAACAGCCACTCATTCACCCATACTGACACTTACACACACAGTCACTCACCCATACAGCCACTCACACAGCCACTAACTCACAAATAAAGACCCTCACACTCCCACTCACTCCTCCATAGAGCCACTCACACATCCACTCACTCATCCACACACCCACTCACACAGGCACTCATGTTTTATGTGGATGTGGATTGAACAGTGATTGAGGACTTCACTACCCAGGATAAAAATAAAAACTGGTGGTTGCACTTATACATCACATTTTATAATCTCAAGTTACAGGTCCTAGTATGGGAGTTTGTGCAGCATTCTAAGACCACTTAGGGTCAGAGACTTAATTATGATTTTCTGTTTCCCACACAGTAATGGTAAGCAAATTAGTAAATGAAAAAAGAGTATTGAGGCCTTGAGCCTTGTATCATGTAACATCTTGGATATATAGTTAAGTAGTGCTTTGTTGACCAAAACATGTTGCAACTCTCCCCAACTTGGAAAGTGATTCTTAGCACATAGAAGGTATCCCAGTCAATAGCATGTGATTTTTCTTTTTGTTCTGCACTAATATGTTAGGCCTTTTTCAGTCTAAACTTGGAAGACCAAACCTTGAAAAAGGCTGGCCCACCAACAGGAGCCATCCAAGACACATAGGCAGCTCAAACACATATACATATGAGGGACAGAATGTTGTCGTACGTGTGACCATCTATGGTATCATTTTCAGCAGCCCACTAAAAAGTATAGATACCATTTCCCTCAAATCCCTGAGATCTTTATCTAGTATCTCATCTAGATATTTTAGTCAGTTACATTACACATGTTCAAATTCAGTTAGGAATGGGGAGATTCATTTATTTGATGAGAATCACAGGATTTTAAGCTGAAGCCTCTATTTCCCCAGTTCAAGTTGGCATCTCTGGATGTAACATTACAATCCTCAAGAGATGTGAAGATGTGACACATGATAATTATATGTGCTCCCTCCAGGAAAATAGGTCATCATCCTGAGTAGGCTGGCAATTGATGCTAATATGCAACCGGTTTCACCTGCAGAGCTGTAGTTAGAATGCTGTCTTGACATTTAAACTTCTCAAACGAGACATAATATATTAAAAAGCAGATATGATAATGAGACGTACTATATTAAAAAGCATATATGATAATGAGCAGAAATACATACTATGTTAATTAGGTGAAGAAATACCTACTTGTAAAAGGTCAAACTTTAGGTTGCTTTTATCATATAAATGTTAGTGTAGAAAGTAGACATACAGGGTTACCTTTCGTAAATTGCACCCTTAGTCAACCACAAAGTCACCTGAGGTCACCTATGGCCTTCAGTGTTATTGAGATTTTATGTTTGGTTTTCCAGGATCTGAGAGGAGCAGTGGTGAAGATCTGTAAGTTCCTTGGGGAAGAGTTGGATGACCAGGTCATTGATCTGGTGGTAAAACATGCAATCTTCGAAAATATGAAAGACAACAAAATGGTCAACTTTTCCCTTCTAAGTGATATGATTGACCTGAACAAGAGCCATTTCATGCGTAAAGGTATGGGTAAACCTCTTCATTACTTGGCATGCTCCTATTAATTTTCTCGCAGCGCAAAGACATCTTATTCTGCAGTCAAAAAAACGATTCTATGCCACAATATCAAAGCCATTAAATCGACCACAAAAATGTGGCACCCACAGTAATGGCTAACACTAGCCTCATTATGATGTTGGTCGGAAAGGCTCTGAATAGCCTTCAGATTTTCCTAACCTGTGTCGGAACCCATGTTTCCGACCGACTCGGAAACATTTCCGACCGACCAATTACAATGGAAGGTAACCGTTCGGTCATTCCGAATCGGTTCCCACCGGCATTCTGAAAAGTCGGTCAAAGCCGAATTGTACAGCTCTATGGACCACGTTTCCGATCGGACAGCTTTTCTGACTCAGTCTGTCCAACATGAAAAGGCTGTCGGAAACTGCCTTTAGGGGCCCATAGCAGGCCCCCCTTCACCCAATGAGGGTGGCATCCAATGGGGGCCGTGGGGGTACCCAAGGGACTCCCCTGTAAAACCATGCACAGTGTGGCAGGCACCATGGGGTGGCTGCGACAGGGTGCAAGGATTTCCGCAACCACCCCTTTTTTCAATGGGAGCCTGTGTTGTCGGTTGGAACAGACGCTCCCATTGAAGTTATTGGGAGTCCAAACAGTGTTTGCAAACATCGTAATCGGTGTGTTGAACTCTCCGAACCCGAGTCGGTTGGAAACTATTCCGACAAGGAGTCGGTTGAAATGGTTTCCGACCGACATCGTAATAATGCCTGTCGTAAAGGTAAGTATATTTATGGAGGTATACATTTGTTATTCTTAATTCCACATCTACTTACCCTGACGATAGAGTGGTAGCCCTAATTGTGGATTCAATATTTTAGTAGTTCTATATTTCAACTGTAATATTGTGAATCCTCCCACCCAATAATGTATATTTTCAGAGAACAAATGTAATACTGTTGTCTAAACAGCAGACCACAGGTAAGATGGAGTAGTTGAATCTTTAGCTATTCTCTATCGGAAATTATAATTATTTGTATGCCACTTCTCTGTGGGTGCCCTCAAAGATAATAATCAACAGGTTATTTTGCTTTAAAGACGCCATTAGGAAAGTATGCATTTTATAGGTACTAAATATTGAAGTGGCTCTCCGACTTGAGCAGGCCTCTTATTGGACAATATGGCTAAAGACATATAATAGGTTTATTAACATAATGTTTGAATTTTATGCATTCATTAACAAGTTTTAGAGACATAAGAAGTGTAAATTTTTTCAAGTGCTGTGTTTTAAGGTCTGGTTTTGTCTTGAAATATCTTTAAAAAATACTCATAAACATACATAAATCCAGGAACTTTCAGTCAGTCTCCTCTGTTGGTCTGTTGTAGTGCCATTCACATTTTGTTTTGACTCACCACCGTGTATAGCATGGGGCAATGGGTCAGCCAACTTCATCCATTTGCTGATTTCAGTGCGAGCGACATTTTGCCTTAAAGAAGGATCATTTCAGTGCTAGCGCCAACCTCTCATTTTTTGAGAATGAGCAATAATCTTTTGTCCAGAGTCATAATTCTGTTCACAAAAAACAGCTGCTAACCATTGCGTTCTAGGGAAAAACAAAGGGGCATATTAGCAAGGGCCTTATCGCCGCGGCGATATTTCTATCGCCCTATTAGCAAGCTGTCGCTAACAGCTGTTAGCGATAGCTCTATGGTGAAAGCAACCGTTTTGGTGCCGCTTTGCATGTCAGCGATATATATCGCTAATGACATGCAAAGTAGGCGTTCCCAACTAAAAGCGACTGAAAACAGTCGCAAACACAACTTCCGCCTATTAGCAATGCCCGCGAAGCGATAAAAAACTTGCGCTAACTGCGATTATCGCTAGAATCTAACACCTGCTAAAAACTTGACTTAACCATCTTGTCAATGGGAGGTGGATTGTAAGGTTAAGTCCTCACCTGCCTATTAGCAAGCTTTTCATTAGCGCGTTGAATTTATCGCTCGATTTCTCGCGCTATTGCTGGGTTTCGCCGCCTTCGCTGGATTTTTTATCGCCTTGGAGATAAGCGTTGATAATAACGCGTTATCTCCGCGATGAAATCCAGCGATTAAAAAAAACAGCGCTAAGCGCGCTTTGCGATAATTATCGCAATTCCTTGGTAATTTCCCTCAAAGGGCCTTATTTATGAGGCTCCTTGCGGCACTGGAGCATCACTTTTTTGACGTTCCGGTGGAGCAATGTGACCATGGCCATGTAAATATGTGCCGCTTTCATGCAGAACACTGCATGAAAGGGGCGTTGCATGGGTGTTGCTGTGGGTATTCCACGCAACTCCCATGGAATCTGAAGCATTCCCAGATTTACGAGAAATTGTATACCTGGGAATGCGCCAGAATCTAATGCCACCCCAGGGGTGGCGTTAGGTAGAGGCAACGAAGAGAAATATTTTAATATCTCCTTGTTTTTTCCTTTTACAATGTGTGCTGCATTCTGCAGCACATATAGAAGAAAGAAATCACCTGAATTGATTGATTTTGTGCAGGAAGGTGTCCCATCCTTCACAAAATCAAACAGCCCTGCAACGCAGCCACAATTGCACCATGGTGCAAGGGTGCCTGCTTTGGCGCATGGCAGCCCATTGTGTGTTGGCACAGGGGAAAAGGAAAGGAATGCACTGTGTCACATAGATACGGCCCATTCCTGCTCTTTTGTTTTCACATAGGGCAGAGCAGCAAGATTCTTTGTGGAGCTGCCCTATGCCAAAACCTCAGAAATGAGGCCCAAAGTACTTGCACAATACCATATTGTTGGCAGTTGCGGGCTATAAAACATCTGTAGGAAAGTAGGATCTGCTTCTTATGGGTACCCCCACTTTTTGCTTGATGTTCTACTGTTTCTGACTAGTCTGACTGGGATCCTGCTAATCAGGACCCCAGTCTATCTGCTTTCTCCTTAAACTGTTATGCCATGTACTTAGGTACACTCCAGATTGGATACTGGGGCACCCTTGTCAGTCTCTAGTATATGGTAAACATGTACCCAGGGCAAAGGTACCCCAGAGGTACCCCATGGGCTGAAGCATGTATTATGCCCCCAAAGAGAGGCCATGCAAAATGGAACTACAGGTCTGCCATTGCAACCTGTGTAAGCTGGTGCATGCACCACTTACTTAGATATAGGTTTCCTATATCTAAGGGTCACTGCACTTAAAACCTATTAGTCACCCCTCTAGCAGGCCTTTACAATCCTGAGAGCAGGGTGCTTGGTTCTAAGTGAGAGGGTGCCACTGCATGAGCAGGACACCACTGCAGCCTACGGAGTCCATTCTCCCGGGTTGTCAGTGAGGCAGCCATTTACGACATATAGAGTGGCATTAGGCGACCGTGTGATGACCAACTCCAAAACGGCTGACCCCAACCCTATTGTGTTTGGTATCAAACATCTTGGAATCATACCCCCACACCGGTAACTGGTGTGGGAGGTATGATTCCACCTTTCAGAAACGAGCTTTGTGGTGTCCCTGGTCTTCCCGGTTCCAGCCTTGTCGATCCGGACAGCACAAAATGACTGCTGCCAACCAGAGACACATTTCTGCCCTCCTGCTGCTGAGCCAAGCTTGAGCAGGGGAAGGCAGAACAATAGGCATCCTGTCACAAGGAGGTGTGACTACCTCACAGACACGATTTGGTGTATTAGGGCTGGGTGGGTGCGCTTGTCAGCGACCGACACTCTGTATGAGGGGCACATTTGGTGTCCCTGTGCATAGTCCAGTTCAAACCAGTCCTGGGAGCCGTTGGCTCCCGCTCTGGTGCAAAACTGTACAAAGGACAGGGGAGTATCATCCCCATTGTCCAGACCCTCCCCAAGGAGGGTCCCCTGAATCTATCCAACCCTCTCCTGTGGGTACTTAAGGGCTTATCTGGATGTAGGACCCTAGATTCGACATGGACAAAATTCTGATCAAGAAACCACTGAACTTCGACCGTCTGGACCCACTGGACTTCGTTTGGGCCCGACTTTGTCTCCCTCTCAGTCTGAAGCATCATCTGTGCCCGTGCACCATACAGTCTCAGTGCAGGATCTGTGGAGCATCAAGGACAACTGAAGATATCTCCCTTGGGTTGAAGGAGTCACTCCCCTGCATTCACAGGCACCGTAACGCATCTGACCAGTCTGCTGATCCTGAGCTCCTGCGGACTCTGAAGGCTCCTGCAACAGAGGAGGTGGGTTCCTATGTTCCTTGAGATAGAGCTGCCCTCTCACCAAGACTGAGGCCAGTATCCCTCGTAGGGACCGCAAAACCCGAACCAATGTGCAAAGTATACGTTTTTCAAGTGCATATGCTTGTTGGTGTTGTCTGAACAAGTGCATTGGGCTACCAATAGCCCCAACCTCTGGCACCATTCCAACCAAGAACTCCGGCCTTTTCACACCGAGTGCTCTGCAAGCTGTTGTTTGGTGAAACTGTTTGAGGTCCCCTCACGACTCCTGTGCCTCTGGCCTGTGAGTCCATTTGAGGGCCAACTTTACTTTTTCTTGGGCTCCCCTGGTTGCTCCAGGCCTGCCCTGACTCCCCTTGCTGTGGTGAGTCTCATGGACCTTGCTGGTCCGAACTGTAACCTTCCTTGACCTTCTTCGTAGGTTGCCCCTGCCAAGGCTTGTTGGTGCTCCCGCCGGACACCGACCCCTCAGCACTCGACATCCTTTGTGGGACAGCTTGTATCCGGCTCCTGGTTGTCCTCAAGGTCTCCTGGTCCCCACAGCTGCAGAGTCAAGGTCCCCATCAACACACCTGAAGCACCCGACATCGGTGGGCATTTGTCTACCTAGCCCCTGGTCTCTCCTGAGTGACCCAGACTCTGTCCCCTCTGCTTTCAGGTACCTTTCGACAAGAATCCACCAGCAGATTCCAACAGACACTTTTTTTCCTTCCAGCAGTGACAGTTCTGTGAAGTCTTCCATAGAGATCGACAGAGGTTTCCGACACCAATTCAGGCCTATGCACCCGGCTTCCCTGGGATAGTTAACTCTGGTACTACGGTATCCACGGGTGGGGTGGCTCTCCAACCTCCTATGATCCACAGGGTTCTTCGTGATCCACTGGGAAGGGGCCTTAAACTCTAAAACTTCAACCGCGACTTCATCCATAGAATTGTACGGAGCATGCGGTTGTGTTCCCACACTGCACCCGTCCTCCGTGGGACCCTACTTACTCACTTTGGGTGGTTCCTTGGGGTCCCAGAGATTCTACACTCTCTTGACACTGTCCTGACTCAAGTCGTGGTTCTTATACCACTTATTTAGTATATGGTTTGGTCCCCCCCTGGGGCCCACTGTGTATTCGTGCTATTTACTATTATTTCTGTGCTACAGTATTGTGTGCTTTATGATTATCTCCGTGTAGGAGATACTGTGATGTGCTAGATAGTGTTAGATTAATAAATACATATTTTTATAACTACTGTGTGGTTCTCCATTCATTTAACCAATACTATAAGGTTGCATTCTGGTAAAACAAGCTGCTTAACATTCCTTCAAGACTAAGCCTGAAGGCTGCTCTCCACAGCTACCACTTGGATAGCTTTCTAAGGTTATCTTTGACCTCTTAAATCACCATAAGGGTTGTTTGGACTGGTGCAAGGTGCCCACTTTAATTAGTGGACATCATATACCAGGCCAACTTCTCATATTGGTGTGCAGCGGTTAGGATTCAAGCCTGCATTGTTTTACCAGATACATCTTTGTAATGATTAACTGAAAACAACCAAGTACCAGGTACATATAATACTAGCTTAGTATAAGTAAGTTCTACTGAACTTAGGGTTGGGTAAGTCAAGGGTTTGGCACACCCTTTTTCCAACCTCAGAGAGTTTAGTTCCCACTAGGTTAGGTAGGTGCAACACCTCACTACACTTAATATGTCTACTAAAGGAGATGCCAGTGGCTCTCTGCCTTCTAGATACAGTGAGTTTTTATTCCACGAATTGAAAGCCCTGTGTGCCTCTAGCAAGTTGAGGACATGGAGAAGTGCCAACACTCAACACCTCATTGAGATGTTACTCCTAGATGACCTAAGGAAGACCTCCTGGGTCAGATGAACAGGAGAGAGTGGGTGAGACAGGGAATGAGGACAGGTCAGGAAATGACACCTTTTATGACCTAGATCTAACCTTGACCAGGGGGACTAAGATGGGTCTGTGGAGAAGGCAAGGATGGCCCCCTCTTCACCCCTCCAGGAAGAGTGTAATCACTCAGGACAGCCTGTAGGGACCTCTGTATCTAGCAAGAGGGACCACTCTTATGACAGGGAATGCCAATTGCTGGAACTTGAGAAAGCTAGGCTTAGGCTCAGGCAACAGCAATTGGCCTTCGATAAAGAGTCCCTAGAAGTCCAGAGAGCTAGAAAAAAGTTAGGACTAGAGTCCCATGGTGGCAGCAACAATGTCCCTAGAGTTAAGGAACATTCCTTTGATAATTGGAACCTGAGCAAGATTGTCCCTCCCTACCATGTTGGGGATGACATCCATTAATGGTTAATTGCTTTAGAGAGGGTCTGTAAAGTACAGAGGGTCCTTCAAGAGCAGGGGTCAGCTATATTGTGGCTCTCCTTTGCTGACAAAGGTAGAGATAAGCTCCTCACTGTTAGAGAAGAGGATGTTGATAATTATTCAGTCCTGAAGAGTGCTCTCATTGATGAGTTTGGCTTCACCACTGAGCAGTACAGAATTAAGTTCAGGGACACCCAGAAGACACAGAATCAGGACTGGGTAGACTTTGTGGACAGTGCCATTAAGGCTCTAGAAGACTGGTTGCTTGGCAGCAAAGTGAATGAATTCAAGGGATTATACAATTTGATTATGAGGGAGCAGATCCTTAATAATTGCCAAAATCAGTTATTGCATCAATACCTGGTTGACTCTGATCTGTCTTCTCCCCAAGAATTGGGAAAGAAGGCAGATAAATGGGTCAGAACCAGGGTGAAGCAGAAAAACCAGAACAATGGTGGTGACCAAAAGAAAACTGATTCTAAAACTTTAGATAAGGGGGGGGCAAGGGTAAGGATCAAATCAGGGCCCCAAAAACCTGCTTCTGGGGGGAGTCACAATCTAACAAAGGAAAAGGCAAAAAGAAACTCTGGTGTTTCTTATGTAAAGAAGAGACCCATTGGACAAAGGATGCCAATTGTGGAAAATGAAAAAGAAACTACTCCAACCACCACTGCCCCTAAGGCAACTGCTCCCCCTAGTACAGTTACAAGTGGTGGTATAGGGAACAATGGATTAGTAGGGTTAACCTTTGGTTCTGAGATGGGTTCTGGCCTAGTCAACTCAGGCTGTGTTGGTCTGTGATGGTGACATAGATATTGCCACCCTAATTGTTAGTCCCAGTAACCTGGGCCTTTGATCAATGGAGTAGAAGCAATGGCATACAGGGACACAGGGGCCAGTGTCACCATGGTGACAGAGAAACTTGTGTCTCCTGGACAAATCGTACTTGGTGAGATGTACCAAGTGACCAATGCTACCAATGTCAGGGCTGACCATTCCTTGGCAGTTGTTAATTTCAGCTGGGGAGGGGTAACTGGCCCTAAGAAAGTTGTGGTTAGCTCAGACCTACCAGTGGATTGTTTGTTGGGCAATGATCTGGAGGCATCAGCCTGGGCTGATGTGGAATTTAGGACTCATGCAGCCATGCTGGGCATCACTGCAGATGTGTTTGCTGTGACTAGGTCACAGGCCAAGTTGGCTAACACTGAACAGGCCCTGGATCCTAGAAAAATGGACCAGGTGCTTTCCAAGAAAAGAAGCAGGAGGGGTAAGGCTGTGTCTTCCCCCCAGACTCGGAGTGAGGATCAGTCTCTTAAGGGAGATGACCCCAGTCCCTGTGAAGGAACTGTCTCAGATGAACTTGAACCTGATCAGGTTGAGTTCTTGGGTAGAAGGGGCCCTTCCTGGGCAGATCTCAGCCTGGAACAGCATTCCTGCCCTTCTCTTGAACCCCTCAGACAGCAAGCTGCTGCTGAGGCTGCTGGGAGTGTCAGTGGATCCCACAGGATCTATTGGGATGAGGGACTCCTTTATTCAGAGGGTAGATACCCCAAGCCTGGTGCCACCAGGAGGCTGGCCATACCTCTAAAGTTTAGGGGCTTCCTACTCACCTTGGCACATGACATTCCCTTAGCCGGACACCTAGGTCAAAGTAAGACCTGGGACAGGCTTGTCCCTCACTTTCACAGGCCTCACATGTCAGAAGACACAAAGGAGTTTTGTCGCTCCTGTACCACCTGTCAAGCCAGTGGTAAGTCAGGTGGTACCACAAAGGCCCCCCTTATACTGCTGCCTATGGTGGGCGTTCCCTTTGAGAGGGTTGGCATTGGCATAATTGGTCCCATGAACCCTCCTACAGCCTCTGGACACAGTTATAAACTAGTGGTGGTGAACCATGCAACTAGGTATCCAGAAGCAATACCCCTTAGAACCACCACAGCCCCTGTGGTGGCCAGGGCCCTCTTGGGAATTTTTTCCAGAGTGGGTTTCCCTATGGAGGTCTTAACTGACAGAGGTACCAACTTCATGTCAAGTTATATCACTGCAATGTTTAAGGAGTGTGGAGTGAACTATAAGTTCACCACACCCTATCACCCACAATGCAATGGGTTAGTTGAAAGTTTCAACAAAACCCTCAAGGGCATGATCATGGGCCTCCCAGAAAAGCTTAGGCAAAAATGGGATGTCCTGTTGCCCTGCCTTATCTTTGCCTGCAGAGACGTCCCACAAAAGGGGGTTGGCTACAGCCCTTTTGAACTTTTGTTCGGGCATCCAGTTAGGGGTCCCCTGTGTTTAGTGAAGGAGGGATGGGAGTTAGCTCTCAAACCACCTAAGCAAGACATTGTGGACTGTGTACTTGGTCTCCGTTCCAGGATGGCTGAGTACACGAAGAAGGCCAGTAAAAACCTTGAGGCAAGTCAAGAATTGCAGAAAGCTTGGCATGACCAAAAGGCTGTTCTGACTGTGTATCAGCCAGGGCAGAAAGTATGGGTGTTGGAGCCCATGGCCCCAGCAGCCCTCTAAGACAAGTGGAGTGGACCCCATACTATACTTGAGCAGAATGGAGAGGTCACCTACTTGGTGGACCTTGGGACTCCCAGGAGCCCCAATAGGGTGTTTCATGTGAACAGGCTCAAACCCTATGTGGACAGGGCTGACATGGGCTTTCTCATGGCTACTGATGAGGGGCAGGAAGAAGAGAGTGACCCACTCCCTGACCTGCTCTCACAGAACCCTGATGATGGATCAGTAGATGGTGTAGTCTTGGCAGCCAGACTCACTGGTCAACAGCAGATTGATTGTAGGCAAGTCCTCAATCAGTACAGGCATTTGTTTTCTCTGACTCCTAGTCAAACCACCTGGTGTACCCATGAAGTGTGGACACAAGTGAGAGTCTACCTGTTAAAAATAAGACTTACAGGCAGCCTGACCATGTCAGAGATTGCATCAGGACAGAGGTCCAAAAGATGCTGGAACTGGGAGTAATTGAGCCCTCAGATAGCCCTTCGGCTAGCCCAATAGTCCTGGTACCTAAACCTCACACCCAGGGTGGTAAGAGAGAGATGAGGTTTTGTGTGGACTACAGGGGACTCAATGCAGTCACTAGGACTGATGCTCATCCAATTCATAGGGCAGATGAGCTTATTGATACTCTGGCCTCAGCCAAGTATTTAAGCACATTTGACCTGACTGCTGGCTATTGGCAAATCAGATTAGCTGAGTTTGCCAAACCAAAGACAGCATTTTCAACCATTAGTGGGCATTATCAATTTATTGTGATTCCCTTTGGCTTGAAGAATGCACCTGCCACATTCCAAAGGCTGGTGAACAAAGTCCTTACAGGTCTGGAAGCCTATAGTGCAGCATATCTAGATGATATAGCTGTCTTTACCTCCACCTGGGAGGATCACCTGGTCCACCTGAAGAATGTTTTGGAGACTCTGCAAAATGCAGGCATCACTACCAAGGCTACTAAGTGCCAGATAGGGCAGCAGAGCAAGGTTGTGTACCTGGGCCACCTTGTGGGTGGAGGCCAAGTTCAACCATTACAGAGCAAAATCCAGACCATAATGGAACGGGTTGCTCCCACTGCCCAGACTCTTGTCAGAGCTTTCGTGGGCCTGACTAGGTATTACGGGAGATTTGTAAAAGGATATGGGTCTATAGTGATCTCACCTCAAAGAGAATGCCCAAGAAGGTTCAGTGGACAGCTAGCTGTCAGAAGGTATTTGATGATCTCAAGCAGGCCATGTTCACTGCTCCCATTCTCCAAGCAATTTATTGTCCAAACAGATGCATCTGAGTTGGGGGTAGGGGCTGTGTTGTCACAACTTAATGCAGAGGGTCAGTATCAACTAGTAGCTTTTATTAGCAGAAGGTTGACCCCCAGAGAAAAACATTGGTCAGCCATTGAGAGGGAAGCCTTTGCTGTGGTTTGGGCTCTGAAGAAGCTGAGGCCATACTTGTTTGGCACTCACTTCATTGTTCAGACAGACCATAAGCTCCTCTTATGGCTAAAACAGATGAAGGGTGAAAACCCCAAACTTTTGAGGTGGTCTATTTCCCTACAGGGGATGGACTTTACAGTGGAACATAGACCTCAGAGTAACCATGCCAATGCAGATGGACACTCCAGATATTTCCACTTAGAAAATGAAGACTCAACTTGGCAAGGTTAGTCTCATCTCCTTACGTTTGGGGGGGGGTTGTGTAGGAAAGTAGGATCTGCTTCTTATGGTTAGCCCCACTTTTTGCTTGATGTTCTACTGTTTTTGACTAGTCTGACTGGGATCCTGCTACTCAGTCAGGACCCCAGTCTATCTGCTTTTTAGGTACACTCCAGATTGGATACTTAGGTACCCTTGTCAGTCCCTAGTGTATGGTACACATGTACCCAGGGCATAGGTACCCCACAGGCCTCCCATGGGCTGAAGCATGTATTATGCCCCCCATGAGAGGCCATGCAAAATGGAACTACAGGTCTGCCATTGCAGCCTGTGTAAGCTGGTGCATGCACCACTTACTTAGATATAGGTTTCCTATATCTAAGGGTAACTGCACTTAAAACCTATAAGTCACCCCTCTAGCAGGCCTTTACAATCCTGAGGGCAGGGTGCTTGGTTCTAAGTGAGAGGGTGCCACTGGTTGAGCAGGACACCCCTGCAGCCTACAGAATCAATTCTCCCGGTTTGTCAGTGAGGCAGCCATTTATGACATATAGAGTGGTATTAAGCGACCCCGTGATGACCAACTCTAAAATGGCTGACCCCAACTCTATCGTGTTTGGTATCAAACATCTTGGAATCATACCCCCACACTGGTAACCGGTGTGGGAGGTATGATTCCACCCATCAGAAGCGAGCTTCGTGGGGTCCCTGATCTTCCCGGTACCAGCCGTCTCGAGCCGGACAGCACAAAATGGTTGCTGCCAACCAGAGACACATTTCTGCCCTCCTGCTGCTTAGCCAAGCTCGAGCAGGGGAAGGCAGAACAATAGGCATCCTGTCACATGGAGGTGTGACTACCTCCCAGAGAGGATTTAGTGTATTAGGGCTGGGTGGGTGTGCTTGTCAGCGACCGGAAGTCTGCATGAGGGGCACATTTGGTGTCCCTGTGCATAGTCCAGTTCAAGCCAGTCCTGGTAACTGTTGGCTCCCGCTCTGGCGCGAAACTGGACAAAGGACAGGGGAGTATCCTCCCCATTGTCCAGACCCTCCCCTAGGAGGGTCCCCTAAATCTGTCCAACCCTCTCTCGTGGGTACTTAAGGGCTTACCTGGCTGTAGGACCCTAGATTCGACGTGGACAAGATTCTGATCAAGAAACCACTGAACTTCGACCGTCTGGACACTCTGTACTTCGCTGGACTTCGTTTGGGCCCGACTTTGTCTCCCTCTCAGTCTGAAGCATCGTCTGTGTCCGTGCACCATACAGGCTCCGTGAAGGACCTGTGGAGCATCAAGGACAACCGAAGATATCTCCCTTGGGGTGAAGGAGTCACTCCCCTGCATTCACAGGCACCGTAATGCATCTGACCAGTCTGATGATCCTGAGCTTCTGTGGACTCCGAAGGCTCCAGCAAGAGAGGAGGTGGGTTCCTATGTTCCTTGAGGTTGAGCTGCCCTCTCACCAAGTACGAGGCCAGTATCCCTCATGGGGACCGCATATCCCGAACCCCTGTGCACCGTGTACTTTTGCAAGTGCATATGCTTGTTGGCATTTCCCGATCAAGTGCTTTTGGCTAACAATAGCCCCAACATCTGGCACTATTTCCTACCAAGAACTCCGGCCTCTTTGCACGTAGTGCTCTGCAAGCTGATGTTTGGTGAAACTGCTTGAGGTCCCCTTGCGACTCCTGTGCCTCAAGCCTGTGAGTCCATTTGGGGGCCAACTTTACTTTTCTTGGGCTCCCCTGGTTGCTCCAGGCCTGCCCTGACTCCCCTTGCTGTGGTGAGTCTCATGGACCTTGCTGGTCTAAACCGTAACCTTCCTTGACCTTCTTCGTGGGTTGTCGCTACCAAGGTTTGTTGGTGCTCCCGCCAGACACCGACCCCTCAGCACTCAACATCCTTCGTGGGACAGCTTGTATCTGGCTCCTGGTTGTCCTCAATTTCTCCTGGTCCCCGCAGCTGCAGAGTCAAGGTCCCTATCAACACACCTGAAGCACCCGACATCGATGGGCATTCGTCTACCGAGCCCCTGGTCACTCCTGAGTGACCCAGACTCTGTCCCCTCTGCTTTCAGGTACCTTTCGACAAGAATCCACCAGTGGATTCCAACGGACACTTTTATTCCTTCCAGCAGTGACATTTCTTTTAAGTCTTCCATAGAGATCGACGGAGGTTTCCGACACCACTTCAGGCCTATGCATCCAGCTTCCCTGGGACAGGTAGCTCTGGTACTACGGTATCCACGGGTGGGGTGGCTCTCCAACCTCCAATGATCCACGGGGTTTCTTCCTAATCCACTGGGAAGGGTCCTTAAACTCTAAAACTTCAACCGCGACTTCCCTATAGAATTGTACGGAGCACGCGGTCGTGTTCCCACACTGCACCGGTCCTCCATGGGGTCCCTACTTACTCACTTTGGGTGGTTCCTTGGGGTCTCAGCGATTCTACGTCCTCCCGACACCGTCCTGACTCGAGTCATGTTTCTTATACCACTTATTTAGTATATGGTTTTGTCCCCCCCTGGGGCCCACTGTGTATTCGTGCTATTTACAATTATTTCTGTGCTTCAGTATTGTGTGCTTTATGATTATCTCCGTGTAGGAGATACTGTGATGTGCTAGATAATGTTAGATTAATAAATGCATATTTTTATAACTACTGTGTGGTTCTCCTTTCATTTAACCAATACTATAAGGTTGCATTCTGGTAAAACAAGCTGCTTAACATTCCTTCAAGACTAAGCCTGAAGGCTGCTCTCCACAGCTACCACTGGGATAGCTTTCTAAGGTTATCTTTGACCTCTTAAATCACCATAAGGGTTGTTTGCAATGGTGCAAGGTGCCCACTTTAATTAGTGGACATCCTATACCAGGCCAACTTCTCACAACATCCATATACCATAAATGGATTGTGGTAATGCCCAATCTCAGAGACAACACTGGCACTCCTTAAGGGCATTCTACACGTCTTAGCATGTACGTCTTAGTATGTCTTATTCAAGGCCTGAAGAAATATGGTCATATTACCCTATCCTGATAGAACTGCATTGTCTCCTGTTGTCAACACACACCATTTTCTAAACCAGCTGCATCATTTTCAAAACCATCACAACCAGTACCCCTGCTTACCAAGCAGACAAGCTCACCATCTATGAATATTCTTGGCACACCTGCAGCCAGGACACCATCAGACTACAGACTAAGTAGTGTAAAAAAGAAACAACAAGGCAACAGGCCTTTTTCATCTATTCACTCAAGTTCTGGAACTACTAGGGACAACATCCTTGTATCCATCAGTACTGCTGCATTGTTGCTCTGCTTTAGGCAAGGGGAGATAATTTCCTCTTTTAGGAACACTACATCACAATGTGTTAACTGTCCATAACTCAGCTGCCTCTCCTACCACTCACTGACTTTATGCTTGCCTTTGACTCTGTACACTGCTCCCTTGCATTTTTGGCTAGGTTGGCCCTATACAAAAGTTACATACATACATACATATATACATACATACATACATACATACATACATACGCATCAATAAATTAATCTGAATTATTTGACAAACTTTATACACTTGACCATTTCATTTGTAAAAAGTCTGTGCATTGCACTTCCACGGCTTTCTCTTCACTTGATAACATTTTACAAATAGTACGATTCTCTAATTAACATTTTGATTTCTGCTGCAGCCTTTGCCAATGGGAGGCCAATTCTAGAACGGATTTGGACACTATAGCATAACTGCATGCCCACTTCATGACTGCTCTCAAATATGGACTTGCTTATTCTAGATAGATATCACGAAGTTCCTGATGGGCACTTATTGTGGGATGGAGTCCTCCAGATGCAAACATTAATTTATTGTCCCTTGGCTGGTTACCTTTCCTAGAAAAAGACTGATTTTTTAACATGATTTTGGTGAACACAAGCTCCCCTTCCATTTATCTTGGTCAGAGTCTATGCCTCATGAATTCAACTAAAATGTTTGTACAGACTATGTATGGGTACACATGCCCTTTCATATTTATATTGTCTGTTCACTGTCACATTTAATCCCATTGCACTCAACAAATGTTGGTCCATTTACATGCCTGCATATTACAATTATCAGTGTACTAATGTTTATCACCCACAGTTTAGGCAAATCTTTAACTCAGTTGTTCTTTGGTTTATAAATGCTGCCATTTATAACAATCCTTATCATTCTTATAAAAAAGTTAATGAAAAAATGCATGCATATACATACATACACAAGGGGGCTTTCTGTCCAGTGCTCAATTTGAGAAGGTGGTGTCTGGTGGGAACCACCAGTACTTATTTTTGGAGACTTATATCCCACATCAGATATTTGCTGAATGCAAAAGAGGCAAAAACACGCAGATCAGAAAGACAGAGGAAGAGATAGACCGCAAAACCTTCACAAAAATAGAAAGCAGGGACCTGCAAGAGCAAGAACAAGCATTTGCAATGCAATAGGTCTCGCATTCACTCGAGTTTGAGCTACTGGCATTGTAAATGACAATACCTTTTATTTATGTTTTGGGTTTTAAAACATAAATAAAAGGCATTAGCATTTACAATACTAATAGCTTAAACTCTCGCAAATGCAAGACCTATTGCATTGCAATAAAGGGCCTTCTCGACCGCTTGTTAGATTATAAATATCAGAGGATGAGACCGGCCTGCAACGTCTTCAAAGTAGTGATAAATAGTGCAGTGAAGAAGATGTGTAAGTGTTGTAAATTATACAGACACAAAATGTGAAGTGAGAGTTACATATGATCCAAGCTATAAACACTAACAAAGCGCTCCAACACCTTTCGCTCTGTGATTACACTGTCGCGGATCAGAAGGAAGAGCAGGAGGGGGGCTATTTCCTGCCCTCTCCGTGATGTGAGTGTGCAGTGTGGCATTGCGTAATGTCATTGCTATCTTTGGCCTAATAAAAAACACTCCAGCTGTAGTAGGGCACTGGCTTCACCTCCTGGTGCAGGGCGGGCTGTGCATGCATTATAGCAGGCATGGAGGGAGGGAGGTAGGGATGGTCTTGGCTGCAGCTCTGGCCTCGTACAGTGCCACTGCTATTACTAGTGAGCAAGAGGCGCCGAGGTGGTGGCATTGGAATTGGTGGTGGTGGTATTGGTATTGGTGGTGGTACTTGTATTGGTGGTGGTACTGGCATTGGTGATGGTACTGGTATTGGTGGTGGTGGTATTGGTGGTGGCGGTGGTATTGGTATTGGTGGTGGAGGTATTGGTGGTGGTATTGGTATTGGTGGTGGTGGTACCAGTATTGGTGGTGGTATTGGTGGTGGTGGTATTGGTGATGGTGGTGGTATTGGTGGTGGTGGTATTAGTGGTGGTATTGGTGGTATTGGTGGTGGTGGTATTGGTGGTGGTTGTGGTGTGGTGGTGGTGGTGGTATTGGTACTGGTGGTGGTGGTATTGGTGGTGGTGGTGGTATTGGTGGTGGTGGTAGTGGTGGTGGTATTGGTGGTTTTATTGGTGGTGGTATTGGTGATGGTACTGGTGGTGGTGGTGGTATTGATGGCGGTGGTATTGATGGTGGTGGTATTGATGGCGGTGGTATTGATGGTGGTGGTATTGGTGGTGTTGGTATTGGTGGTGGTATTGTGGTATTGGTGGTGGTAGTGGTGGTGTTGGTGGTAGTATTGGTGGTGGTGGTATTGGTGGTGGTGGTGGTGGTGATGGAAGTGGTGGTATTGATGGTGGTGGTGTTGATATTGGTGTTGGTATTGGTGGTATTGGTGGTGGTAGTGGTGGTGTTGGTGGTGATGGTGGTATTGGTGGTGGTGGTATTGGTGGTAGTATTGGTGGTGGTATTGGTGGTGGTGGTGGTATTGGTGGTAGTATTGATGGTGGTGGTATTGGTGGTATTGGTGGTGGTGGCATTGATGGTGGTGGTATTGGTGGTATTGGTGGTAGTGGTAGTATTGGTGGTGGTATTGGTAGTGGTATTGGTGGTTGTGGTGGTATTGGTAGTGGTATTGGTGGTGGTGGTATTGATGGTGGTATTGATGGTGGTATTGGCGGTGGTATTGGTGGTGGTATTGGTGGTGGTGGTGGTATTGATGGTGGTGGTATTGGAGATCGTGGTATTGGTGGTGGTGGTGGTATTGGTGGTGGTACTGGTGTTGTTAATAAAACAGGCTTTTGAAAACAACCCATCAGGTGGCTTAGTGCAGATGACCTGTAACACAGATGTGCTGTTGTCAGCTTCAGCCTATTAGCACACGATTATGTGCTACCTGGAATTCACATGACTTAATTCGCTAATCATTTCTAAATCCATTTGATTTAGGGGGGGATTGAAACAGACACGAGATGATGCCGGGTTAAAGTGATTGAAAGCAGGCAGCTGAAACACAAGCGGTTTCAGCTGAATCTGCGCATGTCCAGCCTGCAGCAAGAGAAACTCAATAAAGTAAATAGTGCTTACAGACAAAATAACAGGTCCTGTGTAACAACCGAAGTAAAGGGACCAGTCGCCATGGGAGGGTACAAATGAAGACAAGGCCGTACTAAGGAGGGACTAACAAGCCTATTAACGAATCTGAAGGCAGCATTTATGAAAGAAAATGACACAAGCCAATGAAAAATATGGGAGGAGAGTGGGTGCAGCTTCTCTCTCATACTCTACTACAGCAGTCTTGCAGAGCGAGTAGCCGCTAGGCTTGACCTAAACACATGAGGGGGATAGGAGGGGCAGGAAGACAGAATAGCGGTGGCCTAGGGAAGCAAGCAGGACCCTGCAAGAGTGAGAAACAGTGGTAGAGTGTTTGGTGGTGCATTAAAGAGACATGAGGTTGAATCAAGACTTCGTAGACATGGTACTCAGCATGCCAACATTCAATAGTGCCTGCTGCAGGCTTCTGAGGAAAACTAACTTCCGTCACATATTTTTCTAGAAATTAAGCACTGTATACGAAATGTATTTTCTGCCGATCGCAGTTCAACGCTGGAATCGAAGTAAGGGAGGCCCTCAACTTCACTAAAGACATTGCTAAAGACATTGCTTCCATGGATTTCGCTTCTCCTGGCCTTTCCACAGCCTTACTTCATCCTACGGCAGACTGACATTTTCCAAGGTTTCTGTACCTTTGGTTGACTCTGCCACATCCGACTACGATTGCTTGAAGCCTGGGAAGCATGAGATCCAGGGTGAGAAGTACAGAATGGTGGGTAGAGTGGAGCCACCATTAGTAGTATCCGGAGACAGACATGTGCCAGAGGTCTCGGCTGCACTGTCAAAAGCCTTCCTGCTCCCTGCGCACGTTTTTTGAAGGACTGAAAATACAATACAAAAATAATTATATCTTGTATTGGTCACCTTGGGCTTCATACAGACTTTAGCAGGGGTTACAGTGACTATAGCAATAGTTGTCACCCACATTTTCCACTAGCAAACCCAATCACAGTTATCAGAAGAATACAGAGAGAGGAAGATGGGTAGGGGGAAGTGACTTTCTCTTCCAAAGGAATCACTCCACACTTCCATCCAAGAGACCTCAGTTCCAAAGGTATTACAGACACAATAAAAATAGGTTTTAAGTGAGCACAGGAGGATTGAACTGTGAGGCCCAGTAATATTTCATGTTCAGCACCCTGTGTGGAAGATGCGATTAACATACAAAATGGATGTTTAATGTTTCATTTGGACAGGCTGCCATGCTCCAAGATCTTTTCAAACGAGACAGTGATTGGACACTGTAGTCTTAATTCGCCATCCCCGGAGATAATGTTTCTGGAAACATGCTATCCTTGCACGTAACTGTACTTTTTATGAAATATCTGCAGCAGATTCCCAAATTCTGATTCAAGCAAGTTGCTTCTCTATATATTCATTATTGTGGGTTAAATGTTCGACCCCACTGTGAAGAAGATTCCCTTAAATTGTTCTTGACCTGCCCTCTCCTTTACACTCTTAGGAAATCCTTGAGACAATATTCAGGTTCTTTCCTGGTCTCTTGGAAATCTGCTGTACCTGGCCATTCCTAATTATTTTGTATCCTGTATCTTGGTCTCTCCAGTTGCATGTTCAAAGAACTGGAGTGCTGTGTTGTCACCACACTGTGTACATGTAGCACCTTTGCATTTTTTAATAAATATAAATATTGTGACTATAAATATTCTTCATGCCCATTCTTTATGGTCTCCCCATTCATTGTGCATTTAGATTTTTTTAATCAATTCAAACAATTATTTTCTCCCTTCAGTATGAAGATATGGTTAATTCTGTGTCACTTTTGTCTACTCCTTAAGATTAAAATGGGAGCCCGTTAAACCTGTTTAGCTGTCACCGGACACCGCCACCTTCACCAGGGACTACATCCCCCGTCAAACAATGCGCCAGGCGGCACCAATGGCGCATAAAGGCTGCCTTGGGCTCACGCAGCACGGGACGTGCAAGGGCGTGCCTGGGCCGCGCCCGTCAGAGGCCGGAGAAGGCTGGGGTGGGCCACGTCCCTAAAGTGTTAAATAAGATCTTCAAAATCACAGCAAGAGTGGTCAAAATCACCTTATAAGAGCATACTAGTATTACTGAGCACCATTTTTAGGTTCCTGTTGCTGTTTACAATAATGGGAAAACGTAAGCTTGCAGGTGTTGCATCGGGCAGTAAAAACAAAAACGCAAGAATGAGTGCACCTATTACGAATTATTTGAATACAGCAATGGGATTAATTAACAGTGAGATTGTTAATGTCGAGGAGCATCTAGCGGCTACCAAGATTGCACTAACTATGGTGGTTGATGATACTATACTGGATGTAACTGCATTGGAGACATTTTCAAATAACAAACCCCAACAAAAGAGTATAACGGCCCTAATGCATAACACCAGTACAGCGCCTTGTGTATCAACTATACCACTGGAAATATCAGTTTTAACAGAAGGTACAGATTCAACGATACCCCTAATAATTAATGGTAAACAGTTACTGAAGGAAAAAATTAAAGAATGCACTAAGCAGCTGCAGTTATTGTCAAAGAAACAGAGTGGGGGTTTAGGGGCTACCTTAAGCAAAGACTGTTCTTTCAACCCGGACTTACTTTTTTAAACATTACATTGGAAGATTGATTCAATTGAAAGGAACTTGTTGTCTGAAATCACAAAAATCAAGAGCGATGTAGCCCAGATTTAAAAATTAATTACAGTCTTTACTATCAGAGAAATGCCCAAGTGTAAATAATTTGAAAGATACAACTGGCAGGATAGTCACAGACAATAACCAACGAATTATCATAAATGATGCTCTACCTGGTTCACTGGGATCAGCAGTATGGGGTCGAGGAAAATCACTTTGGAGACCTTGGATAAGAAGAATAGTCATACTGCGCTGCACTCTATGTCGTTAGCCCATCATGTGATAAAACGACAAAACCTAAAACTAAAAATGCGGATAAACCTGAGCACAAATTACAATCCCCAAGGATCTATCAGAGACCCCCACCCGAGGCAACACCTTACACCATCATTCTGAAAAACGTCCCAGAACTAAAGGATGGGGCAAATGAGGATTGGGTTGAACTGAAAAATAAGGTTGTGTATTGGTTTACTTAACACTGCCATTACAACCCAAACACCCTGGTTCAAAATATCATTATGGTAAGAAGAGTATCTTGCGTGGGGAAATCACCAAAAGCCTGTTAAGGGGACTGTGTTGTCGTTTCCTTTCGATACCCACAGATGGTTAGAACTTTGCTTGAAGAGATATGTAATAGAGGGGGAATGTCATCAAAGCCTCAGAACGAGACCATTATTGGGGTCCCCTTAGGGTTTTTTGTACACACCAAGCATGGAACATTTTAGTCAGCCCGGAAATGGTCCAACAACAGTGGATAAGTATAGACCACTTACATTGTCTAACAGATTTTTACCCCTTAGAAGATGCAGCGACGTGGACTGACTACACCACAGTGTTGAACACATTTTTTGCCCTATTGACAAGGTATTATCTTTAACCCAAAATCTGAAATCTAAGAACCTGATTATAGTAACATGAAACATTGCGGGTATTAATAAGAAATTGAATGATGATGTATGGCCTGAAGTGCTAAATAACTGCCAAATTATTTGCATGCAAGAAACCTGGCATACAGAACCCTTACACGTAGACGGTTTTTCAATAGTTGATACCCAAGCAACTCCCTCTCGAAATGGAAGGGCAAAGGGAGGCTTAGCAGTTCTACTTTCAGTCACATGCCCGTTGACCCAGAAGAAAGCCTATATTGACTCACCTTACTTTCAATTTTGTGGTTTCATTCTATTGATTACCAGTGTTTTGTAATAATTAACTTCTATAATAATGTTTTCGATAACACCAGAAATCAAGTTATACTGGCACTTGAGAAGGAGCTTGATTCATTTTTAAAACAGATCAGAAGTGATTGTTTTCTGATCTGGGTTGGTGGTTTTAATAGCAAGAAATGTGGTATAATAGAAGGGAAATACTGTGGATATAGGATCGAGTCTGGGGAAAGTTATTCTCACTTTCCACATAATCTCTATGGCGAATCTATTAATGGGGCAATGTATAAGTATAACTTAGAATTATTGGATCAGTCTATACCGGATGGACAATCCCAGCTACCGACTTTTGAAGGTCACGGACAGTGCTCAATTATTGACCATATATTAATCTCAGCAAATGGACAAGATCAGATAGTGAAAATGGAGGTGATAAAAAGCTGTCTTAGTGATCATCGTCCACTTTTTTTAACAGTGAGATTAAATGATACCGCCCAGGTAGGGCCTTGTCCAGCCCCCTTTATATCCACTCAGGGAGAAAATGATATTTCCATCAAATGGTCTGGGATAAACCCAAGTGAATTTGCGGATAGACTAATGAATGATTGTAAATATGATATTGAAATCTGTAATAGGGGGGATTCTACCGACAACCAGATTATTGGGGCCTTCTGTAATATCACCTCTGCGATCTCTAGGGGTTTTAAATTTAAGAGTAAGAAGAAAGTCAAGAAAAAAGTTAGTTGGTTTAATTCTCAATGTACCAAGGCTAACCAGTCCTTAAAAAATGCTTTAAAAATCAGGCCTAGAGACAGAGAACTTATCAAAAATCAGAGGATGATATATAAACAGACCCTTGCAAAAAGGAAAAGGGAGATTCAAGATCTTGCATGGGAAAAACTTACTCAGGCCGCCAATACAGAGGATGCACCCTTATTCTGGAAGACGATTAATCACCCCTATTTTAAAAATCATTGCGCTGTTAAAATTGAGAGCTTGGTGCAGCCCCAAGAGTGGATACGTCATTTTGGACAGATTTTCAATCCAGAAAATGAAATTCCCATGTCAGCAGAAAATAGTGACCCTGATGGTGCTTTGAAATCATTAGATAATAAAGTTTTTATAATTTTGGACCCCCCAAATTTGGCCCCTGTTACCCAGGATGAAGTCACACTGGCCCTAGAAAGATGTGCAAATGGAAAGGCACCAGGCCCCGACGGCGTTCCAATAGACATTTTTAAAAATGATATGGTTCTTTTGGCCCCACTTTTACAAAAAGTGTTTAACACCGTTGCGGGGGGCTTGATACCAAGAACATGGACCGAAAGCATTATTGTCCCGGATTTCAAAAAGGGCGACAGAAGTGACGCCAGATGCTATCGCTCTATTTCCCTCCTTGACACAACCTCAAAATCGATGGGTAGGAACTTGTTGGAGAGGCTGGAAGTATGGGCAGATGAAAATAAAATCCTCACCGAATCACAGTACGGTCTTAGAAGAGGGATAGGGACAATTGAACAATGTATTAATTTGCACCTATTGATTAGTAAGTATACAACTGTAAAAAAGGGCCATTTACATCTTTGTTTTGTTGACCTCACTGGTGCTTTTGACCTAGTAAACCATGCAAAGCTATGGCAAACTTTGATTCACATGGGAGCACCAAATGATATCATTGTATACCTCTCACAAATATATAGCCGATTGAGTACAAGAGTTTGATATGGGCTAGAGGGAGAGTGCACCACTAGCTTCAGGGTAACAAGGGGAATTAGGCAGGGATGTGTGCTCGCTCCACTTCTTTTTTCCCTATACATAAATGGAGTAGATGAAGGTTTGCAAAAGTTAAATGCTGGTGTCCCTAGAGTGGGCAAACATGCTGTTCCGACTTTGCTCTATGCGGACGACGCAGTTCTTATATTGAGAACTGCGAATGGGCTCTAGTCCTTAATTGAGAAATTCGCAAAATTCATGCATGAAAAGGACTTGGTACTTAACTTGAAAAAGACATTTACGATGGTGTGTGGGCAAGGAAAAGTAAAGACTAGGACTCACCACCTAAATAGTGTCCCTATTGCAGCAAATAATTCATTTGTATACCTAGGATTAGTATTTACAGCAAATGGACATTGGGGAGCCCATATTGAAAAATGTAAATTAAAATTTGTTAGGATAACTGAGGCAATCTTTTAAAAATATGGGTAATAAACCTATCTGGGAAATTATGACACTATACAAGAGCAAGTGTCTCACTGGAACCTGTTTTGGCGCAGCACTTTGGGAAACGGCTAATTGTGCAATCCTCCAGACCCAAGAAAACATTTTTTTACAAAGGCTGCTCGCTGTACCCAACTCTACCCCCATATATAGTGTGCACAAAGAGCTGGAAGCCTCTTATATTAATGATTTTCTTAGTACAGTAAGTTTAAATGCCTGGACGGGATATGGAACAAGGAGGGCACAAAGTTTACCCAGGACGTCATTAAGGATTGCCATGCACTCGACCATGGGAAAAAAATCCCATGGTTGATGTATATCAAAAATCTTTTAAATATTGATTTTAACAATCCTTCCCAAATACTTGAGTATGACAAAAAAGACTTGAAGATTAGTCTTATAGAATCACGGAATTGGTTAAGGGACGTTGATGCAAATTCGAAACCACTGACCAAGGCATACTGTTATAGGACCCTTGGGACAGGGATACAATATTACTTATTACAGGTCACAAACACAAAACACAGATTTTACATTACAAGACTAAGAATGGGATTAGCCACTTTTTAATGGGCAAGTGGAATCATAATCTTCCGAAGTGCCCTTGTGATGGAAAATCAGACCAGACAATGTTGCATTTTATTTTATTCTGCAGTTTTTATAGAGATATTAGGAAGAGTCACTTACGACCATTGTTTTTAAAGGAGAGACTGTTCACATATAAAACTGCCTTTAAGTATATCTGTGGCCTAGCAAATGATAGAGTTTGCAATGCAGTGGCGGTTTATATCTAGAAGGCAATAAGTATAAGATACAATAATTCACATCTTGAGGCCCTTGTATATGAAGAAAATTGGTCACATATTGATAAATGATGCCCAGGGTTGTAGTTCTGTTTTAAATTATATATTTGGCACATGGCACTTTATGTATTATGCATCTTCGGACATATTGATGAAATTCAAATCTTAATGCACTTTACTGTATATTCTGTGAAGATTAGCGAAGTTACTAGGGTTATAGCCCTGCTTTGAATTGGATATCCTGTATGTAGCACTTTATGCATATGGTCTTTAGAGGTTCGTTGCTTAGATTTTTATCTTTTGTTTTATTTAAACGCATTTTATTGTATACTTTGTGATGTGAAGATGTTTATTACTTTTTGGATGCTTTTATGGTTGTATTTTAAACCGAATAAAGCCTGTTTGATTTGATTTGATTTTATTAAAATGGATTGAAAAGAAAGCTCAGTTTCAGAGATAACTATTTCTGTTTCCGAGAAATACTTAGTGACCAATGGTTGCATCATAACACCTTACGCAGCCTCCGAATTCCATTTAAAAAAAAATTTAATTAGACCACTCTCCAGTAAATATTAATGATTAATGCAACAATTTAGCAAAGTGATGTGTATTTTCTTGCTAGAACTGAATTTCTCTGAATAGAGTCTGTTATCTTGTTTGTCAATGTAATCTGCCGAGAACAGCAGAGAAAACAGCAAGCATATAATAATATCCAGCACATAGCCCAACTTTAAAGTAGTAATATACCCTCAAACTCACTTTTAAAAGACAAACAAATTAAATGTTCACCACCAACGATTAGTTATATTTATATATATATTCACTGAAAAAACCATAGGTTTCAGGCACGTTATAGTTAGAAATTAGCATTTAAAAAACCTTAGAAATTCACTGAAAAAACCATAGGTTTTAGGGACAGTTATAGTTAGTCGGACATTTCACTCGTACAAAACCAGAGAAATTCCCCCGTTATAGTTAGTTCAGCTAACTATAACTCGCGCCCTCGCAATGCACTGCTGATGACGTCACATATTACATCACTCATGACATGGTCAGTGACATCACTGATGACATCTCAAATGACATCACTGATGACATCACTGATGACATCATCCATGTGATAATTTGATGCATCTTCTCACACCCTAATATAACCTTTGATACACCCACTCTAAATTACAGACTGCCATTCTCAAAACCCCTTGTGGAAAAGCAATCTGCTTTGCTTCAATGAAGTGAGAGCAGGTTTCCCTGCTCTCGCTTCAATGAAGCAAAGCAGTTTGCAATGACAGGGCGGGAGCCGCGAGGCTCCCACCCTGTCATTGCAAACAGCAGTGTCCCGGGGGTGGGCACCCCGGGACACTGCAGGAGCCGGCCCTGGGGGGTGGCGGTCCCCATGGCCATCACGGGCTCCAGGAGGGGGGCAGCGCGGCCCCCCTCCCACCTATTGCACAGCCCCGGGGAGGTGATGGTCCCCGGGGCTCGGGGGTCCGTTACGGACCCCCGAATTTGTATATTAGTGCCCCGGGGAGGTGGCGGTCCCCGGGGCAGCGGGGGGGCCGTGTGCCCCCGCAATTATAATTAATAAAAGCCCCGGGGGTGGCGGTCCCCGGGGCTTGGGGGGGCCTTGGAGGCCCCCCACACATTAAAAATAAGAAGCCCCGGGGGGTGGCGGTCCCCGGGGCTGCGGGGGTGCCGTGTGCCACCCGCAAATGTTTATGGAAAGCCCCGGGGGGTGGTGGTCCCCGGGGCTGCGGGGGCCTCCCTGGGCCCCCGCAATTACATTATTGAATGCCCCCGGGACTTGGCCCACCCGGGGGCTAAATAATAATGAAGCGCGGCAGCCCGGCTCCGTTTAAAAAAAAAAATTCGGCCGAAATTCGCGCTGGGTGCGTGAATCTTGCCGATTTAAAAAAAAAAAATGTTTTTTTGGGCCCTGAGCAGGCCTAGGGGGTCAGGGTGTTTCTACCCTGCCCCCTTTTCTTGTTTTTCGCGATTGTTTTTCTGTTTTCTTTTGCCTCGGTCACCGAGGCACAAGATGGCTGCCAACACTTCCTGGTTTGGAGTGATGACAGCCAATTAGAATAAAGCTCGTGGTCGGGAGGGTGCGCGGATCCTCCGTACCTCTATATATCGAAACTTTTATTTTTTTATTTTCTCAGCAACTACTGAATGGATTTACACCATTTTTAAAGAAGGGCTCTTTCTGAAGCAAGCACTACCTTTTTGCCAAATTTGGTGTAATTCCGTTCAGCAGTTCGAGCTGTAGCCGTGTCTAAAGTTTCCTATGGGAAAAGCATTTTTCGACCTCTTTTTTTGTAATTACTCAGGAACTACTGAACGGATTTACACCATTAAACAAACAGGTCTCTTTCTGAAGCCAGGGCTACCTTTTTGCCAAATTTGGTGTAATTCCGTTCAGAAGTTCGGGCTGTAGCCGTGTCTACAATTTCCTATGGAAATTAACATGGAGAAAACACGTTTTGGGACCACCCTTTTTCTCGGCCCCCGCTTGCCGAATCACCCCCGAAACTTTCAAGACAGGAGCTGACCGGAGCGGGCTACGAGTTTTGAAACTTTCGCGAAGATTCGTCAACCGGCGCCAAAGATATTGAGAAAACAAAAAACGAGTTTCCTATGGAAACTAGGTCCTAACTATAATTATCTACTGGCGACCGCCAGTAGATTATATATATATATATATATATATATATATATATATATATATATATATATATATATATATATATATATATATATATATATATATATATATATATATATATATATATATAATCTACATGGCGGTCGCCAGTAGATAGTTATAGTTAGGACCTATTTTCCATAGGAAATCCGCGACATTCTATTTAAAATAACTCTTGCGTCGGTTGACGAATCTTCGCGAAATTTTCAAACTTTATGGCCCGCTCCGGTCCGCTCCTACCCTGAAAGTCTCAGGGTGATTCGTCAAGCGGGGGCCGAGAAAAAGGGGGTCCCAAAACGTGTTTTCCCCATTCATTTTCCCATAGGAAACTTTAGACACGGCTACAGCCCGAACTGCCGAACGGAATTACACCAAATTTGGCAAAGAGGTAGTTCTTGGTTCAGAAAGAACCCTTTTTGTTAAATGGTGTAAATCCGTTCAGTAGTTGCGGAGAAATTAAAAAAATAAGAGTCAAAAATCAATTTCCCATAGGAAACTTTATGCAAGGCTACAGCCCGAACTGCTGAACGGAATTACACCAAATTTGGCAAAGAGGTAGTTCTTGGTTCAAAAAGAACCCTTTTTGTTAAATGGTGTAAATCCGTTCAGTAGTTGCTGAGAAAATCAAAAGTAAAAACACATATATATCTGGGCGGAGCCTAACCACACATGTCATCGTGAGATCTGATTGGCTGTCAGCACTTCATCCTGGAATTGCTGGCAGCCATCTTGGGACCAATATAAATGATAGTACCATTGAAATGCATTGTAGTGAATCGAAGATTTTGAGGGTTACCAAAAGGAGAACTATAAAGGGTGATAACAGACTTTAGTTACATTAGAATTCATTTGTTGATGGTACCATACTAATTTCAGGAATTTTGGTGTGTTCTAAGGTGATTTTACCCTGTGAAAAACCTTCTGCTGGGATATTATGAATCATGTTTGAGAGAAAACTATTTTCACATGCTTGTCCCATACAGTTTTGGAAGGTGCCCCAGAAGCTAAAATGAGAGCATATTTTCTGTAAATTCACATTATCTTTCTCAGTCATGTGAGAATGAAGTCTGACATTCTCAGTAAAACATGTACATCCAACAATGGCAGAGACTGTCAGTTGATTCCTTTGTGCTCTACTGCAGCTTCCCAGAGTGTTCTAAAGAACAACTAGAGTGCTAACAGCCTTACTTATGACAAAAGTATGGCACACCTGAAGCCATCTTGATTGGAATAAACTGGTAACACTTAAAACATTTAATTTAAAAAGGAACAAAATGATGGGGTTCATCTTGTCATAGAAATTATGGTTAGTGCTCTGGAAAGAAAAATTAGGACATGTTTCAAGTGTGATCTCAAATATCTTCCTGTTATATTTCAACAGGAGCAGCCTGTCAGTTGATGCCTTTGTGTTCTACTGCAGCTTCCCAGAGTGTTCTAAAGAACAACTAGAGTGCTAACAGCCTTACTTATGACAAAAGTATGGCACACCTGAAGCCATCTTGATTGGAATAAACTGGTAACACTTAAAACATTTAATTTAAAAAGGAACAAAATGATGGGGTTCATTTTGTCATAGAAATTATGGTTAGTGCTGTAGAAAGAAAAATTAGGACATGTTTCAAGTATGATCTCAAATATCTTCCTGTTATATTTCAACAGGAGCAGCCTGTCAGTTGATGCCTTTGTGTTCTACTGCAGCTTCCCAGAGTGTTCTAAAGAACAACTAGAGCGCTAACAGTCATACTTATGACAAAAGTATGGCACACCTGAAGCCATCTTGATTGGAATAAACTGGTAACACTTAAAACATTTAATTTAAAAAGGAACAAAATGAGGGGGTTCATTTTGCCATAGAAATTATGGTTAGTGCTGTAGAAAGAAAATTTAGTGCATGTTTTAAGTAAGATCTCAAATCCTCTTCTATTTCATTAGAAAATTCTGACATGCAGACTGAAACAATCACTTTCAATACCAGCAGTAGACTTCCAGTTAACTCCTTGGTGAGCAGTAGCTTTACTACAGTGATCTAATGAACAACTAGAGTAATAACATTCTGAATTTATGGCAAATGTGTGACACATCTGAATGCCTTCTTGATGGAATCAAAGTAAAAAACTGAAAGCATTTCCTACTGAGGAGACTGCAGTAAATGAGGAAATTAGGAAACTTCATAACAAAGAAGTCTTCCAAGATGGCCACCAGTGAAAAAAGAGCCCAAATGTAGCACAAATATTACCCAGATGTAGCCCACATATAGCCCAATGACAAAAGTGTGCAAAACACTTTTTATTTTTAGTTTTTTGCAGTTTTATGTAGTGCAGACTGGTCAGGTATTGGAGCGTTGCATCTTAAAACATGACCCCCCTACACTACAAAAACACCACTGCACTACCCTAAACCCTAAAACACTACCCCAGCACGACCCCCTACAATACACAAGCACCACTGCACTATCCTAAACCCTAAAACACTACCCCCAGCATGACCCCCTACACTACACAAACACCACTGCACTACCCTAAACCCTAAAACACTACCCCAACACCACTGCACTAACCTAAATCCTAAAACACTACCCCCAGCACGACCCCCTACACTACCCAAACACCACTGCACTACCCTAAAACATGACCCCCTACACTACACAAACACCACTGCACTACCCTAAACCCTAAAACACTACCCCCAGCACGACCCCCTACACTACACAAGCACCACTGCACTACCCTAAAACCTAAAACACTACCCCCAGCACGACCCCCTACACTACACAAACACCACTGCACTACCTTAAACCCTAAAACACTACCCCCAGCACGACCCCTACACTACCCAAACACCACTGCACTAACCTAAATCCTAAAACACTACCCCCAGCACGACCCCTACACTACCCAAACACTACTGCACTACCCTAAAACATGACCCCTACACTACACAAACACCACTGCACTACCCTAAACCCTAAAACACTACCCCCAGCACGACCCCCTACACTACACAAGCACCACTGCACTACCCTAAACCCTAAAACACTACCCCCAGCACGACCCCCTACACTGCCCGAACACCACTGCACTGCCCTAAACCCTGAAACACCAGCCCCTGCACTACCCCCTACACTGCCCGAACACCACTGCACTGCCCTAAACCCTGAAACACATACCCTAGCACGACCCCCTACACTGCCTGAACACCACTGCCCTAAACCCTGAAACACCACCCCCTTCACGACCCCCTACACTGCCCGAACACCACTGCACTGCCCTAAACCCTGAAACACCACCCCCAGCATGACCCCTACACTGCCCGAACACCACTGCACTGCCCTAAACCCTGAAACATCACCCCCAGCAAGACCCCCTACACTGCCCGAACACCACTGCCCTAAACCCTGAAACACCACCCCCAGCACGACCCCCTACACTGCCCGAACACCACTGCACTGCCCTAAACCCTGAAACACCACCCCCAGCATGACCCCCTACACTGCCCGAACACCACTGCACTGCCCTAAACCCTGAAACACCACCCCCTGCACGACCCCCTACACTGCCCGAACACTACTGCACTGCCCTAAAGCCTGAAACACCATCCCCAGCACGACCCCCTACACTGCACGAACACCACTGCACTGCCCTAAACCCTGAAACACTACCCCCAGCAAGACCCCCTACACTGCCCGAACACCACTGCACTGCCCTAAACCCTGAAACACTACCCCCAGCAAGACCCCCTACACTGCCCGAACACCACTGCACTGCCCTAAACCCTGAAACACCACCCCCAGCAAGACCCCTACACTGCCCGAACACCACTGCCCTAAATCCTGAAACACCACCCCCAGCAAGACACCCTACACTGCCCGAACACCACTGCACTGCCCTAAACCCTGAAACACCAGCCCCAGCACGACCCATACACTGCCCGAACACCACTGCACTGCCCTAAACCCTGAAACGCCACCCCCTGCACGACCCCCTATACTGCCCGAACACCACTGCACTGCCCTAAACCCTGAAACACCACCCCCAGCATGACCCACTACACTGCCCGAACACCACTGCACTGCCCTAAACCCTGAAACACCACCCCCTGCACGATCCCCTACACTACCCGAACACTACTGCACTGCCCTAAACCCTGAAACACCACCCCCAGCACGACCCCCTACACTGCCCGAACACCACTGCCCTAAACCCTGAAACACCACCCCCAGCAAGACCCCCTACACTGCCCGTACACCACTGCACTGCCCTAAACCCTGAAACACCACCCCCAGCATGACCCCCTACACTGCCCGAACACCACTGCACTGCCCTAAACCCTGAAACACCACCCCCAGCACGACCCCCTACACTGCCTGAACACCACTGCACTGCCCTAAACCATGAAACACCAGCCCCAGCACGACCCCCTACACTGCCCGAACACCACTGCACTGCCCTAAACCCTGAAACACCACCCCCAGCACGACCCCCTACACTGCCCGAACACCACTGCACTGCCCTAAACCCTGAAACACCAGCCCCAGCACAACCCCGTACACTGCCCGAACACCACTGCACTGCCCTAAACCCTGAAACACCAGACCCAGCACGACCGCCTACACTGCCCGAAAACCACTGCACTGCCCTAAACCGTGAAACACCAGCCCCAGCACGACCCCCTACACTGCCCGAACACCACTGCACTACCCTAAACCCTCAAACACCAGCCCCAGCACGACCCCCTACACTGCCCGAACACCACTGCACTGCCCTAAACCCTGAAACACCAGCCCCAGCAAGACCCCCTACACTGCCCGAACACCACTGCACTGCCCTAAACCCTGAAACACCACCCCCAGCAAGACCCCCTACACTGCCCAAACACCACTGCACTAAAGCCTGAAACACCACCCCCAGCAAGACCACCTACACTGGCCGAACACCACTGCACTGCCCTAAACCCTGAAACACCACCCCTGCACGACCCCCTACACTGCCCAAACACCACTGCACTGCCCTAAACCCTGAAACACCACCCCCTGCACGACCCCCTACACTGCCCGAACACCACTGCACTGCCCTAAACCCTGAAACACCACCCCTCAGCACGACACCCTACACTGCCCGAACACCACTGCACTGCCCTAAACCCTGAAACACCACCCCCAGCATGACCCCCTACACTGCCCGAACACCACTGCACTGCCCTAAACCCTGAAACACCACCCCCTGCATGACCTCCTACACTGCCGGAACACCACTGCACTGCCCTAAACCCTGAAACACCACCCCCAGCACGACCCCCTACACTGCCCGAACACCACTGCACTGCCCTAAACCCTGAAACATCAACCCCAGCAAGACCCCCTACACTGCCTGAACACCACTGCCCTAAACCCTGAAACAACACCCCTACACTGCACGAACACCACTGCACTGCCCTAAACCCTGAAACACCACCTCCAGCAAAACCCCCTACACTGCCTGAACACCATTGCTCTGCCCTAAATCCTGAAACACTAGCCCTAGCACGACCCCCTACACTGCCCAAACACCACTGCACTGCCCTAAACCCTGAAACACCACCCCCAGCACGACCCCCTACACTGCCCGAACACCACTGCACTGCCCTAAACCCTGAAACACCAGCCCCAGCAAGACCCCCTACACTGCCCGAACACCACTGCACTGCCCTAGACTCTGAAACACCAGCCCCAGCATGACCCCCTACACTGCCCGAACACCACTGCACTGCCCTAAACCCTGAAACACCAGCCCCAGCATGACCACCTACACTGCCCGAACACCACTGCACTGCCCTAAACCCTGAAACACCAGCCCCAGCACCACCCCCTACACTGCCCGAACACCACTGCACTGCCCTAAACCCTGAAACACCAGCCCCAGCACGACCCCTACACTGCCCGAACACCACTGTACTGCCCTAAACCCTGAAACACCAGCCCCAGCATGACCCCCTACACTGCCCGAACACCACTGCACTGCCCTAAACCCTGAAACACCACCCCTGCATGACCCCCTACATTGCCCGAACACCACTGCACTGCCCTAAACCCTGAAACACCACCCCCTGCAGCACCCCCTACACTGCCCGAACACCACTGCACTGCCCTAAACCCTGAAACACCACCCCCTGCACCGCCCCTACACTGCCCGAACCACTGCACTGCCCTAAACCCTGAAACACCACCCCCAGCACGACCCCCTTTACTGCTCGAACACCACTACACTGCCCCAAACCCTGAAACACCACCCCCAGCACGACCCCCTACACTGCCCGAACACCACTGCCCTAAACCCTGAAACACCACCCCCTGCACGACCCCCTACACTGCCCGAACACCACTGCACTGCCCTAAACCCTGAAACACCACCCCCTACACTGCCCGAACACCACTGCACTGCCCTAAACCCTGAAACACCACCCCCAGCACGACCCCCTACACTGCCCGAACACCACTGCACTGCCCTAAACCCTAAAACACCACCCCCAGCATTACCCCCTACACTGCCCAAACACCACTGCACTGCCCTAAACCCTAGAACACTACCCCAGCACGACCCCCTACACTACCCGAACACCACTGCACTACCCTAAACCCTAAAATACTACCCCCAGCACAACCCCCTACACTACTCGAACACGACTGCACTGCCCGAAACCCTCAAACACTCCCCCCAGCACGACCCCCTACACTTCCCGAACACCACTGCACTGCCCTAAACCCTAAAACACTCCCCCAGCATGACCCCCTACACTACCCGAACACCAATGCACTACCCTAATCCCTAAAACACTACCCCCGCATGACCCCTACACTACCCTAAACCCTAAAACACTACCCCCGCACGACTCCCTACACTACCCAAAGACCACTGCACTACCCTAAACCCTAAAACACGACCTCCTACACTACACAAACACCACTGCACTACCCTAAACCCTAAAACACTACCCCCTACACTACACAAACACCACTGCACTACCCTAAACCCTAAAACACTACCCCCAGCAGTACCCCTACACTACCCAAACACCACTGCACTAACCTAAACCCTAAAACACTACCCCCAGCAGTACCCCCTACACTACCCAAACACCACTGCACTACCCTAAATCACTACCCCCAGCACGACCCCTACACTACCCAAACACCACTGCACTAACCTAAACCCTAAAACACTACCCCCAGCACGACCCCTACACTACCCAAACACCACTGCACTACCCTAAACCCTAAAACACTCCCCCAGCACGACTTCCTACACTACCCAAACACCACTGCACTACCCTAAACCCTAAATCTACCCCCAGCATGACCCCCTACACTACACAAATACCACTGCACTACCCTAAACCCTAAAACACTACCCCCAGCACGACCCTCTTCACTACCTAAACACAACTGCACAATTTGTTACAGGCGTTGCAACGCAGGCCTGTGGTGCTTACTGGAAGTACCTAGTGGGCTAGTTGGGCCCCAGGGACCCTCAGGATTCAAGGTGACCTATTCCCCCAACTTAAAACGCACCACGGGGCGCGTTTGCACAGTGGTGAAGGGAGGGGCGGGGCCTCAGGTGACATGTGCGCAAACACGCCCTGTGGTGCGTTTTAAGTTGGGGAATTAATTCCCTTTGAATCCTGAGGGACCCTGGGGGCCAACTAGCCCACCAGGTACCTTCAGTAAGCACAACAGAGTTGCGTTGCAGAGAGGTGAAAAAGGTGCGTGGCCTCGGAACGCCTCTCTGCAACTCAGCTCTGTGGTCCTAACTGTAGGTACCTGGGGGGCTAGTTGGGCCCTAGGGACCCTCAGAATTCAAGGGGACTTAATCCCGCAACTTAAAACGCACCACAGGGTGCGTTTGCACACATGTCACCTCAGGCCCCTCCTCCCTTAACCACTGTGCAAACGCGCCCTGTAGCGCGTTTTAAGAGGTAGTTTTAATCCCTCTGCCCTATTATGTACTAGGGACTTGCAGAGGAGGTCATGCTAATCACAGGGGTACCCCAACGCATAGTGTTCCCTAGTGTATGTAGGTGTTTTCACTGTATTCTAAGTGTCTTTTAGCATAGCACTGGCTCTGGTTAGTCAGAGTCAGTTACCACCAGTACCCGTCTGAAAAAGTTGTGGGCACAGGATGATTTTGCAACAAGGCCTCTTTCTGCTCCTCTGTTGGTTCTTTCTGCACATCTTTTGCTTCTTTCTGTGCGTTTTTTCTTCTTTCTTCACATGTCCTACCTCTGTAGGCATAGTTAGAAACTAGCATTTAAAAAAACCTTTGAAATTCACTTAAAAATCATAGGTTTCAGGCACGTTATAGTTAGAAATTAGCATTTAAAAAACCTTTGAAATTCACTGAAAAAACCATAGGTTTCAGACACGTTATAGTTAGAAATTAGCATTTAAAAAACCTTTGAAATTCACTGAAAAAACCATAGGTTTTAGGGACAGTTATAGTTAGTTGGACATTTCACTCGTACAAAACCATAGAAATTCCCCCGTTATAGTTAGTTCAGCTAACTATAACTCGCGCCCGCAATGCACTGCTGATGACGTCACATATTACATCACTCATGACATGGTCAGTGACATCACTGATGACATCACTGATGACATCTCAAATGACATCACTGATGACATCATCCATGTGATAATTTCATGCATCTTCTCACACCCTAATATAACTTTTGATACACCCACTCTAAATTACAGACTGCCATTCTCAAAACCATAGACACTCCAACACCAAAAACTACATACCCACTCACTGATTCTTAGGTCTACACACACATCCACTCACTCACCCGTACAGTTACTCATACTTAGTCACTCAGTACAGGACTATCATATGCACTCATACACCTATATAAATACTCACACACCGCCACTCATCCATAGAGGTACTCACACACCTAGTCAGTCATGCAAAAACTTAATCACACACCCATTTACTCACCTATACAGTTATACACACACCAGCTCACTTACTCATACAAATACTAGCACATTCTTACGCTCTTATACAATCACTGATACAAGTACACACTCATCCATACAGCCACTCTCACAATCACACACTCTCACTTATAGCCATTTATATACTCCAACACACATATATACTGCCTTTCACATATGTAGTTACTCACACATGTACCACTGAGATATACATTCAATCACTAACACACCCATACACACACTCACCCACCCATACAGTCCATCACAGATGCACTCTTGAAACCATGCACCCAGTGAATCACCAACTCACACTTCTATGCACAGAGTCACACACACCCCACCCACACAAACACTCAGGCACCCATACAGATACTCAGACAATCAATCAATAACCCATGTAGACACTCATGTAGCTATTCAGAAAGCCATGCAGCCGCTTACAAACCAACAGACAGACGGATACAGACATTCACACAGTTTAGTCACTAACCCATGCATTCAGTAAGATACATTTAATCACTCACTTGTAGAGTCAGTCACTCACGTACTAAATCATCCATTCAGACACTTATACACCCACTCATTCTTCAATACGCCTTTCCCTATATATATTAAACATATTTAAACTTTACAGAAACACACAGTCACTGGATGATGTCATCAGTGATGTCATCAGTGATGTCATTTGAGATGTCATCAGTGATGTCATCAGTGAGGTCACTGACCATGTCATGAGTGATGTAATATGTGACGTCATCAGCAGTGCATTGCGGGGGCGCGAGTTATAGTTAGCTGAACTAACTATAACGGGGGAATTTCTATGGTTTTGTACGAGTGAAATGTCCAACTAACTATAACTGTCCCTAAAACCTATGGTTTTTTCAGTGAATATATATATATATATATATATATATATATATATATATATATATATATATATACCCACTGACGGTCGCCAGTAGGTAGTTATAGTTAGAACCTAGTTTCCATAGGAAAAGCGTTTTTGATTTGACAATAACTTTGTGGCCGTTTGACAAATCTTCACGAAATTTTCAAAACTTATTGTTCACTGAGGTCAGCTCCTGTTTTGAAAGTTTTCTCCATGTTAATTTCCATAGGAAACTTTAGACACAGCTACAGCCTGAACTGCTTAACGGAATTACACCAAATTTGGCAGAGAGATAGCTCTTGGTCCAGAAAGCACGCTTTCTTTTAAATGGTGTAATTCCGTTCAGTAGTTTTTGAGATATTTGAAGATTTATAGATATCGATATTTGAGAATTGTGAGATCTGATTGGCTGAGCCCTCCCGAGCACGAGCTTGCCTCTGATTGGCTGCCAACACTTCAAACCAGGAAGTGTTGGCAGCCATCTAGTGCTTCAGACCGAGGGATAAGGAAAAAGGTAAAACAAAAGATTAAAAACAAGAAAAGGGGGCAGGGTAAAAACACTCTGACCCCCCAGGCCTGCTCAGGGGGTCCCACAGGGACCCCCAGGCCCAAAAAAAGCATTTAAAAAAAAAACATTTTTGGCCGGGTTGCGCTGGGTGCGCAAACCCGGTCGGAAATGAAAAAAAACGAAGCGTGGGCTCCCGTGCTTTGTTTTTTAAAGCCCCCAGGTGGGCCAGGTCCCGGGGGCAATTCTGAATTGTGTAGAGGGGCCCCCCGGGGGCCCCCACAGCCCCGGGAACCGCCACCTCCCCGGGGCTTTATAATTTATGCACGGGGCACGTGGCCCCCCCGCAGCACTGGGGACCGCCACCTCCCCGGCGCTTTCGTATAAAAGGGTGGGGGGTCTCGTGGGCCCCCCCAAGCCTGGGGACCGCCACCGCCCCGGGGCTTCATTAAAATAGGATCGTGTGGCCTCACGGGCCCCCCAAGCCCCGGGGACCGCCACCTCCCCGGGGCTAAAATAAATAATCTGTGTGGGGGGCTCGAGCCCCCACACACTGCCCCGGGGACCACCACCTCCAGGGGCACTGTTTATTCAAATGCGGGGGTCCGTTACGGACCCCCGAGCCCCGGGCACCTCCACCTCCCCGGGGCTTTAAATACTTGGGAGGGGGGCCGCGCGGCGCCCTCCAGGAGCCCTTGATGGCCCTGGGGACCGCCACCCCCCAGGGCCGGCTCCTGCAATGTCCCGGGGTGCCCACCCCAGGACATTGCTGTTTGCTATGACAGGGCGGGAGCACGCCTCCCGCCCTGCCATAGCAAACTCTGCTTCGGTTTTTGGAAGCGAGAGCAGGAAACCTGCTTTCGCTTCCAAAAACCAAAGCAGAATTGCTTTTGCACAAGGGGAGCTGCATGTTAGCAGCTCCCCTTGTGCAAAAGCAGTGCCGGCTCCCGCAGGAGGCGGGGAACCGGCTGGGACGGTGGGGGCATTGGGGCTCCCCCCACGATCCACAACAGTGAGGCCAGGCCCCGGGGGATGGGGTCCCCGGGGCCAGAAGTGGCCCGGGAAGGGGGCCACGTGGCCCCCCTCCCCAATAATTTAAAAAAAAAAGAAATTTTAAACGGAAAAGCCGGCCCCGGGGGGATGGGGTCCCCGGGGCCATAATTGGCCTGAATAATTTTTAAAAATGAAGACAATAAAAGTCTAGCCATGCCCCAGGGGATGGGGTACCCGGGGCCGAAATTGGCCTCGGGAGGAGGGCCACGCGGCCCCCTTCCTGTTTTTTTTTTTTGTTATAAAAAGGGGTCAGGCCCTGGGGGATGGGGTCCCCAGAGCCCCAAAAATGTAAACGAAGGGGGGCCACACAGCCCCCCTTCTAAAAAAGAAATATAAAAAAAAAGCCGGCATATCGCCGGAGGCCCCGCCCCCTCCCTGCACCACTCTGCAAACGCGCCCCCTGGCGTGTTGTAAGTTGGGGAATTTATTCCCCTTGAATACTGAGGGTCCCTGGGGGCCAACTAGCCCACCAGGTACCTCAAGTAAGCGCCACAGAGCTGAATTGCAGAGAGGTGGTCCGAGGCCACGCCCCTTTTTACACCACTCTGCAAACGCGCCTCTTGGCTACCCCTTCTGTTTCCTCCAGTAAATCCCACACAGTGGGATTGCTAAGAGGTGTTCGGAGGCCACGCTCACCTTTCTCCACCACTTTGCAAACACGACTGCTATGTTATAGTTAGAAATTAGCATTTCAAAAACCTTAGAAATTCACTGAAAAAACCATAGGTTTTAGGGACGTTATAGTTAGAAATTAGCATTTAAAAACCTTAGAAATTCACTGAAAAAACCATAGGTTTCAGGGACGATATAGTTAGAAATTAGCATTTAAAAAACCTTAGAAATTCACTGAAAAAACCACAGGTTTCAGGGACGTTATAGTTAGTTGGACATTTTACTTGTACAAAACCAGAGAAATTCGGCTGTTATTGTTAGTAGAGCTAACTATAACTCGCGCCCCCGCAATGCACTGCTGATGACGTCACATATTACATCACTCATGACATGCTCAGTGGCATCACTGATGACATCTCAAATGACATCACTGATGACATCACTGATGACATCATCCACGTGATCATCTGATGCACCTCCTCACTGACTAATAAAACCTTTCATACACCCACTCTAAAATACAGACTACCAATATGGAAACCATAGACGCACCATAGCAGTTCGTACATACTCGCTCAGTATTTCATACGTCTACACACACATCCACCCACTAACCCATACAGTCACTCATACACGCAGTCATTCATCAATACAGCCACTGATATATTCACTCATACACCCATATAAACACTGACACACTGCCACTCACCCAACGAGTTACTCAAAAACCTAGCCAGTCACCCAAATAATTAATTACACTGCCATTTAATCACCTATACAGTTATACACACACCATGTCACTTATTCATACAGATACGTACTGTCTTCAACAATTGCTGACATAAGCACACACTATCCATGCAGCCACTGTCACAATCACTCACTGTCACATTTACTCACTTATATACTCCAACACTCACAAATACTGCCTTTCACATATGTAGTTACTTACCACTAACATATCCATTCACTCACCAACACAACTACATGTACACTCACTCACCCATACACTCCCTAACACACGCACTAATAAACACATACACCCAGTGAATCACCCACTCACACATCCATGCAGGGAGTCACACACCCCTCCACCCACACAGACACTCAGGCACCCATACAGGTTCTCAGACAACCAATCATTCTTCAATATACCTTGGCATATATAGATATAACATTCTTGACATTTTAAGAAACACTCAGTCACTGGATGATGTCATCATTGATGTCATCATTGATGTCATCATTGATGTCATCATTGATGTCATCATTGATGTCATCAGTGATGTCACTGAGCATGTCATGAGTGATGTAATATGTGACGTCATCAGCAGTGCATTTCGGGGGCGCGAGTTATAGTTAGCTCTACTAACTATAACAGCCGAATTTTTCTGGTTTTGTACGAGTGAAATGTCCAACTAACTATAACGTACCTGAAACCTGTGGTTTTTTCAGTGAATATATATATATATATATATATATATACACATACACACACATACCCACACACACAATTAATATAACTGTGGGGTATTCATCAGGGACATATTGCTAATGTAATTCAGGAACTGCACCGTGTTACAGAACTTTAATCTTCCATGGAGGCACTTGACATTTACAATGAAAGAAAACAGATTCAGCCCACTTAGCTAAGGTTCTGTGACTGTCCAAACTACTGCATTATATGTTGACAGCTGTCAGTTAGCAATAGGGATTAGCTGTGGAGGAGATATTATTTAGTACCTAAGTTTCGGCCTTCTGAACATGCAGACCTGGATTTCAATCCCAGCTTTCAAATAGATCAAACGGTTGGATCCAAGGTAAGGCAGTGTGTGCCTCTGCCTAGATGTTCCTATCTACCAGGAAAAAAAGGGGCCTACCTACCTGCCTAGAAGCTCAAGCTATGTAAGAGATGGAATTTGAGTACTTTGTGAAAATGCAAATCCCCATTCTCCATCAAATCATAGGAGTACAGTATCACTCGCCCACCACCACTCACAGATGTACATACTGCGTCTCCAATTAAATGGACTGGAGTAGGGTGAACTGAAGGTTCATTCACAAATAGGCAGCACTTGAATTCCATTGACTAAGACCAGCCTCTTACAGATACATAGTTGTAAATCTGATAACTCTATTCTGGGGTTTAACAGGTGGGAGCCCAGGGGGCAGCTGTCCTTGCTCTCCCAGTGCATTAGAAAGCCCAAAAGAACCAAAGCTGGCGAATATATCAAAGGGCTATTTTTTGTCTTGTGAGACGAAGGGGGTGGAGAGACAGGGACACTGTACAGAGGGACGAAGTGAGAATGGTGGAACAAGATGGAGACGCAATAAGGGAAGATGGTAGAAGAGAGTAAAATGCTATTAAAGGGTAAAAGCCTGAGAAAGAAGCTAGCGGTGCTCATTTTATAGAAAGAAGAGGAATACAAGAAGATAAAGTGAAAGGTGGAGCAGCAGAAAGTAAGAAGGGCAATGCTTGCGGATGGAGAGGGAGGAGAAAGTAGCAGACAAGGAATAAGGCCAAACATTAAGCACTGAGGATAAAAGACTGAAGACAGAGGAACATTAGGAAGTGAGCTGGGGTATGCCGAGTGGATAAGGAGGGTTGGATGGTGAGGTCCAAACGTGGAAGAGAGTGAGAGCAAGAAAGAGAATTAAGAGATAGAAAAAGACTTGTGAATGAGCCGAATGAGGAAGCTAGAAGAGGTTAAGAGTGAGTGAGAATGAGAGAAATAGGAACAAGGAAGAAGCCTCATTATGCGTCTCCTGGTAGTAGGGCAGTGTAATACTGCACCCGGTAAAGCATTTTCACTGGTTGCAATTATTACAGTAATTACCATTAGAGGTTTTACCGCATCCTGAGAGTTTTATTTTTTTAGCTCAGAATGAGACACAAAATGTGGAATTAGGAATTTGCGCACCAACTTCTGAATGTTTTACCTCTTTCTCTGAGTGAGACACTGAACTGGAGAAGTGCACATAGAAAGAGCGACGTAGTCATGGAGATATATGAATACAGGTCAAGCATATGTATCGGTATCATATGTATGTATCGGTGGCAAGTGAAATATTACATTCGGTGAAGGAGGGTACTCAATTTATTAATTTTTTAATGCGAGAATGAAGCTTTTTCTCTATATGAAGTAAAAATACTTATACGTTTTAAGCAACATTGATGTCTACTGAGTCACTTAAATCGATGTATAGGGAAACGTGTAGTGCCAACTCTGTATTCCTCGGTCAAGCTAGGTAAACTTAGTAAAGCCAGACCTATAGACACTGCCAATGCTTGTTTAAGTATTTATTTTATGTCCTTGTTCACGTGAGGCCTTTGCACTAACTGTTCTTTGACTGTAGCATCAGGACAACGCCCTCTTCACTTGCAATGCTTCATGCAGCCACTTAAGCAACTTGTCTCGGTTTTCAAATCGCTGACAGTGACTTTCATTTTCATGTAATCACTTTGGGATCGGTTGCCCCAATCAGGGTCCGGTTTTGCAGCGCGTGCTCTGGCCCAGCCACAAAGCATTGTGGGAAATGTTGCCTCTGATGGCAGTTGACTCAGGGAGGACAGACCAGGCTCGGATAGGTGTTGCCGCGGGGATCCCTAACATTTATCATGTTTGTGACACATTCCCAAAACTGGCAAAGCCTCGGCGCGGGCCCCTGATATCAGATCCCGAGCCCGGCTGCTAAAAATCAAGCGTGCCTTTCTTTTTTTCAATTTCTGTCAGACTTTAGCCCCTCTCAATCTAAGACAAACACTGCCAAAAACAAGCATTTGCAATGCAATAAGACTCGCAATTACGCGAGACCTATTTCATTGCAAACGGGAGTGCAGGCGGGCAGGCGGGGGGCAGGGCGGCCAGAAGGCACGGACAATGGGAGTGTGGGGGAGGGGGGAGAAGGCACGAGCAACGGGACTGCGGGGGAGGCGGTAGAAGGCACGGGCAATGAGAGTGCGGGCGGGGGGGCCGAGAAGGCACAGACTGCGGGGGGAGAAGGCACAGGCAGTAAGAGAACCTCATTAAAGAAAATAGTGCTCACAATCTAATTAACACATACCGTGCAACACTCAAAGTAAAGGGGCCAGTAGCCATGGAAGGATACAAATGACGACATGGCCATCATAAGGAGAGACTAACAAGCCTATAAACCAATCGGAAGGCAGCATTTAGGAAGGACAAAGACACAAGCCAATGAAAAATATGGGCGGGGCTTCCCTCACATACTGAACTACCACAGATCTTCCCTAGAGCAGCGCGTGCGCGCTGACTCTAGGTTCGACCTAAAAAGGGTAGGGAGTGTCTGGTAGTGGATTAAGGACTAACAGCCTTGGCATTCAGTGAGCCTGCATTTAATTGCACCTACAGCCGACTTCTGACCAGAGTTACACTCTGGTCAGAAGTTGGCAGTCGGTGCAGTTAAATATGTTAGCAGCACTCTTTCTTTCATAAATTAAGCACTGCTGTCAGCCTTGTTCATCCATTGGTCTGTCACAGTGTCAAATGCATTTTGCTTGCACCCATGACAGATTAGAGCATAGGGCAATTGGTAAGTCCACTTCAGCCAATAGTTCCCCTCAACGTGAGGCAGAGTAGTTTGCCTGTGCACAATGTGCATTTTACAGCAAAATTAGTTGCCTTCCATGCTATGAGTGGGGTCCAATGAATACGTATTTTAAAAAAATAAACAGGTTTCCCTATTTTAACACTCTATTTATTCATTTTCTTTAGCTAAATCTCGCCAACTCCACTAGTACTGCTACCAGTCCCTTGTTGCCTCTTGCAGTGTGCCGCACTCTGTATAGGAACTACTATAGGTCGTTGTCTGTCTTTCCAAAGCATATCACAGTGGAAGACCCTGTATGCACATGCACAGGCAACCATTTTAAAATGTATTTTATTTTACTATACAAAAAGAAATTCAAGTTGGCCCTCATGTGTGCATATGTGTGAGCATGCAGGGTGACCATTTGATTTTTTTTTTTAATTAAGTATAATAAAATCAAATACACGTCTGCCCATGCAACATCTCGCATTTGCATGCACAGGCATCTATCTTTCAATGTTTTTTATTATACTTTAATACACACCATTCATTAGCCAAGACCTTTTATTCTCACATAAATTCTTAAATACATATATGCATAAATATATTGAAGGGCTTTAAGTCAGCCCCTCTTCATCCATTGGTCTGTTGTAGTGTCATTCACATTTTGTTGTCTCCCACCACAGCGTACAGCATAGGGCCTGAGGTCAGTCCACTTTATCCATTGGCTCTCTTCACTGTGAGGGATTGCATTTTGCCTATGCGGATCCATCCAAATATAATCAACTTTTGTGCTAGGGCAGTGGGCCAAAACAAGATATTTTTAAAGCAGTCACATATGATTTAAATGAATATAATTCCACTTTTAGTACAAACAATGAGGTCACTGAACTGGATACTATAAAGAAGTATGATTAATCATTCTTCTAAAGCTATGGTTCTGTGCTTTCTTTATCCATGTAAATATTAACATACATTGCAGTGGCTCCCAGCTCTCACAGCGTGCTGGAGGCCCATCTGGCAACGGCTGCCCCTCTCATCGATAATGCTGCTGTGTCAATCGCCATGGGCGTCAGTGAGGGTACAAAGAGCCCAGCAGAAGCGTCCCACCTCCAGTGGCAGTATTGCACTCACTGTGCCTTTTAATTTTGACCGTGCGTGTGGATGGGATCGGATGATTCATGGCGGCGGTTTGGAGCTTGGACTCAAGTGACTGTCTTGTCCGCCATCTTGGACACACACCCTTTCCAATTGACATGTTATCGCATGTTATCTTTTTTGTTTGCGGTCACTATGAAATCTGAATAAATTGCTTACATTTACATCACCAAGCTAACACTGGTCACAGTGCGAATATCACTTGTTTTCAAGCAATATTCACACTGTTCTCCAGGGTTTCTATCGCTTTGGAGATAAGCGTTGCTGATAGCACGCTATCTCCGCGATAGAAACCTGCGATAGCCGGCGATAATTATCCTAGCGCTAACTGCGCTTAGCGATAATTATCGCCGGTTATTGCTAATAGGCCCCATTGTTGTCTTATTTCACATGAAACCATGGGGCATATTAGCAAGACCCACATTAAAATTATCGCCGTTTTAGCGGCAGGAAACTGCCGCTAAAGCGGCGATAATGGGCTTGCTAATATGCGTTATGGAATTCCAATAGAAGCCCAGGTTAGATGTCCTGCACATCTAACTTGGGCTTCTATTGGAATTCTATAACGCATATTAGCAAGCCCATTATCGCCGTTTTAGCGGCAGTTTCCTGCCGCTAAAACGGCGATAATTTTAACGTGGGTCTTGCTAATATGCCCCTGTGTTATTTAACCCACAAGGCCTTAACACCCCGCTTAAATACCGAGCTCTTATACAATGGCTTAAGCATAAGGAGGTGGTCACAGCCCTGTTACAAGAGATGCATCTACTCATAGCAGATACGAAATGCCTTCTGTCATACTGGTGCTCGATGCAGTTGCCACTTTTATCCAGAAAACACACTGAGGGGCATATTAGCAAGACCAGCAATAAAATTATCGCCGTTTTAGCGGCAGTTTCCTGCCGCTAAAATGGCGATAATGGGCTTGCTAATATGCGTTATAGAATTCCAATAACAGCCCAGGTTAGATGTCCTGCACATCTAACCTGGGCTTCTATTGGAATTCTATAACGCATATTAGCAAGCCCATTATCGCCGTTTTAGCGGCAGTTTCCTGCCGCTAAAACGGCGATAATTTTAACGTGGGTCTTGCTAATATGCCCCCATGATTTTATGTATAATTTGCTTATGAGATGAGTGATTGATTATACAATCACTCACTAGTCCTTCCAACATTTGACTCTTTGTCACAGACTCACACTGCCACACTCCCACACACAGTAAGAACATTCAGACTAGCCATTCAATGAAGAAAAACGTTCACTTATTAAACAAGCACTGGCAAACCAATAGGTCACTATGAAACCTACTGGCTTTGTCAATGTCTTAGAAATGCAGTACAGCACTGTAGCTGCTGTGCAGCATGGCTACAAATAAAAAATGAAAAAAGTCCTATGACACAGCCGCCGCAACATCTTGTAGGTATGCAGCAAAATGCAAACTTGTGTCAAAAAATTGAGGCAGGCATTTTTTTCTTTTTATTTACCAATATGAGATGGATAGGCAAATAAAAAGTAGAGCTTAAATTGCACACAAGTGAACTTTAAAAAAACAAAAGAGGAACGGGTTTATGTGTGGTTCGGGAGGAGACACACAGAGAGGGGGCAGATTGAAGGAGAAGGACATGGATGAAAAGAACCTGGATCCCGGCTGATAAAAATACAACAGCGAGTACATATTCATAGGGAATGAGGGAGGGGGAGCAAAAGCACAATGGAGGCAGGTGGTGGGAGAAAGCAAACATGAATGGGGGGGCAAGCGGAGGGGGTAAGCAAAGGGCAACCAAGGGCGGGCAGAGGGTAGAACACAGAAGAGAAAACAAAGTGGCGCAGTGGGGATGGCCAGAGAAGTACACCAGGGGCCTTATTATAGAAGGGCCCCAGGGGTGCAACGGGCATTTGCGCGCCCCTGGGGCAATTTGATATTACAGAAGGGGCCGCAGAGGCTTGTGTGTCCAATTCTGTAATACCATTAGCGCTGTTGTTGATAGCGCTTCAGAAGGCGTTCCATCATTTTGCATGGAGGTGTGGCCCCATGCAAATGAGGGAATTCCTTTGCCACTGCGCCCGCGCCGTATTACAGGTGCGGGCACAGAGGCACAGAAGCTGTCAAGAGGCGCACTGACAGTGCGCCACCTAGGGTTCCCATGGACCCCCAGACATCCCCTTGCAGGTGGGTGCAGTCACTTACTGCATCCGCCTGCAAGGGGATCTCTATTCCCCCTTCAAAGTGCAGGCGGGTTCCCGCCTGCACTGTGAAAACACAGAGGGGCAGATCTACAAGGAAGTGCTGCAGCGCGGCAATGCAAGCCCTTTGGCTGCGCCACGCTGCTGCACTTCCGAAGCACAGGAATGCAGCATATTTACAATAATATGTCGCATTCCTGTGCTCTCCCCTGCGCTGGCGCACAAACTGCAGCCATGCACCATGGCGATGCCTGCGTCGTGGGGAGATTGTTTTTGTGCAGGAAGGGGCACCTTCCTGCACAAAAACAATCACTACAGGCATTTTCCTCTGTCAATGCGTGCTGTAGAATGCAGCACGCTTTGAAAGAGGAAAAAACTAGGAGAAATGAAAAAATTCTCCTTGTTGCGCCTCGCTACGCCTCCCCTGGGGAGGAGTAGCATTGACACGCATTTCCAGATTTACGATTCCTCGTAAATCTAGAAATGTGTCTCATTCCATGGGTGTTGCGTGGGAACACCCACAGCAACACCCATGGAATGCCCCTTCCACGCAAAGGGCTGCGTGTGAAGGGGCCATTTTTACAAGGAGAGGAAAAGTCACGCAGGGTGGCTTTTCCTCTACTTGTAAATATGGAGAAGTGAAATGCGCCTCCAGTACGTCACAAAAAGTGACGTACTGGTGGCGCAGGGGGGTTGTAAATCTGCTCCAGAGCGGCTTCAAAGCAGCTGCTCTGTTTTTCACAGGAATGTGCTGCCCCCAGGGCAGCACGCGTTTGCGGCTGCTCTGGGGGCAGTGCATTCATGCTAGCACTGTGCATTTTCATTGTTTGCTCCAGGCACAAACAATGAAAATGTGCTGTTTGCATAGTACTGTCCCACGAAGACAGGTAGAAAAATATGCACTCTCATGGAGTGCTTCCAAAAAAGAAAGAAAAACAGTTCCCAAAGAGCGAGCACTCATGGAAGAATAGAAGGAGCCAATCATAAAAGTGGTAAACAAGCTATGCTCTACTGGAGAGGCAAAGACCAGATGGATGGGCTAAAACAAATAAAGCCAGAGAATAGAAAGTTAACAACTGCAAGACAGAAAACACAAAGCCTCTGATAAGAAATGTGCAGTATGCATTCCTAAGCAAGCTTTTTGCATGTCCCCAATATATCTGTGCAACCAAACAGTTGTGCTGTCTGGTAGGCTTTGACCTACAAAGGATTATCCCATCCAACTTTTTTAACTCTAATAATCTGCCTGTCTTTTCATATTTCAGAAATTTCTTATGACTGTTTGATAAGACATAACATATTAAACTTCTCTGCCTAGTCTGTCCTAAAAATCTAAGGTCTTCTTTTCTATTCAGACAGACTTTTAATCAAACTTCCAATTCTGATTTTTTCTAAGAAGGAATGCTCCCTCCTTCAGTTTCAGCCAATGAATTCTATTCATGTTCTTGCCCTTTGTACATGTTGAAATTCAGAGACCTCTTATTTGCTCCATGGTTAGTCACTGAAGACCTTCCTAAGTTGCTATCCCCACAGTATTCATTATTTTGTCTTTGGCTGTAAACTTTGACCCTATCAAGAGTAACATTCAAATGAGACCATCTTAGCTAGCAGAGATTCCCCTAACTGCAGATGACAATGATAGATATTGTTTGTGTTCCCAACTTCCACCCTTCCCATATATTTTTTTTTAAGTTGTAAAAGAAATTTTTATTGGATATGGAAATAAGGTATAACAGCAATACAACACAGCATATAATTATACTATAATATAAATATTTCATGGGAAAAGGAAAAAGGGGAGGGATGGGTGAGGGGAAAGGGGGGAGGGAAAAACTTATATAGAATGATACAACTGATCTTATAATAGAAAATACAACATTTGAGTTACATTACTTCCTATAATAGTAGCTTATAAGGTGGTCAAAAATATACAACTAAATTAGAAAACAGATGAGTAATTTTTAACTTCAAGGAGGTTTGGATACTTCCTCACTGCAAGGAGTATGTAGGGGTAAGGATTGAGCTGATATGTTTAAGAAATCCGTAATAGGTAACCACAATAAATCTCTCTTAATAGCAAGTGTAATGGGGTAAACATATGCCCTATCTAATCTATGATTATAGCAAACTCCATACCACCAAGCCTGAAATGATATGTTTGAAGCATTTTTCCATGACCTAGTAATCTGTTGAAATGCTACAGCTATAAGCAGATCAACAATGGATACGTTAGTAGAAAAGGAGGACCATACTTCTGAGATGCTACCTAGAAAAATATGTGTAAAAGAAAAAGGGAAGTGTGTACGAAAAATTTTGTTAATTTGTTGCCACACTCTAATCCAAAAATTATGAGTAACTGGACATGTAAATAACATATGTTTAAGGTCAGCTACGGGGGCCGGACAAGACCAGCAGGTAGAGGGAGTATTGGAATCAATGTGATGAATTTTGGCTGGGGTGATTAAAAGTCTATTATAAATAAAAATAAGGTTTGTGTAATATTCGCTGCTCTAGAAGACTTCCTTATTTTCATCCAAAGTTTGTTCCATGTTGAGATATCAAAGGAATCCTGTAAATCAGATTCCCAGTTGCATTCTACATTAGATTTATCACGTATAGTAACAGAATTTCTTAATTTGTTATAAATTTGAGATGCAGAAGATGAAGACTGTAAAAAAGTGAGCGAGATGGATGAAGAATTAGCATGCGCAGAGGAGTTTATGAGGGTATCATAGGAATGTTGAGCAGCTGCGGTCAACAAAATATATTTGGATTGATAAGAAGAAGGAAGAGAAAAACGGGATTGCATCAGAGAGAAGGGGATACAAGTTTCGCCGTGAAAAAGCTGATACGTCCATTTAAGACCAATTTCTATCCAATCTTTCCAAAAAGAGTCCTATTTTTAATTTTAATAAGTTTGTTATACCAAATTGGGGATTGAAGAAAACGAGTACGATCATCTAGACCATCTAATATGAGCGGGTGGAAGATTTTACGAACATTTTTAAGAATGGGAAGAGAACATTTTTTGGGAGTGTGAGAAATAGAAACAAATTCTTCAAACGAGAAGGGATAGAAAAAGAGTTTTCAACCTCCACCCATAAAGGCTGAGACGTAGAATCGATCATATTCTCAGATAGCAAGGAGGAAGAGAATTTAAGAAAAAATGAAGTATGATATGACGAGAAATCAGGAAAATTGACTCCACCTAAATGTTTAGGTAGTTTAAGTTTGGAAAAGGACATCCTAGCTTTTTTGTTTTGCCATAAGAATTTTGAAAGAATATTATAGATATTCTTGTAACAGGATTTAGGAATATTAACTGGAAGATTAGATAAGAAAAATAAAATTGTTGGGACTAACATCATTTTTATAGAATCCAATCTACCCCACCACGATAAAAATAAGGGGTGCCAGCGTGCGGTGGAATTGGCTAAATGTAATTGCAGATTCTTTAAGTTTAGTGATACCGTATCTTTGATAGAGGGTGTGAACCATAAGCCTAAATATTTAATCTTCGTTGGGTTCCAGTGAAAGAGAGAAGCCAAAAATCAGCATGGAAACAATGTTTGTTTAAAGGAAGGATTTCACATTTATCAACATTGAGTTTATATCCTGAAACTAAAGCAAAAGCTGAAACTTCTGATAAAAAGTTGGTATTGAAGTTTGGGGATTAGAAATAAATAAAAGAATATCGTCCGCGTATGCTGAAATCTTCAGTTGTTTCTCACCATATGGAAAACCTGTGATATTTTTATTTATACGAATTCTTGTTAGAAAGGTTTCTAATGCCAAGACAAATAAAAGAGGAGAAAGTGGACAGCCTTGTCGAACCCCCTGAAGAGTGGAAATGAGGAGGAAACAAGACCATTAGCTAAAATAAAAGATCTGGGAAAAGAATATAATAACGAGATATAAGAGAGGAATTTAGGGCCAAAACCAAACCAGACGAGTGTCGAAAAATAAACTGCCAATTAACCCTGTCAAAAGCTTTTTCGGCATCTAGTGCAACAGCTGCTAGAGATTGTTTATGGGAGTGGGATTTACTAAGAACATTGAAAAAGAGTCGAGTATTATCCGATAAATGACGACCCTTAATGAAACCACATTGTTCTCTTCCAATTAATTTTGGTAAGATGTTATCCAAACGGAGCGCAAGAATTTTCGCGAAAATTTTATAGTCTAGGTTAATCAAAGAGATTGGCCTATAATTCTTACATAATGTATGATCTTTATTTTCTTTAGGGAGAAGACAAATCAAAGCTTCTCGGAATGAGCCTTCAGATTTCTGGGATGCAATGAAAAATAAAAATAGTTGATGTAATTTGGGAATAAGTAAATTAGAAAATTGTATGTAGAATTCTACGGTAAATCCATCCGGCCCAGGAGCTTTTCCTTTTTGATTACTTGAATGGCTTTAAGAATGTCTTTAGGCTGTATATCAGCTTCCAAGGAGGAGAGATCTAGATCCGGGGGGAGGGTGAAGGAACGGAGGATAAATATTGAGCAATGTCAGTCTGTTGAGGATGGGATTCAGGGGTATAAAGTTTTTGATAAAAGTTAGTGAATTCTAATAGAATATCCTCATCTTTATGGGCTATAGAATTAGAAGAAGATACAATAGATTCAATTTTGGTACGTTCCTTTTTAATTTTAAGATAATTAGCAAGAAGATTACCAGATTTATTTTGTGCACTATAATATTTAGCACTAGATTTAAGTAAGTATAAATTCGCAGAATCAGTAGAAAGTTTATTAAAAGAGAGTTTGGCTTTAATAAGTTCATTCAACTCAGATTGGCTCTTAGACAAATAATACGAATGTTCTAATCTTTTAATTTGAGTATTGAGTAATTGTATGGACTGAGAGGATGCTCGTTGTTTTTGGGCAACAAAAGAAATAATGAAGTCTCTAGAGGCAGCTTTAAAGGAATCCCATATAATTTGGGGAGATATTTGAGGGGACTCATTCTCTTCAAAAAATAATTTTGCAAAATCAAGAAAGGCTGATGTAAATTTAGAATCTAATAGAAGAGAGTTATTGAATCTCCATCGCTTGGTTCCCTTAACGGGAGGAAGTAAGTCCAGATTCAAAGAGACTGGGGCATGATCGGAAATTAGGATAGAACCTATGTCAGAGTGGGAAATGTGTTGGGTTAGGGCTTTGGAAATAAAGAGATAATCTATCCGGGATTGAGATGAGTGAGCAGGTGAATAATAAGTGTATTCTTGTAATGTAGGGTGACAGAGCCTCCAGGAGTCTACAAGAGACCTTTGAGAAATAGTGGAGGTGAATTGAGTATGCATAGAAGAAGGAGAGAATCTAGAATTAGACCTTCTATCCATAAAAGGATCCATAACCATGTTACAATCACCCCTAAAATTAAATATTCGTCAGTACGTTGCATCAAAGAGGATAGGATTTGGGGCCAGAACGTTTTATCTTGGTTAGTAGGGGCATAAATATTAAAAATGGTTAAAGGAATGTTGTTTATCAATAGAGACACTGCAATCCATCTGCCTTCAGAATCATTGTCTTGATTTATGAGTTGGACATCTAAACGTTTATGGCAGAGTATAGCGACACCATTACGCTTCCCTGAACCTGGCGATGCAAAAACATGTCCCACCCAGTGCCGTCGTAATTTAGATACCTCAGTATCCGTTACATGAATTTCTTGTAGTAAAGCAATATCACCTTTTAAACTTGCAATATGTGATAAAACTCGCTGACGCTTAATGGGAGAACCCAAACCCTTAACATTCCAAGATAAAATATTTAACGACATCTAAATATATACGTTAAAATAAACAATGTGAGAAGAATACTTATATATATATATGAATAGTAATATATCACACGTCAAATTATAATTTTGAAGAACCGTCATATAGGAACTGTATTTAAAGATATAGAAAAACAGAGAATAGAAAAATAAGTAAGAATGAGAAGGGAAAGAAGAATTGTAAAGAAAAGATAAAAGAGAAGACCAGTATTTAAGATGAAACATGAGATTAGGGACAGAAAAATAAAGGGGAAAAAAGAGGAGCAATGAACAGAAAACTTGAATCCAACAAACCTTTGATAAGACAAGACAATAACAGAAAAAACATACCACAGGAAGACAATACGGGTGGGGTTGGTGGAGCCACATAGGGGAGGAAGGACGCCGAAGGGAGGACCTCAGGACGAGAACGGCAAGGGGGACATCATCCAGGAAGAATGGAAGGGACAAAGAGTGAGGGACCACATATTCGTAACCTGATGAGGAAGAAAAGAGAACATATTAACCAAGAACATTTACAAAGTTACAAAATACATTAAGGATGGGACAAATTCACAATAAGAAAACAAACAATATTAGGAGTAACACGACATTTATGGTTTAGAAATGTCCATAGACTCCCGTCTGCAGGTGATCAAAAATTGCTGGAGATGTGCAGGATCTTCATAATTTGTTGTTCTGTTATTATAAGTCACTTTGAAGAGACAAGGGTGAAACAGGCCATATCGAGCATTCAAGCTGCGAAGTGCAGGTCTCATGTCCAGGAACTTTTTACGGCGGTCAGCAGTTGCTTTGGCATAGTCTTGGGCAAAAAAGAGGTTAGAACCATTCCATGAAATCTTTCCTCGTTGTTTGGCAGCGTGAAGAACTTTAAGTAAATCTGTGTATTCCAGAAAATATAAAATAATTCCTCTAGGTTTCGCTGAAGAAGATGAAGACTGAGAACTCTGCCCCAAACGATGCGCACGTTGAATATTTAATGATGGAGTATCCGGAAGACCAAGTAGAGTTGGGAGAAAGGATTGAAAAAAGGATATTGGATTAGAACCTTCGAGACCTTCAACCAGTCCATAAATGCGTAGGTTGTTGCGTCTATTACGGTTTTCCAAATTTTCAACTTGCTGTTTAAGATGATCTATCTCTCTGTGCATAAGGGGGACCTGACTTGCACATTCTTGAACAGAGTCAACTCGTTTCTCTAGGTCTTCAACCCTTTGCTCAGTGTGAGACCAGTTGTCTTCCAGACTTTGCAGACGTATGTTGGTTTCTTCCATACATGGCTTAAGCGCGCGAATTTCCTCAAGGAGGAGCTCCATAGAAATTGAAGTTGAGGAAGCAGTAGGAGAAGGTGGGTTTACCTTCACTCGCTTGCCTGAAGTGGAGGACGACGTTGCTGGTATTTTGGAACCCTGTTTGGGACAGGGGCGAGGTGCGGAAGATGCCAATCCCTTTGCACCAGCAGATTCAGTGGCAACATCTTCCATGTTCTCTAATAGGATATTAAAAGGATTATGGTCTTCTAAAGGTGAGCCTTTGATATGTTGTGCAGCATTACGGCTAACACGAGGCATTGCCATGAAGGAATTTGAGGAGAAACTCTCTTCAATTATCCTAAAGAACACTCTACACTAATAGAATCACACCGAAAGTGAAAATAATTAATAATGCACACTGTGTAGAGTTGCAGTGAAGTGAAAATCCAATTATATCAGTCCCGGAATTTATGCTGCTTAAAGTAGTATTCAGAACGAGGAGAAAATGGCCCAGCAAGAAAGAAAAACGTCGAGATAATGCCAAACGTGCATTTTTGTGAGGGGAAAGATATTCAAAAATCTAACAGCATTGGTTGAGAGGAACGAAAAGAAAAACAAAATGGCGGCCGCAACTCTGTGAAGAATCGCAGCCAGTGAAAGAAGTCAAAAAGGCATTATTTGAATGCGCTCCATACCTCCGCGACGAGCGCACATTGACGAGCAAAGGTTCCGACACTCGTGCGGTTGGAAATTGGGGTCCCAGAATGCGAAGAGAAGCCTGGAGAGTTCCCGTCGCCTCACGTCGCTGCGGAGCTCCCGGGAACAGCGGCCATCTCCGAAGGCTCCTAAGCCACGCCCCCCACCCTTCCCACATATTGAAGGGTGACATAATCATATTGCGTAAGCCCCTCAGTAGTACACTTTTTTTGTGCGCACCTTAAAATTAGACAAACAGTGCCACCATGGGGAAGACTGTCACAGTTGCCGGTGTTGTGAATTAAAGGCTGGTGCCAAACACCAGTGTTAGAAATGGGGTTCCTGGTTGGCTGAGGTATGCACCCAGGCCAGGCAGAAACCACCACTCTAGTCAGGGGAAGCTAAATACACACGAAAATATAACCTGTGCTCACCCTCTGGTAGCATGTCACAGAGCAGTCAGGCTTACCTAAAGAGGCAATGTGTAAAGCATTTGTGCAACACACACACACAATAACACAATGAATACACCACAAAAAGACTCCACCCAGTTTTAGAAAAATAGAGAATATTTATCTGAACAAAATTAGACTAAAATGACAAAAATCCCAACCAATAGAAGTCGAGATATGACATTTTAAAGATGAAATGCACAAATAGAGCTTAGAAGTCACTAGCGGGCAAAAGGTTACTTGAGGTCGCGAGGAATCGGTGCAAATCCAGAATTTAGGCGGACTGTGATTGATGACCGGCAAGCTACAGGACTCATACAGGTCCCGCTCAAGAAATACCTTGGATGGAACTTTTTTCAATGTCTGAGCCCAGCAATTTAGCATATTGCCCATCTCAGGGGCATATTCTCAAGGACTCATCGCCGAGTTAGCGGCACTTTATCGTAGCCAAAGTGGCGATAAATCCATCGCACCATTCACAAGCTGGTGTTAACAGCCCAGAACACCATTTTACCCGCGATAGCATCCGCAAAAAGCATCGCCACAGATGACCCCCGCAACTATCGCTAATGAGATGCAGAGTAGGCGATCCCGAGCAAAAACCCGCGACAACACCACACCTCAAAATTCTCAACGACCAGCCCAATCAGCGATAAAACCACAAAACAGGCGATAAGGTGCATTAGCAGCAGGAAACTAACACCTGCCCTGACCTGGTGCAAAGTCGGAGCACAGCCTGCACCACAAAATGGAGCCCAGCCCAGAGCCACACCTGAAGGGCAACAGATGCCATGGAGCCACTGAACATGCGTGCCGGACACCCAAGAGGGCCACAACATCCACCTCCACTCCCCCCAGGACCAACCCCCCCAGCCCCACCATGGGCACCCCCCACCTCCCCCGGACCAAGACACAGCACATCAACTGCACGGAAACATGACCACAAGCACCCGCCTGATGTCCCACAATTGCAACAATCAACATACATGTGCGCACTGAGATCCTGATTCATACATACACCATTGAAAGACCAAACAAAATGTCACATTCTAATTCGCCATCAAACAACTATCCTGAGGAGTCATGGCGGGGCATCCCTGGACAAACTGTGACTCACAGCCTACAAGACAATACCCAAGATAAGAAGGTGTGTCAGGCACCCATCAAAGGACAGGGAGAGAGAGAAAGAAACAGACAGAAAGAGAGAAACTGAACAAGGAGCGCAAGGCCAATCGGGCCCTTGGCTCATGCAAACATGCCAACAGCTGCGTGTGTCTCGAACTCTGCGCACCACAAATCACAGGCCTGGCATCAAAGTGAGTGCAAACTCCACATCACAATTAAGACATAAAAGCAGTAGTCAGACGAAAATCAGGAATGAAAGCACCTTTGTATCAACACACAAGGCCCAAGGCCAACCAAACCCCCGACCTTGGTCCTGAATGCGGCTGGCACACCCTGCGTGAGATACCATACCAGCCTCCGACGACTCCCACACCACGAACTACGCTAATGAAACACCAACGTGCCTACACCCCACACACACTTGTCCCTGCACGACCGACACCTGCAAGGGATGTCCTTGACACATTGTCAAGAACTACCCATACGTACAAACGTCGCACACACATACGACTCATTGCCCAAAGCTGTGGCATATCGTCCACCGAACACCCGCCGGTCAGACGAGTGCCAGTGCCACGAGACCAACAAACGCAATGGCCTGCATTCCCAGGCACATGCACAACCCTCTGTCACATGGAACTGTACCGTGCCCGAATGCTGCATCTGTTGGGATCCCTGCCAGTGTTGCGAATTAGTTTCCGTGTGAGTTTCTGTCTTGCCCAAGTCACCTGCATCCAGCCCTGGTTCCACTGTCGATCATGCGCATTCGAGTGGCCCATGGAGGTCTGCCTAGCCAACGCAACCGTAGCTGAATTGGATTATGACCTGACAGTGCGCCCACTGTTGGCCCACCAACAGGAGTGTCACCTGGATAGCTGTGCATGGGATGCACTGATCCTTGGCGTATGTGCTGGCAGTTGCACATGGGAGAATGCACAACTCCTCGTGTGCAGTGACCACATCCAGGCACTCCCCTATTGGGCTGTGTTGCGGATTGGGGAAATGGCGTGGACTGAGCACATCTGCCCGGACCAGTTAATGGATTGGCTCACCCTGGTGTTCATTGAACCCGACAACGACGTACTATTGGAACACATTGCCCATGAAGCTGCGCTGGCATTCATGGACGAGTAACTACGTCCCTGCTCCCAACACCTTGTAGCATCGTGGGGAATGTACCCACATCCCACCACAACAGAGGACATGTCTGCCTTCGTCTGGACTCTGTATGCATGTGCGTGGAACTACGCGTGTGTACACACACCTGTGCAAGGTGATGCAGTTCCATGGTCGGAGCAGCACAGCGTCGTCTGGCAACGTTACCAAGTCGGACACACTGCTGGGGGGAGAGTACACACATGGCAATGTAGCACGACATGTGAACTTGTCGGACCCTTTCACCTGATCACTGTCAGCAGAGCAGACAGTCGGCGCAGTCGGGTGGCAGAGCACTATGCAGACCCCATGGGCTGTAAGTCGTGCCCCCTCACACGGGGCAATGTGCATACGCCAAACAACACATGACTCGTCCAGCAAGGCAAGGTGGGCTGAGACCGTTGCCATCCGTGATAATTGGGGTTCATTTTTTCACCCCCATTTCCTGCACCTTGACATGTACCCATGCTGCGTGTAAGTGTCTTAAGCATGTTCTGCCTGTTGTGGCCGTTGCCTTGTCCGTACTGACACGCACATGCCAACAAAGTCTACGCAACACCACTGGTGTCTAACTGTGATGAGTGTTGATTAGATTGACCACTCGTGTGCCACAATGAGCATCGTCCCTACACATGGAGGAACTGACTGACGCATGTACAATGGGGGTGGGTCCCTTCTGACAGCTCCACCTCTGTGAGCACGACATTGTTTTGGGAGAGTTGCTGGTAGACCTGTGCTCTTACGTGTCTTCAGCAATGTGAGTATGGTGTCCAACCTTTGACCATGTTGAGCAATGTCATGAATCATTACAGAATGTGTCCACACAGATGTGTGTGAGTAGGTATGCGACGTGAAGTTCTGTTGTCACATGTGATGTAGGACACCACTTCTGGCCTGCTACCGATTTGGACATTCCTACACACAGCCCTATTCAAGACATGGACCTGTGCCTACGTTGGGGGGTTGTGAGTTTGTTGCCAATGTGCAATGAAGACACAGCCAGTACCCACCTTCACAGTCATCCAATTGGCCATGTGTCTCGGGGATGAGCATGCGCATTGATGTCATTTACCAGGGTGTACCTTCTTGTGCAATCATTGTCCCTACATCCAGCCATACTTCCATACGTGAGTGAACATAGTCATGACACATCTGCATGATTTCGAATGTTTTATTCACATTCTGGCGAATGACGGAGAGGGAGCTGTACATGGCCATCCAAGCCCACATAACATGGAAGCCCAGTTGTGGGCCAACCAGAGTCCTTTGGGCATTGAAAATTGATTTGGATGAGGGGGAGTGCAGTCCGCAGCAGGATTGCTGTGTAATTGTCAAGCAGTGGAGATATGGCAGTCTGTGTCGGGGTCTGGGTGATTGTCGCAGAGTGTTCCGGGGGTCAGTGGAAGGGGTTGTCCCAGGGCATGATGCATGGGGCAGAGCCAGGCAGGGCAAGCCATATGGAGGTGACGGATGCTACTGCCTCCTTCCTCACACAGTAGTTACCATCCACATCTTACTCCTCTGATACTTCTTCTGTGTCGGGTGTGTCCGGTGTGTGTGGTGGTGTAATGGCTGCATCACTGTGTGCCACTGACACATCAGGGTGCGAAGGCGATGGGGCTGCAACACTGTGTGCCACTGACACATCATGGGTTGGAGATGTGTGTGTCGAGGATCCTGCCACAGTCATCTAGTACAGGCTCAGTGGCAGTAGTGGCAAGATGAGGATCTGCAAGGCATGGAAGATCGCAGCTACATCTCGCTGGTGTTCAGCAGTGGCAGCCATACTTCCAGCCTGCATCGGATCCATGGTCCCCATTGTCCTCCGCATCTGTGCCAACTCTGTGCTGTCATCGCTGGTGCCTGTCTGCCTAGACAGTTCTTGTCTCCGAGTAATGGAACCAGTGATGTCAGCCAAGGATTGTTGGTGGGCATGGTGCGGACAGTAGGTATCCGTTAGGGACTGTAGGTGCTCCCTGATGGGACTTAGACACCCACGTATGGCATCGAGTTCGGCTGCCATGAGGTCGAAACCCAGCCGCAGCTGATCTGCCATCTTCTCCTGGCACCCTAACACACGGCGTTTGTAATCCATGTGTTGGTCGTGGAGGTCCTGGGAGGCAGCTGTGGTGGTGTGTGCTTTCTGCTGTGTGGTCTGTGCAGGGTGTGGGCTCACCGCGATGCAGCTGGGCTGCCCTGCTCCTGGAGGTGGGGTGAGGAGGCTGTCCATGAGCCGTTGGAGTGTGTCTGGGCAAATGGGCAGGGTGTCCTCTTCATCATCACTGAAGAGATGTGTGGTCTGCTCTGCAGGAGGTGTTGGTTGTCCCTCTGCAATGTAAGGGGAGATGCAGGTTAACAGTGTGTTCCATGTATGTTGACGCATTGTGGATGTTTACATTCAGACGGCATGACGGTGTACATTGTAACTGTTTTGGTGTAGCTGGCTATTTGATGGGAGTCAGTGGACATTTCGACTACATGACGGATGTGTGGTTGTACTTGTACATTATCATCTCACATGTCATGCATTGCCAGATGTGATTGGCCAGTTTCTACGCACGAGAGGCACCAGTTGTGTCCTCTGTCCTGTGGTGTAGGGATTGCACTCTGTCCCACATTGTCGTCAATGTTGATGTACTGTGATGATTGCTATGTGTGTGTGCTGCATTGTTGGCGATTTGCCCCTGCAGCTCTGCATTGGCGGACCCTTATCCCATTGAGTCAGTGTGCATTTGACTTGTGTGCTTTTCGGGGGATGGGATGTTTGTGACTTGGGTCATTTGTGCTACTGGAGATATTTGGTACTCTTGTGCATTGTTTGTCTGCAGATGTGTTCTTGACGTCATGGGTCGTAGGTGCACGTGGATGTGTCAGGGTGTGATCTGCTCCTTTACGGATGTGGTCCACACTCAGCCACCTCAGTGTCGTCTCGTGCACCATGTCATGTATTGTGACTTCAGCCATGCCATCTGTCATGCAGTGTCACTTGCATTGTCAGTGTGGCTCACAAAGCCGCTGCTTTTCTGGATTCAGCACATGTGCATGGGTAGGTTGTGGCATTGGTGATATGGAGGGGGGCCCATTTGTGCACATTGTGGACGGGGGCCTACTTGGTGTTTCTATGTGTGCTGCAGTTTGCCAAGGGTATCAGGGACATGTTCCACACTCATTGCGGGTGTGCAGTGTGCTGCACATGATTGTGCATGTGTGCCATTGTGCCCATCTGCCCCGTCCCCCCAGTCCCTGGTCGTTACTCACCCTGTTGCTGTTGGGTCAGTTCATTTCGGGCTGTGTCCAGGCCCCCAACTCCTTGCACCATCTCCACACTGATGACTGTGGCCACCATTTCCTCCAGCTCATCCAACTCCTCCTGTGGCGCAGGACTTCCACCTCCAGTCGCCTTTGCTGCCTTCATGTTGGCAGCGAGGTTCTTTTTGGTTTGGCTGTGCACTTCATGCCAGCGCCTCTTGACATCCTCCATTGACCTCCTCGACACTCTGACTGCATTCACTTTGGTGACGATGGACTGCCATATTTCCGTTAGTGTTGCCAATGACGCAGTGGAGGTGATGAACAGTTGTTGGTGGTGTTCTATCACCTCCGTGACGGTGATCTGGTCTTCCTGCGGACTGAACCCCGCCTTCTTCTTCCTCTTCTCCTTGCCCTCCCCCGAACAGGGGATTCCATGCTGGTCCTCCGTGTGGGTTTGTGGAGTTAGGCTTGTCCTCTGCACTAGGTCCGGGTGCATCCATGGTGCTACGCAGTTTGGATTGGTTTTGGGGTTGGTTTTTTGTTTGGTTTTATAGTGCATTTTCATGCATGACGCGTGGGTATTGCAGGCATGTCGCTGGTTTTCGCAGATTTTGGTATCGCGCTTTGTGGCGTCGCAACTTTTTGGGCGGTCGTGTTTTGCATTTTTTGTTTTTCGCGTTGGTTTTTACGCGGGCATTTAGCGGGTTGTCATGCTGCTATCGCATGGTGCCGAGGGGTTGGGAATTGGACGTTAGGATGGTGTTATTTTCTCACGATGGACTGCGATATGCAAGGTTGCGTTAAGCTACATTTGCGATGATTATCACACGTTCTTGTGAATATCCCCCTCAGTGTGCAGCATTGTCGGTGCCTAGTTGCTAGCCCCACTGTTTACGCGGGCATTTAGCGGGTTGTCATGCTGCTATCGCATGGTGCCGAGGGGTTGGGAATTGGACGTTAGGATGGTGTTATTTTCTCACGATGGACTGCGATATGCAAGGTTGCGTTAAGCTACATTTGCGATGATTATCACACGTTCTTGTGAATATCCCCCTCAGTGTGCAGCATTGTCGGTGCCTAGTTGCTAGCCCCACTGACTCTGCAGTCACAGTTTGGTCACTGAAGTGAGGTGACTAGACTCAGTGAAGCTTAGCCAGAGGAGCATTACCAGAACCAGCTGTGACCGTACCCCCATGCCTACAGTTCTTAGTCAGTGGCACTTCGCAGATGCCACATTCTGATCCTTGGGGCTGGTCTAAAACACTGGTGGCTGCCTACCGGCCCCCAAAGATTATTTCAACCTTATCTGTTTTCCTTACAGAACTATCAGCATTGCTTCATTCTCATGAGGTTTCACTTTAGTTACTTACCATTAATGCTCGGGTACCCTGAAAAATGCTACTTTCTGAAGGAGCTAGGACCTGCCCGTGTAATGGACCCGCTGTTCAGTCTAATCTGCATATTATGTTGTTCTGTCCACTGTATGGGGTTCTGAGGAAACAATTCTTGGTTCCCTTTCTTAAAAAATATAATTTTAGGCAGTGTGGACCTGCTCTCTCCTTTTTGCAACAACTGGACGGCTCTCTGTCATGCCATGCAGTGACATTATTCATCTGGAATTCATTATGATTAAGAAGGCGAGCCTTGTCCCGAAGGACCACTAGCAAGGAAGGCACTGTAATTGCTTTCTCTTAAGGCATGGCACTTTAGAAAGCATCCACACTTTATCTGCAATTTATTGCTCCTTCTTCTATTGTGGAAATAACTTTTGTGCAATAACCTGTGTAAGATTATTGGAAATTTTAACGAGGTTTTATATATTATTAAAGTTTGTGTATCCATATTCTTATGTTTAATATGCATTTACACTTTATTTCTATGCCTCCTCAGTCACTGCGGAAAGTAGAAAATGTATTATCTTGTACACAATTGTTGCAATTTTTAATGATTTTAAAAGATGTTTTTACATCATTTTATGGTGCATTAAGACTGGACTGCTAAATTCCTCCAAGAGTCTAAAACCAGCTTCAATATACAACCTGATTTTATGCTGTTTTATTTGGAAAATTGTTGATTACATTTGTATCTGAGTGTCTTTTTCTTCTTTTCTCAATTTTATTACTGTTTATCTGTATTTTTATGCTGCACAATCGTAGCGAAATAAAGGTACTGACTGACTGAGTTCAGAGGACAGTGGACTGACTTGGGGTCTGTAAGGTATGAGTTTGAAGTAGAGTAGTTAGTTTGGTTACTTATTGTTTCAATGTTCTCAGATAGTGAGGTTGTAATGATGCTAATGGGGGTGGTATATGTGCTGGGTGATGAGCAGAGTACATTGAAAACTCCATAACCCTCTTTCTGACTCCGTTCATAGAGTATTTGTTTCCACTTAAACAAAAAGTGCCTGCCACTCCCACCTCATTCTGCCTATCTATAAAGCAAATTAATAGATTCCTTCTACTTTTTAAATGCCTCACTGCCTATACCCAAATTAAGAGGGCCTGCTGCCACTATGGATAGCCCATCTGCTAACCTGATTGAGGGAGTCCATTATTCTCTGCCACAGCTCTACTCACAATTGCTCCCACCATCCCTCCTAGTTGAGAGAGTCCCAACAACTTGCTTACAGACTGACCCTCTTCCCATGTAGAGAGAGTCCATGATGCCCATCCTGCAGTCCTGCCCAGTACCTTGCTGGTGTAAATAGTAAACGTGGGACACTCCAAAGGTGGAAGAGGACCACGGCCTCCTAAGAAATATTCTGGGCACCAGCACTTTAAAAAAACAAACAAATTAAGCACTTATTTTGGATATGTGGAGATGTAAGACTAAAATAAAGCACAGAAAATCTAGAGTCCAGTGAGGGTTGAAAGAAACCCCCATGCATCATTAGGCAACGTTTGAATAGTTCAGTTTTGAAGAGTTTACTAACTCTCAGGTATTTTAGTTCTGTCTTTATGCATTGAAAGGGCCGGGCCGATAAGTTCTAGACTGTTCTAGAATCCTACTCTGATGGTTCTTTTTCGCAGCATGAAAGTGTAAACAGGAGAGAAGTCGTTAAGAAATCGATCAATTAGCCAATAATTCTCTTGGATACATAATAACTCACAGACAACTACTTATGCTTAGTTCATTTATTACAAAGCCAAAAATAACTGGACTTAGAGACACCTCAACACAAGTGTATAGAAATACAGAGGAATCGGCATAAAGCCAAATCTGCGCACCCAGTTTAGAAAGGTGCAGCATAAGCATCACAATTAATTCAAGAAGTAGAATATAGAAAAATCAGGAAGCATGAGTCCAAATTTCCCTGCATAGAGGGTTTGTGGGTAAAAGCATCAAATCTATCCATACACTAACACTAAGGTGACATCCCTAAATAAGCATTTTCAAGAGGAAGGTTAAAAGGTGTCAGCATGTGGAGTCTTCCTAAGAAGTAGGCTAAAGCTACCAAAGACAGAGCTGGTTCTAAGATGATCTCTCTCTGAAGGCAAGAAAGAAGTGGCACACTATCCCTAATTGCAATATATAGTTATCCTCAGGTGGCACTCTCATGGTGCACTTCGGATCATGCCATTCACCCTGGGTATAGTCCTGAAGGAATTTTCCCAAGATGTTGACCGTGTGCCTTCTTTGATACTGTTCCAAAGTCATCCTGTGCCCTGGGCACCTCCCAACTTTTTGCTGACTGGTACTGGTGGTAACTGACTTTGACTGACCCTGGGCTTTGCCTAACCAGGCCCAGGGCCAGTGCCAGTGCTATGCTGAAAACACTTAGAATACAGTGAAAACACCTACATACACTAGGGTACACTATGGGTTGGGGTACCCCTGTGATTGGCATGACCTACCCAATAAGCCCCTAGTACATAATAGGGCAGGAGGATTGAAACTACCTATCAGTCCCTAGTACATAGTAGGGCATGGCAGTTTAGAGGCCAGCAGCCTTTTCTGCACTTGCATGTGTGCACTGCTGAAGCCTGAGGTCAGTTTAAAAGCAGCCCTGAGTTCCATGACTGCTTTTAAAAAGTAAATTGTGCCCAAACTCGACTTTTGTGTTTAGGGCACTTATAAATGGATAACCTACAATGTGTTGGCATATTAGGAACCCCCAGGGTCTCCCCTAGGTGTCCCAGGGGTGGGGGGTCAGGTATCTATAAGGTGGACCCTTATAAAATGAGTTGTATATGCCCTGGGTTAAGTGAAATTTCACATTTCACTCCCCACATTGTGATAAAGTGCTGCCCAAATTCGACTTTGATGCTAGGAGCACTGTGGAGGGAGGATCTGCAATATTTCTACAGATTCAGAGCCCCTAAAGTCTCCCCTAGTTGTCCCATGGGGTGGGGGTCCTGTAGATATAAGCGAAGTACTTATAAAATATGTTTTTGTAAGTCCGGGTGCTGGAAAAATGGCCCAAGTCATTTTTCCCATTGCAAATCCCATGCCACATAGGTTAACATGGCAATATGTTATTAACTAATAACTCCTGATAGGAGAATGATAGAACTTCCATTCAAAGACTTCCCAGAATGGTAGTGAAAAATCCAACAATATGATATTGTCGAATTTCTCCCAAAATGTACAGACAAGAAGTTATAAGACTTTCTTGTTTGTAAGTCCAGATTCAGCCTTCCAGTGGTCTGTCCTAATTGGTCAGAGTTAAGTGGATTAGCCAGGCTGCTTTGAAGAGGTGATAAAGAGCCCCTGGGGTTAACCAGCTCTTCTGGGAGGGCAGTGTGCTGTTCCACAGGAATGCCAGGGCAGGGGGAGGAGTCGTAAACCATGGACTTCAAAGAGGAGGGAAGAAACCAGTGTCATTTACAACTCTAAACTTTTCACCCCAGCCAGAGCTAGGCTTATGGAAGGAATGCACAGATGCAAGGGGGAGAGTCTATGGAAAGTAGCCATCCTAGGGGTGTGTTTAGCCAGCTCTTACCTCCCTGCTGGAAAATCAGCCATTATGAATTTGGAGGATTTGGTGCACTCTGGGACAAAATAATGCAGCAATCTACAGGATGTGGTCATAACCTTGGGGAGTTGCCCTAATCCCATTGGTCAGGAGTGACCTCCTGCTTGACCCAGAGAACTTGGAATAAGTATCTGAGAGAGGCAGAATCTCTCAGATCTGCTGCTTGAAACTTAAGAAAGCAAGACGTTGCCATGCTGAGAAGTTGGGGTGCAAATTCTAAGGCCTGCCCTCTGAAGACTGCACCAGCTGAAACTACAGCCCTGTGGATTACCTTGCTGTAACAGAACTAAAGAGTGGACTCCCTGCAAGCTACAGGTTAACAGAGCTCACCTGGAACATCACCACCAAGGATCCTCAACCTGGAGAATTACCAGTGGATTTGTAAGGGTTTTGTCCAAGTGGATTGTGGGAACTGAAGTCTTCAACTTTCAAGGACCATCTTGGAGCTTCCAGACCCTTGGAGTGAGTTTGAGACACTTTGGGACCCTTTGGGGAACTTCAGGAAGAAGTTCCAGGAGTTTGGAGAACTTTGGAGCAACTTTGGAAAACAGCTCCATAGGGGGACCGACCCAACGTGGCCAGCCAAGCCGCCTGCCTTCAACCGCGAGCCGGCCAAGCCATCCAGGTTCGTCCTGCTAAAATCTCCGTAGGCCCGACTTCCAGAGTTTGAATGGGAGTAGAAGAAATCCGAGGCCGGCGAACCCTCACCGAATCCGGCCTGGTGAAGAGCATCGAGGGACCCCGCGAGAAAAAGCTCCAGAAAAGTTTCTAAGTCCGAAGGTAAAAACTGTGACCGGGACCTACCGCGAGGGGTAGCCGCTCAGGGCTCCATCGCGGTCGGCCTGAAACTTTGACTTTGAGCTGGTCTATCGCGACCAGATATCCCAACATGGTGCTATATATTTCTAGTGCTATAAAGTGATAAATCTTTCAAAATTCATATCTCCGGTTCCCTACATTGGATTTTTGCCGTTTTAGTGTCATTCTAAAGATAAAAATATTTCCTATTTTTATAAATTGGTGTTGGATTTTTAATATGTGTTCTGTCTTAAATATTTACTGAATTGGCGTTTTTAAATGCTTTACATACCTGTCTTTGAAGTTAAGCCTGCCTGCCTGCTCGCAGCCAAGCTACCAAGGGTTGAGCATGGGAATAATTTTCTAAGACCTATGCTGAGTCCTATCATGTGTTAGTGGCCTTATTGCCAGTGGCAGACCTACATTTGCCCCTACCAATAATCCACTTTCCAACATTTGGTGCTCAGCGGTGTGGATGAGGACTTGTGTTTAAAAGTACACCTTTCAGTAAAGTGAATTAGGATTATAAAAATCCTCTAAATTGCCTTAGAACAAAACTTTTGAGTTGAATTTTTGGAATTTGGACTAAACTGTTTTTAATCCACTGTTTTGATTTTTCCAAATCGTTCTAAGTCTGTTGTGCCTAGTTGTTGTGACCCAAAACTAGGGAACCATGGAGCTGGACCTGGCTAAACTGTCCCAGTTCAGGATGGCTGATCTTAGGGTACAGTGTAGGCTTGGGGGTCTGCCTGCTTCCAACAAGATTAGGAAGGCAGGGTTGCTTAAGTCCCTACAGGCCTGGGCTGGGGTAGCTGAGGAGATTCAAGGGGGGATGGAGGGTGTTCCCCCCAACCTGACCCAAGAGGAGGGTGAGGATGGTGCCTCTTCTATTATCTCTAATGTTAGCCCTATGATTCCAGATGGTGGGAGTGGGGAAGGGTCCCTTACTCAGGAACCACCACTGTCCCTTGCAGAGAGACAGCTTGAGGCTCAATTAGCTTTGATTGCCTTGGAGAAGGAAACATTGGAATTGGCTAAGAAGAGATGGAAGAGGGAGGAGGGTTCAAAAGAACTGGTGGCAGTGAAAATGATGAAGATTGTGAAATGTCCAGGGGTGGTGCATTTAATCCTAAACTTCCCAAGGGTATAGTGCCCAAGTACACAGAGGGGGATGACATTGACAGGTGGCTAGCAGCTTTTGAGAGGGCCCTTAGAATGAGTAGGGTCCACTCTAGGTATTGGGGTGCACTCCTGTGGGAGTTGATTCCAGTAGCTGGGAGGGATAGGCTCCTGACCCTGAAAGGAGAGGATGCAGAATCATACCAGCAGATGAAGGCATGCTTAGTCAAGAGATGTGGTCTGACTCCAGAGCAGTACAGGGTGAAGTTTAGAGGCACCCAGAAATTGAGTTAAAAGTCTTGGGTAGACTTTGTGGACGTTTCAGTGAAGGTACTGAAAGGCTGGATTGTTGGTAACAAAGTTGTTGACACATATGAGGGATTGTATAATTTGCTTTTGAAAGAACATATTTTGACTCATTGTGCAGAAGAGAAGTTACACCAGTATCTAGTGGACTCTAAGCTGACAGACCCCAGAGAGCTGGGGGAAGCAGCTGATGAGTGGGTGAGAACACGGATTTCCATTCAGCACCAGGGGAGTGACCAGAAGAAAGGGGGACAGGTCCCTCCCCTCCCCAAGGGAAAGCCCAAGGGAAGGAAGGTCAAAACCAGAAGGAGTCCTCCAAAGACCCACAAAAACCTGCACAAGGAGGGGGGCCCTGAGTCAACCCAAATTCAAAGGGAGGTGGAATCAGGGAAAGAATGGTAGGTTCTTTGATCCCTCAAAAGTGGGTAAGTGCTTTGACTGTAACCAGCCAGGGCACAAACAGGGAGATGCTGTCTGCGCCAAGAAGCTCCCCCCTAAGGGGCCATCCACAGGGATTGCCAGTGTAAGTGTAGGGGTGGAGAGTGGTGCCCCAGAGAGGGGTAGTCAGGTGGTGGAAGCAACCTTAGTGTCCCTGGGTGGGGTGAATATTGCAACCCTTGCTGCCTTACCTCCAAACATGGACAAGTACAGGCAGAGGCCTAAAGTGAATTGGACTGAGGCAGATACAGTTTGTCCTTAGCTCCAAGGCCTTTTCCGGTGTGAAGCACAACGACCTTACTTTATCGACTCAAACCACACGACTGTAAATTCTTCTCTCCTTGCCTGACTAGTAAAACAAAGATAGTATTCTATCTAAATGAGTGCTTCTTCACCTGCAACACAAACGTGAGAAAGAACAGATTCCACAGCACACATGAAATTCAAACTATTATTCCTAAAGCTAGAGTTTCAGGGACTAGCATTTCAGACCTACGAATTTTAGCTAACATAAGAAAAACAACCTATAATCTTTTGCGAATTCGCATAACATTAATGAAATTTCAACGATTGCATTATTTTACATATGAGTAAATCCAATTAGTGAACACATTTAAAATGTGAATAAGAGTCTTGGTGCAAGAGACACACTTAATAGGCAACAACTGCAAAATATTGAATAGATGGGGCTATAAATTAGCAGTGCACGCCAGATTCACCTCTGGTTCCAGGGGCACGGGCATCCTGATTCGTAAAAACCTAGCACTATGCACGCATCGAACATGGGCGGACCCGCAGGGCAAATTTGCGGTCCTAGAGGCCAGCTGGGAGGGAAGAGCGATTAATATCATATTGGCCTATGCCCCACCTCCGCTCCGCAGATCGGCTCTGGAGGAAATGGGGAAGATCATTCTTGAATTGCCAGAAGGAACATTAATCCTGGGGGGGAGATCTCAATATGACATTGAATGACAATATGGATAGACAGCCAACGTGGCAACAGACCAGATCCACCTCACTCTTATCGGAATTTCTCAACGCCATGGGCATGATAGATGTGTGGCAACATTTTAATCCGCACACGCATCAATTCACATATTTTTCGAACACCCACAATAGTCTATCTCGCATAGATTATTTTCTCACCCACTCCGCAGACATTGGACACTTTAGGGATCCACGTTGTCTCCCACATGGCATATCAGATCATTCACCAGTCTTGACCACTTTCACCCTCAATCAACATCGACACAGAACTACATTAACACTAAACCCCTGGCTCCTTAAAATACCAAATTTTAAAGAGAACCTCATACAACACACCGAGAACTATTTTAAAGATAATGTGGGATCAGTTGAGTCCTCACAAATCTTATGGGAGGCCTTCAAAACAACAATAAAGGGCCAGGCTTTGACCCTCAAGATCGGCCACATCAGAAACCAGAGAGACAAAATAGAGCAGCTTGAGATGGAGCTTCAAATGAGTGAAACAGAGTATACACAGACTCCAAATGTGACCAACAAACATCAGCTAAATGTCAAACAATTGGAATATAAGGCATGGCGAAAGAAATGGCAAAGGCCAAACACATAGCCACCCAACACAAAATATAGGAGCTGGGGGATAGGGCAGGCAGATTACTTGCCTGGCTCAAAAAAAGGGAGCAGTCTGAGCTCTGGGTCCCCCATTTGTGCATAAGCGACACCCTTGTGCTCTCAGACCCGCAGGAGATCGCAGAGGCTTTTGCTGATTATTATGAACAGATCTATACCCCGACAACAATCACAACAGCAGACGACTCGCGCCAGCTATTGAAAGATATATCCCTGCCCACCTTGTCCCCTCAGGATAGAGATACGCTGGAGGAGGACATCACCAATGAGGAAATATGTTCAGCAATTAGAAATATACAAACAGAGAAGGCAATGGGACCCAATGGGGTCCCTATCGAATTCCTTAAACTAGTAGCATCTCGGGTTGCGCCATACCTACAGGAAATGTACCTTGAGAGCAACAAGAAGGGGTTCTTACCGGAGGACCTGAGAATGGCCTCAATTGTAGTCATCCACAAGAAAGGAAGACCAGTTGACAAATGCGGGTCCTATTGACCGATATCCTTAATCAATGCTGAGGCCAAAGTCTTAGCTAAACTATTAGCCTCCTGACTTGCTCCTATCATCACCTCATTGGTACACGCCAACCAACCCGGTTTTATGCCTGGTCAAAATACAGCCTTAAACATCCGCCGACTTCAAAATGTACTGGGTCGGAAGCATGTAATCGCAGAAGATGCCGTAATACTATCCTTAGATGCCAAAATGGCTTTCGATACAATAGAATGGCCATATCTTTTTGAGGTGTTGCTGCGGCTGGGGTTTGGCCCAAAATGTATAGGCTGAGTCAGACTTTTATACACAGACTTAAAGGGCCAAATCAAAGTAAACAATCGTATATCAGGAGTATTTCCATTGGGAGTACCAGACAGGGATGCCCCTTGTCACCTCTGATCTTCGTGTTGATGCTTGAACCTCTGGCGGCATGGATTAGGGGAGACCGCTTACTTAGAGGATTGAAGTGGACGGAGGGACAGGAGGATAGGATATCCCTCTATGCCGATGATATCCTGCTTTATCTAGCATCTCCGACAAAGTCAATACATATAATCCTCAACATCTTCACAAATTTCGGCAAAAATTCCGGCTTTGCTATTAATTGGTCAAAGTCGGTAATCTATGTCGTCCAGGGATCAAACCCCAAACTCCCGCAAGGCTGTGAGCTCGAGGTGGCGGAGGAGGGCTTTCGATACCTTGGTATTTTTATAACCCCTGACCCAGCTCTTTTCTATAGTCACAATCTTGAGGCCCCCTTACATAGACTGCAAAATGACGTTAAACACTGGAGGACATTGCCCCTTTCTCTACTCTGCCGAGCTTCCCTCTTTAAAATGTTGGCGCTCCCCCGCTTTATATATTCTTCAGAACTGCCCATTTAAAATTCCTGAGTCCTACTTCCAAAATATAGACAGTGAAATTAGAACTCTACTATGGGATGGAAAGACACCCCGTATTGCCATGCATAAACTAACCAGAAGCTGGTACAACGGGGGAATCGCACTCCCGGATATACGCCTCTACTTTTGGGCATCACAACTAGTGGTTATTAACCACTGGGTGTATCATCCCCAGACGGAACCTGCTTATCAACTGGAGAGATACCAGATGGGGAGGGCAGGACACATCGGGGCTCTATACTCACAAGCAAAGAAAAACCGATACCTAGGCCCTACTGCTCTAACCATCGACATCTGGCGCCAAGCCAATTAAAAACTTGGCTGGCAGGACATACTTACCCTAGCTACGCCACTATGGTTTACCCAGAGACTCAGAATGCTTGGCAACTAACGGGTTTGACAGATGGGACACCATCAGTATGTCTACTATAGGAGACCTATGGAAAAAGGAGGAAATTCTAAAAATTTCTGACCTACAGAAAGAATGCGAATTAGATCAGAAAGAAATGTTCCGATATCTACAAATCCGCCACGCTCTGACTGCCGTAATCCCCTCCTCAGGGGAGCTACCGGAGACGTCCTCCTTGGAAGATAGAGTGTTATCGGAACCCCTCGGGAAAAAAGCCATATCATTGACATATAGGAAGCTGATTAATAACTTACCCGACCCACTCCAACACCTTCGAGAACATTGGCAGGCTGATCTGGTGCCACTTGAGGACGAGGAATGGCAAACTGGAATAATGTCCCCACGCGAAGTGGCAATCCCACTACATTTTCGCCTTATTCAACTTAAGATTTTGCATAGAACTTATTTAACCGGTATCACATTACACAAAATCGGGCACAGATCAGACTCACTCTGCCTCCGACGCTGTGCGGAAGAGGCCACATTTATCATGTGCAGGACATCTAACCTGGGCTTCTATTGGAATTCTATGATGCATATTAGCAAGCCCATTATCGCCGTTTTAGCAGCAGTTTCCTGCCGCTAAAATGGCGATCATTTTAACAAGGTTCTTGCTAATATGCCCCGTTGTTCTTTTCAAAAAGTGCAATCATTTGAAGTGTCTTTTCTCCCCTATATCCTGCAGGAATCACAGAGGACTGGAAGAACCATTTCACCGTGGCGCAGAGTGAACATTTTGACTGTGTCTACCGAGAACAAGCATTGGCATAGCCAATAGGTCTCGCTTTTGGGACCTTATAAGTATTTAGTTATGCAGCACAATATCCTTGGTGCAACAACATCAACCGTTGCATGGCTAAACACTTATAATGTCCCAAAAGCGAGACCTATTGGCTATGCCAATGCTTGTTTAATGCGCTCCTCGCAAGCTTCTTCTGACACACAGGCAACAACACAGTGTCCATAAAGCATCTCCTTTCCGACTTGACAGGTATGCTCGTCCACTTGTTGTTAAGAACATGTAGTAATCTGAGGTGTACCTAGTTCAGCTTGACCCAGAGCCCATAGCTGTTGCAGTATTCATCCCCAGTGGCCCGGATGCACCCGCCTTTCTTCACCTCGATGCTCCCCCGGGACAGCTTCTTGTGGCTCTGCTTGCCGTCAGATGGAGAAGCAGGTCAGTACAAGGGAAGCGACAGACTTTGCTGGCAGCGCCCTGCGCCCCTTATCCCATAAATCAGAGGGCATATAAGGAAACTGTTTCTAAATAAACTTAGATTAAAAAGAGCACTGTGGAATCCTCCCCACTGAGCGGCAGGGGGAGGCGCCTACGAAACCGGTTGTACTTCTGGTTATCAAAACAAAAGTAGGACTATCCTGGCCCTGCCTGGAAGCCTGTAAATATAGGGGCCATCTTCGATCGGGGATTATCAAAGAGCTTTTGGCAAACGAAGACGGGGGCGTTAATATTGAAATGGACCGTTGTTTGTATAGTGAGTATTGCACGGTTAACGGTTTAGGTAGACGGTTGAAGCCACTTTGGCCATCATGTAAAGGGCAACCTCTTGAAACAACGAGAGGAGCGGGGGCGAGGGCGAGCGAGCGCGGCAGCCTGCTCAGCTGACCAGACGCTTGTGCGTCATGGCCTTTTCCCGGCATGTGTTTCCAATTATCGCGCCCGCGTCTCGGCACAATAATGGGAAACACATGTCTCCGGCGCGCGTAACCGCCCGAAAAAGGCCACGACGCACGAGCGTCTGGTCAGCTTTTCAAACCCCCTTACATAAAGTCTTCGCCTAGCAGCGCTTGCGCGCTACTCGAGGCTCGACCTAAAAAATGAAAGGATTGACTGGGTGTTTCCCGTGGGACAAAGATTGATTGATCTAAGTCCAAATCTACAACAAAAGTGTGCCCAAAATGCAAATATAAGTTGTTTTCTGTTTTTATAATCAAATTATACAGATTTTGTCTTGTCATATGAGTGACTTTCAGAGCACCAGACCATTTTTCCTAGATGCAGTCGGTAATACTAGAAAATGTATTGCATTGGTACATAAAATGATGCCATTCTTCATTTTCAACTACATAAATAAACTGCTTTTCTCTATTGTGAAAAAACTGGCCTACTCAAACTCTTGTTACATGGGTGGGCCTCATAAACAGCTAATACAATTTCAACTACTTTAGAATAGACCGATTTAGTGAAGGTTTGAGAAGAGAGTGTGAGATCTGCCATGAAAACTTTGCAAACCCGGCACCATGAACCATGAGCACAGCATAATCAGGATACTCTGCGTTGTATATTCACGATCACTGGCAAGTGCCTGGTCTGGAAGCTTATCAAAGCATATCAAAACGTTCAGTGCTGCTCTACTGTTGGTTTGAGAGTGCATTACCTCCATTGGATGAAAGCAAACATTAGGCACTGTTACCATGTTCAGGGGAGAGACAACAAACACTTTAGCACAGGTCAGCAGTGGTGAAGTGCACAGAGTCTTAAAGCCAGCAAAATCAAGGTTAGAAAAATGTAAGGAGGCAGGAAAAAAGTCGGGGGAATGCTCTCATATTCATAAGAATAATAATCATTGTTATTTGCACAATTTAAATTGGGAGAACTCCTGCACTGCGAGAATGCTTGCTCCCACTCACATTTAAGGCCTCATTCTGTGTGCCCTACCATAGCACATAGTAATTCTGGTGATGCTGATGGTACCAGTAACTCTGGACGGCTGAGCCAATGAGACTACAAGTGGGACCTTTGTCCACTGGCCGATTTGTTCTGTCTTAGGTCCTTCTCCCTAATTCACCTCAATGCTTTTACCTCTACCCTTTCTCTTCAGCTCTTAACCTACTTCTAAATCAACCCTCTCTCATGATTATACCTCCCTCTCTCACTCTCTTGTTGTACCTTTATATCGCTACCTCTCTATATGCTCTATTCACCTCATCCCTCTCTCTCTGCCTTAACCCTCTCTGTGCTCCTCAATGAACTGTCCCAATATAACGTCCCACCTTATATTTCACTTTACTCTTAGCCTCGTCTCTCTTTACCTCATCTCCATCTTTCTATACTACAAATCTCTCTATCTGTCTTTCAGCACTCTCTCTACCTCCCTGCTACCTTACATCTCTCTTACTATTCACAGGGCCATAGCCACCCCCAAAGCCTTTCATGGCTGGTTCTGGCCTCAAGGTTATAGATGTTTGGCTCCTCAGATGCGTCGTCCTCGCAGAGAACAGCAATTCAGAACATCCATTGGCAAAGCTAATAAGTCTCGCCTATGCAAGAGCTATTAGCTTTGCCAATGTGTATTAGCCATGTTGTACAACAGTATGGCTGCTGTTCAGCATGGCTAATGGTTAGGGGCACAGAGGAGAGTGGTGTATAGTGTCTTAGAGTGGAATGGAGAAGAGTGGAGTAGAGTGTTGTAGAGTGGAGTGACAGAGAGTGTTGTGTATTGGAGTGGCAAAGTATGGAGTCGGGTAGAGTGGCATATAATGGAGTGGCATAGAGTAGAGTGGACTGGTGAAGAGTGCATTGATGTAGAGTGTTGCAGGGTATAGTGGCATAGAGTGCAGTGGCACTGAGTGCAGTCACATTGAATTCTGACGCATACAGTGCAACATCGCAGAAGGCAGTGGCATAGATTGGAGTGGGGCAGATTGGAGTGGCGTAGAGTTGAGTGGTGCAGAGTAGAGTCAAGTGGGATAGAGTGAAGTGGCGTAGAGTGGTGCAGAGTAGAGTATCATAGAGTGGTGCAGTAAAGAGTATAGTGGCATTGAGTGCAGTGGCCTAGAGTGGAGTAGAGCAAAGTAGAGTGAAATAGAATTCAGTGGTGGAGAGTGCTGTTTTGCAGAGTAGAGTGTCAGAGTACAGTGGTGTAGACTGGAGTAGAGTGCCATACAGAGCAGTGGCGTAGAGTACAGTGATGCAGAGTAGAGTGCAATGGTGCACAGTGCAGTTGTTTAGAGTGCTTTGGCGTAGAGTGCTGTGGTTAAGAGTAGAGTGGTGTAGAGTATGTGTGCCCTATTTATTGTAAAAGGGTATACTTGCTTTACAGATAGGTGACAAACTGAAACTGTGATTGGAGAGGAACTCTGCCTCCACTTAACGAGCATATTCATGTTTCGAAGTGATGCACAGTTTGTTCAGGAAAAAGAGCATATTTTTTTTAAAGAGAACAGTAAAAGGTTCTAGCATAAAGGAGCGAAAGGAAAATCAATTACATTTTCAGCCACATCCAATGATTTACGTGCACAAAGGAAATAACCAAAGTGAAAGTTTTGTTGTTTTTATGTAATTACTTTTTAACAGGATCTGCACTTCTATAGATGTTTTTTCACTGGAGCATTGTATTAACACCCAACAGAACAAGCATCTGACCTTGTCATTTGCACAAATTTGTGGTGAACAGTATTGCCATCTTTGTTCAAAATCTGTGTTTTATGTTTTTGCTAGTGGATAATAAGGTACTGACATGTCTCTGCAATCCACAGAGACAAGATGGGATTATTTGTGAACTGTGTGTTTAGAGCAGAAAGGCTATTTTCATAAAATTATACAGACTAAAGGATTTCCCATTGTCTGTTTTTTTCTGGGCTGCTCTGAGCTGCAGAACTCTCTTTAATTTATCCCAAGCTAAGAACTTCCACATTGTGCTCAGCTGTCTTCTGCTTGTGAACACATGCTGACATTTTACAGCTAAAAATGAAAATAGAAAAAAGAGCTTATTAGTTTTAAAAGCACTTTTCTTATTTGTACAAAGGTTTACCTTCTGTAACTTTGTACAAATAATATAATCAGATTTTACTGTTTTGCCTACTCGGTAGCAATTGCCAGCATGTTCCTGTGAGGTGAGAGCTGAGAGGCTGAGGAAGGGGTAATCATTCACAGCTTGTCTTGTTTTTACAGCCCAGCATTGGGCCTCTTGGCAGATTCACGGCGATGGACTGTAAGCATGCCTTAGGGGTACGAGGGCAGGCACACACTTGAATGCTCAATGGCCCATTATGCGGCTTGAAAAGGTGATAATGTGACCCCCTGCGGCCAAATTCATATAATGCAAAATGACCATGGCCGCAGATCACATAATTCCAGAGGCCCTGCCTTAGGTGACATACACTGAGACCTCCCTGCATGCACTTACCTCAAAGCCCTGAGTGCCGATAAGACATCACCAGTGGCAACAAACTCTCCTATGCCCCTAGAAACCCCCCACTACCTAATTCTAAAAATATCTCTGCTCCATCCCAATAGAATACATTGACATCCCTGTAATTGTGAAAATCTCAGATGCCACCTAGAGCCGATAATGTTGATTCTCCTGTGAATCGTTATGCTTTTTATGTAATCATCCCGACACGCACATTCCTCTTCGGCATACTTGCAGGCGACTCTCAAGGACTAAAATAACAGCGTGGACACTAAGAAAAGTAAAATGTGGGAAAACCTGCAACCTTGCAATCCTGTATGCCATGAGGGGTGGTGGTGACCCTTGATGGGCGTCGCCCTGGTGCAGTGCTGTGGTGAAGAGAGGGCCATCACCCTGTGCAGCATTGTGACCTGAAGAGGGATGCCACCTTGGGTGCTTGGAGTATGACCACTGTATGTCAAGTGGAAGCCAAGGGCCATTGCCTCTGAGTTGTGTGCCAGTACTATTGTGTCTCCTTAACTTATGTTACATCCCAGGTGTGCCAGCAGTGGCGGTACAGGCCTGTGCCGGCTGCAACAAGAATATTGCTCATCTCCAGGACCAGCCGATGTCGACTTAAAGCAGCCTGCTCCCAGACCATCCGTCTCCTCTCCAGCGAAAGCATATAAGACTGCGCCTCGAGTCACAGAGCCCTTGGCAGGCAGTGGGACCTGGCTTAACTGAAGTGTAGAGGGCTCTGGGACCCTTTTGACTTTGAACAGCCATTGTGGGACTTCTAAGCCTTGTGTTAACTAGCTGTGAGTTGATTGGATGTTGCCTCAAATAAATGTGTAATAACTTAGGGGCATATTAGCAACTATTTGCGATAATTATCGCAAAGCGTGCTTAGCGCTGTTTTTTTTATCGCCGGCTATCGCTGGATTTCATCGCCGAGATAGCGCGTTATTAGCAACGCTTATCTCCAAGGCGATAAAAAATCCAGCGATAGCAGCGAACGCGAGAATATCGCAGGAAATCCTGCGATAAAACACCAGCGATAGGGGAATCCTTGATGATAGGCCATGGTGGACTTAGCCTCACAATCCACCTCCCATTGAGAAAATAGGTAAGTCAAGTTTTTAGCAGGTGTTAAATTCCAGCGGTAATCACGGTTAGGTCGACTTTTTTTATCGCTTCGCGGTCATTGATAATAGGGGGCAGTTGTGTTTGCGACTGTTTGCAGTTGCTTTTAGTTGGGAACGCCTACTTTGCATGTCATTAGCGATAATTATCGCTGACATGCAAAGCGGCAACAAAACAGCCGCTATCGCCATTAAGCTGTCGCTAACAGCTGTTAGCGACAGCTTGCTAATAGGGTAATACAAATATCGCCGCTTTATCGGCAAAAAGTGCCGCTAAAGTGGCGATACTGCCCTTGATAATATGCCCCTTAGTCCACGCTGGTACCCGCAGGCACTGTGCAAGATTACAGACCTTAAAAAGAGTGTGTTATTATTTAGCATGTACCATATTTCGCTTTGTGTGTGTGGGGGGATATATAAATGCTGCTTTTTATAAAAGCAAGTATTTGACTGGACATTCAATCAGTGTGGTTGCTGAAAGAACATTGAGCTGTGAGCCTGTGTTCGTCCTACACCTACCTCCTCCCTGATAAGGCTCCGACTGCTCCACTCATGCCACCACTGAAAGTCAAGAGTGTAAGGTGTATTTGACCCAGTTACTCAAAGCCCATAGTAGGCTTGGCCCTGGGGCATCAGGAGTAAAAGGCCTCCACCACCATGGCTGTCTCTGTAGCTCCTGCTTGCCTCATGGCCCTCTGAAAGGGTATTTTTGTGAAATGTCTGGGACTGGTAGGTTTCCTGAGTGCAGGCTAACCCCGATCCAAAATACTCCAGACTTCGCCTATGGGAGTCTCCCCTCAAAACCTTTCATGGAGTTCAGTGTGTGGATCCCCGCTCAAAATCATTGCTAACTGATGCATGTCTGGGTTCCTCACTCTCAAAAATCACTAGGGAATGAATGAATGAATGAATGAATGAAATGTACCTGTAAAGCGCACAGCTACTCAACAAGGGTGTCCCGGCGCTAGGGGTTCACGCATAATAGGACCCAGAGGCACGTCTAGCTCTGAAAGAGCCAGGTGTTGAGGTATTTCTTAAAAGCTGTTAAATCAGTTGGTTTTGGTTCAAAAGTTGTCAAATATATCATCCTGCATGAGGAACTCTAAAGGAAATTACCCTGTTTCGGAAATAAAACTACTACAAATCTGACAAATATGATGTTCAACACATTCTCCTGTACCGACAAATGAGTTGGGAGGGTGCAAAAATGTCTTCCACTCAGTGATAGAAACCGTAAGTTGCATAGATGCTAAAAAGTATACAGTTGTAGCATGTTTCCATAAGACCCAGGACCGATATCTGTAAAGCTGCACTTTGCTTTCAGATGTTTTCCAAATATCCTGAATGCGCTACATACAGTTTATTGGCCAAATTCATAGGTAACCCATATTGCAGATACCCACATGTTAAAGATAAATAGTGGAATACAGAGGAAGTTAAGACCAGGCAGAAATATATACAGGCATGTGGAAGACTGAAGGGAATTGCCATATTTTGGAACAAAAGCTTGGTAAAAGTCTGCTAAATGTTCTATTCAGCTGTGTTCACCAGTTCAGCCAAACAAAGCAAGAAAGGTTTGGCTTGCACCAAGGAATTCCTTATGTTGCACAGAATTAGACAGCAAATAGTTCATATACTTTCTTTACAGTCTAGAGTTTGATATCTTTCATCTAATAAACAGTGCAACATAAACAGTGATTCTGACATATTTTAGCAATCTGTGCTAAAATAACATTATTGACTGTATTGCCAGACTCTAGATATTGAGGGCAACATTTCCCTTGTTAGCGCTGGAGGATTTATGTTTGTCCATGGAGAAATGCAACTAAAATGAAGCCAATGTGCAGCACCTAACCATAACTTGTTGTTATATGCATCCTACTAGAAAGACAGTACCACCATGGCCAGCATAGTGATGTAGCCCATTCCACTCTTTGGATCAGACTTCTGTCCCCAACCCAACTAAATCTCTCCCCATAAGGACAGCAACCATCAAAGGCCACTGACAGCTGTCAATGTCAAGAGCTAGGCACCAGCCTGTCCAGGGTTCTCTGACCTCTGAGGTTTTTCAGAGTATGGAGCAACATCCCTGTATGTACGGCACCCTACTTCCACTCTGTCTCCCACCAGTCCCTGTGTGGTATCCTAAGGCTGTTTTTTCAGTCTAGGGCAGTGGTTCCCAAATTTTTTCAACCCATGGCTCCCTTGGCTTATTGGTCGTTGGCGGTGGCTCCCTATTATGTGACACTTTTTTGCGGGTGGATGGATGTAAGCCCAGCCACGGTAGTACTTCCACTTTTCTCCTTGAAAATAATTGGGATAAAGTTGGGTCATGTACCCCATGACATGCCGAACAGTCATGGGGTACTCCTGTAGTGTAGAATGGGATGGAATGCCAAGTTCAGTTGGGACATTTATCACACACAATAAATGTCAATTCTTTTATATTTATAAGAAGAAAAATGACTTAATTTACATTAGGAAGATGTACTTTATAACTTCAGGAAGCCAAATATTGCAATCTGTTCTCAGAGTAAATGTTTGTGGTTACTTTGTAGCTAAAACTATGCTGTGGGCTGTCCGACCATCTATGACAGAAATACAGCTTTAATGGTAAGTTTATCTTTGTAGTTAAAGCGCAAAGCCGGGGCACAGTTTTGCAGGGCTATATCTAACTTGGTTCTGCAGATGGAATACACTGTTCTTGTTGGGCAACATTGGTGGAACTGCGCTGCTCGAGCACCATCCATGCTGGGGGTCGGTTGTGCTTTTTTCCAACCTCAGTTTTGTTTTAGCTCAGGGTGTGTGCTCCTTTTGAGCAGATGTGTTCTGCAGTGCTGCAGAGTTGGTAGAAGCAACTGACACTGGCACTGTGAGAACTGCCAATGTAGAGGTTGAAAGTGCTACACTGGCATGAGGGACAAACTGAGGTTTATTGCAGCTTGTCATTGAACAAAGGTTCATAGCTGGGTATGAATCGCTCTCTGGCCCCTCATCATAGGAAAACTGTTGGAGTGGGTGGTGAGAAGGTACGCAGGCCCTGATGGGCTCAGCGCTGCTTGTCAGGGAAATGCAGGTGCAGCAGAAGGTGCTGTGGAATAAGGGCATTTAGGCCGCCTCAGAGCAGATCTTAGTCAAGCTAAGCAGTGGTCACTATCCTCCAGCCTCTCTCAGTTGATTCCCGTTACTGACACTCAGAACCACCAGACTCCAGCTCTCCAGAAGCAAGGCAAATTCTCTCCATGGTGGGGCAGGTAGTGTTTCTTCTTTCTCTTTTTAGTTTCAAAACAGCACTGTTTTCCTCAGTTCAGGAGTAATTCCCTAATCCTCCAGGAAAAACGAATAAACCTTTTGCCTCCTCTTCCAAATGTATTTTGGGAACTGTATGAGCCTAGAGGGTGCTGCTTATATCCAGTGCATTGATAGTTGGGCTCCAGCTACACACATTTAAAATGGGCCCTGTATGTTCTAGGTTAGCTGCATTACAAATCGCTTTTTCTTCCTCTGTTTTATAGCAGCCTGCTACCATGGCCACTGTCACTGAGGTTGTGGGTTGGCCACCGGTGACCTCTTGCCATGCACAAGCTCTTGGTTGCTGGCTTCTTAAGCAGGAAATACGAGTAACCCATCTCCATTAGTAACGTTCAGTTCTGCACTCTCAATAAAGAATGCTCTGCTGCCATCTGGTGGACAAAGAGGCTTTATGCTTTTACTAAATAACTCACATTTCTAAGCTGTTACTGGTAATTTATGACTTGAATTCAAAAATCTGAAACCTTTGGAGTGCGGCGCCCCTGGCTAGTTTGGAGGGCGCACCAGGGTGCCATGGCGCACAGATTGGGAACCACTGGCCTACGAGCTCAATAATGAAGGTAGGGGCTTGGCCCCCCACTTTCTGGAGAAGTGTGCACATTTGCAACCTCCATCTACTCTGAAAAAACTTCAGTCTTTGCTGGGATTTTTGAATTTCGGGAGGATTTACATCCCCGATTATGCCCAGCGTATCAAACCGCTCTATGTGTTAATACAACCAAAATATTCTTCTGCCAGCTGGCTTCCGGAACATACCTCTATACTACTGTCTTTGCAATCAGATTTGCTTGCTACTAACTACTTGCTGACGCGTGATAATACCACAAACCTGGTGATACGTATAGTACCGGGGCGGTGGGTTTCACTTACTTGACGCTCAATGAGGGAGACACAGTACCTATTGCATACAAATCACATTTGTACACAGCAGCTGAAATGCGATTTTCAAATGTTGAAAAAGTTTTGACAGCGGTCCAAATGGCGATACTGAAAGAACGCTCGCTGGCGCAAGGAAAATGCATTCTTATGGTCACGCCTCTCCCTGCTTTAGTAGCAATGACTAAGGCAAGTGTGCCAAACTCTAAGGTGTTACATCCCCGTTGGATACAATGGGCTACTTCTTTGACATCGGCTGATGTCACGTTTATTTTTGAGCCTGCTCTTCAGACACAGGAGTTTTTACAGTATGAACATGTTTATCCTCCTCCGTTGTCGTTGCTTCCTTTAGATGAGTACAAATGTATCATTTATACCGATGGCTCGGTCCAACCGGCCGTTGGTTCCAAACACACCTATTCAGTGGCTTGCGCTATTGTGGCTGGTTCAATTGTCAATGGAGAATTTAAGTCTTCCATAGTGCATACACAGGCAATTGGAGACTGTACAGCGCAATTGGCGGAGCTGCGTGCTCTTAATCCTAATGTGAATACTCTTATTGTATGCAATTCTTACTACTGTGTTCAGTCTTTTAATGACATCTTATTCTTTTGGTCTCAGAATGACTATCGAGACTCTAAAGGCAGTGCAATAAAGCGTAAAATGCTTTGGGTTCGAGTGGCGGAACTTAAAAAACGCCTGCCACTCACGCAGGTTATACATACTCTTGGCCATCAGCATGTGGGAGCACATGCTGTTGGTAATTCTTTGACTGGCAAAGCGGCCAAATCTGCAGTAGCCACGTGTTCCGTAGCAGCAGTTAGAAGGTCCATGACTAAGATAGATAATGAAATTTTGGCAGCAATTGCTGCTACGAAGGATGAAACTGCTTATTCGCAGGGCTTCCCTTCAAAGTATTCTTATCATTTATCTCCCAAACAAGTTCCTTATGCTAAAATACCATCCGTTGGGGATCGGCTGATTCCCAACAAGGACCGCAGGCTTGCTTTGATCATTGCCGCACACGAAGGCATGGCTTCTGCACATGCCGGAGTGTGTGCGACAGTCTCTATTTTACAGCAACGGTACTGGTGGCATGGTTTATATAAACAGACCCGTAATTATGTACTTTCATGTGACATTTGTCAGCAAACCAAACTGTCTATGGTCGCACGCCCACCACAAACACAGCTATGTATTTCCAATCAGCCATTTGGCTGTGTGTATCTTGATCACTGCGGTCCGTTCTCTTCTGATACTGCATATAAATACATTTTTGTTGCAGTTGATTCGTGTGCTAGATTCCTTAGGGTTTGGCCACAACGCAGTGCTGATGCTCGAAATGTCATTAGAGATTTGCGTGTCTTTGTCGGGATGTTTACCTGTGGCACCTTCCATTCAGACCAAGGTCCAGCGTTCGCCTCTAAGGTGTACAAGGACGCGATGATGTCGATGGGGGTGCTGGTGCAGTTTTCGTCTCCGTACAGGCCTGAGGGCTATTCTATAGTGGAGCGAATGAACCGCAACTTAAAGCAATCTTTGACAGCTAGGGTCTTAGGTACTGGCAGGAACTGGCTGGCCCATTTGTATGGTGTTCAACGTGAACTCAATAATCTCCTTAGAAGATCTCTGGATGGGTGGCCCCAAGACGAAATGCTCTTTGGCATTAAAATGTTCGTGCCAGACCTTGATGGTCTAAACGTTGTGGCGGCTGCCGCAACCTTTGACGTAGATAATCATTCTACTCTGTTATAGGACCTACAAAAGACCTGTGACACCTATGCAACTGAACATTTACCCTCTTCCAATGATGCAGCACTGCTGATTCCTGATGCCGGCTGGCTTTCAAAGATTGGAGATCTGGTACGAGAAAAGTTGGAGAACAAAAAAGAATTTGGTCCCTCTTATCGTACACCGGTTCCAGTACTTGGATTGAAGGGTACACGTACAGTCATTTTACCACCTTTACCTGGTCGCAAAGACAACAGATACATCTCAGTGCACAATGTCAAGCTACATCGTCTGGCTGAATCTGAATAGTGTAACACCTGCAGTTTTATGCAAAGCTATCTCTTTGAATCCGATAAATTCATCCTCTTTGACTAATGCCCGTATCGTTGAGGGTGTGATGGAAACTACTGTTGACCTTTTGCCTGTTCTGCCTCCATCCTCTTCCAACGCAGAAGTCGAGTATACTTACCCTGCAGATGAGTCCCAAAGTGCAGTGCCGAACAGTCCTCGACAACTTCACGCTGATGCTACCCTACCACCTCTAATAAACATGGGTACAAGCGGTTATTTTGGGGACTATGCCAGCTTCTCTTATGACTCATCCTCTTCGTCTTCCACTTTGGCACTTCCACCAACAAAATTACGGATTTTCATCTCTTGGTTCAAAGATACTTACCTGGTCCCCCCATGGACCTACATCTGGTTGGTACTTATCCTGATTTTCCTCTTCATGTCGATTGGATTTGTGACAGTATTTTTCTTGCTCGTCAATGGTCATTATTTGCCAGAACGCTCTGCTTTCAGCTTTCCCGGTTGCAGATAGCATAATTTGGGATAAAGTAGCTTTCGAAATTCACGGCCCGACGGAAGTCCTCAAGATACCATATGTGTTTCGCGTCTCCTTAGGAGATGTGGTGACACAGGACATAAATTCTGATGATAGGGATGTGCAAGCAGTACATTCATTGTTTTCTGATTTAAAGTATTATGCTGCTTTTGATGCTGAAGATTTGTATTTAAATTCTGCCAATTATGTTGATATATTCTGTTATCAACATTATGGGCATCATTTCTTGCATAAAACAAACATATTAAGACCTGTTTTTAATTACACTCAGTGGGAACATTGTCCTACTCCCGTACAGGGGAGTTCTAAACCCCTTAGAAATAAGTTCACCTATTTCACAGATTATGACACGTCTAATCCGGAATCCTATTTTTTTAAATTACAGTTGTTATCTCGACCCAAATTTACTTTGACCCATACTAAATTGATCTATTCCAATTAGTTTAGAACTGAATTGGCTACACAGGGTTATGATCACTGGAAAGATACCATTGATTTAAAATCAATTTGGGGCACTAAGGCTTGGCAGGTTCAGGGAACTGAAGCTTTGCATCGTGACTGCTTAATCCCAACTCAAATTTTATTTTTAAATGATACAGTGCACCAAACTACTTGCTTTGGCTTGGCAACTGCCAAAAATTTGAATATCCCACCCATTCCATCTTTAGCGGAATATGACAATTGGCGCGCACAGTCGAATAATGCGATCGATGTATTGCAAGCTTTGTTTCGAAATGACACTGTCAATGTCTCTGAGATTGACCCATTCGGATGGTTGGTGTGGCAAACAAATTCAAATGCATGTCAACTGCGTTTTTATAATGTAACACCTGGTTTCACACAGACTAGACCGGATCTTCGTTATCCACATTCACATTGTGTCACCACATACTCGGTGGGTAAATTGTGCCAACAATGGTTGGAACACTCCACTTTGTCGTCACTAAAACAACACCTGTCACTCTTGTCGAGCGACATCAAATTGGCTGATTTTATCTTAGGTCCTAGAATTCCTGGAGCAAAAAGGTTTATCTATGCAGCTTACAATGGAGTTTGGAAACTTTCACCGATCGAGGCAGCGCTTCGTCTGCGCCAAATTGACCAAGCTAATTTGGAAAAAGTCCTTGCGGTGGTCGACAATAGCATCAATACATTGTCTTCACGCATTTACACCTTGGAAAATATTGTCTCATCTGTTATTGATATTGTTCAGAATGCTGTATCTGTGTTATATCATGGTCAAAATCAATTACGATCAGTTATGCAGTTTGCATGGACGTTACAGACTCTCAAAATGGGAAAAGTCCCTTGGGATTATTTGAATGCTTCTGCTTTGTTTTTACTATTTAATCTGACTGCTAAACAGAGATTTATGTCCATGAAAGATGCTACATACACACTATTACACATTGAACAATTGGAACCCTTGCCATTCTCTGTGGCGGAGGCGGATTCAGCTGTTTGGTTAATTCATGGGGTTATCTCTCTCCCATTCTCCCTGTTTCAATTTAATTCATGTATGAAGCATTTTCCGATAGGCCGCTTTGAACCCCTGGGTAGTACATTTCTCCATGAATTATGGTCCCTACCTTTCACTTTCAGATGTCAACGGGAGGATATGGAAGTTTTCCTTATAGGGGAGAACTGCGATTCCACAGTAGGACATTCCCTGGTTTGTAAACACGCCAAGTTGCACAGCGCTTGTAATGTATCTGCACCTAATCTTGCTTGTTTTTTTAAAGAAACTCCAGTCCCAGCAATAATTCCCGCTTTTACCTTGCTTACTAATGGCAGTTATCTTATTTTGTACAACCACGACTGCTGTGGTTTACGGGCAGGAATCTCGTATTTAGTAACAGTTTCACAACGTGTTACTTGTTGTAGCAATGTGCTTTTTCCGCCCCCGCAAGGGAAAGTAGATAGTTCTATTTGGCCTTCCATTCCGACTTTGAAAACAGATTTCAACAAATTAAGCAGGCTCAAAGCTCTATTGTTTCAACAAGAAGTGGCTCTCACTTCAGCTCGAGAGACCTTCGAGTTGCAGGTGGCTCGAACATCTAGCGAGATTCAGTCACTTCTGAACACAAACCTCCCACTTCACTTTGGGGAGCCTATACATCAAATATTTAATGCGTCTGACACTAAAGGCCTTGCTCATTTTTTTAAACTTGTGGGATCCGGCCTAGTGACTTCTTTTCAGACGATATTTGGATTAATACTGGCTTTTATTCATTCTATTTTTTCTAGCGTCTTCAGAGGATTCCCTTTATTACTGGCGCTAACTGGTGGAATCCTGCTTCTTCTGTTCCTGCTGCGCAATGGCTGCTCATCTTGTGGTAATGCACAGACCAGGCCAATTGCAACTGTACCGTGATCGATTGCAACAACTTTTTGGATGCTTGCCATTAGCAACGCTCAGCATGAGTTATCGATTAACTTTTCGCTTTGCCTACTTCACTTGCATGCAACCTGTGTTCAACTGTCTGCGGTGCCCCTTCTATTGGGCTTTGGATGTATGCCTCTCCAATACGTCATGTTCAGATCCGTATTATGGCCAGTTAATGTGTCCCTTAAAGGCCCATGAAAACAAAAGGCCTGTTCTGGGAATGGCCGTATGGCTCGTGCGGCTGCACTTTGAGTTTTGGCTGAATGGGATATCTGTGCGGCTGCACAGAACCTCCTGCTACGGAGTTTCATCGAATATCAGTTGTCAGGATATGCTCTTGGAAGCATCACATTACAAGGAGCATGTCTGTTCCTTTGACCTACTTAATTGGATGGCATCCCTGTTTTCTACTAATGATAGGGATGACCTTTTGGAACAAATTGCATTCTTAGGTTCACGTACTTTGACGGATTTGCCTCATCCTTCTTAATCACGTTTTTCGTGAAATTACTAAACTTTTTAAATGAAATGCAATGTCGATAAACAATGCTCCTTGTTATTCTGTTCTGGTCAGTCCCTAGCATCTAGACAAAACATGCTAAACACAGCTGCACTGCTGGAAACTCGTGCTTTGATATTACTGGGATGCATGTTGTTCAAACACACACTTAGAGAGAGCCCTTTCCAGGGAGAAGAGCTATGCTGTTCCTATAATGTAAAACTTCCATCTAGGCACTAAGGTATGGGCTCTGCTGACAAAGCCCAGAGATCATCCTTTATATAATAAAACTCAGCCTTACCAAGGGGAGGGTGGTTTGCCCTTATAGTCGTTTTTCCACTGTCTGCATATGATGACATCCCCCTTTATATTCTATGGAATTGTAACAATGCTAATTGTTCTGAGTTTATGCATTTCGCTGTTGGTAGTGGCTTGTATACTGCATTATAGAGCACGATAGTTAAAATAAACATTTTGAACTATACAGTGACTCTGACAATCCTCATTGTGGACAAGTACGAGTGAGTAAGCGAAAGGGTATGTCTTGCTACCGCGATTCCTGAGAGAGTCGGGAGTGTTGTGTTCTGGGTTGTCTAATCATTTGTAGCTTCGTGATTATGTAGGAGAACGAATGAGACACTATAGCTAGTCCGTTTTGGGATTTTGGGTACTAAGGTGGTAGGAAGGTACATCCCCTATACACCGAGGTCCAGTTTTCCTGCGCATAGTTCTGTGTATGTGCAGAATTCACGCAACAGGGTCAATTTTCCCACTTTGTTATTGACTGTACTCATTGTGATTGGTTACAACTGAAAAATATGGGCCTGATTATGAGCTAAGACATTATTGATCACCACTGATAAATAACGATACCACGGGATACGTTGTTTATTGGTTCAATAAATAACATCTATGACAAGTTCATGGGGAATAACATGCAGATTTTGGTTTTTAACGCACCAAAATCCACATGATACAGTAAATACTGTATGTTTTAACCTGTTAGATTTCAGCATGTTTGACCTGCCGAAATTTAGCGGAGATTCAGTTATTTAATACATCTGATAATTATCGGATGCGTTAACTACCTTAAAAATCATAATTCCGACCCGTGCATAAAGAGGAGTTTACGCATGGGTCACAATATTACAAGGAACTCGTAATCAGGGCATAAGTGTAACAGTTATCGCAGATTGATTCTAAACTTATCTCTAGACCCAGAAAGAATATATTGATTTGTTGCATCCCAAGTCACTAAATATAAACGTTTTTTGATTAAACACATCTTCAAAGACTTTCTCTGTTTCTGATGACTTTGCAAATCGTTCATCAAGCAAAATTCTGGCTCAGGAATATAGAGTGTAGCAACATTTGTTTTTCTCTTTGGGCAAAGCTGAACATGTGGCTAACTGACTTGACAAATTGTTAGGGTGTTTAGTTAAATCGATATTTTATAAGTACACAACAGTACATTTTTTAGGGAACCAATATATTATGTGCATGAGCCAGTAAATCAAATATGCAGAACAGAGAGTTGCTCCTACAAAGTAGTAGTATAATAATGTCAACTGGTGTAAATCAGTACATTATGAGGGCAACCCCATATATAATGCACATAAACCTATATGTCACAGATGTGCAATAGTGTGTTATGCAGCACCGAGTATGATATGCATGTAAATCACAATGTTTTGCATACAGACCATTGCACTAAGAAGGCAAGCCAAAATGTACACCAGTGCACTAAATAGGCATTGCAGTCTGCTTTTGATATAAACTGGTAGACTGGGAACATAAACCAACATGTTGTGTTGTGAAACCACTCACCTTAATCTAACATGTTTCATACATGTAAAAAATAGTTGTTATGTTAACCACTATGGCTGAGTTACAGCAGTTTGATTTACAAAAGAGGCAGTTGAAGTTTGGGCAGTTTGGCTGCCCATAAGTACACAATGTGATGATACTGTATCTGGTACAGCACCAAGTCAAAGGGCAGTGATGTGGGTAAAATACTTTTAAGCTTTGTAAAAAAAGAAAGAAAGGTCCAGAGGTGTGCCTGGCACCTGGCATTAGAAAGGACTAGTGTTGAGAAGAGGAATTGTAATATTAATCTTTTAATTATGGTACCAAATACCATTGATGCTATGGAAATGCTTGCAACTTAGCTTCTAATATACTATCAGCTATCCATCACATGAAGCTCTGCTGCAGTTACATGAGAGAAAAAGAGATATGCAAATTATCCCAGCAATGCCTCAATAGGAGCACTCCGGCCCAAACTGCTAGTTGGCCCTTTTCTGCACAATGAAGCAAGCAAACCCATTTGTGCACAAGTCTTACATTAGCATATAAGCCCACAGGCACAACATGCAAGGGGTGTCACTTACATAAGACAAACAACCAGGGAACAACAACTTTAAACAGCATTCTATTATTTTATTTAGCTCATCAAATTATTATGAAAGATAACAGTTATGTAATCACTTATTAATAAGTGAATCACATAAGAAAATCACGTATACACTGCATCAAAAGGTATAGAAGCCTTGAACTGTTTGGTCAGTTACACTCTGCATGACGTAACAAGCCATGCCAAATGATAACAATTGGAAATCTCGTTTATATATGTAGATAAGTGAAAGCACTTGCTTGGTATTTTGTTAATGCGAAAAAGTAGAATGTTCAACGCACATATTTCTATATTGAAATATGGATCAGTCTCCAAGAAGCAGCTTGTCAAAATACCTGCTGCAAAACTGTTCAGATTATCATCAAACCGTTGAATTCTTTCACTTCCCAGATGAAACTTACCTGCTTGAGATCATCGTATGTAAGTAAAAGAAAGTTGCTTTGGCCACATATTTCCATCCATCCATTGACATGGTCAAACCAGGAACCAAATGGAACTAAACGAAAAAAGAAAAACATGAGAAAGTGGTGCTGCAGTTTATATGTAATATGAAATATTGTGCACTGAAGAGAAACATTTCAGAGTGATTTTCCTTTTTATTTTGTGGCATCCGTTTTTCTACACTAATGGAGATTCCGGCTATAGTTGTTGTTGAGGAAAAATATATATATCTCCATATGTATGTACATAATACACATCTGACCTTGCCTGGACAAGCTTCAACAGCTGTTCAGAACCAACTTAGTGGTCACTTTGCTTTGCCTGACGTCCATGTTAGTTTCCTCATCATTTTGCTTACACTGTATGCCTGTATTATAATTGGCACAGTGTATACATTCCACAGTGCCAGCTTGCATTTCTCTGCTGCCCATATTTAGCATCTTGTATTTCTGTATTATAAATGGCAGGGTGCTGATCTTGCATTTTCCTGTTAGCCATATTTGGCACAGTGTCTTTTTCTAGTTCTGCTGAAGTTGCCATACTATTTGTATATATGGCCCACAAACCAGCCACACAGGGAAGGAGCAGGCTGAGAGCACCATTGTGTGCAATGACTCCCCTGACTCCTTCCTTTCTGGCCAGCAAGAATACATGTATTCAGACAAATACATTTCATTTGTTCCTGAGCAAACTGCAGTGTTGTGTGTGTTTCTTTCATTGCTCCTGGTAGGGTGCAAAAGTATGTATTTCCTTAACAGTTGTTGTCATCGTCATTGGAGATTGTGACTGCTCTGGGAGGTGCTCTTTTACTCATTCTAACCGGCAACATATTAGGGATGAGGTGTTCACATTTCATCTTATTTAAATGTTTTTAGAACTAACCTAGGATCAGCACATCAGTAGATCACCAAGATCTAGAACATTATTAAAATTATGCTGCACATGTCAACATGTTTACCTTCTGTTTTGTGCTGATTTATAGCTTGAACTTAGCTCAAAAACATTAGAACACATTACATGAGCACAAGATTACATTATGCAATGTTAAATTCATTTTGGTGGTTAGGGCACATGTCCTCCTCCATTTTAAAAATCTTTCTTCGCAATGGATACTCATATCCTTGGTAGCATAGAACTGTCACCTCGAAGATAGTGCTCTGTCCTCAAACCATTGACCTTAATCTTCTTTAAATTTAATCCCTCTCCCTTTTCTTCCTCTTCCTTCTATTGCTTCACCCTTCTCTCTTTCCCTCCCTTTAACCTGTCTTCTTTATCTATTATCCATGAAACCAGCATATCTTGAATATCTCGTTTCACTTTCATTGTCTCCTTATTTCCATTCTAGATTTTCTAGTGTGGGCGCTGGCATCCTTTCTGTCCCTGAGTGCTCCCATTCCTATTGGGGATGAAGAATGCATTCACTCATGCAACCACACCTTATCAGTGTTCCACAACTCCATTTATGCACCTGATTGGTCTAGGTGGGGCTCATTTGTAGTCATGTGCACTCTCACCGATGTGTCTGGTCCTCTATTTTGATCTTCCACGGTCTTATTTTGCAACGCTCCCACATCTGCCTCAACCTCATCTTGCCTCTATGGTGATTATTTTGCAGCACCTTAGTCTTTTTGCACCTTGTTAATGCACTTATAAATTGTAACACATTGCTACACCAAGACGTTTTCCATCTCAAGATAAAGAAATCCTGGCTGCCCCATTAAATTCGGTGAATGAATGAACAAATGTAAATGGCAGGATATCTGACGATCAAATCACCTGCTGCAAAGTAATCTCATTCTCATGAACGTTGGCTCCCAGATACTTTTTAAGTTGTTTCTTCACCGTCATCGCAAACATCTGGTTTGGGAAGTGTATGTTAGAGAAAAAGAAGAAATACTAGTTGAATTACTTTTTTGGATTCAAACATATCTTTACTACTATTACAATATCTTAGACCTGTCAGTCTTAGGGTGGCCTTCCCCAAACCTTTTTACTTCACCCCTTCTATTTTTGCTGATTTCGTTTTTGCTGGCTTAAGCACTTTACTACTGCTAACCAGTGCTAAAGTGCTGGTTCTTGTGCTCTGTCTTTAAAACATACTGGAATTAGCTTACACCTAATTGCCACATTTAATTTACTTATAAGTCCCTAGTAGAGTGGTACCACATGTACCCAGGGCCTGTAAATTAAATGTTACTAATAGGTCTGCAGCACTGATTGCGCCACCCACTCAACTAGCCCTTGTAAACATGTATCAGGCCTGCCATTGCAGCCTGGATGTGCAGTTTTGAACTTCCATTTCGACCTACCAGGCTCAAACCGTCCTTTTTAATGCATATAAGTTACCCTTAAGGTAGGCCCTACATAGCTCAGAGGTGTATTTAAAAGTGTGTTCAGTGTATTTAAAAAGTTGGACATGCATCGTTTTAGTTTTACATGTCTTTATAGTGGAAAAACTCCCAAATGTGTTTTTCATTACTACCAGACCTACCTCTCCCACAGGATAGCATTTGAGTCACTATTGGTGTCTAAAGATTTAGTAAGTAATTAAAAGCTCTCTTTAATGCTGAAGTAGGAACTTTAATCAACATTCTGGAAATGTCACTTTAAGAAAAATGGCCTTTTCTTATCCCAACCATTTGGTGTCTGCTGTCTGTATCCTGGGTCACATGACTAGGTGTAGTTAGCAGTTAGTCTTTGTGTATATTTCACAGACAGTAGGACAAAGGGAATCTAGGTGATGGCAGGATGGGCAACTCTGAGTAAATGAGGGGGGAGAGCTGTCACCCACCACACTTGCCCATCACAGAGCCCCTGCCTGGGCACACTCATAAAGGGTTTGACACTAGTCCATTGTGACCCCAGACAATCTGGGGCCAGGGCAGAGAGACAGGAAATTTCAAGCACTTCTAGGGTCGGGGGTGAAATCTTCTGGTAGCTTCATCCAATTCAAAGTGGGCACCAGGTATAAATATTGGACCACTGGCACCAGCTTATCAGTACACGTCTGGACCTGTGTGCTCTGCTAAGAAAAAGAATTGCCATGCCACTGAAAGGACTGATGCTCTACTGGTCTGCTGCCCTGCTGTGCTGACCTTCTGCCCTGCTACTCTCTTGCACGGGTGAGAAGGACTGGACCTGCAACTATGAACCCAGAGAGTTCGGAATGACTGCAAGGGTGAGTTGGCTGGCCTCCTGTTCAAAAGCTTGTGGGACATAATAGGCTTCAAACAGCCTTGAACCCAGCACCTGGACTCTGCCATCTGTGAGTACTACCCTGCCAAGTGGTGCCACTCCAGTCCTGGACTCTTGGAAGTGGGCCTGAATGTGCTCTGCCAGCCCAACTGTGGGTCCACTGGAACCGACACAAGTCCTCCACTGTTCAACGCCGAGGAGAACCTATGCATTACCTCTACTGCACAGACTCTCCTTGTGGATCTTGCATTGCCATCACAGCCCGCAGCCTCATCGAAACTGCTGTGATGCATCCCAAATGCAGGACCTTGCATCACAGCCCCCGAGAACCAACGCAGCATGACACATCTCTGACCCAAATCTTGCATTGCCTCAGCTACGCAACACATCCTCAACATGGGGCTCTGCAACCCTTCGCAACCAGGATTCAAGGTACTCGTGTTCAGCGGGCCTAACAGTAGCCTGTAGCTGCCCACAGTTAGCCCGAACTTGTGGCTTTGGGCCTGAATTAGATCCTGGCGGACGGTTTACTACATCACAACAGTGATGGATATCCTGTCCGCTAAAATATAATACCATAGGATATAATGGGATTTATATTTCGATGGAAGGGACATCCGTCACCATTGTGACAGAGTAACCCGTTCCAAGATCTAAATTAGGTCCTTTGTCTTGGACTAGCGCAACTAAAACCCACAGTTTGTGCTTTGTGCTTTTTCGCTCTATGTTCACTTAAGTCTTTAAAATTGGATAGCTCAGGTTCTACTGATTCTATTTTGTCGTGTTGGTCTTAAATTATTTATTAAAATTTACTCTATTTTTCTAAATTGGTGTGGGATTTTTCTTGTGTTGTGTTCTCACTTTATTACTGTTTAAATGCTGCATAAATACTTTACACACTGCCTCTAACTTAGGCCTGCTGCTCTGTGCCAAGCTACCAGAGAGTTGAGCACAGGTTAATTTAGAGTTTGCTTGTGACTTCACCCTCACAAGGATTGTAGTTTCTGCTTGAGCAGAGTTCCCTCCCCACCCACCCCCAACCAGTATCCTGATTTCTTACACAATACATAAACAGATTAAAAATAAATTCCAAATTACAATTGGGATTGAAAAGCAAATATCTGGCCAGGCCATTTAGTTTGTAAGATACATTTTTCAAGTGAGAAGTGATAAAAATATGTTTTAATGCATTAAGTCTATAAAGGAAGAGTGAAAATAACTGTTGATATATCGGCTTCTCAATCAATCAATAATTCCTTTATTCGATTGTATTTGGCAATCATAAAAGTACAATAAAACAATCATACAAAAATAGTAAAAGCAACAAATAATGTCATTAAGTAAATGCACTCTATTTCAATGTCAAGCATAAGCTTAATACACTGCTATTAAAAATCTCGCGACATACCAACAGACAGTAGAATTTTCTAAAAATAATAAATATAAAAGGGCAGGTCTCGCTTGTTTAAAATTCAAATGTGCAAATAAAGGGCGTATATAATTTTGACGCAAATTGGCACATTTAGGGCAAATTAGTACAATGTGTAAAGTGTCTAGTGCATACATACAGGAAGGTCTTGTTGCCTACCACAAGCTGCGGGAACATATTCAGTCTAAAGTATTTTAAAAGTCTTCTATGGTTCATCAGCATGTCCAGTGTTAGATAACGTTCCATTCTTTCACTAAAATGTTCACTACAATGTTCCATTCTTTCATTGTACAATGTATGCAACAGCGTTTACTCTGTCTAAATTCTTGAGTATGCTCTAAAAATACCTTCTTAACTTCTGCAGTAACTGATTTAGTTATTTTCTCAGGTGAGTTAAAAACATGCAGTAAGCCCAAATTAGACAGGGTAGTTTTCATATAGGTAGTCCATATAGAGCACAATAGTAGTATCGGACGCAAGTGTATATAGTCAGCTATGTGACCTGCCCCTATCTCTTCATGAACTATTTCTGACAGGACATTTTGTGGGATGCGTATGTTTCCTTAGGTATTTATTATCTGCTGTTTGTCTTAATATAGGAGATTTATAACCCCAGATTTCTGCCCCGTAGGTTACAGCCGGGACACACTTAGCATTATGAAGGTGTAGTATGGACTTTATGTGCCTGTGACCTGTACGCCTAGAGAAGGCATCAATGCTATGAGCCACCCTATTAAAAGATTGAGTGTGTAATTTCAATAAGGGCGCCCAATACAGTCTCTCATCCAGCAGTATGCCTAGATAGCTAAACATATCCACCTTACCCATTTTGTTATCCTTTATCAGAAATTTTCTAGTCTTGTTGCCTCTAGGTCCTAAAGTCATAGTATATGATTTGGTAAAATTAATTTTTGGACCCAAATTTTCCATAAATTCATAAAAATGGTTCAGTAAAGATTGCAAGCTCTTAGCTGTCCGGGAAATAAGGATGGTGTCATCCGCGTACAGCTCTGACCCTGCTCGCAGGCAGGTCGCTCCCCACGCTGCTGCACGGCTCTGCCTGCATTGTTTTTGCCTAATCCTGTACTTTCCCCCTGTGCCTAACTTGCTTTCTTGCCCAGACTTGTTTTCATCCTCCTGTGCCTAACTTGCTTTCCTGCCCAGACTTGTTTTTATCCTCCTGTGCCTAACTTGCTTTCTTGCCCAGACTTGTTTTTATTCCCCTGTGCCTAACTTGCTTTCTTGCCCAGACTTGTTTTTATCCTCCTGTGCCTAACTTGCTTTCTTGCCCAGACTTGTTTTTATTCCCCTGTGCCTAACTTGCTTTCTTGCCCAGACTTGTTTTTTTCCCCCCTGTGCCTAACTTGCTTTCTTGCCCAGATTTGTTTTTTTCCCCCTGTGCCTAACTTGCTTTCTTGCCCAGACTTGTTTTTATTCCCCTGTGCCTGTACTTGTTTTCTTGCCTAAACTTGTTTTTCCTTCCTGTGCCCAGTTCTCCAGCGGCCCCCGCCCGTTTTTCCCACTGCTGCGTCCCTGCGGCCCCGCCCCCCTGCATTCCCATTCGCCGCCCCGCCTCCCAGCTGCCCCTCCCTCCCACATCCCCTCATATGGAGGCCGCTCAGAGGCCGCGCAGCAGGCGCGCGCAGCGGGCACGCCGCTGGCGCTCCGAAGGCGCGCCTAAGGCAAGCCCGTCTGCGCCCGTCCACGCCTGGACTGCACCCAGCGCCAGGACCCCTGGACCCCGCGAACGCCACGACGCCCGAAACCGCTACGATGCCAGATCCCTCCACGCACTCAACACCGGTCGAGCACACGCCTGCTTCCTGGCCGCCCGAAGCGCACCCACGGAGCTTTCACCTGCCAGAACTGCAGCTTCACAAGCATCCGCCCCACCATGCCGCCGACCAGGAAAGAACCCAACCACCTCAGATGCATCCTTCTCAACACCCGCTCCGTCCGCAAACACGCCGTTGAACTCTGGGACCTACTCGACTCAACCTCCCCAGACGTCGCCTTCCTGACGGAGACCTGGCTGAACCCCGCCATGGCACCCGACATAGCCATAGCCGTCCCGGAAGGCTACAAGATCACCCGCAGGGACCGCACCAACGGAGCAGGAGGAGGAATCGCCATCGTCCACAGGAACACTCTCAGAGTCTCGACCAACACCGACGACACCCTCAGCACCGACGAACACCTGCACTTCCAGATCCACACCGATCCCAACACCACCCTCAGAGGAACCCTCGTCTACAGACCCCCCGGACCCCGACCACAGTTCAGCGACTCCATCGCCGACTTCGTCAGCACACACGCCCTCGCCTCCACGGACTACATCCTCCTCGGGGACCTGAACTTCCACCTCGAAAACAACAACGACACCAACTCCACCACCCTGATCGACAACCTAGCCAACCTCGGACTCAGACAACTCGTCACAACACCCACCCACTCCGCCGGTCACACGCTTGACCCCATCTTCTCCGCAAGCCCCCACGTCTCCTTCAACCACACCACCGAACTCCACTGGACCGACCATTGCTGCATCCACTTCACCTTCAAGAAACCCACCACGCATCACCGCACCCAACAGATGCCCCGCCGCTGCTGGAGCAAAGTCACCGAAGACCAACTAACCACCACCCTCGCCCAGAGCCCAACCACCGACCCCACCGACCCCGACACCGCCGCCCGCAACCTCAGACAGTGGATCAACGACTGCGCCAACACCCTCGCCCCGATCAAGAAATTCTCCAACAGTCACACCAACAAGAAAGCCAGCTGGTTCACTGAAGACCTCCGTTCCTCCAAGCAAACCTGCCGAAAGATCTGGCTCCGTGAACGAACACAGGACAGCCACGCAGCCCACAAGAACGCCACCCGAAGACACCATCACCTCATCAGATCCGCCAAAAGGGCCTCCTTCAAAGACCGCCTACACTACAACGCGCACAACAGCAAAGAGCTCTTCAACATCGTGAAGGAACTCTCCAACCCCAGCTCCAACACCAACGACGTCCCACCCTCGCAAGACCTGTGCGACTCGCTGGCCACCTTCTTCCACCGCAAGATCGCAGACATCCACGACAGCCTCAACACCACGACCGCCCCGACAACCACTGAGACCTCCGCCCCCACGACCACCATCCGCACCAACCGCCTGCTCTCCTGGACCAACATCAATGACGACGACACCATCAAGATCATGAACACCATCCACTCCGGATCTCCGTCAGACCCATGTCCACACCACATCTTCAACAAAGCCAGCACAGCCATCGCACCTGATCTCCGGAAAGTCATCAACACCTCCTTCGAGACAGCAACCTTCCCGGAGAGCTGGAAGCACGCCGAGATCAACGCCTTACTCAAGAAACCCAAGGCGGACCTCAAGAACTTCCAGCCCATCTCCCTGCTCCCGTTCCCGGCAAAGGTCATCGAGAAGACCGTCAACAAACAACTGACCCGCTACCTCGAGGAGAACAACATTCTGGACCCTTCCCAGTCCGGGTTCCGCAGCAACCACAGCACCGAGACTGCCCTCATCGCCGCCACCGATGACATCAAGCCCCTGCTGGACAACGGAGAAACGGCGGCCCTCATCCTCCTGGACCTGTCAGCCGCCTTCGATGCGGTCTGTCACCACACACTACGAACACGCCTCCACAACGCCGGGATCCAAGAGAAGGCCCTGGACTGGACCATCTCCTTCTTCTCCGGCAGAACACAGAGCGTCCGCATTCCCCCCTTCTGCTCCGAAGCCACAGAGATCATCTCGCGGCGTACCCCAGGGCTCTTCCCCCAGCCCAACTCTATTTAACATCTACATGGCACCGCTCGCCCACGTCGCCCGTCGGCACGACCTCAACATCATCTCCTACGCCGACGACACCCAGCTGCTCCTCTCCCTCACCAAGGACCCCCACACCGCCAAAACCAACCTCCACGAAGGAATGAAGGCCGTCGCTGAATGGATGAGGAACAGCCGACTGAAGCTGAACTCGGACAAGACGGAGGTCCTCATCCTCGGATCCACCCCTTCGGCCTGGGATGACTCCTGGTGGCCGACCGCACTGGGAACCGCCCCAATACCCACCGACCACGCACGCAACCTAGGGGTCATCCTCGACTCCACCCTCTCCATGACTAAACAGGTCAACGCCGTCTCCTCCGCCTGCTTCAACACCCTCCGCATGCTCCGCAGGATCTACAAGTGGATCCCCACTGAAATGAGAAGAACGGTCACCCAGGCCCTCATCAGCAGCAGGTTGGACTACGGAAACGCCCTCTACGCAGGAGCCTCAGCCAAACTCCTGAGACTGCTCCAACGCATCCAGAATGCCTCTGCACGCCTGATCCTCGACATCCCTCGCCGCAGCCACATCACACCCCACCTGAGAGACCTGCACTGGCTCCCGGTCAACAAGAGGATAACCTTCAAACTCCTCACCCACGCACACAAGGCACTCCACAACACCGGACCAATGTACCTCAACAGATGACTCAGCTTCTACACCCTCACCCGCCAGCTCCGCTCCGCCGACCTCGCCCTCGCCACTGTTCCCCGCTTCCGAAGAGCAACCTCCGGTGGCAGATCGTTCTCCCACCTCGCCGCCAAGACCTGGAACACCCTCCCCATCCACCTACGGCAGACCCAAGACCTGCTCACCTTCAGAAAACTCCTCAAGACCTGGCTTTTCGAGCAGTAGCAGCATGTGTGGACAAGTGTGGCTCAATGGTTAGAGCGGCAGACCCTGATGCAGAGATCTGGCCCGGGACCAGGGTTCAATTCCCACCTCGGCGGGTCTTGGGCTCAACTTCCTCGGACCTGATAATTCTCGCCTCGGTACCTATTCTAATCATGGGTCCCACTCTGCAACTCTGGGCAATAGCTTGCTTAATCTCCACAACGGCCCCACCAGCGCTGGGATGCCTGGCTTCACCTTGGGGGTGCCCAGGAGTGGACATTTCACAGGGAAAAGCAAGGAAGGGTTCCACAGCGGTATGTGTACAGCGCCAGGAAGCCCCAGGGTATCAGTGCGCTTTACAAGTACAAATTCATTTCATTTCATTTCATTCCCCACCCCAGCGCCTTGAGACCCTCACGGGTGAGTTGTGCGCTTTACAAATGATATGATTGATTGATTGATACCGTTCTGCGTCCTATCCTTGGGATGTCTTTACAGTTATCTCTTAAAAACCGATATAATTGATTTATATATAAAATAAAAAGAAAAGGAGCTAAAGTACAACCCCGACGCACCCCTCTCCCCAGCTTAAAGTGCGAGAAGAGATAAAAATATGTTTTAATGCATTAAGTCTATAAAGGAAGAGTGATTATAACTGTTGATATATCGGCTTGATATCTAATGGAAATTGTAATATATGCTCTTTAATATCTGTACAAAGAATGTTTGAGTCACCCATGGAAAACAGTGTACATCAATCATATTAATGTCTATATACTCTGTGACAGTAAACAATGATGGAAGTTTCTCTTGAATATTATATTTGAGAAGCTCCATTAGCCTAACATGTGTCTCGTAGACTACAAGATGTAATATATATATATAAATTGTCATCCACAGAGACCTATTGATATATTTGTTTACTCACTAAAGGTTATTGACAGAGGCTGTTCCATTTGTATCTATTTGGATTTATTCAGTTCCAGAAGTTCTTCATGATAAATGCTGAACATAGAATAATATACAAAGGAATCCGCAAGTCTTACATAAAAACATAAAGATGAGTGGGGGTATCAAGCATTTATTGAGGGTGAAGGGGTAATACATGATGATGAGTTTAAGGCCTTTCAAGTCAGAGGCTGACCTATTGAACCATTTGTTGGTTGGTAATATAAGAGTTCCAGAGCAGCCTCCATATTCACTTCAGCATATCCTTTATAATGGCAAAGACATGGAAATCAAATTGATATTATTTATTTTGGGCTGTTTTTGTTTTATGGTTTAGGGACACTAATGGGCAGTTTGTGAATGGATCTCAGGTGTAAACTTGCATATCATAATATGAAATAGTGTTACAGTTAGGACAGGTGAGTGTAGGTTGAAGGCTGTCAATCGAAAAATGGATGAGGGATCAATATTAGGGAAAAGGGATTTTTAACAAGGGACATAGAGGGTCATTAGGATGGAGGGCGGAAGCACATCTGTGGTGCTGGCGGGGGCGGAAAATGCCCTTTTCCGCACTCCAGCAGCGGTCCTCCCGCCCGCCATATTAAGATGGGCAAACATAGCCCATTTTCCGTCCGCTGCGTAGCCAGGAGAACCACCAGATTTTTGCACCCGCCACCGCGGCGGAGTGAGCCAATAGGGACTCACCACCGTGCGGAATGACGTTCCGTCCGCCGTACCAATCATGATGCCGCAAACAGCCCATCACACCACAGCGGAGAATCCACCATCCCAGAGACGGCGTAAACATGACAGCGGAGCACGAAACCAGACTCCCGGTCACCTCCACCCAGTCCGGACTGCAATGGATCCAGCTCTTCAAGCCATTCCGGTGCTGTACCTCATTCACTACCAGCAAATAATGGACCGTCGCGGACAACGCCGCAGGTACGCAATGACACAACTCCGCACACAACCACAACACACAACTCCTGTGCTGATATACGGTTCCTGTCCACATCAGACACTCTGGTGGGGACAGGTACACCTCCCCAAGTGTACCCACACATGTCCCACCTGTCAGGAAATCACCCCTCTGCATCCGTGTCACCAATCAACCTCGAAATCACTGCAATGTCACGGTCACGTCACCGCAGCGGTGAAGACACGGGAAAATATGTGCAAAATGTAGTAGGCAGGGCGGCGCCAGGCATGGGCAGTCCACAAAGATTCACAGGGCTCCACCTCCACCCTTCCCACACTACGCTTCCCACACCCCTTTGGGGCACATGCTGTGTGCTCCTCCTGTGCCCCCCATGCACAATTCATCTCCCAGGTGTAGCCAGACCTTGCACCTCACACACCAAAGGACCAGGGCGCCTGTCTTGGAAGGTGAGGGTGAAGAGGAACACCCTGCACAGAAGCTCAGGGGCTGGACAACCCTCCTCCTCACACCTATCTCCCACTCATGTGAAGCAAACTGAGTCTAACTATAAAATGAAGACTCACACTGCATAAGAACATCCATTGAACTGTCCACACTGCCTGCCAAGTCACTCACAAACACCCCACACTGACAGACAGCCACATACACACACCATAGGTCAGCAGCAATGTAGGACAATCAATGGGCCAGCCAAAAGTGAAGTGGACAGTGCTGGAACACCATGGAGCAAGACACACAGCATCTGTACATCACATGCAAGAGAAGGAACATATCACAAAACCCTTAGGTCATCAAATCAGACATGGGTGGCACAGTGAGTGAAGTTAAACCAAACTGGCCTCTGTGCAACAACTCAGGGACACGTCAAGGCAAGCCATGCATAGTCACAGGAATTATAGGAAGTGTCTGAAGTCATACAGTGAGCAGCCACACATCTGTCTCAACTGACTTGACATGTGTACATCATCAGTACAACACACATGGCCCATTGTCACACTCCTTGACTGTCAAACACAACTAGGACCTTCACACATACCCATTCTCTACCCACCTCATACCTGCAGCACCCAACACCTGTGAGAAGCACACATAAAGGCCAAAATGGTGTCCTGTGAGTTCAATGACAACCAATCACACTCCCTGTGGTGCACCCACAAACATCACACTAAGACACAGGGATGCCTGAACCAATGCAGACACCAAAACAATAGCCAAACACAAAGCTCACAAACAACATACACAGAGGTACAACAAGCCCACACATGTGCAGGAAAACAGTGGAAAGGCAATGTGACCCTTGACAGAACAGGAATACACAACATTGTCACTCAGGACCAATGCACATACACCATACCTCAACACAAACAAGAGGTGCATCATCAGAAATCTACCATGAACACTAACTGGGATCAATGGGACAATCAGCTAACACAGACACAGACACCTCACCACCCATGAAGTGGACAAGGTGCCATATTGTGCCAGAAGCATGCACATGCACAACCCTGAAAAGTGACAGGTCAAAAATAGGAGGGCAAACCACCAATGTGCACTGAAAACAAGCCCAGCAACAAGAATCCTTCTTGCTGCATGTGACAGACACACAAGTAATGCACACCACACCTGCAACACACATCTGAATGTATCACACAGCAACAACCACTCACACACAACGTCATGCAAATAGAACATCACACACACATAGCATCAGTCAGTACAAAGAGCCAACACAGGCCAAACACTGCATACATCCACAACAAAAACACAACAGATACACAGACCAATCCATCACAATGCAAACTCAGCTGCACATCAGGGGGATGCACAACAAGCAAGTACAAGGCAACATACACTGACAACACTGCATGCACACCAAGCAGTGTCTGCACAACAACCATATCAGTAGCACACACATCTGAGTGCCACACCATGAACTCCCACAGCACAAACATAACATCACACTCAGGAAGTGTAGCACTACCTCAGCAAACACACATACAGCTTAGCCATCACCCACAGATGAACTGTCCTGAGTAGCACATTGGTCCTGGACACAGATCAGCCTCACACAGCATAGTGTCACACTATGAGATGGTGGGGAGGCTCACACACTGGCAAGCCATGGGGTGGAAGACATGAGACTGAAGTGGTGTGTACTTCAGTAGTGGACAGGTGAGCAGTGTACAGTACACAAACACATAGAGGAGTCACTCACAATGTGTAGGCATCAGAAGCACATGTGGGGGATGGCATGACTCCACATACCATACTGGAGCCAAAAATGGGTAAAGTGACAGCAATGCGTGAGAAAACTCACAAATATTGTCAGTGTGGCTGAGCAGTTCTGTACAGTGCGCACAAAAAGTAACAAGACACTTGGCTGATCAACAAAACACAACAAAGACTTGCCTATCACATACTCTGCATGCTCACAACTGGCAGCAACAACAAGTAGGTGTCCCCCAGGAGTGCAAGGACACAACAACACACTGCACACTGCCCAACCTACAACTCCCACATGTGACCACAATCTGAAACACATGGCAGACTATTGAAACAAACAGGCACTCAGCTTCTGTGTCATACATGTGTGCAGTTGGCATTGCAGGGGCACACACACATCAACACTGACAACAAAACCACCCCTACACACTTCATGACCACACAAGTGCACACATCCAAATGTACCCATGTGACTAGGAAGACAGGCCATCACAAGATGACCATACATCAACACTGCTGCTCACACATCAAGAACGATCACACAGATATGAAGGACTCTGGCCATCCTGTGGATAGAATACACCTCTGTTCTGGAATTGCATCATAACTTGACATGTGGACAATTTAGCAAACCTGACCATATGATGAGTATGATAATCGTAGATCATCACAAACACCCATCATTGCACCCTCAAACCTCAGAAGAAAGAAGAACTAAAGTGCCCCTCACCACTGCCAAACCCAGAAAAAGTAAAAGAAGCAATTGGCAATGTGAAGGTGGCATACAGAGCATTTGTCACATGCAACCAAACACATACCGAAAACACTTACATTTAGCAAGGACACTGACAAAGCAGACAACAGGAGTAACTGTCTTTATTACATATCACCAAGATAGGCATCAAAAGTAGACAACAGCAAGGCCAGTGGCCAGTCCATAGTTCACAGTAGGTGCATGTGTGCATGAGAACCTGCACAGGGAATGGGCATCCAAAGTTACAAACAGCAAGGCCAGTGGCCAGTCCATAGTGCAAAGGAGGTACATGTGAACATGAGAACCTGCACAGGGAATGGTCCCCCAAAGTGACAAACAGCAAGGCCAGTGGCCAGTCCATAGTTCAAGGTAGGTACATGTGTGCATGAGAACCTGCACAGGGAATGGGCATCCAAAGTTACAAACAGCAAGGCCAGTGGCTAGTCCATAGTTCAAAGGAGGGACATGTGAACATGAGAACCTGCACAGGGAATGGGCATCCAAAGTTACAAACAGCAAGGCCAGTGGCCAGTCCATAGTGCAAAGAAGGTACATGTGAACATGAGAACCTTCACAGGGAATGGTCCCCCAAAGTGACAAACAGCAAGGCCAGAGGCCAGTCTATAGTTCAAGGGAGGGACATGTGAACATGAGAACCTGCACAGGGAATGGGCATCCAAAGTTACAAACAGCAAGGCCAGTGGCCAGTCCATAGTTCAAGGTAGGTACATGTGTGCATGAGAACCTGCAAAGGGAATGGGCATCCAAAGTTACAAACAGCAAGGCCAGTGGCCAGTCCATAGTTCAAAGGAGGGACATGTGAACATGAGAACCTGCACAGGGAATGTCATCCAAAGTTACAAACAGCAAGGCCAGTGGCCAGTCTATAGTGCAAAGGAGGTACATGTGAACATGAGAACCTGCACAGGGAATGGCCCCCCAAAGTGACAAACAGCAAGGCCAGTGGCCAGTCCATAGTTCAAGGGAGGGACATGTGAACATGAGAACCTGCACAGGGAATGGGCATTCAAAGTTACAAACAGCAAGGCCAGTGGCCAGTCCATAGTTCAAAGGAGGGACATGTGAACATGAGAACCTGCACAGGGAATGGGCATCCAAAGTTACAAACAGCAATGCCAGTGGCCAGTCCATAGTGCAAAGGAGGGACATGTGTGCATCTGAACCTGCACAGGGAATGTGTGACACCGTACACTGGCATGGGAATCACCACAGCTCTGAGGATGCAGATGGGCAGTCCAGGTACCGCTGTGGGAGACATGGCTTTGGGAGGGGGACTTTGCCTCAGACTTGGCTGTCAGTTGAACTGGGAGGTGGCTGATTGTCGGGGACTGTTGGCGGACCAGACTTGGGAGAGGGAGGATCAGCTGAGGTAGAGGCATCAGCGGCTTTGTGAGCCGGAGGGCTGCTTGGACAAGGGTGGCATGGTGGCACGGGGAGGTGGAGAAATGCTGCTGTGAGACACAGTGTGTTAGGGAGAATGTGGAGGGCTGCCTTTCCACTTCTTGGGGATTCGATACTGAAGAATTGTCTTGGTAGGAGTGTGAAGTGGGGCGGGCACAACAGCCTCACTCCCCACCAAAGGTGCTTCAGGTGCAGGTGGTGCCCCTCCCTCTGGTGACCTGCTGGGTCTGGTGGTACGCTTGGCCTGGCCTTGCCTTTTCCCCTCCATCCCCTGTTGACCAGGTGAACCCCCCACAGTGCCCTCCTGTCCCAGCTTCACAGGGGTGTGGGTGGGTGTTGAGGTTGTGGGTGAACCTGCCTTAGAGAGCCGTTTCTGTGGACTCTTTGCAGGCACCAGCTTCACAGCAGGCATAGCAACTTTTTGCCTGTCTGTGGGAGCAGGTTTTGGGACTCAAGTGTCTTTGGATTGGACTGATTTGGATGCATGTGAGCCTGAGGCCTGCTTCTTGGCTTGATGCCCCTGAGTGTCATCCGAAGGGCTTTTGGCTTTGCGTTCCTGTGTGACTTCTTTTGTTTTTGGGGATGGTGTCTGAGCTCTGGCCCACTTGTTGTGCTGCTGTGTTGTGCTTCGTGTGGAGTACTTTGTGCCTGAGGGCTGTGGTGTGTGGTCACTCTCGTCAGATGTGGCCACTGGCAGGGTGGTTGCCGAAGGGACTGGAGCTGGACCCTGAGCCTGTGCAAGCTGAATGGAGGACAAAGACTGGACAGTCCTGTGTAGCCCACCTATGTCAGAATGAATGCCCTCCATGAAGGCAACTACCTGTTCCAACTTCTTGTCATGATCAAGGAAGGCATTCAGTAGAGTAGTCTGACCCACACACAGCTGGCGCAACAGCTCAACCACCTCAACACTGAGGGCAGCAGAGGAGACAGGGGCAGCGGTGCCTGAGGGGAAGGACTCTCTACCCTTCTGACTGCTGCAGGCATGGGCAGCACTAGTGGAACTAGCCGGGAGGGTGGGCACTGGACGATGTGTGGTGGAAGAAGAGGCAGATTTCCCACTCCCTGTATCCGCCAACATCGAGGAGTCACCGCTGGCGTCAGATGACGTTGAGGTTGGTGTTTCCGGGCGTGATTCTTCAAGGGCACTCCGGTCCCCCTCCGAGGCGCTGGTCACATCAGTGTCAGTGAGCTCATGTGTTGCCGTCGAGCAAGATGCCTCATCCCCGGTGTCCGTACCCTGTCCTTCTGTGTCCTCTGTAGATGCTGCAAGAGACAGAGACATAGGTTCAGTTTAGTGCCATACTCACAAACATCATATGCAACCAAAGCAAACAACTCAAATATGATACCCCCATGTAGCACACCACCCTGTGCGGTCTGCATGTGCAAGCCTCATGCAAAAGTCAGAAGATGCATGGAAACATGCATAGTTGGCATCAATGACACATGTGATGTTCACACTGCCAAATAGCTGGCCGGCCCCTCCCAGTTACCTGACATCCTGATTCCTGTAAGCATACCTACGTGCCTGTAGGTGAGATAGATGTACATCTCAACATGTTGTCACAGTCACATATGGAGTCACTTTAAAGGGACAACACAGATACTGACTCCAGGATGTCCTCATACCATGGTCATGAGATACTGATGTCCACCATGTTGTGCTTTGAAGCGCAACAACCCTTGCACATTGTCGGCAGATGTGTAGTTCTCACAATTACAAAGTCAGACACTGCACACATCGACGTAAGCACACTCAGATGAGGAATACAGCTGTTCACTCCCCTGTGATGTCTATGACACCCATAATGCAGCAGATGGCATGAGGCCACATCTTATCTTGCAATGTCACGGGCCATTATTTTAAACACATGCGAAAGTACATGTAGCAAAAATGCATGTCAGCTGCACTCAACGCAGAGGCCACTTACAAGCCATTGCATCACTCGGGAAACATCACAGAGCTCAACACTGGCACAGGGTTGGGATACATGCAGTCACTCACACCCTAAGTCACCCTTCGCAGAATACTCACCCCCAACTTGCTGCTGTTGGGCCCTCAAACGTCCATCCAGCTCTGGCTGTGTAACAGCCAAGATGTGGGCAATTAGTGGTGTCATGTTCCTGCGCGACAACCTTCCAGTCCGAGGGAGTAGCCCCAGCGTCATCTCTGCCACGTTTTTGCTCATCCGGCAGATGTCATCCCACCTCTTGTGACAGTGTGTGTGCCGTCGGTTGCAGACACCCCGAGCCCGCACCTTGCGTGCAATGGCCCTCCATAAGGCTTTACGCTGGTGGACTTGAGCTGCAGGCATGGGAGACAAGAAGAGGCAGTTTAAGGGACACTGGGCCATGTTCCACTTTATTTATTTATTTAAGCAATTTGTAGAGCGCACAAATACCCTTGGGTGTCTCGGCGCTGTGTCTCAGGACAGGTGCATGCAAACACTTAGCACAGCTGTACAGAAAGCTTGATCAGAGGCCATACAACATGACACGTAGTACATTTGCATCAGATAATCGGATTGAAATGCATTTAGGTATGAGGGTAAACACAGGACCTGGCCATATGCAGAATGGCAGCACACAGAGCAATATGAAGAAGGCCCTCATCTGTGATGCAGTATTTGAGGGAGCAAGACATACATCATTGTTAGAAATGGGATTTCTGGTTGGCTAAGGCTTGCGCCAAAGCCAGGCAGAAACCACCACTCTAGTCAGGGCAAGGGAGTTACACGCCAAAGATAACCCCTGCTCACCCCCTTGGTAACTTGTCACGAGCAGTCAGGCTTATCCCGGAGGCAATGTGTAAAGCGTTTGCGCAACACGCACACAGCAACAACATACTAGGCACACCACAAAAGGAACTCCACACAAGGTTATATCAAAAATAGCCTTTGTATTCTCGTAACACATTAGAATAGTAATCACATAATATACATTGTGCCACCTGGCACTAGGTAATATCTACAAGGGATTATGTACACCTGACAGGGCCAACTGGACCACTGTCAGAACCATCACTTAGTTAAGATAGTAAATGTAGAACATATAATAGACGTAGAACACAACCAGTAATTACTGGCAAACACTGTACTCAGCATCATCCTGTAACACAAACCATATTATGCACAGTATCACATTTAGGCGTAAAATACATTCTGCGCCAACCTCACCAGCATAAACACATTATGCAATCTTCTCATAAGTCTAAACGCATTAGACCATAACCTCCTAAGCATAACTCACATTAGGGTATACCTTACAGTAGGGAATAATCTCACTAGCATAAACCACAGTATGCAAATAACCTCATACCTACACCATATTTAGAGGCATATATCACAGTATAGAATAACTAAAACATAAACACAGTATGCACAACCTCATAATCATAAAACCACATTAGAGGCATAAAACAGGGTGCGTAAATTATAGCAGATAAATCACATTTCCTAGCACCACATAAATCCCATTAGGCCATACCTTCCTAATAAAAACCATCGTAGAGGCATAAATCACATTAGGGCCTGGCGCCCTACAAACCTAACAGTCCCCCTGGCCAACTGGCCTTCTCAGAGGGCTCGAATGTCCTATGTCCAATAAAGTCAGGGCAGCTGGCAATGCAGCAATATCACAAAGTGCGCCATTATGCAGACCTAAACGGTGCAGCTGACGCTAATTGCAGTGCAGCTGCGAAAGTACTGGGGCAGAGGAGTGCATCTCACTCCTGTCTCCCTAAGAATGCCCCTAAGACCTGTGGCCTAAACGTTGCAGCTGGCACTAAGTGCTGCGCAGCTGGGAGTGAAGGAAAGGGCTGGGCACTCACTGTGCCCTCGGACGAAATATGCAAAAACGTGGTAGCTGTCCGCGCTGGTGCGGCGCAGCTGAGAATCAGTAATTAGCCCTGGCACCACTGTGCCCTCAGAGCCTTCACTGGGGCTCCACAACCAAAAGGCCCCTAATGTTGCAGCTGCCCTCTCGCAAGCGGGGCAGCTGTAGACAAATGGCCACATGGGGGGAAAGCACGGGCCTTTCTGGGCCCTTTAACAATCATTATGCCACTCGTTGAGGCCACACGGGCTCTTAAACTAAAAAGACCCAACGTCGGAGCGGCCCTCTACCAGGCGGGACCGCTCATGAAATGGGCACCGACACTGTGCCCCGACCTCGTCTCCCCCACAGCCATCTCAACTCACCGGCTCTCTTCTTCGCCGGTGCTCATGCCACGGGTCTCCTTCGGTCTGGGCGGCAGGCTGAGGACAGCCCCCACTCCTCGGGGACGCTCTCCTTCTCTCTCGGTGCGGCGATCTCTGCACCCTCCTGGCAGCTCAGCAATGCGCGGGGCTCTCTCTGCACCAAGGGAGCCCCGCTGTCCAGCGCCAACATTTCCTCTGCACGCAGGGCTTCCCTCGTCCATGGGAGCCCCGCGCTGCCATCGGCGGCCTTGGCCGCCTCTCAGCACTTCACTGTGGAGCCTGCGAGGCTCTAGACTTCCTGCTTCCGGGCCGCTTGGGCGGGGCCCCGCCCACGTCTCAGGCCAAGTTGCCTGACTTCCTCCGCCGATCTCGGCCGTGCGGCAATACGGGGTAGGCTCCCGTTCTAATGCGCAAAACTGCGGGGTGGGCACCCGCCTTAGTTAAAATAGCAGGAGAGCGGGGTGGGCACCCGCTCTCCATAAATAGGCAATTAAAAATCCAAACTCGGGGTGGGCTCCCGCTTGGTGCATCATGACGCGGGGTGAGCACCCGCTTTTAAGCATAAATCAGCGGGGTGGGCTCCCGCTCGATCACGAAGCATGGGGGAATCCCTACGCCGGGGATTCCCTCTCGCTGAAGGGCAGCTCAGCGCTCCGAGACCCACACGCTCCTCTCTGGGGGAAAATTAGAATAAAGCGTAGCGCTCACGAGGCGCTCGATGCAGCAAAGTCCTGGAGGGCTTTAGGAATCAAGGGGGCCATGCTGGGCCCAGGGAGGCAGTCCTCCTGGGCCCCAGCAGCAGCATGCCCCGCAGGTTTTGGAACAGGTACTGAACAACATCATGGGGTCACAGCCCCTCTACTTATACCACATAATCCCTTGTCTTAGTGCAGGGCTTGGTGAACCAGATGCAACTGGTTCAGGGGGGATTTGGAGCACTTTGTTTTCCAAGCTCCTCTTCCCCTTTGTCAGGTGGGGGCTAGGTGATCAGACACACCACAGGGGGGGTGGAGCCAACATTGTACAGGGCAGGAACACTCCTATTCAGAGTCAGGGGATTACTCCTCCCACTACCCCCCAGCCCAGGTGTCCTATTCAGCCCAGCGCTGACTCACCCTGCCCCTCCTGGAGCCACACACACCTCCCAGCCCCTGTCACTCACAAGCCAGACATGCAATTCACATCAGGCAGACAGACACATAGCACACAGAAATGCCAACTTCTAAAAGTGGCATTTCTAAAATAACCACAATAAATCTGCGCACACCATTGCGCAGCATTTATTCACACAATTTCATACATACCAGACTTGACCACACTGCTCCTCTAATATCAGGAATTACCACTGACACACACTGATCAGGGAATCCCCAATGCATTCCTATGGGAGGGCAGGCCAAGCTCACCAATGTAACACAGAGAGCGCACGCACTTTACACTGGACCACAGTGCTAAAGTGCCCAGAGGCCTAAAACCACCAACACCAGGTCACAGAAAAAGGCAAAAAGTTTAGGGGTGAACCTGCCACAAATGGCCAAGTGCAACACAACCGCCTTCCAGCCAGAACGCAGGGTAGACCAATCACTCCCTTGATGGGCTTCCCTGCTTCGGGCGATAGAACACGGATCCGGGCCCTCACTGCAGGGACACCCTCCGGTTCTACGCCACTCTGAACCCATGTGGTTCCCTCTGAAAAAAACTCTCAGGCCCAACTAGGCTACCCCACTGGTACTCCCTAGTTGTCCACGGCCAGGACCAGGCCCTAGGTCACCCAGATTCCACTGGTCCTTGCCAATCCACAGAGTGGGGGCAGTAACCCCTGGCCCATAATAGCCATTCTCCACTCTTCCTCTCAGTGTAGTTCCAAACTGCCACTGATCCTCCAACCTAGGGTCCGCACCCTCAGGCTGATGAGAGGTCACGGGCGAAGCATCTCCTCACCCTACCTCTCTTCTGAGGTTCTGCGCTCTCCCAGGAGAAGCACCCACCAGAACACAACTCTCCCACCAGTTCAGGACCTCTCTCCATCAACTGGTCTACCACCTGGGATCCAAATTCACTGGCTGCACCGGGGTCAGAGGTGAAGACTCCCTCCCTCTGCACCCCCTTCCAGAGCCCTATACCCCCCCCAACTGGAGTGGTACCCCTAGAAGGCAAACCGGTCAGGACACTGATTACAGTTGCCCTTCCGTCCAGGACAGGAAACACCTGAACCTGGCTCCCCAACCCAGGGACGGTACCCTTTGGTCAGATGCCCGGCGAACCAGGACTTCATGGGAGTACATATACCCTCCCGAGGGTAGCACATAACTAATGTGTCGTGTGACAGTCTGCCTGGCGCAGAGCCCAATCACCCAAACGTCCAGTGCACCACAACATTCATCCACACTCCCCCCACAAGACTGGTGAGACAGCATCTTACTGCCCCTGAATCTCAACCTGTCCCCTCCTTAACTGGGAACCAGGTACCATACCCTGGGAACAGGGAACAGGGAATGGGAATCCCGACACTGGACTACATATTTGCTGCCACCACTGGGTCCCACACTTACTGGGGATTCCAGAAAACTCAAACTGCACTTAGGGGATAATCTACCCTCCCGAACTAGTTACTCCATACCAATTAAGTTACCACTGTAGGCCAACCCTAGAATCAGCAGACAGCACAGGGGCAGTTACTCCTTCAGCGTCAGGCCAACCCAAGAAATAGCACGATGGCACAAGGGCAGTCAACTCCTTCAGCTTCAGGCCAACCCAAGAAATAGCAGTCTGCACAAGGGCAGTCACTCCTCCAGATTCTCTGGTTTCTGTCTTGGCAGGACCCCCAACTCATAGTGCAACACTAACACATATTTCAATGAACTGATACTTAAAACAAAATCAGAAACAATAATCCTCATACATGTGACTATCTAAAATGCAGAGTTTGTAGTGCAACCAGTTGTCGCTGCGGTACTGCGCAAACGCACGTCCTATCCCACCGCTGACAACCAATGTTAGAAATGGGATTTCTGGTTGGCTAAGGCTTGCGCCAAAAGCCAGGCAGAAACCACCACTCTAGTCAGGGCAATGGAGTTACACGCCAAAGATAACCCCTGCTCACCCCCTTGGTAGCTTGGCACGAGCAGTCAGGCGTATCCCGGAAGCAATGTGTAAAGCGTTTGCGCAACACGCACACAGCAACAACATACTAGGCACACCACAAAAGGAACTCCACACAAGGTTATATCAAAAATAGCCTTTGTATTCTCATAACACATTAGAATAGTAATCACATAATATACATTGTGCCACCTGGCACTAGGTAATATCTACAAAGGGATTATGTACACCTGACAGGGCCAACTGGACCACTGTCAGAACCATCACTTAGTAAAGATAGTAAATGTAGAACATATAATAGACGTAGAACACAACCAGTAATTACTGGCAAACACTACTCAGCATCATCCTGTAACACAAACCATATTATGCACAGTATCACATTTAGGCGTGAAATACATTCTGCGCCAACCTCACCAGCATAAACACATTATGCAATCTTCTCATAAGTCTAAACGCATTAGACCATAACCTCCTAAGCATAACTCACATTAGGGGTATACCTTACAGTAGGGAATAATCTCACTAGCATAAACCACAGTATGCAAATAACCTCATACCTACACCATATTTAGAGGCATATATCACAGTATAGAATAACTAAAACATAAACACAGTATGCACAACCTCATAATCATAAAACCACATTAGAGGCATAAAACAGGGTGCGTAAATTATAGCAGATAAATCACATTTCCTAGCACCACATAAATCACATTAGGCCATACCCTCCTAATAAAAACCATCGTAGAGGCATAAATCACATTAGGGCCTGGCGCCTTACAAACCTAACAGTGCCCCTGGCCAACTGGCCTTCTCAGAGGGCTCGAATGCCCTATGTCCAATAAAGTCAGGGCAGCTGCCAATGCAGCAATATCACAAAGTGCGCCATTGCGCAGACCTAAATGGTGCAGCTGACGCTAATTGCCGTGCAGCTGTGAAAGTACTGGGGCAGAGGAGTGCATCTCACTCCTGTCTCCCTAAGAATGCCCCCTAAGACCTGTGGCCTAAACGTTGCAGCTGGCACTAAGTGCTGCGCAGCTGGGAGTGAAGGAAAGGCCTGGGCACTCACTGTGCCCTTGGACGAAATATGCAAAAACGTGGTAGCTGCCCACGCTGGTGCGGCGCAGCTGAGAATCAGTAATTAGCCCTGGCACCACTGTGCCCTCGGAGCCTTCACTGGGGCTCCACAACCAAAAGGCCCCTAATGTTGCAGCTGCCCTCTCGCAAGCGGGGCAGCTGTAGACAAATGGCCACATGGGGGAAAGCACGGGCCCCTCTGGGCCCTTTAACAATCATTATGCCACTCGTTGATGCCACATGGGCTCTTAAACTAAAAAGACCCAACGTCGGAGCGGCCCTCTACCAGGTGGGGCCGCTCATGAAATGGGCACCGACACTGTGCCCCGACCTCGTCTCCCCCCAGCCATCTCAACTCACCGGCTTTCTTCTTCACCAGTGCTCATGCCGCGGGTCTCCTTCGGTCTGGGCGGCAGGCTGAGGACAGCCCCCACTCTTCGGGGACGCTCTCCTTCTCTCTCGGTGCGGTGATCTCTGCACCCTCCTGGCAGCTCAGCAATGAGCGGGGCTCTCTCTGCACCACGGGAGCCCCGCTGTCCAGTGCCAACATTTCCTCTGCACACGGGGCTTCCCTCGTCCATGGGAGCCCCGCGCTGCCATCGGCGGCCTTGGCCGCCTCTCAGAACTTCACTGTGGAGCCCGTCAGGCTCTAGACTTCCGGCTTCCGGGCCGCTTGGGCGGGGCCCCGCCCACGTCTCAGGCCAAGTTGCCTGACTTCCTCCGCCGATCTCGGCCATGCGGCAATACGGGGTAGGCTCCCGCTCTAATGCACAAAACTGCGGGGTGGGCACCCGCCTTAGTTAAAATAGCAGGAGAGCGGAGTGGGCAACGCTCTCCATAAATAGGCAATTAAAAATCCAAACGCGGGGTGGGCTCCCGCTTGGTGCATCATGACGCGGGGTGGGCACCCGCTTTTAAGCATAAATCAGCGGGGTGGGCTCCCGCTCGATCACGAAGCACAGGGGAATCCCTACGCCGGGGATTCCCTCTCGCTGAAGGGCAGCTCAGCGCTGCGAGACCCACACGCTCCTCTCTGGGGGAAAATTAGAATAAAGCATAGCGCTCACGAGGCGCTCGATGCAGCAAAGTCCTGGAGGGCTTTAGGAATCAAGGGGGCCATGCTGGGCCCAGGGAGGCAGCCCTCCTGGCAGGTCCTCCTGGGCCCCAGCAGCAGCACGCCCCCGCAGGTTTTGGAACAGGTACTGAACAACATCATGGGGTCACAGCCCCTCTACTTATACCACATAATCCTTTGTCTTAGTGCAGGGCTTGGGGAACCAGATGCAACTGGTTCAGGGGGGATTTGGAGCACTTTGTTTTCCAAGCTCCTCTTCCCCTTTGTCAGGTGGGGACTAGGTGATCAGACACACCACAGGGGGGGGCGGAGCCAGCATTGTATAGGGCAGGCACACTCCTATTCAGATTCAGGGGATTACTCCTCCCACTACCCCCCAGCTCAGGTGTCCTATTCAGCCCAGCGCTGACTCACCCTGCCCCTCCTGGAGCCACACACACCTCCCAGCCCCTGTCACTCACAAGCCATACATGCTATTCACATCAGGCAGGCAGACACATAGCACACAGAAATGCCAACTTCTAAAAGTGGCATTTCTAAAATAACCACAATAAATCTGCGCACACCATTGCGCAGCATTTATTCACACAATTTCATACATACCAGACTTGACCACACTTCTCCTCTAATAACAGGAATTACCACTGACACACACTGATCAGGGAATCCCCAATGCATTCCTATGGGAGGGCAGGCCAAGCTCACCAATGTAACACAGAGAGCGCACGCACTTTACACTGGACCACAGTGCTAAAGTGCCCAGAGGCCTAAAACCACCAACACCAGGTCACAGAAAAAGGCAAAAAGTTTAGGGGTGAACCTGCCACAAAGGACCAAGTCCAACAATCATGTTGCAAATGATGTTTTGGGGAAGACTCACTGTGTCCAACACTACACACCCCTCAATGTCCTTGGCCTGTGAGTGGCTCACTGTGTCGTGGATGTCACATCTAGGGACATGATCTTACATTCTCACACCCTTCTCACAAGGCCTGTCTTGTGCAATCATCAGGCCTAAGATAGCTCATTGAGAAACAGGGCGGCAGACAACACATATATCTCACTCTGTCCATTTACTGATGGGTCCCTGTCAAATTGGGCAGTATCTGTGCAGGCCAGGGGGTCTCACACTGAGGTTAAACCTGGCCCATCTGAACAATCACATGCATGTACAATATGAGAGGTCAAACAGTGCCTACACATGCAAGTCAGTACACATTATGAAATCAATGGAAGGAGGATGTTTCAGAAGTACATCACTCTGATGTGTCATAGGCGATTTTCCACCAAGAGTGTCACCCTCAGGCATTTCAATCTTGTGCATAATGCTCACATATCCATGGTGACAATATGAAATGTGTACTCACATCCTTCAGTACCCTCTAGACGAAACACATTTGTAATGTACCAAATGAGCATGTCAAAAGCGAATGGACTCTGACATCGTTTAGCACAGGCAATGTTTGTTCTGACTTCCACTTTCCAAACCAGCAGTGTTACTGTATGGCTGCAAAGTCACTGTATGTCCCTCCCATACTTCAATGCAGCCATTGATCTGTGATAATAAGGCTACACACCCCATTGACATGTAGTCAGCATGCCAGGCAGTGTATCACACAAACTTGCACTCACATGCACATACTACAGCAGAGCAACATCATGTGAGCACTCTTTGCACTCCCCAAATTTCACTCTGAAACACTTACCATTACATCAGGAGCACCACATAGCCTCCCATAGTGTGTAAGCACCTCGTCCACCAGGACCTCCAGCTCCTCTGTGGTGAAGGGACGGGCCCTGATGTTCTCAGTTCTCGCCATCACTGGGTCCAGGAGACAGGAACAGCAGCAGTTGGGGATGAAGAATGGCAGGCAGCAGTGTCTGGATACAGTGGAAATGTGTGGCTCTCTCACAGACATATATAGCCGCCTGGGGTTGTTTTAATGGTACTCAGCTGCTGCAATTGGTGTTCCAGGTCAGCTTTTTTCAAATGCAACCAATACCCGGCCCCGCGGTGGCGGTGCACGCCTACCGCGATTTTCAAAAGTGTTTTTCACTAGCGCAATTGCGGTTCCCATTGGCTGAATGGGCATGGGCATTGGTGGTGTCACACCGCGGGGTCCAGGCGGTCGCTACCGCAATCGTGCATCTTACAATTGTATCTAATGACCGGCCCCGCTGTAGCGGAGCATGCCTACCGCGATTTTCAAAAGTGTATTCCACTAGCGTGATTGCGGTTCCCATTGGCTGAATGGGCATGGGCTATGGCGGTGTCACACCGCGGGGCCCAGGCGGTCGCTACCGCAATCATGCATCTTACAATTGTATCCAATGACCGGCACCGCGGTAGCGGAGTACGCCTACCGTGATTTTCAAAAGTGTATTCCACTAGCGCGATTGCGGTTCCCATTGGCTGAATGGGCATGGGCAATGGCGGTGTCACACCGCGGGGCCCAGGCGGTCGCTACCGCAATTGTGCATGTTACAATTGTATCAAATGACCAGCACTGCGGTAGCGGAGCACGCCTACCGCGATTTTCAAAAGTGTATTCCACTCGCGCGATTGCGGTTCCCATTGGTTGATTGGGCATGGGCAATGGCGGTGTCACACCGCGGGGCCCAGGCGGTCGCTACCGCGATTTGGCATCTTTACATTTGTGCCAATGACCGTGATTGCGGTGGCGGTGCACGCTTAGGGCACCTATGGACACATCATGCTGTAGCAATGGCAATGGCCAGTTCTCATCATTGAACACTCCACACTTACAATGAGTCATGCCACCAGATTGTTAAATTGAATGCTAGTGTGAAATTCTACTCACTGATGTCTACACATGCCATGTCAGTGAACTGGAGTGCATGCATTGGCATGTAGTCCCTCACATGTCACTGATGATGTTGTTGTGCATGTACACAGATCTGTTGGGTGATGGACTCTCAAATATGGAAACATGTCAATGTGTGAGATGGCTAAGCAACACACAGTAATGATGGACTGACTACTTAATGTGCCTACTTCACTGTGTAGATTACTGAACTCATGTTGATACTTGATCTTTATGCACACACTGTACTCATTGTGTCGTTCATGTGTGCCCTGTCCGACTCACGCAAGAAGGTGTGGCAGGTACAGCATCTACATAGGAGACAGCAGTGTTGGTGTTTCAGACATGTGCTGTGTCAAGTACTCTCAGGGCTGGTGACACAAGATGTCGGAATGTCCCATTTCACATTCACATAGTCTGAATCTGTCTCGGGTGCACTCAGTTTGTACATACTGATCACGTGTACAACTACTTGGGGTCAAGTCGTCTCTGCATGTGACTTGTGCTGTAAGCTGGTGTGTCAGGCCAGTCATCGTTGGCGCTGTGTCAGTCAAAATGTCAGATGTTGGACACATCTCATGGGTGAATTGAATTGACAAGTGTCCCCTTTTATCTCATGTAGGAGGCGACCAAATGTGCACCGGCCATTCACCTTGCTGGCGGACATGGAGGATGTGGACATCATCCGTAAGTTCCGGTTGGATCGGCAAAACCTCCAAGACCTATGTGCTCAGTTGGAACTCCATCTGAGGCCTCGCAGGACATATCCAACTGCTGTGTCACCAACATGTAAGGTGATGGCGGCCCTGCATTTCCTTGCAACTGGCTCATTCCAGTACACGGTGGCCAGCGCAGGTGGGATGTTGCAGGCAATGTTCAGCATGGTGCTACGGGATGTCCTGTCCACTATGATGGTATACAAGTACACTTACATCCATTTTCTACGGAGACAGGAATTGGCAGCTGTGAAGGCTGATTTCTATGACGTTGCCCACATCCCTAATGTTGTTGCTGCCATTGACTGCACCCATGTTGGACTGGTTCCGCCACAGGCACGGGAGCACATCTACAGGAATAGGAAGCATTGCCATTCCAGTAATGTGCAGGTTGTATGCCAGGCAGATATGATCATCTCACATGTCTGTGCCAGATTCCCTGGCTAAGCCCACGACTCCTACATCCTGCGTAACAGCATCGTACCACAGATGATGGCAAATCTGCATCCTGACCGTGCGTGGCTTGTAGGTCACCATTGTCAGCATCTTTCAACACACCTCAGACAGAGCTCGCAATGTCAGGCCGAAGTATCTTTCTAGACATCTCAATGAGTGTGTCAGTGCCTTTTTGGGGGCAAGATGACACAAGTAAACAAATCTATAGGTACTAGACTACCCCTGTTTCACACTGCATGGTTTCGAAATGTGTGTAGCATGAATCACTTTCTGCTCATTATCCTAGGCAGCTAGGTATGAAGGTGTGTGTTCAAGAGATTTCATGATGCCTGCTTAGCTAAGAGATCTGTGCTACTGGGACTGAATGCTGAAGTAGATCTGACAAGATTTATGCAGGGGTATGATAGACTGTATAGCTTTTAAGTTAGAGTTATCAGCTGCACCCCATGTATCAGACTACACGTTGAAGTGCACACATACCTTTGACATGGTAACAGTCACACATTCAAACATGACAGGGTGTGCTTTCAATTTAAAGCACACACCTCACTATCTACGGCCTACTCCCATTGTACCTATGCAGAGACTTATATAGACTAGGATAGAGGTTATTACATTTGGAAACATGTTTTAAACCTCAGTTTTCTCTAACAGTTTCATTAGAGAGACAGAACTCGCATTGCCAGGCCTAAGCCAAAATGAAAGGTTACTCCTGTCATGGCACTCTTGTGAGTCTCAGCACATTTCTAAAGACCTCAATGAGTGTGTCTCTGTCTTTTAGGGGTGAGATGACACATGGAAAGAAGCCTATAGGTAGTAGACTACCTCTGGTTCAAACTGAATGTTCTCTAAATATGTGTAGACGAAGCTGCATAGATCACTTTCTATTCATATACAGGGCAGTCGGCTATAAAGCTGTGTGTTCAAGTGATTCCGTGATGCCTGCCTAGCTAAGACGTCTGTGGTTCTGGGACTGAATGCTGAAGTAACTCTGACAAGATGTGTGCCACAGTATGATAGACTTTATAGATTTCAAGGTAGGGTCATCAGCTGCACCACATGTGTCAGACTACGTGTAGAAGTACAGACATGCCTGAGACATGGTAGCCGTCAGACATTCAAACTTGACAGAGTAGGCTTTCAGTTTAAAGCACACATCTCACTATCTACGGCCTTCTTGCAGTGTACCTTTACAGAGACTTATATGGACTAGGATAGAGGTTAATACATCTGCCAACATATTTTAAGTCTTACTTTTCTCTACCAGTTTCATTAGAGAGTCAGAGATCACAATCCCAGGACTACGCCAAAATGAAAGGCCTACTCCTCTCAAGTCAATCCTGTGAGTGCCAGCATCATTCTAGAGACCTCAATGACCATGTCAGTGCCTTATAGGGGTGAGATGACAAAGTAAGCTATAGGTACAACACTACCTATATTTCACATCATATCCTCTGTAAATATATGTAAAAGAAGCTGCATAGATCACCTTTTGCTTACTGTACAAGGTAGCCGTGGATGAAGCTGTATATTCAAATAGTTTTATGAGGCCTGACTAGCTAAGAAATCTGTGGTTCTGGGACTGAATGTTGAAGTAGCTCTAACAAGATTTGTGGAGGGGTATGATAGACTATATAGTCTTTGAGATAGAGTCATTAGCTGCATCACACATGTCAGACTACACGCACAACTGAAGACATATTTAATACATGGTAGCAGTCAGACATTCAAATTTGACACAGGACACACCTCACTATCTACAACCTACTTGCAGTGTAACTTTGTGGAGAGTTATATGGACTAGGATAGAGGTTAATACATCTGCCAACATGTTTTATACCTCACTTTTCTCTACCACTTTCATTAGAGAGTCAGAGCTCACAATGCCAGGCCTACCTCAAAATGAAAGGTAGACTCCCGTCATGCCACTCTTGTAAGTCTCAGCATCTTTCTAAAGACCTCAATGAGTGTGTCTGTGCCTTTTAGGGGTCAGATGACACATGTAAAGAAGCCCATAGGTACTAGACTACCTCTGTTCACACCGCATGCTCTCTAAATGTATGTAGAAGAAGCTGCATAGATCCCTCTTTCTTCATTTGACAGGCAGTCAGCTATAATGCTGTGTGTACAAGTGGCTCCGTGATGCCTGCCAAGCTAAGGGATCTGTGCTTCTGGGACTTAATGCTGAGATAGCTCTGACAAGATTTGTGAAGGGGTATGATAGACATTACATTAAAGTTTTTAAGTTAGGGTCATCAGCTGCACCACATGTGTCAGACTACGCGTAGAAGTACAGACATACCTGAGACATGGTAGCAGTCAGACATTCAAACTTGACAGAGTATGCTTTCAGTTTAAAGCACGCATCTCACTTTTTACGGACTACTTGAAGTATACCTCTACAGAGACATATTTGGACTAGGATAGAGGTTTATACATCTGCCAACATGTTTTGAACCTGACTATTCTCTACCAGTTTCATTGGAGAGTCAGAGATTACAATCTCAGGACTATGCCAAAATGAAAGGCCTACTCCTCTCAAGTCAATCCTGTGAGTGCCAGCATCCTTCTAGAGACCTCAATGACCATGTCAGTGCCTTATAGGGGTGAGATAACACATGCAAATTAAGGTATCGATACCACACTACCTCTATTTCACATCATATCCTCTGTAAATATATGTAAAAGATGCTGCATAGATCACTTTCTGCTTACTATACAGGATAGCCATGGATAAAGCTGTATATTCAAATACTTTTATGAGGCATGCCTAGCTAAGACATCTGCACTTCTAGGACTGAATGGTGAAGTAGCTCTAATGAGATTTGAGGAGGGGTATGATAGACTTATAGTCTTTGAGTTAGAGTCATTAGCTCCACCACACATGTCAGACTACACGTACAACTGCAGACATACTTAACACATGGTAGCAGTCAGACATTCAAATTTGATGCAGTACGCTTTCAGTTTAATGGACACACCTCACTATCTATGGCCTACTTGCAGTGTACCTATGCAGAGACTTATATGGACTAGGATAGAGGTTAATACAGCTGCCAACATGTTTTAAACCTAACTTTTCTCTACCATTTTCATTTGAGAGACAGAGCTCACAATGCTAGGCCTAAGCCAAAATGAAAGGCCAACTCCTATTATGCCAATCTTGTAAGTCTCAGGATCTTTCTAAAGACCTCAATGAGTGTGTCTGTGCCTTTTAGGGGTGAGATGACACATGTAAAGAAGCCTATAGGTGCTAGACTACCTTTGTTTCACACCACATGTTCTCTAAATGTGTGTAGAAGAAGCTGCATAGATCACTTTCTATTCATTATACAGGACAGTCTGCTATAAAGCTGGGTGTTCAAGTGCATCAGTGAGGCCTTCCTAGCTAAGAGGTCTGAGCTTCTGCGACTCAATGCTGAAGTAACACTGACAAGATTTCTGCAGGAGTATGATAGACTGTATGGGCCCGATTCACAAAAGTAATCTGAGACAAAATCCTATCTTTACAACTTTCGGTATTCACAAAAGGCATTTAGGAGTAGTAAAGTTAGGATTTTGTCTTACGATTGTCTTAGGTTTTGGTCTTAAGACAAAATCCTAACTTAAGTTTAACTTAAGTTTATCTTAAGTTTAACTTAAGATAAACTTAAGACAAAATCCTAACTTTACTACTCCTAAATGCCTTTTGTGAATACGGAAAGTCGTAAAGTTAGGATTTTGTCTCAGATTACTTTTGTGAATCGGGCCCTATATTTTTTAAGTTAGGGTCATCAGCTGCACCACATACACGTAGAAGTGCAGACATACCTGAGAAAGTTAGCAGTCAGACATTCAAACTTGATAGAGTACACTTTCAGTTTAAAGCAGGGACATCACTATTTACGGCCTACTTGAAGCGTACCTTTACAGAGACTTATATGGACTAGGATAGAAGTTAACATGTTTAAAACCTCACTTTCTCTACTAGTTTCATTAGAGAGTCAGAGCTCACAATGCAAGGCCTACGCTAAAATGAAAGGTCGACTCCTCTCATGATTCCATGACACCTGCTTAGCTAAGGGTTCTGTGCTTCTGGGACTGAATGCTGAAGTAGCTCTGACAAGATTTGTGCAGGGGCATGATAAACTTTATAGGGGGATATTCTCAAGAACGTGCGATAAACATCGGCAAAATAGGTTAACGCAAGTTTTCATATCCCCATCTATCGCGGGAAAATAACTCTGTGTCAACGTGGCATTCTCAACACGGCGGTAACATGCGATAGTACCCCGATAACGCGGCAAATGTCCGCGATAACAGTACCAGGGCAGCGAAAAAAAATCCCAACCCGAACGCGAAAAAAGTTGCGAAGGGCCCAACCGTGATAAGACAAACAGCGAAAAGCAGCGCCAGGCCTGCAATTCACACACGTCAGGCGTGAAAAACCACTACAAAAGCAGAAAAAAAAAACACAAACAAACTACAGCGAAGCACAATGGAGGCTGCCGGAGCAGGTACAGAGGACGACCAGAACCCCACAAGCCCCCCGGAGGACCAGCCTGGGACCTCGGGGTCAGGGAAGAGCAAGGACAAGAAGAAGAGGAAGACGCGGTTCAGTCCACAGGAAAACAGGATCCTGCTCACGGAGGTGATAGGACACCATCAACAACTGTTCGTCACCTCCACTGTGTCATTGGCAACAAAAAATGGAATATGGCAGTCCATCGTAGACAAGGCGAATGCAGTCAGAGTGCTGAGGAGGACAACGGACGAGGTCAAGAGGCGCTGGAATGATGTGAAGCACAAGACCAAGCATAAACTCGCAGACAACCAGAAGGCAGCAATGCAGACTGGAGGTGGGAGTCCAGCGCCACAGGAGGAGCTGGATGAGATGGAGGAAATGGTGACCACAGTCATTAGTGGGGAGACGGTGGCAGGAGTTGGGGGACCGGACACTGCTCAACATGACCCGACACAACAGCAACAGGGTGAGTAACCACCAGGGACTTGGGGGACAGGGGGAGATGGGCACAATGGCACACATGCACAATTAAGTAGAGCACATCTGCAGACAAACCATGGCCAAGAGTCACAACTCCAACCAAGAGCCCAATTTACCCAAGTCTGCAACATCACAGCACTGCATAAGCACAGAAGTGAAAGCCACACCGCCTGAAAGGGATATGGGCCAGCCAAATCAGAGCTGAAGGGACAACTCACCTACAATGCAGCACACACACATAAGATCCAGAGCACCGCAACATTTACAACAATGTTGAACAAACAGCAACACCAACACAACAGAACAGAGGACACAACTGCTGCCGCTTGTGTGTGGAAAATGGTCATACGCATGTGGCATAGCTGGAAACTGTGAGATGATGATGTACTAGTACAACCCCACATCCCTGATGGTGTAGTAATGCATGTATGGCCGTGACCCAGATAGGCAGTGAGACACACATTGTCATACAAATAAACACTCATCACAGTTGAATACAAGTGAAGGTGCGTAGACTTTATTAGCATATGCGTGTCAGTACGGCCAAGATAAGTGCCACAACATGCAGACCAATGCAGCAGTATGTCAGAACGTGGAACGTTGCCAAGCGCCGCTGTCCACTCAGTGGAAGTGCCGCACCATTCACAGGTGTGTGTTTACCCGTGTTGTTGTCTGCTCATGTATTCGGAGTCCAGGCGAATGCAGCCATGTCCACTGTCGTCGTGGGAGATGTGACCAGAACCCCAAGTCCCAACAAGGTGTCGGGACATGTGCAATGTGTTCCAAACTGTTGTGTCTGCAGGTACGTAGTTACACGTCCATGAAAGCGAGTGCAGCTTTGTAGGCAATCATTTCCAACATGAGGTCGTTTTCAACTTCATCGAACAGGACGGCGAGGCTAACCATTAGCAGGTCCGGACAGATGTGCTGCGTCAACCCCCTTTCACCAATTAGCACTACAGCCCAATAGGGGAGCAGCTCAATGTGGTCACTGCACACGAGGAGTTCTGCAATCTCCCAGGTCCAGCTGCCAGCATGTATGCCAAGTATCCAGGCATCCCATAGACGGGTGTCACGGTGACACTCATGGTCGTGGGCCAACAGGGGGCGTACACACATGTTGAAATCCAGTTCTGCTACCGTCCTGTTGGATAGGCAGACATCCATGGACCACTCGAATATGCACGAGCGACAATGCAACACAGGCTGCACGAAGGTGACGTTGGCAAGGCGGAAGCTTAGCCGGTAACTGATCCGCAGCACTACCAATGGCAGTGCCCTCAGTAAATGCAGCATATGTGCACGGTACAGTTCCATGTGACAGGGGTTGTGCATGTGTCCGGGATGGTCTGCCGTTGCGTTAGTGACTCTGGTTGAAGCGGCACTGTTCTGACCTGCGCCAGTTCTGTGGATGAAATGCCACAGCTCGGATCAATGAGTTGTTTAAGTGTGCAACGGTTGTACGCCTGGGATGGTGTGGGAGTAAGTGTGAAGGACATTCTATGCAAGATAACTCCGAGCAAGGACTTCTGTGTGTGGGGTGTGTATACGTTGATCTGTCGTCGGGCTGTGCGTAGTGTGGGAGTCATCCTCAACTGCTATCGTATCTGTCAGGGTTGCTTGGCACATGCAATTCCGAGGTCGGATGTGCAGATGTGCTTCCGCCTGATAGTTCAGACAAAGGTGCTTTCATCCCTAATGTCAGTTTGTCATCTGCTTGCATTCATGAAGTGTGATGTGGCTTGTTGGGTGTGAGGTGGGATGTGTGCGACTTTGGGATTCATGTTTGACATGACTTGCATGTGGCAAATGAGCGGCATCACTGTGTATTACGTTGCCTCACAGCTGCTCCACCCTCCCCCCGAGCCTATTTACTTGTGTGCACTGCGCGGTTGCATCACCTGCACTCCAACGGCACACCATTGTCATGCCTGCCTGCACATGTCCACAAGTCTGACAGCGACACTGTGATGTTGGCCGTTGAAGGTGGGCGGCCACGTGAGTGTAGGCCTATGGTAAGGATAGTGCGGACACAGATGTAGAGTTCATGCCTGGCTGAACTCGTGCTGCGACTAAGGCTAGGCATTTGGCTCATGCTGCGGCGATGCAGATACACACAACACTTGGCATGTATGAGTCAAGACCCCGAGCGGTCATGCACTCCTTCATTTCTCCGTTTATGCGAGACCGCCCTCCGGGTGCATGCCACATTGCAACATTGTCAATTGCGGGCCGGGTGGCGCCGACACTACAACAGAGACACACGCATTGGTGACTTCCTTGTCCAGGCCAGAACTGAACACGCCCTGAGCCCTGGGCTAATTCTACACACCCCTGCGCTGGACTGACGTACGCCGTCCCAGCCCACTCTGCTTACGCTTACGACAAAGCAAGGTGTTACCCGCTGCCTGAGGTGACATGCTTGCGTCCGCTGTCCACAGCGCGATGTGATGTGGTAGGGCCAGGAGCCATCATGCATACATAATGACCACACGGACACACTTAGATAGATAGTGCCTGGCCCCTTTTTATTACCAGGGTCACAAGTCCAGTGACGCCTGTGCTGGATGGGTGTGGGGTGAGTGTAAGCCAGCCCTCAGGGAGTGGTTGGTGCTGGCAACAACTAGAACAGTGATCATCAGATCACACACACAGAGTCACTCATGAAGGGTCCATGACTTGCAGTGCACTGACGTAAGGGCACCAGAACTGGACTCACACACATATGATTACATCATAAAGGGTCCATGACTTGAGCTACACTGAGTTCATGGCACCGGAAGCGCTCGGCGGGTACGCGGCATGCGATGATGCGTCGTCCGGGCTGGCCACCGTGGAAGCAATGTCTGTTGCCTACTGGACTGCGCCATGAATAAATGAAGACTCAATTTGAATTGTGAGCCCTGCTGACTGCAGTGTAGGCCGGAGGCGGCGGTCAGAAAGGGCCCACAGCCACATGGCGATGACTTGTGGTGCACTGAGTTAGTGGCACCTGGAGCGCTCAGCGGGTGTGCAGCCAGCGATGATGGCGTGTCCTCGCAGGTCAGGATTGGATTTGAAAGTAAACTTGTCCGAGCCTTTCTTCAATCTAAATGCCCATATGAGCACGATCAGGCGGCGAAATAAGCCGTCTAGTGCCAGACCGTAGCGAGTACGCCTCACGTCAACTGTGATCACGGGATCTCTGTCAACCGGTTGACAGAGATCCCGTGATCACACTCGACAAGTTTACTTTCATTTGAATTGGAGAACTGCTTTTAACTTTACGTGAAGATTTAAGACTTTTACATGCCATATCGGGTTGGAATTATCACCGGTGGATAGATTGGGAGCATCAATTATTTGTGCAGAAAGCCCTGAAGAAGTCAAGGGGTCACGACCCACTGACGAAACGCGCGTTGGCTGCATTGCATAAGAAAACCCGTATTAAAACAAACTACAACGGATCAAGAACTCGTCTCTCCTTTATCAGAATTATAAGAACAGTGTTATATACTTCTTACTCTCTGCTGCGTGTGCTTAGGAATTGTTGTTCTGTCTCTGCCATGGACTTTCTGTTCAGGTTTTTGGGGGTTTAAGGGATATTTCCCCCACCTATAGCACCGCAATTACCTTGTAACTTTATACCGATCACGTTATTTGGTTTAGCGCCGACACAATACGCCTGTGAGAATTAATGTCCCTTTCTCCTTCCAGTCATAGCTAAAGGCAGGTGTTAAATCCCTGCAGCTAATGCGCCTTATCGCCTGTTCTTGGTTCGAATCGCAGATCTGACTGGTCGTTGAGAATCGCGCGAAGTGGTGTTTTTGTGTGTTTTTGCACGGGAACGCCTACTCTGCATATCATTAGCGTTAGTTGTTGCACTCATCCGTGGCGATGTTTTTTGCGGTAGCTATATTTTAGAAAAAAGGGGACCCCCTACCAAACCAATATGCTTGCTATACGCAGAGAAAAAGAACTAGGTGAGTAAAGAAACCAATAGCAAGCTTCTATATAATTTAAAAAAAAAAATTATTCTAGGTACACTAAAACAGTAACCACATTACATACCGTACAAAAAAAAAATCAACATTTAATAAGGAAATATATAGTATTTTTATTATTTATAAATCTTTTTTAATTCATTTTGTTAATTTTGTTTATAAAAAATGTGTATTATTCACAAGGAAAGTCACAAAAAGATATATATATAACAACAATATTAATAGATACAGAGATTATGTATAAAGAAAAATAAAATAAATTCTCACGTTGACACAATAAATACTTATTTCCACATTCTTGACATATTAGATGGAGCAAACAATAGATGAAAACTTGATAGAGGCAAGCGGTAGATGTAAACTACGCGCGTTTCGGCACTACTGCCTTCATCAGGGGACCGTCTATTGCAAGTAAGTTTGATTGATGAATGCTTGTGCAGCAAATAAATTACGATAACACATGCCCAATAATGCGTCAAAAATTAATGGAGAGGAAAGCTAGCACTCCTACAGGATACTCTCTATATAGATCGTTGACAAAGGTCATAGCTCATAATTAGTGTAGATCAGTTCACGATATTTACGATCTGTATTGCTACTTTCAGGAGTTCAAAAATGAAGAATAATTCTTCTCTGTAGGAATCTCTATGTTCTGATAATAACGTAGGAAGTAGAGCTAGCCAGTACAAGCCGACTCCGTATTATCTGGAGCTTCGTATCTCCGTGTTCTTCCAGAAAAAACCGCCTGGGTATCAGCAATCTGATGCACTCCGTTTAGACGACCTAGCTAGCTATTGCAGGAAAACTGGCGATGTCGGCAGTTTGCACCAGCTTGTGAATAGGGCGAAAAATCTATCGTCACTTTTGCGGCGCTAAAGTGCCGATAAATCGGCGATAAGTCCTTGAGAATATGCCCCATAGTTTTTAAGTTAGGGTCATCAGCTGTACCACATGTGTCAAACTACACGTAGAAGTACAGACATACCTGACACATGGTAGCAGTCAGACATTCAAATTTGACACAGTACACTTTCAGTTTAAAGGACACACCTCACTATCTACAACCTACTTGCAGTGTAACTTTGTGTAGAGTTATATGGACAAGGATAGAGGTTAATACATCTGCCAACATGATTTATACCTCACTTTTCTCTACCACGTTCATTAGAGAGTCAGAGCTCACAATGCCAGGCCTACCTCAAAATGAAAGGTAGACTCCTGTCACGCCACTTTTTTAAGTCTCAGCATCTTTCTAAAGACTTCAATGAGTGTCTCTCTGCCTTTCAGGGGTGCGATGACACATGTACAGAAGCCTATAGGTGCTAGACTACCTCTGTATCACACCACATGCTCTCTAAAAGTATGTAGAAGTAGCTACATAGATTACTTTCTATTTATTATATGGGGCAGTCAGCTATAAAGCTGTGTGTTCAAGTGCTTCCGTGACACCTGCCTAGCTAAGACATCTATGCTTCTGGGACTGAATGCTGAAGTAGCTCTGACAAGAATTGTGCAGGTGTATGAGAGACTGCATAGTTTTTAAGTTAGGACCAGGAGCTGCACCACAAGTACCAGGCTACACGTAGAAGTACAGACATTCCTGAGACATGGTAGCAGTCAGACATTCAAACTTGACAGAGTAGGCTTTCAGTTTAAAGCACAGAAATCACTATGTACAGCCTACTTGAAGTGTACCTTTGCAGAGACTTATATGGAATAGGATAGAGGTTAATTCATCTGAAAACATGTTTTACACTGCACTTTTCTCTACCAGTTTTATTAGAGAGTCAGAGTTCACCATGCCAGGCCTACGCCAAAATGAAAGGTCGACTTCTGTCATGCGACTCTTGTAAGTCTCAGCATCTTTCTAAAGACCTCAATGAGTGTCTCTCTGCCTTTTTTTGTTTAAATTTGTTTTTATTAATATCATAGTTTGTAAGTTTTTCATTACATCTGGCACATCTGCAATTCAATATAATTTACACATTAACTTTGTATAATCAATGCAATTGCGGCGTTGGACATCTCAGTCGTTAGCACCAATTTCAAGTCCAGTGTATTATCAGCTGGCGTAGTGTCTTGGCATTCAAATTTTAACCATAGACAACTTAACATGAATATAACATAACATTTTTACCCTTCCCTTTGGTCCATTTACATTGTGCTTGCGCACAATGTGCCTGCCTTTTAGGGGTTAGATGATACATGTAAAGAAGCCTATAGGTAGTAGACTACCTCTGTTTCACACCACATGTTCTCTAAAAGTGTGTAGAAGTATCTGCATAGATTACTTTCTATTCATTATATAGGGCAGTCGTCTATAAAGCTGTGTGCTCAAGTGCCTCCATTACACCTGCCTAGCTAAGACATCTATGCTTCTTGGACCAAATGCTGAAGTAGCTGTGACAAGATTTGTGCAGGTGTATGAGAGACTACATAGTTTTTATGTTAGGGCCATGAGCTGCACCACAAGTGTCAGACTACACATAGAAGTAGAGACATACTTAATACATGGGGGCAGTCAGACATTCAAATTTGACACAGTATGCTTTCAGTTTAAAGGACAAAGCTCACTATCTAAAGCCTACTTGCAGTGTACCTATCGAGAGACCTATATGGACTAGGATAGAGATTAATATAGCTTGCAATATGTTTTTAACCTCACTTTTCTCTACCAGTTTCATTAGAGAGGCGGAGCTCTCAAAGTCAGATCTAAGCTAAAATAAAAGGCCGACTTTCATCATGCCACTCTTCTGAGTGTCAGTATTTTTCTATAGACCTCAATGACTGTGTCTGTGACTTTTACAAGTTAGTTAACACATATAAAGTAGTCTATAGGTACAACACTACCTCTGTTTTACATCACATCCTCTGTATATATGTGTAAATGAATCTGCGTAGATCACTTTTTGCTTACTATACATGGTAGTCAGGGATGAAACTGTAATGACCTGCGTGTCATTGTGTTCTGTTCTAAAAGGTTCTTTGTTCTAGAGCTTCCACTGTGTTCAAGTGTCCTGAGAATTCCCACAGGTCAGTTGCTGCTGGCGCTGTGTGGATAGGACGTTATTATGTTAGATACCTAAAAGACTTTAAATAAATCTACATCTGTTGAACTCCATCCAGTGGGCCAGCTTTATTACACTGGCGACGATCCTGAGCTGAACCCTCAGCTGCGTTGTTTGCTGATCTCTGATCTTTAGCTACTCAATCAAGACGTCCTAACACACTTGGAGTTCCTCACTTTGTCGTAAGATTACTTGTTTATCTTCATTCAAGACGAAGGTACTGTGAACTATTTCTTATTCTGACTGCAAGATTTATCGGTGATTTAGTTTCAATACTTAAATCACCTTTTTCTCACAAGGAATCCTCGAGCTTGCTTTGCCTCGCGCATACCCTCGTCCCTTCCTTTGATGTCACCAGCAAGTCTGATGCTTCCTTACCCAAGCAGCGCCTGACGTTGTCATTCAGGAAGCTTGTGTACACTCTCTGAGAGCGTTGCTAAGCAACATTCGACTCTGCTCTCACCACGCTCTAAGATCCAGCCCAGCGCGTCAAATTTTTTTTTAATCTTCAACCGGCTCCTGCGGTAACCGGAGTCTTGTATGAACTCTGTGAGAGCGTTACTAAACACCACTCTATGCCGCTTCATTACACTCCAATTTCAAGCACGGCATGTTGTCATTAAGCTTCTGCAGTAACAACTTCGCTTTCCTCAGCCAGTTGATAACAAAGCGTTGTCTCCTCTCGCTTTGTTCTACTTTCCTTCATATTCTGGAAAAGTGAGCCCTGCACGCTGACGGGCACAGCACCTATTTATATTACAAGCCTGTTTTACGCTGATGGGCTCAGCTTTGTTTAAATAATAACGAGGTCTATTTGACGAGCACAACAGCTATTTAATTTATAATGAAGCCCGTTTTACGCTGATGGGCACAGCTTTGTTTAAATTTTAATGAGGATCTTTTCACACTCATGGACACACTCTTTATTTATATTGTGACCACGCTCATCTAACGCTGATGGGCACAGCCTATTTTTCAGTTACTTTATCTATTAAAATTATAACAAGTTCTTATCACGCTGATGGGCACAGCAATTAAATAAATCTCAACGAGGCCTGTCTAACGCTGATGGGCACAGCATTTCATTGTGATACCATACGCATATTTAATTCTCATACTTACCTTGTATTTCACGCTGATGGGCACAGCTTGCCATACTGCCTTCCATTTGTAATTGTGATCATATTTAATTCACAAATTTAACTGGTTTTACACGCTGACAGGCACAGCTTATTTTACTTATTGAGCGTCACGGTGATGGGCACACCATTTCATATGTACCTCCGCTGTCAAACACAGTCATTCTTAATGTGTTTTCATCATCCTACTTTCTTCTGTAACGGACACACCTTTCGCTAAAATGCAAAACGCCACTCCTCCACCCTTCTTTCTATCAAATCCAGGTGAGCCTTCCATCCGCTGGTCAAAATGGAAGAAGGTCTTCCTCAACTACGCTAGGGTGTGCGGAGTGTCATTAAGTGCAGAACGGAAGTCAGCTTTACTTTTACACTGCCTAGGCTCCGAGGGGCAAGAAGTTTTCGAACATCTACCTCACCTTGATGACACTGAATCCAACAGCCTCAATGAATTTGAAATCTGCTTGATGAAACTTGACAAACATTATCTCCCCAAGGTCAGCACTATCCTAGAACGTTATCACTTTGGGAAACGTCTACAACAACCTAAAGAGTCCCTTGAGGTTTATGTTACTCATTTGCGCAAGATGGCTTCCACTTGTAAGCTTGAAGGCGCACTTGAAGAATGCATACGTGATCAATTTATGCTAGGTTGTGCAATTGAAAAGGTGAAAGATGAACTATGGCAAAAGGACGACCCCAAACTTGATGAAGTCATTCTAATCACTAAACGCATTGAACATTCTCTTGCTTGCGTGGAAGTCATGAAAAAAGAAAACAGCACTCTTAACACAACTAATGATAAAGTGCAAGTTGTAAGTAAGCCTAAGACATTTAAGCAAAACGAGTCTCAATCTAAGACTTTTAAGCAAAATGAATCTCAGTCTTCATAGTCTGAAAAAGCCTTTTACTGGGAAATGTTACCGCTGTGATAGTCCTTGTCATTTGGCAAATGACAAGTCGTGCCCTGCTTTGAATGCTAAATGTCTTAAATATGGTAGAGTTGGTCACGTAGCAAAAGCTTGCAGAGTGTCTAAATTCAAGAAGAACAAGCGGGTGAAGGAAGTGTGAATTCAAAATGAGTCTGACTCTGACCCAGATGAGTTACATTGTGGAGAAGTCTTTGCTCAAACTTCTTTGAACACGTGCAAAAATCCAATTGGAAGTGTCCAAATAAATGGTCATCCAGTTAAAATGCTCTTTGACTCCGGGGCAAAGATAACTCTAGTGCCTAAGTGTTTTTATGACTCAACCTTATTGGGTAAGGTGAAGGTATTCAAGCCTGACATTAGGCCGCTTGCTTATGGTGGTCAACCTATCAAGTTATTTGGATACTTTGAGGATGACATAGAATACAAGAATAAACTTACTGCTGGGAAAATGTACATCTCCTCCAGGGGTGACAGTATAATAAGTTGGGTTCACCAAGTAGATCTGGGAGTCATGTTAATTCCTGGTGGAGATCCTTGTATTGTCTTGAAGGAAGACCTGTGTTCATCATCCCTTGATCCTCTTAGTACACCTGAACCATCCAAGGTTTTTCAAGTCGATGATCTATGGAGTGAATTCGAACAAGTTTTCAGTGAAAAACTAGGTTGTTTGTCTGGATATATACATAAGATTTCTTTAAAACCTGATGCTATCCCTGTTACTTGCAAGGTGCGTAGTGTACCATTAGCCATGAGGGAGTCCATGCAGAAGGAACTGCAGAAGTTACTAAAAGAAGGAATTATTGTCAGAACTGAGGTGAGTGAGTGGTTGGCTCCCGTTGTACTTGCACGTAAAGCCTCTGGTGAGGTGAGGCTTTGTGTGGACTTGCGCGCACTGAATCGTGCTGTTGTAGTTGACAAGTATCCTCTCCCAAATATTGCAGAAATGCTGACACAATTAGGCGGAGCTGAGGTCTTCTCCATATTGGATCTCAGAGCTGCGTATCACCAGATTAAAATTGACCCTGACTCGATGAACCTCACTGCATTTATAACACCTTTTGGCACTTTCAAATTTACAAAACTTCTTTTCGGACTGAATTCTGCAGCCTCTGTATTCCAGAGAGCTATGGAGGATGTTTTACAGGGGTTACCTGGCGTTAAGATTTCCCAGGATTATGTACTGGTATATGGTTCTTCACAAGAGTTACATGATGAGAGACTCAGAGCTGTTCTGAAGCACTTCAAGTCTCGCGGTTTGACCCTACGCGAGAACAAATGTAAATTTAACCTCACAGAAATTGACTATTTGTGGCATAAATTATCTAAAGAGGGTGTCAAACCTAGAGATCACTTAGTGACGACTATTGAGAACCTTCCTGTGCCCCAATCCAGGGATGAGTTAGTCACCTTTCTCGGCATGGCCGAATATTACAACAAGTTTGTTCCACAATTTGCTTCTCGCACTTTCACTCTCAGGGCTCTTCTCAAGAAGGGTGCGAGGTTCATTTGGTCACCACAATTTCAAGCGGAATTTGATGACATAAAGGGGGCTTTGGGTGAGGCTCTCTCTCTAAAGAGTTTTGACACTTCCGCTATTTCCATCCTCATCACTGATGCTAGCTCCAAGGGTCTCGGGGCTGTTCTTAAACAGGTGAAGTATGGTCAGGAAATAACTGTTATGTTTTTGCCACGAGCATTGGTGGGGCCTGAAATACAATACTCTGTCATAGAAAAAGAAACTCTTTGTATCTTTTGGGTGATTAAGAAACTAAAAATAATTCTATGGGGAAGTTCATTCACAGTACAGTCTGACCACAAACTTTTGAAGGACTTATTCACTAAAAAGAGTCTTGATGCTGTATCTTCAAGAATCGCCAGGTGGATTGTCGCACTTCAATCCTATGATTTTGTTGTACATCATATTCCTGGTGTTCAGAACAAGGTCTCCGATTGTCTTTCCCGCCTTGTCAGGAGTGATCCCATTCACACCCTTGACGTCTCTGGGGACTCATGGGAGGACGAAGATTATAAAGTGTGTGAGGTCACTGCTGGAGTCTTCAGTGAAGGAGAATGGAAGTCTGCCATTGAAAGTGATCCAATTATTCTCGAGGTCTGCAAGTTAGTAATTAATGGTTGGGGAAATGGCATTAAAAGCTTGAGTGAGGAGACATGGAAGTTTTGGAATGTGCGTCATGAGCTGTCTGTCTCTTCTGGGTTGCTTTGCAGAGGTACCAAGCTTGTTCCACCTCTCTCTATCAGACTTAAAATTGTGCAACAAGCACATCAAGGGCACCAGGGTATCTCCAAGACAAAAGAAAGGATTTGTTTACACTTTTGGTGGCCAGGAATTGATCTTCTAGTTGAGCGAATGGTGAGAGATTGCTCTGAGTGTAATGCCTCTGACAAGGTCTATAATACTAGAGTTCAACCTATGGTTGTGCGTGAGGCCCCTGTTCGTTGTTGGCAAGATGTGGCATTGGATCTTTTGGGTCCCATTACTAGTAGCTCCGGTCAGTCATACGTTCTAGTTTTAATGGACATGTTCTCCAGGTGGCCGGAGATTAAGATCACTCACAGCATTGAAACTAGAGACGTCACTAAATTTCTTCATGAAATCTTCTCCCGAGAGGGATTCCCTGACTGTCTTCTTACCAACAATGGAGTTCAACTGGTCTCGAGAGAGATGGAGGAGTTTTTGTCTAAAAAGGGGGTAAAACATAAGCGGTGCGCTCTCTCCCATCCCAAGACCAATGGGATGGTGGAAAGGTTTAACCGAGTGTTAAAAGAATCCATCCAAATAGCCAAAGCTCAAAATAAAGACTGGAAGTCTGAGGTGGTGGAACGAGTAACCATCTACCGTCTCACTCCTCATTCTACCACAAATAAAGTTCCCTTTGAGCTCTTTTGTGGGCGGAAGCCCAATACCCTGATGTTCCAAGCATGGATGAGAGACAAAAGTGGGAGTGTTGATTTGGATGTGTGTCCTACTGCAGGTCGTGGCATAGTTCCCTCTGACGTGGGTCCTGGTGTAACGTCCTGGCGAGCAGGGCAAAATTTAAAGATTGCAAAAAGGAAAGAGTATTTTGACGCAAGACACGCCGTCACTCACACTTGTGTGAAAGTAGGAGACAGGGTGCGTGTACATCTTCCACAGAGGTGTGCTGGAGTCTCTAAATTCTCCTCTCCTTATGTGGTAAAAAAACTTTTTCAGAATGCTGTTAAGTTGGAAGATGGTCGTATCTGGAACTTGAACAGAATCGCTCCCATGCGCAGCAAAATTCACCCTGTATTGATTGATCGTTCCAAAGTATTACCTGATTTGCGAAGGAGTTCTCGCACTGGAAAGATTCCGGTGAAACTGCATGATTATGTTCTTCGTTGATGTTATTTTGTTTCTTGATTTCTTTCTTTCTTTCTTTCTCAACTATTCTCTTCTTTCTGATCTTTTTCTTTGCTCTTCTAGTGTGAAGGGGGAAGGTGTGTAATGACCTGCGTGTCATTGTGTTCTGTTCTAAAAGGTTCTTTGTTCTAGAGCTTCCACTGTGTTCAAGTGTCCTGAGAATTCCCACAGGTCAGTTGCTGCTGGCGCTGTGTGGATAGGACGTTATTATGTTAGATACCTAAAAGACTTTAAATAAATCTACATCTGTTGAACTCCATCCAGTGTACCAGCTTTATTACAGAAACAATTTGTTAAATGCTTCCATGACACCTACCTAGGTACATGATCTGTGCTTCTTGGACGAAGAAGCACAAACAAACAAGAGACATGGTAGCACTCACACATTCAAATTTGAGAGATTATGCTTTTAGTTTCAAGCACACATATCACTTTGTACAACCTATTTCCAATCTACAATTCTGTACAAACATATTGACTACAATACACGTTAATACACTTCACATGTTTTAAGCCTCACATTTCTCTAATACTTCACAATTTTTATAAATACTTCATCTCATATTCAAAAAAATATATACAATCACTGAACCACTTCTACACCATACATCACACTCCTTACACATTTGCAACTTACCCGTGAAATCCTGTTGTAGATTATGAAAATATCAGAAATTCTTAAATAATATTCTTTTCCATACAATAAACATGATGTTCCACTCTCAAGAAGGAAGTACCAGTAATTGCTAATTTTTCCTGTCATTTTCCACTGAAATAAATGTAAGTAACAAATCTAAATATTCCCTTCATAAAAAAAAAAATCTAAAACCACTTTCTATTGGACAGGTATATTAACCCTTCATAAGTCTCTTCTAAAGGAGCCCAATCTGGTTGCGTAATTTGCCAGAGTCGCGACTCCACCGTGGCACCCAGAGTGACCCCCAGTGTAACACCGCGATGGAGTCACAGATCCTTACGGGAGTTCAAAAAGCCATTTCCAATAATACAATTAATATTCTTTAACAACAGATTACTCTCAAACATACTAATAAATTAGAAAAATTCACTTTTCAAAAGTATAAGATATATAAAATACTACAGTTCATATTTTAAAAGCACACTTTACTTTAAACCCTTCCCCCATACTGCTTCCTCTCAGTTTCCATAGCAACAATTTTTGAAATATTCAACTGCAAAAGTAAGTCAAAAGTTCAAAATGTTTTTAACTACAGCACTCCAGCTTCCAATTCAACAGTAGCAGATGTGGTTGAGTACTTGAAAATGTAAGCTTATCCTGTGTATTGAACCGTTTAATGATTTATCCATAGCCAATAAGATAAATACTTATTTTGCAAACTAAGATATAACCTATTTTTAAGAATCAAATGTCTATGAACACCCAATAACTTATCTCCTTTTCGTAAACCAGATTCTGTCCTCCATTTTAGATGCCTTTCATTATACCTACTGTCACTTTCATCTACAGAATTCTTCTGATTTCTTCTGATTACTACTTCTCCTTACTTCAAATTGCTTACAGTATGGATTGTGGGTCACAGCTATGTTTTCTGGGGCAACAAGTATGCTCGAGATAGAGGTATTGACAAAGACTTGGGTTTGCATAATGTGGATATTAAATGGTTTGCGTAGAGAGGATTAAAGCGGCACCAATTGCTGCCAATGGTTAAAACTTTTTTGAATTTTTAGCGCCCTGACCTCATGATTGTGCAGTGTGGTGGCAATGACCTAGGCAAACTGACTGGGGTAGGATTGGAAATCCTAATGACACAACTAATGTTGCTTTTCTCTCACACTGTCTTTGTGTACTCTAATATATGCCAAAGACAGAAATGGAAGATATCAAATCTGTTCTGTCCACAGATTGACAAAGCCAGGAAGCATGTTAATAAAGCTGTTTCTGCATACCTTGGAGACCATAACATGGCCTCTATCTACAACAACAACCTGTGTTTTGACATGGATAACATCTATAGGAGTGATGGAGTTCACTTCACAGATGAAGGGAACAGGGTATTTCTCAGCAACCTCAAACCATGCATCCGCACTTACATTTAGCTGTAACAAAGTCATAACGAACACAGAGGCTCTTTTCAGAGTCACCCTATTACCCAACAGTGAAAAGTATATATTTTTTTAAAAATAGATACTGCTCATAAATATTTTTGGGATTCGTGAATCCATCGCAAATCCACAAAACATTTTTAACTATAATTTTACCTCTATACATATAAAAATATTTTCTAACTCTGTAAATTTCAATGTAAGTGTGTACTTCACTCTGAGTAGATCTATAATAGGCTTCACAAGTATCTGAGTGGGTCTGTGACAGAATGCATCAAACTATGAGTGGGTCTGTGACTAGGTGCATCAGTGTCTAAATAGAATTGTAAATGGATGCAACAGCATCTGACTGAGTCAGTGACTGACCATGTCAGTAACTGAATGGGTCTGCAAATGGGTGCATCAGTGGGAATGTGTGTGGGTGCATCAATGTCCAAGTAGCTTTGTGAGTGGGTGAACTATTGTCTAAATGGGTTTATCAGTGGATGATTCAGTGTCTCACTTACTCTGACTAGGTGTATCATTGTCTGACTAGATCTCTAAGTGGATGCATCAGTGTCTGTGTAGATCAGTTAGTGACCATTTCAGTGTCTGACTAGGTATGTTAGATGTTGCATCAGTGTCTGTGTGGGTCTGTCAGTGGGTGTGCCACTATGTACGTGAATCTATGAGTGCATCTGTCTGTGTCACTAAGTAGCTGAGAATGTTAGTGTCTAAGAGGGTCTTTGAGAGGGTGTGTCAGTGTCTGTCTGAGTCTGTGAGTGGGTGCATCAGTGTATGTGTGGATCTTTGAGTCAGTTCATAAATATCTAAGCAGGTTTTGTCAGTGGGTGCATCACAGTCAGAGTGGGTGTGTCAGTGTCTAAGCGGGTGTGTGAGTGGGTGCATTAGTATCTGAGATGGTCTCGGACTGGCTACATCAGTAACTCAGTGGGTGTGCGAAAGGATGCCTCAGTGTCTGTGTGGATCTGTGAGTAGGTGCATCAGTGTGTTTGTCAGTAGGGGTTTTAGTGTCTGAGTGGATTGGTGAGTGTGTGTGTCAGTGTCTGTGTGGATTAGTGAATAAATGTGTCAGTGTCAGACTAGGTCTGTAAGTGGGCGCATCAGTGTCTGCAAGTGGGTGAACACTGTCTAATTAGATCCGTAAGTGGGTGCATCAGTGTCTCTTTGGCTCAGTGAGTGGGTACATAAGTCGATGAATGACTCCATCAGTACATGTGTGATTGTTTGAATATGTGTGTGAGTCAATACATTATTGAGTAAAGTAATATAGGATTTTTTTAATGTATTTATTTTGGGTAGATCCACGACTGCACGCGATGTTACACAAATCCAAACATGTGTGGGAAAAAATATTATTATGACTGCCCCCCCTTCTCTGGGCTGATTTTGTCCACGGAGATGCTATCCCCCGGGGCCTGCCTGTTTTTTATTTATTTATTTTTTAAACACAAATGGAAGAGGGGCCACTTACCCCCCTCCCCATGCTGATTTTGGCCCAGGGGACACCATCCCCCAGGGCAGGCATTCATCATTTTTTTGAAAAATGGGGAGGGGGCCTATGGGCCCCCCTCCCTTTGCCAATATTGCCCCGGGGACCCCATCTCCTGGGGCATGCCCTTTCGATGGAGATCGCAGGAGAAGCCTCAAGGCCCCCGTGGTCCCTGTCATCTCCCCACCTCCTGGCGGATCCAGCATTGCGTTTGGACAGAGGGAACTGCAAACATGCAGCTCCCTCTGTACAAAAGCAATTCTGCTCCGCTTCATGGAAGCGAGAGCATTTTTAATGCTATAGCTTCCATGAACCTGATCAAAGTTTGCTATGGCTTGCCAGCCCATACCAAACAGCAATCTCTGGGGGTAAGCACCCTGGGACATTGCTGGAGCCGGCCCTGGGGGGTGGCAGTCCCCAGGGCCATCTACGGCTCCACAAGGGGGGCCGCAGGGCCTCCTCCAACATTAAGCCGTGGGGAGGTGGTGGTCTCCGGGGCTACAGAGGAGGGCCACAGCCCCCTATGCATTCTTTTTTTTAATATAAACCCAGGAAGGTTGCAGTCCAGAGCTGTGGGAGGCCCGCACATGGCACCCATCATTATTTTTAATTGCCCACAGGTACCTGACCCATCCGGGGGCCTAAATTAAACAAAGCACAGAGCCTGCGCTTCATTTTTTGGAGTCGCAAATCCAACATGACTCCCGCCAATTTTTTCTTTTTTTATCTGCTTTTTAGGCCCTGCGGGGTCCCTGTGGGATGCCCCCACAAGAGGCATAGGGAGTTAGGGTGTTCCTACCCTGCCGCCTTTTCTTTTTTTTTAAGGCTTTTTCTTGTGACTCAGTACCACCGAGTCTCAAGATGGCTGCCAACACTTCCTGGTTTGAAATGTTGGCAGCTAATCAGATTTCGGACTCAAGATCGGGAGGGGTTGCTAATCCACCGCAGCCTCAGTTGTATATCTGAGAACTGTTTAAATTTCTCAGCAATTACTAAATGGATTTACACCATTTAACAAAAAGAGTGCTTTCTGGACCAAGAGCTAGCTTTTCGCCTTTTTACCGCATATGGTGTAATTCAGTTCTGCAGTTCGGGCTGTAGCCGTGTCTAAAGTTTCCTATGAAATTAACATGGAGAAAAAGCATTTTGGGACCCCCTTTTTCCTGGCCCCCGCTTGATGGATCACCTCAAAACTTCAAAGACAGCAGCTGAAGTGACTTGTGTATTAGCTTTGAAAATTTGCAGGGTGATTCATCAAGCGGAGGGCAAAAAAAGGGGGGGTCCCAAAATGGGTTTTCTCCATGTTAATTTCAATAGGAAACTTTAGACACAGCTAAAGCCCTAACTGGTGAACGGAACTACACCAAATTTGGGAAAAAGGTAGCTCTTGGTTCAGAAAGCACTCCTTTTGTTAAATTGTGTAAATCTGTTCTGTAGTTCCTGAGAAATTTAAATATTTCTTAGATATCCAAGTGGGAACCTGGAGGATCCGCGAACCCTCCCGATCTTGTGCCTGCAATCTGATTGGCTGCCAACACTTCAAACCACGAAGGTAAAACAGAGTTAAAAATAGGAAAAGGGGGTAGGGTAAAAACACCCTGACCCCTAGGCCTGCTCAGAGGGTCCCACAGGTATCCCCAGGGCCAAAAAAAGCATTAAATAAAAAAATAAAAAATTGACTGGGCTCACGTTTGATCTACGAATCCGGCCGAAAGTTTTTTTTAAAATGAAGCACGGGCACCTGCTTTTTATTTTCTTTAAGCCCTCGGTGGGCCATGTCCCAGGGGTAATCAAAAATAATGATGCGGGGGCCCACGCGGGCCCCTGCGGCCCCAGGGTCCGCAACCTCCCCAGGGCTATAGTGAATAAAAATGCATGGGTGGCTCCTGCCCTCCCATGCAGCCCTGTGGACTGACGCCTCACCATGGCTATGTATTTTAAATGCGGGGGCCATGTTGCCCCCTGCAGCCCCAGGGACCGTCACTTCCCCGGGGCTATTTAGATAACTATGCATGGAGGCTCCTGCATCCCCACACAACTCTGGGGACTGCCACGTCCCTGGGGCTACGTTCAAAAAAATGTGTGGGGGGCTCAAGACCCCCTCACACCTCCCCGGGGCTATTTTCAAAAGTGGAGTGCAGCCGTGAGGCCCCCTCCTGGAGCCGTAAATGGCCCTGGGGACCACCACCTCCCAGGGCCGGCTCCAGCAAAGTCCCGGGTGCCCACACCTGGAACATTACAGTTTGCAATGGGATGGCAGGAGCACTGGGGATGGGGTCCCTGGGGCCCAAAAAAAGATCACAAGAAGGTGGGCCATGCAGCCCCCCTTCCTAAAATAAAAAAAAAAGAAGCTGTCAACTCGCCGCAGGCCCTGCCTGCTCTCTGCACTACTCTGCAAATGTGCCTCCTGGCACACTCTTGGTTGGGGGATGAAGTCCCCTTTGCTGCTGAGGGTCCTTAGGGGCCAACTAGCCTACCTGTTAGCTCCAGTAAGCCCCAGACAGTAGGATTGCTGAGAGGTGGTTGGAGGCCATTCCCCTTTTTCCACCACTCTGCAAATGCGCCTCTCAGCGCACTGCTGGTGGGGCGATGAGGTCCCTTTGCGTCCTGAGGGCCTCAAGACTAAAGTCTTGAGCCGCATTTGCAGAGTGGTGGAGAAAGGGTGCGTGGCCTGCGACCATCTTTCAGCAATCCTAGTATGTGGGGCTTACTGGAGGTAATAGGTAGGCTAGGTGGCCCCTAAGGACCCCCAACAGGGAAGGGGACTTAATCCCCCAACCAAGAGCACACCAGGAGGCGTGTTTGCAGACTGGTGGAGAAAGGGGGCGTGGCCTGGTATCAGAACTCATCAATCCTGCTTTGTGGGACCTACTGGAGGTAACAGGAGGGGTAGATGGCCCACAAGGACATCCTTGAGGCCAACTACCTCTCTTGTTACCTCTAGTAAGTCCCACACAGTGGGATTGTTAGGAGGTCTTCAGAGGCCATGCCCCTCCTTCTCCACCACTGTGCAAACTCACCTCCTGGTGCACTACTGGTTGGGGGATGAAGTCCACTTTACTCCAGAGGGACCTTGGGGGCCAAGAGGCCCTTCTGCTACCTCCTGTAAGTCCTACACAGCAGACTTCCTGAGAGCATGTTGGAGGCCCAGCCCCTTTTCTCCATCACTCTGCAAACGTGACTGCTAGTTAAAAAACCTTGGAAATTCACTGAAAAAAACAAAGGTTTCAGGGACGTTATAGTTAGGAATTAGCAATTAAAAAAACCTTAGAAATTCACTGAAAAACACAGGTTTCAGGGACGTTATAGTTAGGAATTAGCATTTAAAAATCCTTAGAAATTCACAGAAAAAAACACAGGTTACAGGTTATAACAGGGACGTTATAGTTAGGCTGCCATTTCACTTGTACAAAACCTGTGAAATTCAGCCGTTATAGTAAGCCGAACTAACTATAACTTGCGCCCCTGCAATACAATGCTGTTGATGTCACATATTACATCACTCATGACATGGTCAGTGACGTCACTCATGACATCACTGATGGTATCTCAAATGACATCACTGATGACATCATCCAGTGAGTGTGTGTTTCTAAAAAGTTTAAGAATGTTATATATATATACGCCAAGGTGTATTGAAGAATGAATGGGTGTATGAGTGTCTGTATGGATGATTCAGTGGTTGCTTGACTGACTGTGTAAGTGAGTGTAAGTGAGTGATTATACGTGTCTCAGTTAATGTATGGGTGAGTGACTAATCTGTGTGAATGTCTGTATCAGTCTGTCTGTTGGTGTGTAAATGGCTGCATGGGTTGGTGAGTAGTCTATATGAGTTAATTGATTGGTTGGGGGAGTACCTGTTTCGGTGCCTGAGTATCTGTGTGGGTGGGTGGGGGGGTGTGACTCCCTGCATGGATGTGTGGGTGGGTGATTCACTAGGTTTATGGGTTCATGAGTGCATCTGCGGCGGGCTGTATGGGTGAGTGAGTATGCATATGGCTGGCAGTATATGTGAGTGTTGGAGTATATAAGTGACTGTATGTGAGAGTGAGTGGTTGTAAGAGTGGCTGCATGGATGAGTGTGTGCTTGTGTCAGTGATTGCATTAGAGATTAAGTATGTGTTAGTATCTGTATGAATAAGCGAGGTGGTGTGTGTATCACTGGATAGGTGAGTAAATGGCAGTGTGATTGACTCTTTGTGTGAGTGACTAGGTATGTGAGTTAACTCTATGGGTCAGTGGCGGTACTTGAATGTCTGTATGGGTGTATGAGTGCATATATCAGTGGCTGTTTTAGTGAGTGACTGCATGTATGAGTGGCTACATGGGTGAGTGAGTGGATGTGTGTTTAGACCTATGAATCAGTGAGTGGGTGTTTACTAAATGGAATTGGTGTGTCTAAGGTTTCAAAAATGGTAGTCTGAATTTTGGAGTGGGTGTATGATAGGTTATATTAGGGTGTGAGTAGGTGCATCAGAGATTATGTGGATGATGTCATCAGCAATGTCATTTGAGATGTCATTAGTGAAGTCATCAGTGATGTCACTGACCAAGTCATGAGTGATGTAATATGTGACGTCATCAGCAGTGCTTTGCGGGGGGACAAGTTATAGGTAGGTCAGCTAACTATAACAGCTGAATTTCACAGGTTTTGTACAAATGAAATGTCTGCCTAGCCTTACTATAACGTTATATATATATATTGTCAAGGTACACACATGTGGAGCTAGGAAAAGTAAACTTACCTGTATAGTCTCACCTTGTCGATATTTTGGGGCTCAATATTATTCCACAAAATTATGGTAGCACAATATATTTGACAAGATATTTTTGTGAAACACCCCAGGGGGTTGGGCCCAGTTGGTGATTACTCTCCGAATCAGTGGTTAATACTTTTGTTTACTATTGGTTTTCTGCTGGGCCAAGACACTTTCATTCTAACTAAATAACAGTCATTCTTTTTGTACACTTGTGGCCTCATTTGGGACATAAAGCAAAAGGAACATTATTTAATGGCTGGTGAAGTTGGACCATATCTCAACAGCATGTGGAGCCATCCACTGTCTCCCAGTTAAGGATTTCACCTTCGTTTATTGACTGAAGCTATGTCTACTTATTCTGCAGTCATGAATGATGACTGCCCTACCCCCACCATAGTAATCAGAAATATACCTTAATTTCAAGTGATCTCACTAAATTGGAAGTATTCAATGGGCACACTGATTCCTCCAGTACAGCAATGGATCTTTCTTCAACAGAGTAGGGCATAATTACTATAAGTATTATATAGTATTGTAGAACCCTTTGTTATGTCTCATTGAGTACTCTATCTGAAAAATGTATCAGCTGTAAGACTTCCAGATTTTCTAACCTAACTGTGGGATCCCCCCACCATTAGGAATTAGACTTTGTTCCTGTTCTGACTGCGGGTTCCCATCCTTGTATTTTTAATGTTTTCACCTCCCCTTCCTTGTTTTACTGAGTTTTTTCTTCTTTCTTCTCAGAGTAAACTAGCAAATGTTACCCCAGCAGAGAGCAAGCTCTAACACAGTTAGTCTTAGATCAATCTATTGTAATAAGAGAGGCTGACAGGGGAGGAAATATCATTGTTATGAGGTGGACATATTATAATAATGAAATAAAAAGCCAATTGGTTTATAACAAATGCTATAGGAAATTGCTTAATCACACTACCGGGGAAGCTAGCAGTTGTATCACAGAGAAACTATTCTCTTGGAAAGAGATTGTACTTCTGGAAGATGGTGAATTCAGGTACCTCAATGTTACTAAACTGAGGTTCCCATTAATATACATTCTGCCTAAAATTCATAAATCACAACAACATCCCCAGATAAAACGATAATTTCCAGAAACGGCAGTTTGACAGAGCCCCTCTCAGAATATGTTGATTCTTTTTTAAAACCTTTGGTTGTGAATTTACTCTCCTACATCCTTAGTACTACGTATGTTTTGAACAAACTGCAGGATAAGACATGGGACTCAATGATGAGCTTTGTAGCACTAGATCTGGTAGAGTTCTATACATTTATTGTCAATAACTTGGGCCAACTAGCACTGAGGTAATTTTTGTTCAAAGGAATGCCAGTCTAATGGAACACTCCAAAATGCTACTGGAAATGAGTGATTGATCCTGAAAAACAACTTTTTCCTATTTGAAAGTGAATAGTACCACCAAACTCAGGGCACTACCATGGGGTCCAGGTTTGCTCCCTCTTATGGCAACCTCTTTATGGGATGGTGTGAGAGGGAGCACACTTGGTTCGCAATGTAAGGAAGGTTGATGGAGTACATCCTTTTTTGGCATCATTTTATAGATAATGTTTTGATTATTTGGAGAGGCACTAATGAAAATTTAAAAGAGTATGTTGACTATTTGAATGATAATAGTTACAATATACAGTTCCCAATGTGTTGCGATCCTAATAAGATGAACTTTCTGTATGTGCAGCTGTACATCTCCAATGACAATATACAAAGCAAATTATTCTGTAAAGAGACTGCTACTAATAATATCTTATGGGCAGATGGCGCACATACGGCGTCAGTGATTACAGGTATCCCATTTAGGAAAATGATGACAATCAGGGAGAAATTGCAGTAATGAGGATGATTTTACGGAATGATTGGGGATCTAAAGAACAGACTTAGGTTACCTGGGTATCCTGAACATGTTTTTAAAAAAGGCAGAAACAAGAGTAAGAGGCATCGAGAGAGTAGATACTCTGGTACAAAAGCCCAAGAAAAAAATAAATGATAGAATAGCCTTTATATCCACATAGAGTCAAGAGCATAACCAAATATACAATATATTGTGCAAAAACTGGGACTTGTTGAAAGGGGTTCCTGGGTTAACTAATGTGATTTTCATCAAACCTATGGTGCATACAGGAAAGGCCCTACAATCAGAAACAAAATAATTAGAAATTACTTGGCGCCCATACAAAATATAGGTTCATAATGGTTAACCCCACAGCTAGAGGGTTTTTTACATGTTGATTGTGTGTTATATGCAGTCATGGACAAAATAAACTGAAAGAATTCAAATATAACACATTAAAAGTATATCACATAAACAAATTTATTAATAGCAATAGTTGTTATGTGGTTTATGCTATGTGTGGTATGTAACTGTGCCAAGGTTTATATTGGTAGCACTGAAGCTCAGGATCCAAGAACATCATAGAGCCATTGTGAATAGGGATGAGCGGTCACCTATATCACAGCATATCAAGGAATGCCACCCCAATAATGTTGATTTCAAGTTTCATGGAATCCAAAGAATTGTGAAAGACACCAAAAGAGGAGACATGCAATTGAAACTTAGACAGGAAGAGGGTAAGTGAATTAGTAGACTGTAAACTATACAGATTGGTCTTAACTAGGAAAACAAGTTACACTATTTCTAATAAATAGTCTCCAAAAGTGACTGGTTCAGGATGCGATATGACTGTGGAAATATGACTGTGGAAAGGAAATGTAAAGGAACCCCTTTGGTTTGTGAAGTAGACTCATACTATGAATCTTCAATTGAATAGAAGTCTTAAATAACAGAAATAGTCTAGAGGAAGGTAGTTTTGTGATGCATTCCGGTTGATAGAATTGATTATTTATGTATAACAGGATTTTGATTGTGCTGATTTTGGACATTGATAGATTTTGAGTAGAATTTCAATGCCTTCTGAATAGGGTTTATTTCATAGATTTATGACATGTTATTTGTCGACCAGTACAGTGGTAAGGTACCCCCTTGTGAAAAGTAACGATATACTAGGTAATTGGGCCACTTGATGAGGGGATTCCATCTGTCAAATCGGATTTGGATTGTGCGGATTGTGGAAATCGATAGATTTAGAGTATAATTTTCATGCCTTCTAAATAAGATTTATTTCATATATTTATGACACATGTTGTTTGTTGACCAGTTCAGTGCTAAGGTACCTCCTTGTAGAAAGTGACGATACACTAGGTAATTGGGCCACATTATGAGGGGATTCCATCTGTAGAATTGCTGAGTGTACATAGATATTGGACCTCACATGTTAGATCAATATGGGCGTGTGTTTTTCGAAAGTGACCCTGTCTCTCCATTTTTTATTTTGTGAATATCAGTTTTACAAGATTGAGTGTAGAAATGAATAGACTGTTTGCTTGTAGACAGGTGTTCATGTCTATAATGTTAATTTTGCCAGTACAACAGGAGCCGCATGTCTCTTTATATTGGCAGAACAGGCATGCCTCCATGTAGTAAGTTCAGTGGAAGATCATTCTCTCGGGCTATAAAATGTTTGTACATTATTAGCTCTGTCCAAGTAGGCATGCTTGGTCAAATGTGAGGTGGACCAGGGAGGAAACCTTGTGTTCCTGCAAATAGGGTGCAGACCCTGCTTACAAAGAATAGAAAAGCGTTGTAGTGCGCCTAGTGTGGGTCCCCTTTGATACATGCCTTGTTACAGAGGCCTCGAAATGGTAGGCATTCAGAATGGATGGAGCAGGAAATCCTTGAGTTAGAATAGAATGCATTTGAACAAATACAAGCCCAGTAGAGAATTTTGTATGAAACTGTAACTGGCGCTTTTCAGCATTGTTAAACATTTACATAGATTTCTGGATTTGTATTGGGCCATGGTAAAAAAGAATGGAATAACATTTGTTTACATGTAGTGGGAGGTTTCCTTGAGAGATGCCTTTAAATACAGGTCTCGGATTGGTTGTCACTCTGAGAGGGAACTTTTGGAGTTAGAACAGGATGCTCATTACTATTGCAAGCCCTCTAAATTTTGGAATGAGACTAAGAAAGGGATTTACTCATTGAAATAAGGTCATCGCGTAATAGTACATCCGTTCCTAGGCATAAGTGGTAATTTAGGTGGTCAGTAATTAATTGAAATTTTGGACCGGCGAGTGAACCCAGGTTACGCACCCTTACATGACTGAGAAAAGATTTGATTGGCGGACTGGATTTATCATGAATATTACAAGGGTAGCCATTAGGTCAGAGTTATATGGTGGCTTGCAAGCGACTACATGATTGGCTGGCATCAGGCTTAAATTCTTTAACCGGCTTTCGAAGAATTGTATGCCATTTTCCAGGACATTGGAGGCAGAGAAACAGACAAGAAAAGTTAGTATGGAGTAGTGCTACTGAGCTGGTATGATTGACATAAGAAACAGTCAGTGGATATGTATATAGGATTGTGCCACATAGGTACTTAACGTTCACAATGGATCATATTATCAAGTGCTAAGCGCTTTCTAAAGATGTATAGAGGCAGGGAGTCTTGTGGTGACTGTCTTTTTCATTTTTCTTTTAATCATGATGAATCATGTGCAGCTATTGTGTCTTTTGTATTGCTGAAAAGAATTTGTATGAAGTTTTGTATGTATTACATACTGTTTTTGTATGCTTTTAATTTACAGCCCTGATGAAGTCCTATGGGACGAAACTCGTTGGCAGGGCTGATTGCAATTTGGTATAAATTACTCAATAAAATTGGATTTGACTACGTACACAGGACTCCTGGACAATTGAATTCACTTGAAATGCCCTCTTGGGACATACATGGACTTCGTATATATATGGAACTTTTCCAAAGCTCAAACTGAGTGGCATTAATGATTGATTATATGCTCTTTTTCAAATGTTGTATTAGTTCTAAAAATTGGGTCATAGTTATAAAACATGTGGGAAGCAGTTCCCTAGATTATTGTACATATGAAGCCCTAAATGCATCAGAGTAAGATGTGAAAAGGGGTATTGTGGGGTATGGGTAACTTTAAGCCACATTTTCTGGTTGTTTTGTTGAATTGAGTTATGTTGTAAAAAATTCCAGTTTTGTAGGTTGGCAACTTTCTATAAACATCTATAAACATCTAAGAATTTCTAGTGAACGAAATAAAATTCATTTGCACCAGCAAATAAATTACTGTTCTCAAGTGGAACATTGCTGTGTCCTAGTCACAGATATTAATTTGCTTATCGGTAGACTGGGCCCCTTGAAGGCCGGTCTAAAAGTCCAGTACCACTCCTGGTTCTTAGGAAGTGGCCAGAAAATACCCCCCCATTTTGACCCATACCCTGAATGCCATCGGGTGAGTGAAGCGAAAAAGCCCTACCCTCTCTCAATTGAGTCCCTTCATCCCACTTTCCATCAATCTATCCCTCCATCCTTTAAGCCTTTCATGCATTCATCAATATATACATCTCTTCATGCTTCCATCATACTTTGTTTGCCATTCTGTCTATCCACCCTTTCATTTTTACTCTTTCATCTATCCTTCTATCCTTCCACTCACAATTCCAGCCATTCATCCATACTTTTCCCATTCATACATCCCTTTTATTTTATCCATACATCATTTCACTCTTCTTTTATCAATTTGCCCATTCATCCAATATTCCATCCATCCATCCACACATTAATCAAGTCTTTCATTATCCAAGCCATTTTTTCAATCACTCACCCATTCAATGTTGTGTTACATTTCATTCTTCAATACTTTCACCCTTGCATTAATCTTTTCAAGCTTTTGGCCCTTCCTTCTTCTCACAGTTTCTTTCTTCTTTTCATCTATTATTCGTTTCATTCTTCCTTCCAGCCTTCTCTCTCACACTCTCAGAAGCCAGTGTATTGTGGGCCCTAGTTCATGGAAGAAAGTGGGCTCCCTGGGTGCTATTTCAATGATAAAATAGAGCAATAAACAGGGTTCAGTTGGCCCATCAGGCCTCTTGGCTGTCGTTCCACTGCACCTGCTGCACCAATTGCAGCTATGTCACTGCACAGTCTTTCTTTCTCTCGTCTTTTCACCTTTTGGGCTTCTTTTACTGTGACTGGCTTCCCATCTTTTATGATTTTCCCTTTCTTTATGTTATTTTAAACCATGTGTCTGCAGAGTTGCAGACAGAACAGGCTCATAAATAATTATGTGTAAATATCACCCACACTTAAACTGTGAATGAGGGTGTTGAGGACGCCACTGCCTGGTTCTTTGTCACTTGCCCCAGGCGGTCCTGAGATTAATCGCAGCAGGCATAGGAGGCTTCGAGAAGAGGGGGCTCGGAGATGGCGACCAGAGAGGGAGGAGAGAGAAGGAGAGAGAATGGAAATATGTAAAGAGAGAGCGGGGGAGAGGAAAAGAGCAGGGCTGGTTTGAACATTTTTGCCAGGGCTGTTTTTGGTTCTCCAGTCAGGGAATGGGGGCAGAACACCCACAGAGCTGGCTCACAATTCCCAATGCAAAGCATCCTACAGTGGTCTGCAACACCTCCTTGAATACATTGATGGGCACCGTGGACATCTGTCAATATTCCTGTCTTTCTGCTGCCCAGGCAGCAACATTTTAGTGTGAGGTGAGGGTGCATAACCGCTGCTGGTGCTGCGCCTGATCCCCTCCGACTTGGACCTGTTGTGATTTAAAGAAGTTGGCGCTTCTGATTCCTATAACGCTTTACAGTGCGATATAGAATTCCAATAGAAGCCCATGTTAGATGTGCAGGACATCTAACCTGGGCTTCTATTGGAATTCTATAACGCATATTAGCAAGCCCATTATCGCCGTTTTAGCGGCAGTTTCCTGCCGCTAAAACGGCGATAATTTTATCGCCGGTCTTGCTAATATGCCCCGTAATATTTAGGGGATTTTGAGCTATTTTTTTTTTGCGCGAAATGAGTCATGGTGCCAAGACTGAACGTAAAAACACATTTCATGCTAAACACTCGTGCAAAATTAAATGCTGAAGCTGGTAGGTCGAGTAACACTGCGCAACTTTGCGTAATGTTGTGGGCATTTTGTATTATTGCAGCAAAGGAAATGAAACAAAGTTCTCTCATAAAACACCTGCCTGAGTTTCCTCGGGCAGGGGTCGCCTGCCGCTGTTCACGATCAGAAGGAAGCCGACCAGCATCGAGTAACTGCAACAAACTATTGCAACGCGCTCTTAGGTTAGCTCGTCATCACACGGACATCCAAGTGACCCACAACAGGAACCCCTCGGGGTAGTGCTGCGTTTCACAAGTGAACAGGGTTAATTCATGTCGAGGGCCGTTTTATGGCACCTTGTAAGCCACCTGATTGAAATGCACTCACTTTTGTCGATTTAGGCGAGTTTTCTCCTTCAGATTCGTCACACCAGTTTTAAGAAGTGCGAACCAAGCAACACTTCTGAGATTCAGTTTTCTGGTTGTAGAAGGTGTTTCCCCATCGTATAATAATAATACTTCTACACGACTTCACAGGACAGTAGCTCCCTGAAGCCAGTTCAGTAAAAGGGAGGCGCTATCAAATATGTAACACATAAGTCCCTTCCCTTTGTGTATAGACAATATTAAAGCGCACGAGACTGAGTCCTGGATGCAGTGGAACACATGATGGCAGGGTGGAATTTTAATTGGTAAAGAAAGTGTTAAACATTCACTCGCTTCCTCCACCGTGATTACACAATTACCTCGAGCTACAGCCTGTAGACACCGCGCAGCCTGTAGACATGTGTCATACTTTTTTTTGTAATTGATAATTCGTTTGGGCTAGAAGCCTTCTTTTTGTAAAAATCTGCAGGTTATTTTGGAGATGATCAAATATGTGGCAAATGCGTCAGATCCATAGTTATGTGGAAAGTTCTGTGGCCGCAAAGTTGCACAATTTGAGTGGTCCTGCTTTCTAGGTCAGGGCTTCTGGAACATAATTTTCATGTCTACGACGCCAAGTAAAGCCATAACACTCACTAGTACCATAACACAAGTCCTGCCGCCTGTGCGGTACCTGTGAACCCCCGATTCATAAGCCTATGAATATTTGTGAGATGAGCCAGGGCAACTGACCACATCCTGCTGAGATCACCATTGTTTTGCGTTAAGCCAGAGGTATGCATGAATAACAGCAAGTTCTCAGAGAAGATGCTGCACCAGAGGGTCAGGTAACGTTTACTGTGGTGGACAGTGATGGCCTCCAAGTCTGGTCCAGGCTGCTGTCCTGGTTGAGAAGGAATAATTAGAAGGGAACTTCAGTCAGACCTGGGTGGACTCAGCGGTGGCAGTTCAAGTTTCCCTCATAAACACACAACAGGCAGAACATGTCCAGTGGCAGAGCAGGATTAACACTACACACACTCACACCTCATCCCTTACACGCACCACTCACGTATTCATAGAAGCACAAGAACCAAGCACAGACACATCCTGCAGTCGGCAGACAGGCGCTCACAGGACTGACAAACAGACAGATTTAGAGGACAGGCATGAAGATAGTAAATCGGAGGGCAGACACTGTCAAAACCCTCGGTCAGACACAACACCATTTCCAAAGTGCTACTATAGGGGGTGATGATGAGGCTCTTGTACCACTAAATACGTGGTTTAATTGAGGGGGTGCCTTCCACTTGCTCTACTATGACTGAACACTTAAATACTGATTGGATCCCCAAGGCTTGAAGGCCAATCGTAAGCCACGCACACCAAAGCCTGTGAGTGGCATGGGGTTGGCAGCCTGCTGGGGGTTTGGGCACAGGGCCTTGCAAAATGACAATCATTGTGGCCAACCTCCCGTTGCTCATAGCCAAAAGGTGTGGGCAGTGTGGGGTTGGCTGCCTGTAGCCACCAGTGTGGGGTTGGTTGCCTGCTGGGAGTTGGGTGTAGGAGGTGTAGCCAAACCCACTGCATGCACAACCAAAGGCTGTGCACAGCATGGGGTTAGCTGCCTGCAGGGGTGGTTGGCTGCCTCCAGGTGGGTACACCACTAGGTTGGCCACAGACCAGGCCCTGTTTCCAACCTCCTTCTGTGAACAGTTGAAGGCTCATTTGAGATACCATCAGTTACGTCGTAAAATACATTAAAGAAAAGCCTCAGTTCTAGACATATGCTTCCATTCCCCTTTGAAAATGTTAAAAAAATTCATTTTATTAATAAGCCTTTTTTTGACATTTCTTCTTCATAGTCAAAACAGAAATCCCCTTTGGGTATCCTAATACACCAAATCACATACACTCAATCATATACTCAAATCACCAGAACATAACACCACCACCATCAAAGGCCAATTGCTTATGAAAATATACACATATTTTATTCAATATTAAAAACCATTAAAAAAAATTGAAAAACACAATTGAGCAAATGATGCCCACAAAATTCTTCTAAAAAACACACAGTAAGTACAGTATTGGGAGAACCTGCAAGAAAAATGGTTTCTAATCAATTCAACAGGCCAATACATCAGACCAAGTTCTTTCTTCTGACATTTGGTTTTCATACATTAAACATAATTGTCATACAATAAACTTAACACCATTAGCAAATGTCATTCACAGTCTACAGTAGGCCTGTTATCAAATGGCGTCGATGCGTTTCGGTGGGTATTGTCGCTTAAACACCACCTTCTTCAGGACAGAGGACGATATCTCCCAGAACACAATACGAATCTATACATAATCACATAATCACATAGACAAAGACAAAAAAGAAATAAAAACATATTTAACTATTAATTGGCGTTTGCTAGAATAGTATTTATATCCTGGTGATGAAACACACAATCCATTCATACCACACATACCATCATGAGGGTCTGACACATATCCCTCCTTTTGTCCTAAAACTTGTATACACCATCCACACCCCAAATGTCATATTCACATACAAAGTAGGTGATGAACATGTGCTATAGCGATAAGAGGTGGGACAGTTCTACAGCGCATCTCCGCTTGGACTCAGTTTTTAGCAATTGATAATAAGTACGAGGTAAGCGGCCCCCAAATGTCCCGGGTCTTGGATGTAGTCGGCAATTCCTCCGCAGAACAAGTGAATTGATCCCGGCAGTAAACAAAGATCTTGCAACCATAACTTAGTTTGAGGCACCACCCTGCTCTCCCAGCACATAGAGATCCTACGCTTAGCCATCAACAACACAATGTACACAAATTTCCTGTTGCACACCTTCACCTTGACGCCCACCCCCAGCAGGCATACTCTTGGGCTGTGCTCGACAGACTCTCCAAGCATCAGGCATAGGGTTCGTATGACCGAGCCCCAGTAGTTGTATACTTTGAGACATTCCCAGGCCAAATGATAGAAATTAGCCCCAGATGCACCACAACGCTTACAGGTGTCAGTTGGTCGCAGGCCATATCGATAGAGTTGTGCAGGAGTATATTAGAGCTGATGTAGATATTTATAATGCACCAACCGCAAGTTACCATTTGCTGTCAGTTGACCTGTCAGAGAGCAGCTAACCAGCCAGTCCTCCTCAGAAAGTTACTCTGGTAACACTTCATTCCATCGGGCCAGGGCAGCCGCGCTCCCCAGCAACACATCCCCCTGTGATGCCTTATACAGTCTAGTTACTAGCTTGGCCTTAGACTTAGTCGTGTATAGAAGCTGCAGCGCCGCCAGGGTCGGGGGCTCTTCAGGAAATTGTGGATAGAGTGCACGCATGGCAGAGCGTAATCTAGTATAGACAAAAATTTGCATAGCAGGAGCACTGTCCCGAGCACCGAGAGCGCCAGGGTCTAAGAATCGGCCTCCAGGGAATACATCCGCCATTGTAGACAGCGCAATACCGTTCAAAGTTTTCAATGTGCCAGCCTCGCTAGTTACCGAGAGTTCGGAGTGATGCAACAGTGGCATGTCAGGTGCATATAGTGGCAGTTTATTCGCTCGCTTGCCAAGGTCGCGCCAAGCCCTGGATGTAACTTGTACCGTGTCGAACTCCCCTTTTTCAAACACTGTATGTTTATTGACTAGCATGGCTTTAAGGGGTATGGGATGGACAGCGCCCGCCTCCACCGCCACATGTGGAATAAATGCTGGGTCATGTTGCCAGTAGTAGGCGTAATGCGCCTGGGCACAAAGATAATAAAGATGGAAGTCTGGCGCCGCAAAACCACCCTGGGCAAACGGAAGAGTAAGTGTTTCCCACTTAAGTCGGGATTTCCTACCACCCCAAGCCAGTGTGAGCAAATGGGAGCGGAGTTGATCAAAAAAGTGGCGTGTTAAATATACCGGAATATTTAAAAACAGATATAAAAACCGCGGCAGAACCACCATTTTCATTAAAGCAATACGGTCCGCAAAGGACAGGGGCAGCTTGATCCAGCGATGGACTTGGTCTTCAAGCCGTGTAACAGCAGTGCCAAAATTGGACTGTATGACTGTTTGCACATCCCTATGCAACCATACACCTAAATATTTAACAGGATCCGCACTCCATACTATGGGGTACTCCATGTCAAACTGTTGTGTACAGTCCGTGAGGGGCAGGATAATCGATTTGGAACAGTTAATGCCCAGGCCCGAGAAACGCTCGAAACGGACATATTCGCGTATAAGTTGTGCTAGAAAGCGTGCTGGTTCCCGGACATACAACACCATGTCGTCCGCATACATAGACACGGCCAGCGGACGCTGCAAAAACCACAGCGCCGTTTTGGCATGGCGCTGCCGTAGGATACAAGCCAAGGGCTCAAGCACAAGAGCAAATAAAAGTGGCGACAATGGGCAGCCTTGGCGCGTGCCACGTTGGATGAAAAAAGTCTCCGATAATTGCCCATTAACTCGGACCGAGCCGTCGGATTGGTGTACAATAGTTTAATCCAATCAACAAAACTAAATGGGACTCCCATGCGATGAAGGACCGTCACCATGTATGACCAGGAGATCGAATCAAATGCTCGCGCGGCGTCGAGTAGCACCGCCACCGCCGGAAGCGTGGGCTCCAGCACATGCATGGTAGCAAAAATAGTGCGCAAATTATGCGACGTTGAACGGGTGGGGACAAATCCTGACTGGTCCGGAAGGACCATGTCTGGAAGAAGTAGTTGTAGCCGGGTAGCCAGCACTTTTGCTAAGATCTTGACATCCGTATTTATAAGCGACAACGGGCGGTAGGACTCGCATTTGTCGGGTGGCTTTCCCAGCTTCAAGAGCGCACCCATAAGTGCCTCACGCAAAGTAGGGGGCAAGCACTGCGTTTCGTACGCCTCTTCATATAATTTCAGGAGACATGGGGCCAATTGTTCTACATATTCTTTATAAAATTCGGCCGGCAGCCCATCAGTGCCAGCAGCCTTCCTATTTGGCAACGCAGCAATGGCATCCCGTACCTCCCCCAGCGTGAGCGGAAGCATTAAAAAATCTTGCTGCCTCTTTGAGTGTTTGATTGGCTCAAGCGTTCCGTCCATCATCCCCTTTTGTATCGCTTTGTTCGCCCTAAGTTGGCGGGGGTATGCCCAGACGTGGGTCCCTTGCTCACTTTGCCACTGGATTCAAGCAAGCCTGGCTCATGACGGCTGGAATGCCAGAAACCGGTCCTAGGATGCTTGTTTCCGGTCCAGGGAAGACATGGCTTGGCAGTTCGGGCTGGACTGTTCCCATGAGGCACAGGGTCAGACTGATTTGCATATGGCCATGTCTGAACTGGGGTGGTGGAGTGAGCTAAAGAATGATGATGGATTAAACCCAGATCAGTTGACTGGGGGTGAGTGTTTGATTGGCTCAAGCGTTCCGTCCATCATCCCCTTTTGTATCGCTTTGTTCGCCCTAAATTGGCGGGGGTATGCCCAGACGTGGGTCCCTTGCTCACTTTGCCACTGGATTCAAGCAAGCCTGGCTGATGACGGCTGGAATGCCAGAAACCGGTCCTAGGATGCTTGTTTCCGGTCCAGGGAAGACATGGCTTGGCAGTTCGGGCTGGACTGTTCCCATGAGGCACAGGGTCAGACTGATTTGCATATGGCCATGTCTCAACTGGGGTGGTGGAGTGAGCTAAAGAATGATGATGGATTAAACCCAGATCAGTTGACTGGGGGTGAGTGTTTGATTGGCTCAAGCGTGTCCGTCCATCATCCCCTTTTGTATCGCTTTGTTCGCCCTAAGTTGGTGGGGGTATGCCCAGACGTGGGTCCCTTGCTCACTTTGCCACTGGATTCAAGCAAGCCTGGCTGATGACGGCTGGAATGCCAGAAACCGGTCCTAGGATGCTTGTTTCCGGTCCAGGGAAGACATGGCTTGGCAGTTCGGGCTGGACTGTTCCCATGAGGCACAGGGTCAGACTGATTTGCATATGGCCATGTCTGAACTGGGGTGGTGGAGTGAGCTAAAGAATGATGATGGATTAAACCCAGATCAGTTGACTGGGGGTGAGTGTTTGATTGGCTCAAGCGTTCCGTCCATCATCCCCTTTTGTATCGCCTCTTTGAAAGCCACACCAGAGCAATATCGCCTAGATACTGGTTGAGCTCAACAGTTCTGGCCGTGGACTTGTAAGCATACAGCCCAGCATAATACTCCGCAAACGCATTGAGGATGTTCGATGTATCGTAATGTGTGGTGTCAGCTACAGTGATCGCCTGAATCACAGATGTCCGCCCCTGAGGATCCATTATACGACTGGCCAAAGTCTTGCCCGGCCGGCCACCCTCCCCATAATACTGCGCTTTGTACCGACGCGATAGGTGGTTAGCCTCCTGCTCAGCTATTTCATTATACTCTCCAATTTTGGTTTTAATTTGTGCCAGTATACCAGGATCTGCTCCCGTACAATACGCTCATTCTAAGTCTCCTAGTTCACGCTCAAGAGCCGACATGGAGCGCCTTAGTGCCTTCAGTACCCCAGCTTGAAGCCCTATACATGTCCCCCGAATTGTTACTTTGAAGGCCTCCCACAATGTGGCCATAGTTTGGACCAACCCAGTGTTTAGAGCAAAGTATTCAGAAATGGCATCTCGCACCCTCTCCGTAAAGACCGGATCCAATAACGAAGAGTATTGTAAGTGCCATTGAAAGGGGGGAGAGGTGTGAGATGGTAGGACCACATTCAAGGCCACTGGGGAATGATCCGACAATGTGCGGGGCAAATGTTTTATGTGCGTGACCCATGTACAGACCTCTTGTGTGCCCAGCCAATAATCTATGCGGGACCAGGACTGCCATGCATACGAGTGGCATGTGCCTTCCCTCACCTGTGGATGTCTTAACCTCCAAATATCAGTAAGGCCCAGCGACCACATTCCATCCCGAACGGCTACAGCAGCCCTTCGGTGGGGAGGGTCCACTGCGGACACCCGATCCATCGCAGGATCTAACACCACATTAAAATCACCACCACAAATAATCACCGCAGGGGGTAGTTTGCAGAGTTTGCACCATATTTCATCAAAAAAGGCGGGATCATCCACATTCGGACCATACAGATTGACAATAGACAGTCGGGTGTTATACAGCGTACCTTGCACAATAATGTAGCGCCCACCTTTATCTTCATCCACAGAGATGGGCACAAAAGGAACCCCTTTGCGTACAAGTATCATGACTCCCCGTGCGTAGGAAGAGTATGATGCAGCCAAACTCATCCCCGCCCATCTAGTAGCGACATGCGAGGCAGCCTGTTTCGTGAGATGTGTCTCTTGCAGCAGGGCGATCTGAATATGATGTCTGTCAAGATATGAAAGCACCTGTCGCACTTTCTTGGTATTATTCAGCCCTCGCACATTCCAGCTCACAAAAGCAATACCAGAATGCACACCATCAGCCATGCCCGAAATAATTAACCATAGATCCTGCAACACGTCAATCTACATGAGACATATAGTTCTATTGCTGTTTGATCTTCACACTCCATGCCAGTATAATACAATAGCGGTCCCCAACCAAACCACCCACCCACTGCGGCCACTGAACTATACCGCAGACAGTCCCCCCCTAGAACAAAACCAAAAGAAAGCATTGTCGTCAGAACAGTGCAGAATAGAAAAGAAGAGCAACAGGGCAGTACCCCACAGAGGGCACCAGAAGGGGCCCAACTAAAAACCCAAACTGTGTGGGGATTTCCCATATTGCGGGACGCCAACAGCCCACAGCCCCCCGCATATGCAAGGTGGGTCGAGCTAACTATAGATAGGCGTACCGTTCCACGGCCTATACTCAATGCATCAAAAACTACAGAACTTGGACCACATTTCCCCCAGTAGGCAGCCAGGGTATCGCACAATATCACATATAAAACTCAAGACTTCCTGGACAACCACAGAAATGGCTCCTACATAACAAGAGCATGATATATGCCAAAAACAAAGGCATGACATAATACAGAGAGAGAAGAACGTTCCTTGAAACAGCAGATCTTCACAATAGACAAAGAATTCAATTAGGAATGTCACAGAGGTTTCATCCCTCAGAGTCGGTGCCGCCATCTCTTTCACGTCGCACCTCCTGCCGCTCAAGCCTCCGAGTATATAGCAGGGCTTCCTTCGGCGTCGTGAAAATACGCGCTTTTCCATTGTGTTGTATCCGGAGTCGGGCCGGGTAAAGCATGGCATATGGAATCTGGAGCGACTGAAGTTTCCTCTTAACAGCCTGATATTCTCTGCGAGCCTGCTGCACCGCAACCGTGAAGTCAGGGAAGAGCTCAATCTTCATTCCTTGATAGTCGAGCTTACCTTTCTCCCTTGCCAAGTGGAGCGCTGTGTCTCGATCCCTATAGTTCAAAAGTCTGGCAATTATGGGACAAGGCGGGGCCCCCGGGATCGGTCGCGCCGCCAAAGAACGGTGCGCCCGCTCAACAATAAATACCTTGGAGAAACTCTCGGCCCCCAGTAGTGTCGTGAGCAATGTTTCAACAAACGTCTCCATGGGCCAGGTGTTGGTGGTTTCCGAGACCCTAATTATACGGAGGTTATTTCTGCATGAGCGGGCTTCGATGTCTTTGTTCTTGGCCTTGATGACCTCCAGTATCTTCTCCATGGTGGCGCAAGATGTTCCGACCGCCTCCACCCGGTCTTCTGTAGTGGAGATGCGCTGCTCCGCCTCCGCCAGTTGGGAACCGTGCTTGTCTAGTCTCGAGGCCATAGTGTCCATACGCAGATTGAGATGGTCAATTTTGGCGTCAATCGTGTGCAGGCTTTGTTGCATACTCAACATCAGGCGCTCCAGTTTTGTCGTCGCACCGGTTTCAGGGTCTGGGTCTGTGTCCGAGTCGTTGGGAGTCTGAGCCTTAGTGGATTTTTTGGCCTCAAACTGTAGCTTACTTTGCTGTTTATCCGTCCGACCCATAGTGAGGAGAGTGGAGCAGCAATAGCGAAATTAGCCCCAAAAAAAGGGGAAGTAGCTCTCAGCAGAGGGAACAGCACCAGCGTAGAGGCGCAGCCGCGGAGGGCCCCGCAATTAAGCGCCACACACTTCCAGCTCAGCAGCACCCAGAGAAGTAAAGATGCACAGAGGCTAACGCTATGCCCAATCTCCCAGCAACAATGTCCAAGAGGCCTCAGCAGTGGACAGTCAGCGAGCCGCCCGGTAGACTGGGTGCGACACCACCTGGACCGGGATATCCCAGCCACCAGCCCCCTGCAACAGCGCTATCCACCACGGGCCAGGGGAGAGGTCGCAGGCAGCCCCTCGCAGGAATTCCAGACTCCTGTCCAGTATCAAAAGCACAGGATGATCACTCTCCGAGACGCGTGCTCCCAAAGAAACGCTCGAGGCAGGGGTGCCAACAACACACTGTCGAGAGTGCCTCGCAATCTGTCCCGATAGTTCAGCGGGCCCCGAGCAGGGTCCAAGATCAGATATCGTTCACAGGTAGCGCGAGCAGCGGCCCGCAATGGAAGCGCCCGAGTCGCGGGAAAGAGATGGACACAGCACTCACCGGCGTGAAGGAGTCATTTGGAGCAGCAATGCAGGGGGAGCAGGGCACACCTCACCACCTTCGCACGATGTAGCAGCTCCGTCAACAGCTGCCAGCGATCGCCTCTCACCGGTACCACGCGCACCAGCAGGACCGCCGGCAGGAATCTGCAGCCGAGGCCGTCTCAGCCTCGCAGCGCCGCACGGCTTTACAGTTCCGCGGCTCTATCACCGCAGCGGGCAGCTCACCAGCCGGCACCCCCCCTCCGGGCTGCCTCGCACAGACCGGTCAGCTGGTCCCCAGCGAGCCGCGCACCGGACACCAGGGCACAGGCAGTTCGGGAAAGGATCAGCAGCGCGGCAGTCCGGGAGCCAGAGCGGCGAATTCGGCAGCTCAACAGTCCGCCATTTTAGGTCCGGCAAGGCCCAGGCAGAGATAGCGCGATGGCGGTAGCAAGAGGTGGCCAATCGTGCAGCAAAAGAGATCAGGGCACTCCTCAGTCATCTGGCATCTGTTACCGGTCCAATTCCGCAATGGATGGTGCCAATGAATACGGATTTTGAGCGGATTGTTAGCTCGACCAGCAGAGCAGCACTAAGGCGCCGCCATCTTGCTCCGGGCTCGCTAGCGCCCCCCTTCAATGTCACTTACTCCTCTTTACTGACTTGTTTTCAAACAACACTTTTTATTGACATGTTTTTGAACATTTAGCATTTTTCCACATTGTGTTTCAAGATTTTCTCGTTAAGCACATTCTCTGCATTTTTTCCCTTTTCACTGTCAGTTTTCTTCTGGTTTTTTTTTTTCTGTCTTTTTCGGCATTGCACATCTTCCTTTGAAAATAGAAGTAGATGTCTGAAAAGCAAATAAACAATACATTTAGCTTTACATTACATGTTATTAAATTACATACTGTAAACAATTAAATATCTATGTAAGTAGATATGTCAGTGTGTGACAGGCAGTGTAAGTCTGTCAGTTTGTATGTATAAAAGCCTTTATTAGTTAGTGAATGGATGAGTGACTTGGTTCTGTCAGTACATATCTGACTGAGTGTTTCAGTGCCTCTGCGGGTGTGTCACTGAATGCGTAAGTAACTATGGCTTTCTTACTAACTCTATAGATCTCAAAATGTGTATGTGAGTGGTTGTATGTACTGCTTACTGGCTGTATTAGTGAGGATTGGGGTATGTAACTGTGTATGCAACTGGCACTGTTAATGCAGGATACATAAGCGCTGAGTGGGTGTGTAAGTACCCCTGTCACTGTCTGACTGGGTTTCTGAGTGGCTCTATGCTTTTGTCAATAGGTATGTAAGTCGCACTATGAGTGGGTGACCGGATGTATAACTGGCTGTATGGGTCTGTAAGTGCACGTAGCACCCTGTCCTATGGGCTACATACGGCCTACCTTAGGGGTGACCTATATGGAGGAAAAGGGGTGTTTAAGGCTTGGCAAAGGGTTTTAAATGTAAATTCGACCTGACAGTAAAACTGCACTCCCAGGCACTGCAGTAGCAGGCCCGAGAGCTTTTTAAATGGCTACTTGTCTTCATGGGTGACTAGAAGTGTCAGTTCTTGAATACATATCGGAATGAGTGTATTAGTCCCGCTGTAGTTGTGTCATTGGATATGTAAGTAATTATGTCGGCATATGTCTGGCTCTGTTAGTAACTCTATGGGTCTCTATATGTGAATATAAGTGGCTGTATGGATTGCTTACTGGCTGTATTAGTGAGTGTTGGGGTATGGACTGTGTGTGCAACTGGCTCTGTTACTGCTGGATACATACGTACTGAATTGGTGTTCGAGTGAATGTGTAAGTAGCTCTGTCGCTGTCTGACTGGGTGTGTGAGTGACTCTATGCTTTTGTAAATAGGTATGTGGGTTGGAGTATGGGTGGGAGACTGGATACATAACTGGGCATATGGGTCTGTAAGTGCACGTGTAACTCAGTGAAACTTAAAAGCCCATGTTTTACCATTTAAGCATATATAACCCTGCCCTATGGGCTACCTATGGCCTGAATTAAGGGTGACATATGTAGAAAAAAGGGAGTTTAAGACTTAGCAAGGGGTTTTAAATCCCAAGTTGACCTGGAAGTAAATTAGCACACAGTCTCTGCACTAGCAGGCCTGAGACATGTTTAAAGGGCTATTAGTCTGGATGGGTGACCAGGGGTGTCAGTTCTTGAGTACAAATCTGAATTAGTGTATCAGTCCCCTGTGGGTGTGTCATTGGATATGTAAGTAACTATGTCAGCATATGATTGATTTTATTAGTGTCTCTATGGGTCTGTATATGTGTATGTAAGTGGCTGTATGGCTTGCTAACTGGCTGTATTAGTGAGCGCTGGGGTATGTAACTGTCTGTGCAACTGGCTCTATCACTGCTGGATACATAAGTGCTGAGTGGGTGTATGAGTGAATCTGCAAGTCCCTCTGTCACTGTCTGACTGTGTGTGTGACTGGCTGTATGGTTTAGTAAATGGGTATCGCAGTGGCTGCATAGATGGGTAACTAGATGTATAACTGGGCATATTGGCCAGCAAGTACATTTCTAACTTGCTGATCCGAAAAACTAAGGTTTTTACCTTTTAAGCACATACGACCCTGCCCTATTGGCTACCTAGAGCTTACCTTAGGGGTGATTTATTTGTAATAAAAGGAAAGATTAAAACCTGGCAGGGCGTTTTAAATGTCAAATCGACATAGCAGTGTAAACTGCATACACAGGCTCTGCAGTAGCATGCCTAATACCTATTTAAAGGGCTACTGCTCTACTCAGCACGTTCAGTGCTACAGGCCCACTACTACCATTTCATTTCAGGCCCTGGGCACAGGTAGTGGACTGAACTAGGGACATACAGCTAAATTAAATAGACCAGTTGTGGATAAGTCAATTAAACCATGTTTAGGGAGAAAGACATGCACTTTACCACTATCTACCAGTGCTAAAGTCTTCAGACTCCTAAGGGCAACTGAGTGTCTCTGTATGTCACTGGGTTTGTTAGTGACTTTTCATTGTCTAAATATGTAACTGGCTGTATGGATGCATATATCAGTTACTTTACAATTAGGTGACTACTTACGTCAGTACTTGAGTACATATATAAGTAAGTTTATCAGTGCCTCTCTGGGTATCTGACTGGATGTATAACTAACCTTCACACTTTCTTTCACCTTACATACACTCATAACTTAGTATATACATATACATTTTTAAAGTGCACCCATATTGACATAACTTGAGTACTTGAGTACATATATAAGTAAGTTTATCAGTGCCTCTCTGGGTATCTGACTGGATGTATAACTAACCTTCACACTTTCTTTCACCTTATATACACTCATAACTTAGTATATACATATACATTTTTAAAGTGCACCCGTATTGACATAACTGTGACATCTCTTTGCTTTTCTCCAATTGTTATCTCAGTATCACTTAGACTCTCTTGTCAGTCAAAATCTTAAGTCAGTGTACAGGAATGATATACCACTCTTAGTACAAAATACCCAATAATGGCAACCCTTGCCACTCTGCTTACAGTGATACTGATGTAGTTAGCAAATCATAACCTTTTATATTTTACTTTTGTTATACCACTTCTGAATGGTTACCGTTTTTAACCCTTTGTAAAACTCCTGTTAAGAAGCCCAATTTTTGGTAGTGGTTTTAAAGGGATTTGCGAATCCGCCGTGGAGTTTTGTACAACCCTCCGTGTAACATCATGGTGGACTCAACAATCCACACTGTAGCCCAAAAAAACACTAACACTTATATCGTTTACTTTGTAAAAAGTATTGCTTTTCAACCCAAACATTCCTTAATAAGCAATATTTCCATAACACTATGTTTCTCAGATTAACAGTCTACTCTTTTTTGTCACCTTCCACCAGCACCTTTAGCTCTGTTTTCATAGTAACCATGTTTGGAACACTCACTGCTAGCACCAGGTCAAAAATTCACAACCCTTTCTGTGAGTGCCATACTACCTTCAAATTGAACTGTAGCAGGTGTGGTTTACTGTTTTGAATTATAGGCATATCCCAAGCAGCATAAACTTTTTTTTTATTTTTTCAAAGCCAACCACAGATGCAATTACTATTGTCTCAAAATCAGTACCTACTTTTAGCTACCTGCATCTTAACTAACCCTGGACTCAAAACTCTGCTCCGCTCGCGGAGTTTGCGGATTTTTGGCAACTCCGCGTTCCACGTAGAACGTGGAGTTGACGGAAAATTCTGTACTCCGCAACGGAGTGGAGTTTTTTTTGTTCGCGTGCCTGAAAAGCATTTTTGTGTGTGCGGGAGCAACTTACCGCGTGCCTGTGATCGCTGACAAGATTTCCCGAGCCGTTCGTGAGCGCCATGTGATTTGCTAGGTGGCAGCATGGTCCAGCAAGAGTTTGCGATTGCGAACATGTCATTCGGACACGCCATCGTACTTCCAGTGGAAGATGTGTGAAGAACGCGATCCTGAACACACAGAATCTGTTGTCAAAGTCTCACAAATATCTACACTGCATTGTTGTTAATTGTTTTAATAACTGAGATAATACATTTAATAGTAATATTATTAACACTAAAAAGTGTGACCACACACTAAGTTATATTACATTTGTTTGTTCTAGTAATTGAACCACAACAATGAATGCCACATTTCACTGTTGTTCTTCTGGCTTCTTTTCTTTTAGGTTCACAAGAGAGGAGGAGACAACATCACCCATTGTACTGCCAGACAGAAGTCCTGCTGCGCACGACGTCAAGTGACGAGTGACCACAGACATCTCTTCAACTTGTGCCACTGCGTGCTGCTGTAATCTTCCGGATGGCCCCAAAGAAAGGTACCAGGTCCAGTACCAAGAAAGTTGCCAGTGAGAAGAAGGCACTGCCACTTACCACCCCAGGTATGTCGCCCAAGACCTTTTTTGGGAAACCAAAAACTGCACCTGCAGCAGCGGTGTCCAGGGAGCAAGCTGGGAGCAGCACCCCTGCATCAGTAGACCCACCCCACCAACCTAGGCCCGAGCCCATGTCTGTCTCAGAAGCAGCCAGTCTAATTACAAGTCCAACGCCGATGAGCAGTGATGTGGAAATTGACTTATCGTTATTGCAAAGTAGTACCCAAGCAATGCAGGAAACTCAGATAAGTGGGCAACAACAGCCGCAACCACCCCCAATAGTAGTTGTTCCTCCCAAAGTAGGGGCAGTTCAGGAGATTGAGCTTCCTTTAGAGGAAGAAAAAGAGCAAGCCACTCTTTCAGAAGATCCATTGTTATCCAGATCCCCAGCAAGGAGAAGGAGGGTTAGTCCATCAACTTCTTCTGCAAGCCCCCCTTCTGATGATCTAGACGCCACTTGGAAGCCACCGCAGTCTGAGAGTGAGACACGCCACGAGACAAGGCTAGGGAAAAGGAAGGTTCCAGAAAGCCTTAGAGTTATGGAGGTAGATGTAGAAGAGGAGGATGATGATGAGCCAGTCATCATGGACATTAGTCCCGCCCCAGTGGAGACTGATATTACCCCATCCCAAATTGCTGTGAGGGATGTGGCACGGACACCACCAACACAGATACCACCAACACCACCTCCAGCTTCCATATTTACAAAGGCCCGGCAGCGACCTACATCCACCACAACCACCTCAGTAGAAGTAGTTACTGCAGAGAGTCAAACGTCAAGCCCACCTACCAGTTCATCCGACATTGCAAGTGGCATCAGCAGTGCCAGAAAATTGACCTCCCCAGTTTGGGACTTCTTTTCGGTTAGCAGAAAGGAGGTGAACATTGCTATATGCTCCATTTGTGGACAAGGTGTTAGTCAGGGTAAGCTTGGTACAAACTATGGTACTGGAGGCCAAACAACCCATCTGAGAAAACACCACTTGGTCCTGTGGGAGGCGCACCTTAGCGGCCAAAAAACTGCAAGTGTTGTTGGTGGAGGGGATGAAGAAGAAGAAGATCTGATCACGGTGGAAGGTGAACAAGAGGAAGACATTTTCTCAGTTACACAAAGCAGCCCTGTCCCCAGCAGTGCAGTGGTCCGACTCACATCATCATCAGCAACATCGCAATGGCACAAGAGGCAGGCTGAGACACCAAGGGGTCCAAGGCAAGAGAGTACCGCAACAAAAAAACGTGCATTGAGCCTAACATCTGGCGTCAAGAAGCCACCTGCATCAGTGGCACCAGAAAAGAAAAAAATCCAGGCTACCATTCTCAGCATGTTTAGGTCGGAGGGGCAGTACGAACGCAACCACCCAACGGCACGTTTGTACAACTTGAAGCTGCCTAAAATGTTAGCGCTGGACCTCCTCCCTTTTTCTTTTGTGGAAGGGGTGGGTTTTCTTGAATTAGTGGCAGCCATCTGCCCAAAATGGAAGGTTTCCAGCTTGTCCTATTTCGGCAGAGTTGCTGTTCCAGCACTACATCACGACATGTTGGAATTGCTTGGGCAAGCTTTACAGCAGAGTGCTGTTCACACTATCCACCTGACAACAGACATGTGGACCAGTTGCCAAGCCACTGATTGCATGTGCATCACTGCACACTGGATCTCTTTTGTGGGGGTTAGAGGGAAGATATCTGCAGGTGTTGACACTGCTGAGATTTTTAATGCCGCTCGGAAACATACAACTGTAGCCATGCTCGCCATGGAGAAATCTCATGCTGCTGCAAACATTTTGGAAGACTTTGACAGCAAGGTCTGCGACCCAGAGGTCTTAGTATTGGTTTTGTTGCCATGGACAATGGCAGTAATATAATTAAGGCCATGGCCGATGGTGGCTATTTCAGGGTCCTGTGCTTGGCGAACTGCATTAACATCATTGTTCAAGCCTTTATAAAAAAGAAGACCAAGTCAGCAACTTACTGAGCACCTGCAGAAGAATCTGCACACATTTCAGCCATTCTTTTAAAGCCAGGAAGCAGCTGAGGATCATTCAACATGATAATAGAATGCCAGTTAAAGCACTCATCCAGGAGGTGCCAACACGTTGGAACTCAACTTATTACATGCTTGAACTTCTGTTTGAGTAGTACAGACCAATCAATGAATATGTCATGCAAAGAGGGGATGCTGCTGTGAAAGGCATGATCATTGAGATGGACCAATGGGGCCTAGTTAAATGCCTGACAGAGATGCTACTTCCTTTCGAGGTCTTCACATGTGAAGTCAGCAGGGAGGACTGTACTATGGGCCAAGCTATCCCACTGTTGCACATGCTACAGGAACAGACGAAGAGGGTGTCTGCAATGTATGCAGGTGTGGAGGGAAAAAAAGAAGCATATGAGTTTGTGTAGAGCTTAACCCTTCACTTATCTGAAAATACAAGGGTGCAAAGAGGCATTGTGTCATCCAACCATTACATTTGTGCCACAATTCTTGATCCACGGTACAAACCATTACTGCACACTTTAATTCTTTTTTCAGACGGGGATGTTGCCAGCTACAAAACTTGGATAGCTGTGCAAACCAGTCTGCTAGAAAAAGAGCGGCGGGAATTGGAGGACCGCTCCTCCAGGGCACAACAAGTATTGCAGGTCAGCCTTCAAGTTCAACTTCAGAGCCTGAGGACAGTGCGGTTGGCTCACAGCAGCCAAAACCACCAACATCAAGAACAACATCAACAACAAGAACAGGAGCATCAGCCCCAAAATCGACACAGGAATGGATTCTACAGGCATGGCTTAAGTCCAGTGCTGAGGCAAAGGCAAAAGAGGCCTAGCAAAGCCGAACACCCATGAGCATTGAGCAGATGGTCCAGGCCTATCTGGATGACCCAACAGAGGTCTACTTTGATCAAAACCCATTGCTGTATTGGTATGGGAAAAGGCGCCAATGGCCAGTGCTCAGCAGGCTACCGATAAACTATCTGGCTTGCCCTGTCGCAAGTATCTCTTCTGAGCGTGTTTTCAGTGCTGCTGGTGCCGTTCTGACAGTGAGATGGACCAGTCTCTTGCCCCAAAATGTGGAGAGGTTAACCATGATCAAAATGAATCAGCACTTTATACCACCAGATTACACCATACCTGAAGTAGCAGAGCAGGAAGATGATGACAGCGACTCAGGTCAAGGAAGTAGTGTGTTAGGTGACCTACTTCTGGGTGAACCACCGGAGTTTGAGGACCAGTTCTACTTCCCTGACAACTAGGCTGTTGAGTTACTTCTTTCTTCCTTTGACGCCCAAAAAAACACCCCCCAAAAAGATATAGCTAAGGAATATTATTTACTTTATTATTTGTGTGTGTCACTGTCTTTCTGGTTCGAATCACAACAAATCCATCACCACTGTCTTACTCTTTTATTGCCAAATTGGAGTTGCAACTGTGTGCAGTCAGTGAAGAAGTAAGTCCACTCCTCCTGACTCGCCCTAAATCCATTTCCCTCAAGCCAGACATTGGATGGAGAACATACAACAAATGTGAAATGTGTGCCCGCCTTGAGTCCAAACCTGACTATATATCTATCCTTATTCCTTTCTGAGCCTAGAGGGACTGCCCCGGAAGAACAGGTAAATGATGGCATGCATTGCACGCTGAGTGATTGGTGTTTGTTGTGCATGATGTCTACTAGTATTCTACACAAAAAAGGCGACTCAAGTCAATCTTTCCCTTCTTGTTGTTCAATAACAAAATGGTACTACTGCTGGCCGATCCATTGCATTTTGAGTCTGGACTCACTCGGGACACTTTTGGTACAGAGTTGGACACCATGACCATACCAACTCAGAGTCAGTCAGTAGGATCGGAGATCATTGATGGAATAACTCAGGGCGTTTCATGAAGTGGCCTAAAAGGTAAACAACAACACCAGACCTACATGTCTGTGTAGTGGTGGAGGCGAGTGTGGTGGTGTGACTGACAGCGGTGCATTGATTTTGTTACTTAATTTGCAAAATGTTATGTTGCTGTGTGTGTGTGTTTGTGTGTATATGTGTGCTCTGCTCAGTGCTGTCTGGCTCAAATTCTAAGCTAAGTGGAGGTTGGTTAGGGGGGCCTGCTCCTGTTGTTGGAGGTAACTGCTGGAAACAGACATGATTTAGCCATGCCGCCTCTGAAAGTCTTCTTGTTGCACTCCTCCTTAATTTATGCAGTTTAACTTTTCTCCTTGATTTTTCAATATCCTTTTTGTTTTTCCATCTACAGGCCGGCCTTTACCCTACGCTATACTGGGAAAAACAACTCACACTTACTTTACCAAACCGCTTTCGCCAGACAGGTACCCAAGATTGACGGACGGACAGTCCAAGGAAGGACCAAGAGGAATGAGGAGATGCAACTCCCAATTTGGCAATAATTATAGTATCATTTGATTTGATTCATTTTTTCTCTTCAATCATTACGACTGTGTGTGTTGTTGTTTATGTTTGCTTGTATTTGACTCCTACATATATTTTTTAATTTTCTTTGCTATCTTTCAAAGGAAACCCGGTACAACAGAACATAAAATGTATGTAACTTGGGTCTCTCTGGGGGCATACAGGCAAGGCAATTGCATAATAATTAATAATATACTGCCTAGGCCTGGGCGTAGTTCGTGGAGTTTTGCTATGCGGGACTCCGCGAACTTACAAAAAAACTCTGCAAAGTTCCGCGAGTGCCGGAGTGCAGTGCGAACTGTAGTTTGTGCTGGTATTCCTGCCGCTCGGGTAGAAATTCTACCTGAGCGGCAGCTCGCGTTCGCGAACTTACCGTTCGCGATCGCGAGCGGGAAAACTCTGCTGCACATCGCGAGCGGAGTTTTCTGCACTCCGCGAGCTCCGCGGAGTGCAGAAAACTCCGCAAACTCCGTGAAGGGAGCGAAGTTCACCACCCAGGCCTAATACTGCCCTGTACTAGTCTAGTATTACTCATCAAGTCATCATCATGCATGCATTTCCTTTTTCTCCCTTAACAGATTTATGATGGTGGGCTGCCAAGATTATGTGTGTTGTCCATATGTAGTGTTTGTCTTTGTCAAACCTTTCCCTCAAATCCCCCTTCCCAACCATTCATCAAACCCTAACGCTCTTTCCCTGGGCTGTGTGATTTATATTGAGGTGTGACTAAATTAAATGTACACCAATTATTGATCACACACTTGCTGGGGCGGATGTGGTGAAAGCAACACTAACTCAAGGCAAGGCGAGTATCTTCTTCTGCTCTAAGGATATATACTATAGCCCACACTAGCAATATATAGAGATTAGATTGCCCACCAATGCACAGTAGTCGATATTCAAATTTTTTCCAGAGGAACATAATCCATCATAATATAATTTCCAGCATCGAGTCAGCAATCATCCTAGTTCCAGCACTAAAGGTTACAAAGCCGCTTGTCCGCTTCATAGCTCGAGTCGACTTCAGTTTGTAACTTGTACTAGGCTAGCCCTCCAGGTATTCTGGTTTATTTTACTTTAGCATTGCTTATCATCATCATGGTTTCTTGTTTGGCAGTCTTCTTGTGTACTGTACTTCTATTACTGGGTCCCTAGTCTTCCTCAGGTGACTGACTTTCTCATTTTCTTTTTGGCAAATGCTACTGTCATTGTCTACTACTACCACCACCATGGCACCTTGGGAAACCAAACCATCACCATGCAGCCATCGCTCCGCCTAAGTATAAACATCAATCACAGGTAAGAGAGGAAGTTTGGGGAGGCATAATGTATATATTATGGAAATTAATGAATTCACACACCCACACCCTTCCGAGTCCAAAGGGTTTTAGTTGCAGACTGCATAGACTAGGAGGCGAGACTGAGGGTACTAGTAGGACAAGTGAGGGTACCGCATCTATCTGTTGGTGTGTTACACTATCGGCAGATTTCAATCAAAAACTGGCTGCGGCACTGCAGCAAAGGAAACAGTGTGAAGTAAAAGAGTAACCCCCCCACAAAAGATTTACATCATATTGTAAACTATAAATAATGTATTCCCCTAACAAATAAACTAACTAGAATGAAAAAATCCCACAACACCTGACCCACCCCTCTCCCTAACCCCAACCAATGTCCATCATTAAGTCCAATTGTCCAAAGTCCATAAATTAAAATGTCCATAAAAAAGTAAAAACCCCAAGTTTTCCCCAACGCCCAATTCCTACCACCAAAAAAAAGATTAAAAAAGGGGCAAGGCAACGGAGGTCTAGCAGAGGGCTCACCGGATTTTCCTCACCAGGGTGTTTATCCGCTCCTCTAGGCACGTCATCCGGAGGAGCATGCAGTGCTGAAATGTCTTGCATGAACGGGGTGGGCAGCAGTGTTTGAAGAAGTGCAGCGGGCGGCTGGCAGACCACGGCACTGTACTACTGGAGGCACTGGGAGGGCCTGGCTGGGGCCCGGAGGCATTGGAGGAGGCTGCAGCTGCTGCTGCCTCCTCCCCCTCCTCCGCCAGAACCACCAGTCACCGATATTCATCCTGGATGGCCTCCAGCTTCCGTTGCCAGGCCCTGGCTGCTAACTCCTGCCTGGTGGGTTGTTTTGGTTCGGAAGGAGTAGCTATATCAAGAAAGAAAAAAGACAATTGTAACCAATACTCTTAGCAAAACAGTATCACAAAATTAATTATACACATAAAATTATAGTGGCACAGTAGCACTAGCAAGCACAGTACATAACATTTGTGGTATCCTCTCACTTCCTTGGCCTCTTACATTTGTGGGAGTTTCAGGCATTACTAAGCACTATGGAGTAGACAAGTTTTCTTCTCTCTCTTGTTTAGCTAAATTAACCTTGTAGGCATGCCCGCTCAGTTAGCTTGCACCCTAGACAGACATACTTGTGTCGCAGTCGCAGACTCACGTTACTTTACTACTGTCTGCAGGTGGAGCAGCTGTAGTCTGCAACTACACAATTATCTATTTTTCTATCATGGCCAAAACAATGTCAACAGCTCAATTTCACTTTTACTCTGACTACTACAACAAGGCAGATGATATCTGATATGAATGATTATATACGGGACGCATGAGGTACTACTATTGTTTGATTGTGTAACCATGCAGCCGATAGGCCACCCATGGCTGGCACAGTCGAAATGACATAGGTAGGGAGTGGGCCTCGGAGTCAGAGGGAGGCGATTGATAATGGGTGGGTATGGGTACATACATACACAATATATATGTTGTGCTTGCAACTACTGTGAGTCAAGGGAGTATTCTGAAAAACTATCTTGAATCAAAAAAAACATTGAAAACAAACAGTCCTTGTTTCTTCCCAGCGATTTTTCCATTTATCATTGCAATGCTCTTCTAGCATTATTTTTTTATTCTAATCTTATTCTTATCTTCACCCTTGGCTTTGCTACTTTGGCACAGTTTAATTTTGTTTTACATTTTCTTCATCCAGTGACAGTCTCCACCTATGCTATGATTGAATACCATCCATGCATCCATCCATTCAAAGTAAACATGGCTATCATTCTTCTTAATCTCTCAACAAACCTTTCACCAACAACATACATTTGTCATTTTTTTAAACCACGACCCATGCGTCCTTGCTTGTCTTTGAGTTTGACCCATCAAATCCCCTGGATGATTTCTTTCACCCATACAGTTTCACCCACCCAGGCAGGGATCCTTTCTTTCACCTTTCACCCATCCTTCAACCACCCATGCATCCTATCAGCCACCCTAGCATCCCGGGCCCCTTTCCTTCACCCACGCATCCATTTCTGTCAGTCATATATTGCATGTTACCCACCCTTCCTCCTTCCATCCTTCTTTCCCTTTTCTTTCAACCCATCCATCAAGGTCGTCTGACTGTTCTTCATGTTCTTCTTCTACATAAAACTTTCCCAGCTGAGTTGAAATCAGATAGAAGAGGCCATTAGTTACTCAACTCCTGCTGCTAATGCGATTGCTAATGCTAAGTAAAGGGTGTCTTCTTCAACCGTTGTTAACAACAACCTAGTCTCTCTCAACAGTACAGTGTACACCCTTGCAGCGAGTGTATTGTCAATAAGTAAGGAATATAACTTACCACTGCCTGCCACTGCTGCTGGCTCACCCCCTGCAGCTGCCACATCTTCTGCTCCCTCCTTACTGGCGTCGCCTTCGCCGCTGGCCCCAGCACTGTTGGTTAGCTCGCCTAGAAAAAAACATTGCACATTTTTTAGATGCCACATACGCCTCCCCCTATTTATCTTTTTTCACTAGCAAGATTGAAAATACAATACATACATACACCACACACATCCCTAGTACAAATCAGAGTAGAGTAGACAGTATGTCCTATCCTATCAAAAATAATAAAATATCTGGTTTGGCATTTTGTTGGTGGCAATTTTCGAAAAGCCTCTCAAGAAGAGGACAACACAAAGTACTGGACTCAGTGGCTAGAGCTATTGGTGAATCTGAGTTTTAAAACTTTTTAAAAAGAAAAAGAGTGGCCAACTGGGGGGACAATCGGACATGACGTCTCTCGAGTCCTCTCTCTTGGTTGAAAAATATAATTGTGCCCTCCTCCTCCTCATACTTCTTTCCAACCACGGTGCATGATAATCGGTTATTCACAATCAAGTGCTACTAATAATAATAGTACCAGGCCTAGACGAGAAAAATAAAAAATACACCACTTTGGGGTGTCCAATGTAACCATCATTTTATTTACTGATTGAGCATGATAAAGAAAGTAAAAGAAAGCCTTCAAATCTCAACAAACATTCGTACAATGCATTAGTTGGGCATGCAATCTCCACAGCAGAGTAGTAGTACTAGTAGTAGTAAAGGACCAATGTGTTCTCTGAGTCTTACAGTAGTGCCACCACTAGGCAGTCCACAAAATATAAGGGGAGAGGGAAAGCTTTTTAACATTTATCTTGCCCCCCTAACCCCACTTGTAGGAGAACACCCAGCTGGTGTTCTCCTTCAAAGACCATTCGGAGGCCGCATTCACAAACTTTAAGCAGTGTCTGATAGATATATCAGCCTGGATGACTAAGAACTGTCTACGGCTGAATGTCGATAAAACGGAGGTACTGTTTTTTAATCAGCCTTCCCCTCCCCAATCTGATCTTTGGTGGCCTTTACAGCTCAATTCACCTCCACTTCCTGTGTCCTCGGCCAGGAATCTGGGTTTTAAGTTCGACAATACCCTCTCAGGCAAAACCCAGATAGGACATGTGTCCTCATCCTGCTTCTGGAAAATGAAGGCGTTATGAAGATTTCTCCACCTCCTAACAATGGACTGTAGGAAAACAATTGTCCACGCACTTATAACTTCACAACTAGACTACGCTAATAGTCTATATCTGGGCTTACCAGCCTATCTCTTCAGGAAACTGCAAACAATACAGAATGCAGCCGCAAGGCTTATCAGAAATGTCCCGCTAAGGCATCACATCTCCCCCCATCTACGTAGTCTACACTGGCTGCCCGTGAAAAAACGAACAGAATTCAAAGCGCTCACTCTTGCTTACAGGGCAATAAACGAAGTTGGCCCCCGCTATTTACAGAAAAGAATCCGTAAATCCCATCAAACAAGAAACCTAAGATCCAATCATCTTGAACTCCTCGTCACCCCTCACTTTGCCAAAGCTAGAATAGGAGGGCGGCCCTTCCCCGTCAGAACCACGACCCTGTGGAACTCCTTGCCCGAATACATCAGAAAAGCCAACTCGGAGTCTAGCTTCCGGAAAGCCTTGAAGACGTGGCTCTTTAGTCTTCCTTAGCACTTTGCGGATTCCAACATACTCACCCCACCTCTTTCTATGTCTCCGCTGCCAGCGCCAGGACACTCCCATTGGGGGTAGCCGCGCACTCTATAAGCTACATAATAATAATTATAATAAAGCTGACTGAAAAACCAGAATAAATTATAAAGCAAGCTACAGACAGACCAATAGTACAGAGTCAGAGGCAGTTAGATTGATGTAAAAAAAGAAACACAAGAAATATAAATAACTAACTTGGTAGGTAATGCAGGGATAACAAGAATTTAGAAACAGATAGATTGAAGAAGAATTGGTATAAAATAGAATTAGGAAACAGACATAATAGTTCGAAAAAAATAAGGTGCAGTAAAGTTAGGGAAATATAATTAATTATTAATATTAACAACAAGAGGACTTACTGGGGCCAGCAGCAGAGCCATCTGTAGAGGAGCGATCCTGATAGGCACCTCCAGCTCCTGCCTCGGCAGACCCTGTCTTCTACTTGCCCCTGGATAAAGATCATGTAAGACATAATAAAGAGCCAAAAATTGATAGGTGTGAAATAATAAATATTAAAAAAGTCCCTCCAAAACGATTTTTGCACAGGAAGCGGCAATTGCAATAAAATGGACCTATCTAATCAGATTGACTAGTAGTAGTAGACTAGTATCGCGGTCGTGGACCATCCTATCTCTTTATTATTCCACTGTTCCATTCCGATTCCAGAATCCTAAACCTAAGTACCACATAGCCCGCCTATTCCAAAGACTTTGGAATGAATCGGCAAAAATTATATTTGCTTCTTCTAAGTTCCGATCTCATTCACAATCATCAATGAATCAACACCCTTTAACGGGCCAATTCACTAAGTCTGCATTTATTTTAGTCCTCAAAAATGCATAGATGGACGCGTGCATATTTCATACACCAAATTGTTGGTTGGGTGCTGATGCTGAGTTGCTATATTATTCACTCACTAACAAACTACAAAAGGTTCTACTAAGGAGTCAGCGGCATGTGACAGAGGACGCGTCACGCGGACCGCTAAAAAATTACCAACTAATACTAAGTAACTAACTATAGCTACCTACCACTATCTTAGTGACAGGACAAAGGAAAGGAGTCTCTGTAGTCTGCATTAGCTAAATTAAGTTCTCTAACCTTTCTTACATAATCAGCCTAAGCGAGCGCAAACTTGCAAACAAGTAAGATTAGTAGCGCCTTTCACATGTCTAGAAGAATAACAATCACATAATATGAGATTTTTAAATGTAACTTACCAGCATGTAAGCAGCAGTAGCAGTCTGGCTATTTGGGAAAAAATTAATATTCACAATAACACAGAGCAGAACACACAATAGTAATAAATTAGCTACTTACCAGGCCCCATGACCTCAACACCTAGCAGGTCCAGCAGGTCCAGGATGTCGGTCCACCAGTGAGTCAGTTGTCTGTGGGTGCGCTGGACCTCAGAGCAGAGAAACACTGCCTAGCGCACCCTCGCCCACCGGTGTTGATGCTCCTGGATCCCGTACCCGGAACCAGGCCTACCGCCTGCTGCTAAGGTTGAGGGGAGGTGGCACTGCACAAAAAACCAGTGCAGCCACCTCCACCTCAGAAAATAAGGCCCAGGGCTGCACCCCTTCCGGGCGATGCCTTCTGCAAGGAAGGCGGCTCCTGGTCGCACTCTGCATCGTCTTCTTACTCTTAGCCATGGTTCTGGGCGGCGGGGGCGGAAAAGAAAATGTAGAAGTAAAAAGTAAAGTCAGGAGAAGAAGTAAGGAAGTAAAAAAAATAAAAAAATCTAAAGCAAGTAATAGAAAAACAGTACAATAACGCAGTAAAAGTAGAAAAAATATGCAAAATATACACTTAGGAAGGGAGAGGGACAGATAACAAAAAACAAATAAAAAAGATCAGAAAAAAAGTTTTAGGAACAAAGGATTGAAAAGATATAGGGAGAATTCAAAACAGGCCCCAGAACCATAAAAAAAAGTAGAAAAACAAGATGGCCGTGCCCATTGGCGACCGGGTGATGAAGTTCGTGCCATATTTCCCCCGGAACACGCAATCCGTATTGCCGAATGTCAGAAAAATCTCGCGAGCATGCGCAACAAGCAACTCTGCGTAGCGTTGCAGAGTTCTTTTTTTTGCAGAGTTCCGCGTAGGACAGCTACGCGAACTCTGCCCGGGCTTAATCTTAACACCCTCCAATCAAATTTGTTCTTTTTTAATTTAGGTGCTGTCTCATTCAGCTGCAGTCTTCTCCTGTGTGCTACTCCAGTTTGCCTCCAAAATGGTTAGTGTGTGGGTTGTGGGCTGTAGTTTTGTGTTTTGGGCTAGAGAGAGTGCTAGAAAGAGTGGCATTGACAGTGATTTGGGTTTACCAAATGTATACATTACTTGCTTGGCCAGAGAGGATTAAAGTGGAATCATTTGCTGCATTTGGTTGAAAGCATTGTGGATTACCAGCATCCAGACATCATGCTTGTACATTGAGGTGGCAATTACCTAGGCACACTTACTGGGGTAGGACTGGTAATCCTAATGAAGGATACCTTTAATAAATTAGTGGCACTTTTCCCTCACACTGCCTTGGTGTTCTCTAACATTTCCCAAAGGCAGAAAAGGAAGTGGTCAAACGAATTTTGTCCACAGATAGACAAATCCAGGAAACATGTCAATAAAACTGCTTCTGGATTCCTCAGAGTCCACAACATAGGCTCTATATACCACAACAATTTATACTTTGAAATGGATGGTATACATAGAAATGATGGAGTTCATTTACCAGAGAAAGGAAATAGATGCTTAACAACTTGAATGACTGCATCCTGTTTTATGTGTAGTTATCATCTACAAAAGATAAACACAAAGGCTTTTTTAAGAGCCACCACTTTTCCCAAACAATGGTTCATTTTATTTTTGAATCCTTTTTTAAAATTTCTAACTCAAATCCATGGATCCGTCACATATCCACAAACCAAAGCACACATTTGATACAAAGCAGCACATTTATGTTTGCATTTATGGGTTTCTGAGTGGCTAAATGGCTATGTATGTGGGTCTGTGAGTGGGTCTATAAGCGGTTGTGTGTAAGTGAGTCAGCAAGCAGGTGTGTGAGTGTCTCTGTGGGTGTGTGAGTAGGTGTGTGAGTATCTGAGTGGGTCTGTGAGTGGGTATGTGATTGTGTGAGTAGGCCTGTGAGAGTCTGTGCGGGTCTGTGAGTAGGTATATGAGTGCCTGTGTGGGTATGTGAATGGGTATGTGACCATCTAAGTGGGTCTGTGAGTGGGTGTGTGAGTGTCTGGGTAGGCCTGTGAGTGGGTATGTGAGTGTCTGAGTGGGTCTGTGAGTGGGGGTGTGAGTGTCTGTGTGGGTATGTGAGGGTGTGTGTGAGTGTCTGAGTGGGCCTGTGAGTGTCTGAGTGGGTCTGTGAGCGGGTATGTAATTGTGTGAGTAGGCCTGTGAGAGTCTGTGTGGGTCTGTGAGTATGTATATGAGTGCCTGTGTGGGTATGTGAATGGGTGTGTAACTGTCTAAGTGGGTCTGTGAGTGGGTGTGTGAGTGTCTGAGTGGGTCTGTGAGTGGGTATGTGAGTGTCTGAGTGGGTCTGTGAGTGGGTGTGTGGGTGTCTGTGTAGGTCTGTGAGGGTGTGTGTGAGTGTCTGAGTGGGCCTGTGAGTGGGTGTGTGAGTGTCTGAGTGGGTCTGTGAGTGGGTATGTGATTGTGTGAGTAGGCTTGTGAGAGTCTGTGCGGGTCTGTGAGTACATTGAGGTGGCAATTACCTAGGCACACTTACTGGGGTAGGACTGGTAATCCTAATGAAGGATACCTTTAATAAATTAGTGGCACTTTTCCCTCACACTGCCTTGGTGTTCTCTAACATTTCCCAAAGGCAGAAAAGGAAGTGGTCAAACGAATTTTGTCCACAGATAGACAAATCCAGGAAACATGTCAATAAAACTGCTTCTGGATTCCTCAGAGTCCACAACATAGGCTCTATATACCACAACAATTTATACTTTGAAATGGATGGTATACATAGAAATGATGGAGTTCATTTACCAGAGAAAGGAAATAGATGCTTAACAACTTGAATGACTGCATCCTGTTTTATGTGTAGTTATCATCTACAAAAGATAAACACAAAGGCTTTTTTAAGAGCCACCACTTTTCCCAAACAATGGTTCATTTTATTTTTGAATCCTTTTTTAAAATTTCTAACTCAAATCCATGGATCCGTCACATATCCACAAACCAAAGCACACATTTGATACAAAGCAGCACATTTATGTTTGCATTTATGGGTTTCTGAGTGGCTAAATGGCTATGTATGTGGGTCTGTGAGTGGGTCTATAAGCGGTTGTGTGTAAGTGAGTCAGCAAGCAGGTGTGTGAGTGTCTCTGTGGGTGTGTGAGTAGGTGTGTGAGTATCTGAGTGGGTCTGTGAGTGGGTATGTGATTGTGTGAGTAGGCCTGTGAGAGTCTGTGCGGGTCTGTGAGTAGGTATATGAGTGCCTGTGTGGGTATGTGAATGGGTATGTGACCATCTAAGTGGGTCTGTGAGTGGGTGTGTGAGTGTCTGGGTAGGCCTGTGAGTGGGTATGTGAGTGTCTGAGTGGGTCTGTGAGTGGGGGTGTGAGTGTCTGTGTGGGTATGTGAGGGTGTGTGTGAGTGTCTGAGTGGGCCTGTGAGTGTCTGAGTGGGTCTGTGAGCGGGTATGTAATTGTGTGAGTAGGCCTGTGAGAGTCTGTGTGGGTCTGTGAGTATGTATATGAGTGCCTGTGTGGGTATGTGAATGGGTGTGTAACTGTCTAAGTGGGTCTGTGAGTGGGTGTGTGAGTGTCTGAGTGGGTCTGTGAGTGGGTATGTGAGTGTCTGAGTGGGTCTGTGAGTGGGTGTGTGGGTGTCTGTGTAGGTCTGTGAGGGTGTGTGTGAGTGTCTGAGTGGGCCTGTGAGTGGGTGTGTGAGTGTCTGAGTGGGTCTGTGAGTGGGTATGTGATTGTGTGAGTAGGCTTGTGAGAGTCTGTGCGGGTCTGTGAGTAGGTATATGCGTGCCTGTGTGGGTATGTGAATGGGTGTTTGACTGTCTAAGTGGGTCCATGAGTGGGTGTGTGAGTGTCTGAGTGGGTCTATGAGTGGGTATGTGAGTGTCTGAGTGGGTCTGTGAGTGGGTGTGTGAATGTCTTAGTAGGTGTGTGAGTGGGTATGTGAGAGTCTGTGCAGGTCTGTGAGTAGGTATATGATGGCCTGTGTGGATCTGTGAATGAGTGTGTGACTATCTGAGTCGGTCTGTGAGTAGGTGTGTGAGTGGGTATGTGATTGGGTGTGGAGTGTCTGAGTGGGTCTGTGAGTGGGTATGTGATTGTCTGAGTCCATGAGTGGGTGCGTGAGTGTCTGTGTCGGTCTGTGATTGGGTATGTGAGTGTCTTTGTGGGTCTCTGAGTGGGTATATAGGTCTGCAAGTGGGTCTATGTGCATCTGTGTGGGTCTCTGAGTAGTTGTGTGAGTGTCTGTGGACGTCTGTGAGTGGATGTGTGAATGTTATAGTAGGTGTGTGAGTGGGTCTGTGTGTGTCTCTGTGGGTATGCGAGTGGATGTGTTAGTGCCTGTGTGGTTCCATGAGTAGGTGTGTGAATGTCTCTGTGGGTCTGTGCATGAGTGTATATATGAGCGAATGTGTGAGTCTCTGACTACCTGTATGGGTCTGTGATTGGGTGTGTGAGTGTCTGTGTGGGTCTGTAAGTGGGTGTGTGGGTATGTGAGTGGGTCTGTGAGTGGGTATGTGGTTCTCTGAGTAGGTGTGTCAGTGTCTGAATGGGTCTGTGAGTGGATATGTAAGTGTCTGAATGGGAATGTGAGTGGACATATAAGTGTCTGAGTGGGTATGTGACTATATGTGTGGGTCTGTGAGTGAGTGTGTGAGTGGGTCTGTGAGTGCATGTGGGATTGTCTCTCTGGATCTGTGAGTGGATGTGTGAGTGTCTGTGGACGTCTGTGAGTGGGTGTATGAATGTCTTAGTAGGTATGTGAGTGGGTGTGTGAGTGCCTGTGTGGGTCTGTGATTGGGTGTATGAGTGTCTGTGTGGGTCTGTGCATGGGTATATGGGTCTGTGAGTGGGTGTGTAGTTCTCTGAGTGGGTCTGTGAGTTTTTGAGTGGGTCTATGAGTGGGTGTGTGAGTATCTGAGTGGGTCTATGAGTGGATGTGTGAGTGTCTGTGAATGGGTGTATGAGTGTCTGTGTAGATTTGGGGGGTATATGAGTGTCTGAGTGGGTCTGTAAGTCAGTGTGAGTGCCTGTGTGGGTCTCAATTTATGGCAGGATTTGCGGATCTGTCGCAACTTCACTCAGGGCCATGCTGAGCACTGGGGCAGATCAGCAAATCTCGTTAGGTAGAAAATACTGTTTTAAGGCAGTTTCTTTACCCTCATGGGTCCCTCTGAGAGCCCTCTAACCACCCATGGGGTCAGAGTACCTTTAGCCTGAACCCTTCAATCAATATGCACCCAAATTGTGCAGCCCTGGGACCTTGCCCTGATGCATAAAATGATAGCTGCAACTTTCCAGTCAGGTTGTGGCCACCCAATCACGGGATTGCTGTTGGCAGTAGGATTAAAACAGTTCAGTTTAGTCCCTATATAGATATGGATGCTTAATTTTTAGCACAAAGTACTTGGGAATGTGCCAAATCAAAGACAAAAACAGGCGCAGGGGAGGGGAGGTTCCAGAAAGCACAACGATGCATCGGTTCCTTACTTGCAGGTAAGGTGATGCGTCGGTTCCTTGCTCCCAGAGGAGGTGGTGCATCAGTTCCTTACTGCTGTGCAGGGGAGATGATGCATTGGTTCCTTACTGTGAGAGGAGGTGATGCATCAGTTCCTTACTGTGAGGGGAGGTGATGAGTCATTTACTTACTGCGAGGGGAGGTGATGCGTTGTTTCTCCGGACAAGTGCCTCGCTTCCTTATTGAAGCCCAGCATCAATGTAGACTTGGTGAGCAGGAGCAATGCGTGGAAAATCTGGGTGCGCTGGGGTCGATGCAGGGGTGGTGAAACAGGCGCTGCATCAATTCTCCCAGCCGCAAACAGGTGATGCGTTAATTCCTTCAGTTGCACAGCAGGGCCTGCGTTGGAGTTGGAGTGGGTGTCTCAGACGTCGGAGACGCAATGGTCTGGACTCAGGTTGCGGTGATCTTGGAGCCGCATGACAGGCGCTGTCTTGATTTTTCAGCCACACCGCAGCTATGCATTGGTTTTTCAACCGCCCGTCAAGCTTGCGATGGGAAAAATGGCACTGAAGGGCTCTTGAAGCAGCCAAACCACCTCCAAGGGCCCAGAACTGGAGTTCGCACCTCTTGGCAGCTCAGAACTTCTAGCAGAGAAATTCAGGGGGGTTGTAAATGAATTCTTTGATGACCCTGAGACTTCCAACAGGAGGCAAGCACACACAAGCACTTGGAGAACCTTGATAGGCAGGATAGAAAGCACAGTCCAGTCCTTCCTGTGCCCAAGACAGAAGAGGCAAGCAGCAGGCCAACACAACACAGCAACAAGCAGAGTGGCAGTTCTCCTCCACCAGCTTCGCCTGCTCTTCTTCGCAGAATCTCCTCTCCATCCAGAAGTGTTCTAGAAATGTTGGGTTATGGTCCAATACTTATGCCCCTTTTGGCCTTGCCCTGGACCGGTTTCAGACACACTACAGGGGGTGGAGACAGCATTGTGAGAGGACAGGCACAGCCCTATTCAGGTGGCAATTCCTACCACCACTGTAGCTCAGAATGGCCCATCAGCCTAATGATGGGCAATCAGGAGATGCAGGGCACATGTCAGCTCCCTTTGTGTGACTGTCTAGACTGAATGCTCAAACAGCCCGACTGTCATTCTAAACCAGACGTGGATTTCACAGACTTAATTAGACCCTCTTCCTCCGGATGTGCTTGTGAATAGGTGGAACCATACTTACCACTATGTTAATGAATGTTTTGAATCTCTCGCTGGAGACCCGTGACATTCCCATGGCGTGGAAGCAGGCAGTAGTTAAACCTCTCTAAAAAAAAACTACAGCTAACCCTGCTTTACTGGAAAACTATAGATCTATTTCTCTTCTCACAGTGGCTTACAACGTCCTAGAGAAGCATGTTAAAAGACATCTATACACTTATCTAGAAACCCACAATATCTTGGACGCCACACAATCGGGTTTTAGAAAGGGGAGCAGTACCAAGACTGCTTTACTTGGAGCCACTGAAGAGGTAAGGAGGATTCTAGATTGGGGGACACTGCTGCCCTGATTATGTTAGATCTAAGTGGGGCATTTGATACTGTTTCTCACACCACTCTTATACAGCGGTTAAAAGAAGTGGGAATTGAGGACTGTGCTTTAAATTAGCTCACAGCCTTCTTGACAGATAGACATTTTATGGTATGTGAGGAAGTCTTTTCTTCTGATGTGTTTTCACTTACTTGCGGGGTGCCTCAGGGCTCTTCCTGAGCCCCACGCAATTCAATATCTACGTCCGCCCTCTGGCGGAGATTATGATTTTTTTGGTCATTTGGCCTGGACCTGATATTATATGCGGATGACACGCAAATTATTATGGCAAGCAATCCCATCCCAAATCATACCCAGCCCAGCTTGACCAATGTTTAACAAACATCACTGAATGGATGGTTGTTAATTCGCTCAAATTGAATGGCAGAAAGACGGTTATTATTATGGGAAACAACCCCTCAAAATGGCTAGAAATTAATTGGCCAAAGCATTTGGGTGATCGTCCCAAACAAACACACAGGCCTTAAAGAACCAGGGATTCAGGATTGATGACAGGCTTAATATGGAAACTCAGGTCAGCAAACTCTCAGGAATCTGCTTTAGTATCCTTAGATCTAAGAAATGTCTTAAATGGCTTCCTCTGTCCACAAAGAGAGTGGTGGTGCACAGTATGGTCTGTTGTAGGCTTGACTATGGTAACACCCTGTGCGTTGGAAGTCCTAAGTATATTATTAAAAGACTACAGGTAGTCCAGAATGCCTCTGATAGAGTTTTATGTAAAATACCCAAATATCAGTCAGTGAGCCCGGCGTTGGCAGCTTACATTGCCTGCCGATACAAAAGAGGATTTTCTTGCTCTTTCTATAACCCATAAGATAATTCATACCAGAAGTCCCGCTATCATTTCAAAGTTGATATCCCCTTATAATCCCAAACAAGATTTTTGGTCACTCTCCCATGGACTTCTGAATGTCCCTGTGATCAAAACAAGCAAGATACAGTGGCCGTTCTTTATCCCAATGTGTACCGAAACTGTGGGATGGCCTACCTATGTAGCTGAAAATGGAACAGTCTGAAGCAAAGTTCAGGAAACCATTGAAAACATATTTTTGTTTTAGATAGGTCGTTTGAGTTGTCTTGGTCTAAGTATGTGATTTAGCGCTGGGAAGCCTAGATAAGGTAGCCATGTGCTCTTCAAAAAACAAGTAGAATAGAGTAGAATAGATTCCACAGGCAGGCAGAGGCACCGGATGGTAAGGCACAAAAATGGCCACTTTCTAAAAGTGCTATTTTAAAACACACAATTTAAAAAACACTTTCACTAAAAGATGTGTTTTTAAATTCTGAGCACAGGGACCCAAAACACCAAATCTCAATCTATTCCCAATTGAAAGTTACACTTGTAAGATGTTACAAGGCAGCTCCCATGATAACCTATGGGAAAGATAGTCCTTGCAATAGTGAAAAACGAAATTGGCAGTATTTCATGTAAAACACACCAGTACATGTCCCAGCTTTCACATACATTGCACCCTGCCTATGGGGCTACCTGTGACTACCTTAGGGGTGCCTTACATGTAGTAAATGAGTGCTGCAGGCCCACTAGTGACATTAGTGACATTGGATTTACAGTTTACAGTTTACTAGGAACTTACCAGTAAATCAAAAATGCCAATCATGGCCAACCAATCATAATCACATTTACACAGGGAGCACTTGCACTTTAGCACTGATCAGCAGTGGTAAAGTGCCCAGAGTTCAAAAACCAGCAAAACCAGGTCAAACATACAGTCAAAAATACAGAAGGTAGAAGAAAAAGACAGGGAGAACCATGACAAGGATGCCAGGTCTAACAAGTGACATAAAGGGGCCGATTCCGATCTCGGCCGGTAGGGCTCCGAATCGGATTCGGCTTAACCGGATCCGATTCGGAGCCCTATTTCCCGACCGATCCGTACGCGCGTCCGGGCGAGCGAGTACGATGCGTATTCGCCGACCGACTCGTCCGGGCGTCCCGACCGCTCCGACCGACTTCGATCCCGGGTCGAACCGCACCGACCGACTCGCACGGACACGACTTCGCACCGCGCAATGGAGACGTTCCCGGCCGGGTAAGTACGATGCGCGCCGCGAGCAGATCCGACCGAGCCGCGCACTCCGGCTCGAAAGAGCTGTCGGAGCCGTACTTTGGGGGTCCGTGTCAGACCCCCTGTACGCATAGCCGCGCGAAGTCACACACAGGGGGACCCATGGGTCCCCCTACCTGTGCGTGTACGGCGCGAATCGCTTCGCCGCGTACACGCTGTAGGGGCGCACTTGTCCGCATCGCACCCATTGAGTCAATGGGAGCCCGCGTACGGCGTTGTACGACAGGCTCCCATTGACTTCAATGGGAGTCCGACTGACTCGAGTCCGATGGCATACGTGCGCATCGTACTCGTTCTGTCGGACTGCACGGGTCCGATTCGGTCGGAAATCTCTCCGGGTCCGGCTCGGTCGGGGAGATTTCCGGCCCGAATCGGAATCGGCCCCAGAGTGTCTGGGGCAAGAAAGAGCCAGGACTTTAATCATTTTTTGAATATTTCTTTGGTTTCAGTGAAACGGAGAGTGCTGGGGAGTAGGTGCCAAGCTTTGGAGCTCAGTACCATGAAGGACTTTCCCCTTCGGGATTAGATTCGGAAAGTGGAGGCCCTCAGAAGGTTGGCATTGGAGGATCTTATAGTTCGCTGGGTCATGTAGTGGCAGAACTGGACCATACGGTATTTTGGTCCGGTGGAGTTCAAGGCTCTGAAAACTAGCAGTAGGATTTTGAATAGGATTCTTTCGTGGTTGGGTAGTCAGTGGAGTTTTTTTAACGCGACCAACACAGAGCTTCACTTGGGGAATTGTAGCACCAGTCTGACTGCTGCATGTTGTACTATCCGAAGCTTGTAAATTAGGTGTTTGGAGCAGACTGCATAGAGACTATTGTAATAATCAAGTCTTGAAGTGATTAGGGTGAATGATACGGGTTTCCTGGCGGCAAGGTTTGAGGAAGTGGAAGAATTTGTTTAGGGACTTAACCAAATTGAAATACATGGCTGCTACTGCCGAGGCTTGTGGGTGAAAGGAGAGGTCGGTATCGAATTTATTGGTGCAAAATACAATTATTTTTGTGCAGAATATGGTTGCAGCAAGTAATTAAAATCAATTTCACAGAGACCACAATTCATAGATAGATAGATCAAACCTCCATATTCCATAAGTATGAATCTATGACTTTGAGCTACTCAAATCTGCAAGCCGTTCAGCACCTCAAGACAAAAATTAGATCACTATTGCATCATACCTGTAAAGTTCTAAAAACAAGTAGTAGCAGACTTCTTATTATGCCAAGGCATGTGCAAATTACAATTATATGCAGAAAAGACAATGGGGCATTTCAACAGAAGTATAAGTGCAGTGGCAGACAATACAGGGATCATAATGGCAAGATTTTCTAAAAGCCACAAATAGGAGTTTACCTTTAATATAACAATATCATTATTATTTGTACAAAATATAATTATTTTTGTTTAAAATACAATTGTAGCAGGGGATAGCGCACCTCAACTTCACATGTTAAAGCAGCATGAACCAGATATAATTATAGGAAGTAAATACAGTGTAGGTCCATCCAGAATATGACTAATACTATGCTATAACACTGATAATTAAAATCTATTTCACAAAGACCACAATTCATTGATAGGTAGATCAAACCTCCACATTCCATAAGTATAAATCTATAGTTATGTGCAGCTCAAATCAGCTAGTCGTTCGGCAACTACAGACTAAAATTTCCTTATGGTGAATCACAGTCTCATATTAATACACTTTAAAATTACTGAAATTAGATCGCTAATATGGCATACCTGTAAAATTATAAAAACAGAGAGTAGCAGACTTCTTATTTTGTCAGAGCTTGTGAAGAATACAATTATATGCGAAAGGACAACGGAGCATTTTGACAGAAGGGACAAATACCACTTTTCGCCCCAACCTGACTGGTGACTTTCACTTTATAAAAGCCGGGACCTGCCCCAGCCTGACCTTCAGGGCCCAATGCCTAATGTGGCCGCTTTTTATATCGTGCAGATAAGGCTGGATATTCCCATCAGAATCTAACTCCATTAGATGTTGCAGGTTATCTCCATCACCCATATCATCTAAATGACCCTTCATGGAACACTCTTTTATCAGGCATTTCATCAATTGTTTCTACTGTGATACAGACATGTTTTGCAGATCAAACCCTACTGGGATATTCAGAGAGGCCTTAATGATTTGGAGAATGACAGCCCATTCGCCTAAGCACTTCTCCTTCAGGTAAGCTTTTATTCATTTCATTAGGGATCCCTCATCTGACTTTAAAAGACAGGGACAATATTTAAAGGATCATCTGCTTGTATTTAAATAATATATAAGTAAGGCCCAGCTCTACCCTCAGTGCGCTGTTTACAGAGCCTCTAGGCAAGCCGAGCAATCGTTTACGGATATTAGTTTCAATGATCTGCAGCCGCTGTATGTTCTTTGCTGGTATTACCCCACAGCCGTACAGTATAAGTTTACAATTTTTGCATTATAAGTCTCTCTTAGGACTTCAACAGACTTATAACCGAAAGCTGAATCCATCCTTTGCAAACCACCTGCAACAGCCTTCGAACGGCCAGGTCTATATAGGTATTAAAATGTAGGTTACATCTGAAAGGAATACATAAATATGTATATTTTTTTACCACCTTCACATAGCCACCACTTGTGCCTAATGGACCGCACACTGAAGGAAGTGGTCTGATTAGGGTCACCCGGGTCACCAATGACCACCTCTCAGCCTTCCATACCAAATGAAGAGTTGGTCAGACAGTAGAGAATACAAACCAATAACTGTTTATTCATATACACTCAGAACGGAGCCCAGTCTGCCCATTTGCTAAGAGTGCTGCAGAGGGACTGAAATCGACAAGCATAAAGATACATTATGTATTTTTCGCAACTGGGCTAAAATACGCACATTGTGGAATTTTCCAGGTAGGTGCAGCTAAGCAATGGAATACAAAGAACAAAACAGTCTCAAAGCTCACATCTTACACAAAGTTGCGAAGTCCAAGGTTGTTCCAGTCAGGCCCGTCACCAGACAAGTGGGAGAGGGCCTCTATCTAGAGAGAAAGGTATGTGCTAATAGGAACAGTGTACTAATTACGGGAACAGATCTACATGGCAAAAACGAAACTCAGACTGAAGCATTTCTCGGAATTAAACTAGATAGGTTTCAAACAGCCTAAAATGGCGCCTGAAAAGAAAATGGCGCAGCGAATGCTAACTTACACAGAGCAATATGTAAATGTGAACGTTTCTAATTCAACAGACCCTCCTTTTAGCATGAGCTAAAACATTTTCTAGCAACAACAAGGAAAACAGAAAAATCAATAAAGCAGGAAACCACAAACAATAATAACAACAAACCCTTATGTGCATTCCCTGTTGTCAGTATCGGGAAAGAAAACTGTGAGGAGAGAAGAAGTCTTAAAAATGCCCTCATCTATGTTCATAAGGTCCTCCATCTCTTTCGGAACCATAATTGCAGCGTTAGTATCATGAATCGATATTTTCCGTTTAGGGGTGAGAACAGTGGTGCAATAGGAGCAACAGAACGGGAGGCATTGAATAAGAGGACAGCAAAGCACCAATATCACAATCAGGTAAAATATCTTTTCAAGAATCCAACCCCAGCCACCAAAGAGAGACCAACTCCAATTTCCACTTTCCATTCCCTTGACATTCTCGAGGATGTCTAGAATATGCTTGGTGATATTCTTTTCCATATTCTTGTTGCCGACTACACATTGGTCTCCCACTACCGCGCATACACCAACACTCTTGGGCTAAAATGAAATCTACCGCATATCTAGTCTGCTCGGAATATATTCACATACTTTCCAACTGAGTGGTGATGTCGCGTAAAGCTGCCACGGTAGTATTGGATACAATTTGCAACTTGCACCCAAAGTATTCTCTAGCCTTTTCACCCCTGGCCATAGAAGTACCACCTAAAGTGAAAATAGACTAAAGAATGCATCCAAAAGTGATCCCATTACTATAATTATTGACCTCTATATCAGTCACTCCCTCACAAAATTCCTTGGTCAGAATCCTTTTAACCCAGCGGACATTCGGCTTAGCATATTTGCAAGGCACGCCCAAAGGCAACACCATTCCAAGAGCCACATAATCTGTGCCATTATGAACGTTAGAATATGTGTCATTTGACAGAAAGTAGAACCCTGGGTGTGCATAAATTGGCCCTTCATAATCTACTGCAGCATATCTAGTGTTCAATCCGAAAGTGCTTGCGTCTTTGACATTCACTAAAGGGATCATATTTTTGTACAACACTATTCCAGAACAGTTGATATATGAAGAGGTGTCTGTGCTATTCACAATAGTACAACAAGCGGGATAACAACCAGCCTCCCGGGTGACTATCAATTCCTTTTAATGCCAACCCACCAGTGTGACATTCTGTTCTTCCATATAAAAGTTATCGCAGTATGTGTTATTATCACAACCTGGAAAACCCGTTCCCAGTGGCTTTCTATAATATAAGCAAGGTCCCGGATAACCAAAACCAAAAACTCCTCTTACTTCTGTAAATTGCGGTGGACGAGTATATGTATATGTGAGAAGTTGGCCTGGCATATGCTGTCCACTAATTAAAGTGGGCACCTTGTACCAGTCCAAACAACCCTTATGGTGATTTAAGAGGTCAAAGATAACCTTAGAAAGCTATCCAAGTTGTAGCTGTGGAGAGCAGCCTTCAGGCTTAGTCATGAAGGAATGTTAAGCAGCTCGTTTCACCAGAATGCAATCTTATTGTATTGGTTAAATGAAAGGAGAACCACACAGTAGTAATAAGAATATATGTTTATTATTATAACACACCTTAAATCCCTCACAGTATCCGCTACATGCAGATAAACACAAAGCACACAATACTGTAGCACAGAAACAATCGTAAGTAGCACTAATACACAGTGGGCTCCAGGGGGAGACCAAACCATATACTAAAATAGTGGTATAAGAACCACGACTCGAGTCAAGACAGTGTCTAGAGGTTGTAGAATCGCTGGGACCCCAAGGAACTACCCAAGGTGGGTAAGGAGGGACCCCATGGAGGATGGGTGCAGTGTGAGAACACTACTGTGTGCTACGTGCAATTCAATGGGAGAGTCGCGGTTGCAGTTCTAAAGTTTAAGGCCCCTTCCCAGTGGATTACAAGGAAACCCTTTGGAATATAGAAGGTTGGAGAGCCACCCACCCATGAATACCGAAGTACCAGAGTTACCTATCCCAAGGAAGCCGGGTGCATAGGGCTGAAGTGGCGTCGGAAACCGTTGTCGTTCTCAATGGGAGTCAACAAAGAAATGCCACTGCTGAAAAAAAGAAAAGTGGCCGGTGGAACCCACAGGTGGATTCTTGATGGAAGGAACCTGAAAGCAGAGGGGACAGAGTCTGGGTCACTCAGGAGTGACCAGGGGCTCGGTAGATGAATGCCCACTGATGTTGGGTGCTTCAGGTGTGAAGAAGGAGATCTTGACTCTAAAGCTGCAGGGACCAGGAGATGTTGAGGATGACCAGGAGCCGGATACAAGCTGTCCCACAAAGGATGTCGAGTGCTGAGGGGTCAGTGTCCGGCGGGAGCACCAACAAGCCTTGGCAGCGGCAACCCCCAAAGAAGGTCAAAGAAGGTTACGGTCTGGCCCAGCAAGGACCTGAGGAGTCACTACAGCAAGGGGAGTCAGGGAAGGCCTGGAGCAACCAGGGGAGCCCAAGAAAAGCAGTTTTGTCCCTCAAGTGGACCCACAGGCCGAAGGCACAGGAGTCGCGAGTCTAGCAGTTTCACAAAGTCACAGCTTGCAGGGCACAGTCTGCAAGGAGGCCAAAGTCCTTGGTACAAAATGTGCACAGAGGTGGGGGCTATCAATAGCCCAATGCACGTAGTTGGAGAATACCAACAAGCATATGCACTTGCAAAAGTACGTGGTGCTCAGGGGTTCAGGCTATGCAGTCCCTACAAGGGATACTGGCCTCAATCTCAATGAGAGCCCAGCTCAATCTCAAAGAACATTGGAACCCACCTCCTGTGTTGCTGGAGCCTTTGGAGTCCACAGGAGCTCAGGATCAGCAGACTGGTCAGTTGCATTATGGTGCCTGCAAATGCAGGGGAGTGACTCCTTCACCCCAAGGGAGATACTTCAGTTGTCCTTGATGCTCCACAGGTCCTGCACTTAGCCTGTATGGTGCACGGGCACAGACGATGCTTTGGACGGAGAGGGAGACGAAGTCGGGCCCAGTCAAAGTCCAGCAAAGTCCAGAGTGTCCAGACGGTCAAAGGTCAGTAGTTTCTTGATCAGAATCTTGTCCACATCGAATCTAAGGTCCTACAGTCAGGAAAGCCCTTTTGTACACACGGGAGAGGGTTGGACAGATTCAGGGGACCCTCCCATGGGAGGGTCAGGTCAGTGGGGAGGTTACTCCCATGTCCTTTGTCCAGTTTCATGCCCTAGTAGGAGCCAACGGCTCCCAGGACTGGTTTGAACTGGACTATGCACAGGGTCACCAAATGTGTCCCTCGTGCAGACTTTCAGGCACTTTGGAAGTGCACCCACCCAGCTCCAATACACTAAGGGGCCCATTAGGATGCCGGGCGGTAGCACCACCGCCATGCTGTCGGATGTAAAAACCACCAGTTACCGTCCGCCCGCCGCGGCCCACACGCCCGCCCAATTAGGATGTGAAAAGTCAGCCAAACACCGCCCGTAAGCCAGCGACGCCGTCCGCCATCAAAGTGCGCCCATTCACGTAGCGGCGCGGCCCAATGGACACACATCGTCCGACGAAATCACGTACCGCCCGGCATACAAATTGCGATGCCGCAAACAAACAGCTCCCACGGCTAAGAGACACCGCACGAGAAACCAAGGCGGAAACTCGATCGCTGAGTACGGACACCAAAGAGGCGGACCCCCCGAGCATGAATCCAGCACTGCAGGCCCTCCCCATGCTCTACTTGATGCAGAACCTAGGAGTCAACGCACCGCGGAGACGCAGGTAGGCAGACACACAACAAGGGCACGCAAACACCGCACACAGTGCAAGGGCGGAAGAACTGTACATGGCCCCCCGACACCCCTGCGTGTACACGACACATCCACCACTGCACCCACAAATGTCACACCGGGCAAATTGAAACAACTCGTAACAACCGGGCACACACTACCTGGGACCAGGAACTAACGTCCCCATCACGGCCCCGCAGCGCAGCGGCCAAGACGCAGCCACACATGCGCACAACGCAGAGCCCAACGACAGCGCCATGTATGCGCCGCACACAAACAACACAGGGCACAACAAACACCACACACCAGCCCCACCCTGAACGCACATGTCACGTGACAGACCTGCCACAGTCATGTCCCCAACCGGTAATTCACTGTTGCCAACCTGACGTCACACAACTGACCCAAACATGTCAGTGATGTCACGCCAAATTAGGACACACCCCTGTGTGCAAAACATGGCGAAGCACACAGCGGCGGAAATATCACCCAGCAGAATATGGACCCCGTCGGCAAAAGGTACGCCAGTACCACACAGAAACACCGATACCACCCTGCACCCAATACCAAGACATGCAATACGTAACATCAAAGATCCCGGGGACCGACAACAGGTGGTTCCAATTATAACACCCACACACAAGGCCCAACGTATAGCGGAAACGCAGCGTGCCGCCCACACACGGGAGAGGAGATAGCACTGAATGGCCTTCCATACCCACATCGAAACCACAGCTCAACCATTCAAGCAGGACAATACAGTCATTATCCCCAAAAAAGCCCAACACAGGCATGCAGAGGGAACCGTCCACTGGGCAGATAGCGCATAACACGAAAGAACATTTCGAACGGAAAAAGAAATAATAACACTCCCCATGTGGTTCACATGCAAGTTATCTGGAAGGAGTCAGACACCACTGACCTTGACCATTCATAGAAGCATGTGGGATGAGGGCCCGTGTCCTCCGCACAAGCTACTATAACCCAAGTCCTGCCTCCCTACGACCATTACAGAATTCCCAGCAACGTCGGAGGTTGCACTCTGCAGACTGCACAGACAGCCAGAGCACGCCATCACATCGCCCTGCAGCAAAATGGCACTTGCACCACACCTACCCAACTACGCCGGACAGATGAAGGTGTACAAACATAACCTGATACAGATATTGGGATGTGAAAATCTGGCTCTGCTGAACGTAACTTACCGACTAACTTACCGCATCGCATTGTTCAGCTGCGTCATCCCCGTCTTCTACTGTCGGAGGTGTCCCTTCCACTGTCCTGTGGATTTATGTCTCTCCAACGCGGCATGTCCAATGGCAAACCTGGTACAACTGTTCAACCCCTGGACGTCCACGACAGGATCTGTTCAGCCTATGGGGCATGGCGTATGTGGCTGCAATCGGACCCACACTGCAATGGGACCACTGTGCCTCCACACGACGTATTCTGGATCACAGTTTCATCGAATGTCATCCAACATGTCCCATCAGGCTCCTACAAGGGACAACTTATGACCAACACCTTGACAGCCACCATCCGCTTCATTGGATGGCGTCCATGTATACCACCAATGCCATGGAAGCCCTGCTGGAAGGTATCGCATACCTGACAACTTGTCAATTCGTCGGACCCCGACGCAATACCCCCAATTGAACAATGATGTCCTACACCGTACCTATGCTTGGCTCCGCACGGACTTAGCAGTTACCAGTACAACAACTATACCATACAACCTGCAACTAACACCACACCATTAACAACACTGCCATGATATCGGATAATTTCGGGACATGTACTCGGTTCCTTATCACATCCAGTAACTCTGCATGAACAGGGGGAGGCAGAGGCATGGGATTTGTGAATGGCAACCACATGGACAACACTGCACGTACAACTATGCCATAATATGTATCCTGCGCCCATGAACATATGCACCGGTCAGTGGACAGTAATCGGTCGGCTGTAGTATGTGAGAGCTGTCACCTCACCTCCTCTGAACTTCCGTGCCAGGACTTTTGCATGGACAACAAGTGCATCCCCCTACAACATGACCCCAGTGACTGTGTCATGTCCAGTAGCCACCACATTGCAACAACAAGTGGGACGCCGTTGCATGCACGTAGGCCCATGCCCTGATGACACCCCTCACGCACTTGTGTATGAGTAACTATAGCAGCAAACCTGTAACATGGAACTGAGATGTACTGTGCCCATGATGTCAAGCGGTCTGGTAGGCAAAATGTATACTGTCTGTGTCAAAGTCAGCAGCCCCACAGTAATTAGCAAATGCACATTAGCACAGCAACGGCTAAGCAGTTGTAACTCTGAAGCCCACATCCCACAGTCAACAACTAATCACATGTACCCCTACACCCTATGCTATGTGTAATCATGCTGAGTATATCCTCCACATGCATTTCGCTGCCAGTAGTGTCCACTATACTGCATCACAGAGGACATAAGTCCTAATACATGGCTTGAAGTAAATATGTTTCTCTGCTTATTCATTCCACAAGTACGAATGAGAGAGGATGAGAGTGTGTGAAGTACACGGCAGTCGTGAGATGACCATGTAGTCCACTGTCATTGGATGTCAACGCTAATGAGTAGCACAACTGTGGAAGACACACATGTGTCATGTGAAGCGGGAGTTACGCTTGGCTCAGGTGGGTGGGTGTGACGGGTAGGTGCACACATGCAATGTTGAAACACGCTGTGTTGGGAGGATTCCGGAGCAGTACATCACCGCTCTCCTGGGAATTTGTAAAGACCACCTGTCTGGGGATGAATGTGAACTCGTGTGTGCACAACAGGTGGGCACACGATCAATGCTGCATCAGGTGTAGACGTCAGCCCACCCTCTGTGGACATGCTGGATACTGCTGTGCGTCCGCCAGGCCCTTGCCAAGGCACTCACATCCCCTGTCCACCAGGTGTATCCCCAACATTGTCCACCTGCACAGGCAATCCAGGGCACGGGATGGCAGTGGAGCATGGTGGGTGAGAGGTCATGGCGCGCTCCTCCTGGTCACATCACGCAGGCAACACATCCTCAATATGTAGTATGGCACAAGTCAAATGGAAGTAGTGGGGTGACGCACACATCACGAGCAGGAGTGACGACACGGAAGGTGGCTCGCACAATCTCACTCATTGCCTATATCCCCACACACGTTACATGCCATTGCAACAGAGAAGCCAGCGCGTGCACAAGCAGCTCCAAGCTCGCCCCAGAGAGGCCAAAGAGTGAATGTGTGGGTCCATGAGCTCCAGTTGGACGCGGCCTGGGCCGCTAGGGCAGCTACAGCCTCTGTGTGTTGCAGGTGGTGTATCCGGACTGCGGAGCCTGTCATGCATTGTCAATGTTGCCCGGGTCTCGACTCGGGGCACCACGCAGGTGTACGGCGTCCCGCCACTTATTATACCGCGAGACAGACCACTTGTTCAACTGGCCCCACACATACACTCCTTGGCCTCTCTGGGCGAGCTTGGAGCTGCTTGTGCATGCGCTGGCTTCTCAGGTGCAAACGCATATTTGGGTGAGCGAGGGAGGCCATGAGTACAGGGTAACATATGACTGTCTGACTTCCAGTTAGTTTAAGGAATGACCCTGATGTGGTCATAAAAAGACGTGTCTCGTGTGTATTGCAACTAGTAGATAAGCCGATGAACTTCCCATGTCTTGCATGTAGACCCGCACACTCGACACATATAAATGAGTACCAGCACCACATCCTTCCCATTCGTAGCACTGACTGGGTGTGACAACCATCGGACAGTCTTGTGTAGTCCACCCACGCGTACATGTGGGCCCTCCATGATACATGTCACCTGCGGCAAAGTGATGTCATGGGCAATGACGGAAGTGAGGAGAGCTGTCTGCCCCACGCACAGATGGCGCATCAGCTCAACAGACCCAGCACTGAGGGCAGCAGGGGTCACATGTGCAGGGGCAGCTGTGCCTGGTGTGAAGGCACATGCATATAGACAGCACATCGTGCAATGTGTAGTCTGCCCACATCTATTGTCCATTGTCAGGCGGACCTAGCAAAATATCACAAGACAACACATCTGTGTGGGTGTACCCACTGTGACCAACACTGTGCAACAATCAACGTACTCGCCCTGTGCATGCCCCACCCCGCAACGGAGGTCACATTCAGTGCCACTAACTCACACACATCCCTATCATGAGGCATGGTGTGTCCAATTGACAGGGCTGAGTTTGCGCTTATCCGTAGGGTCCTGAACAGGAGACACATGTAACCCACTAGGCAGTCTGTGATGTCACCTACTGGCATTGTGCAGTCAATGTGCAGGCCAGGCCTGCTGGGACTGAGAAGGGCAGCATGGCCCCAGCCTGACATTCACACGAGCAAAAAGTGCACTGAGACCTGCATTGCCAATTGTCTGTGTCACTGGATGTCTGACATGAAGTTGCCATGTACCACCACTCGGGAGGGACAGACATGTCAAAGCGCCCGAGAGCTCACATACCCCTGCCACCTGCAGTCAGCATGGTGAGCAGTGCATGTTTGAACCCCGCAGGCTCTGACTCATAGTGCTGCGGATCAACGACATGTGTGTCCCCCACATGCACTCCCACACACACTGCAGTTGTCTCTCACACACAACTTTCGCAAGGAATAGCCATGTGCAGTGTGCGTGGAGCTCGGAATCCAGGATCTCCAGCTCCTCGCTGGTGAGTGGACCTGGACATATCCTCAGCGTCATCGACGTGAAGGTGGACAGGTGGCAGCAGCAGGTGTTGTTGAGGGATGCCAGGCTGCAATCCCAGGTAGCTGTGGTAATGCCGGTCACACTCCCACACTCATATAGCCCCCTGGGGCAGGTTCAGTGGGTCCAAGCTGCTGCAATTTGTGTACCATGTCTGCCAGCTTCAATTGCAGACGATGGCCTGCTCCCAGCTGGCCCGGGACGCTTACCTCCATAGTGGAACACGCATGGTGCAACTGCGAGGGTCATTGGAGTTGGCCGCAAGGGCCTGGCCCATGGCGGGTACAGTCCGCTGATGCCATGTGCACCACACAGTATAATGTGCGCAATGCATCTGCAGGTGTGGCCATGATTTGTGTGTGGGAGCAGGTCCACAATGGACAGGGCCACAACATGCTGTGTGCATAGGCAGTGACGGCCAGTGCCCAGCCTCCACATGTCTGTTAGCATATCATCATGTACACATTGGCATGGGAGCATGGGATATGCATATGCACACACATGCCATCTTTCACTATGTACATCTGCCACCTGGCACGTGCAACGTTACGTGTCACTTGTGATGTGTATTGGCAATCACACAGCCGTGTTGGCATGGAGCTGTCAATGTGTACACCTGTCAATGTTTCTGGAGGTGTGATCCGTACAGTGCTGTACATAGGGTGCAGTAGGGACATCAATGACAGTCTCATATCCCCTCGTGCTACAGGTCCCACTTGTTTTGGCCGCTCAGCCTGTGTCCATTGCGTTGTTGGTGTGTGCCATACTCACCCAGCCTCGGAAGCAGTGTCATGCACAGCAGCCAGTTATGTTGCCGTGGTATTGCCGCTTGCCAAATATGCAGTCTGATACCATAAGCATGCCTTACAAGTTATTAAGGCCTAAATCCCCATGTGCATGCTCATAGCAATGGTGTGTTTCACTGCCCATTGCAATTGGCAGGGGACCTGTGCAAGTGTATTGTGGCTGTGCTGTCCCTACTTGTCAGCTGTTCTGTGATTCTATTGCTTGGTCAGTCATTTGTGTTTTGTGTATGTGGAAATGCCCTGTGGCGTGTTGCTTTCACATGTGTCCACTTCCATCTTTCCTAGGAGGATACCAAACATACATCGCCCCTACCAATTGCTGTCAGACATGGAGGATGTGGAGGTAATCCGGAAATTCCGTCTGGACCGACCCACCCTGCATCGCCTATGTGCCTTGTTGGAACCCCACCTCCGTCCTCGCAGGGTGTATCCAACTGCATTTACCCCCACGGCTAAGGTGATGTCTGCACTGCATTTCTTCGCCACTGGGTCATTCCAACACACAGTGGGCAGTGGAAGTGGGATGTCCCAGCCCATGTTCAGCATGGTGCTTCGTGATGTACTGTCAGCTATGATGCTGTACAGGAACAGGTACATCAGATTCCCCAGGGCACGTGAATTGGCGGCAGTGAAGGGTGATTTCTATGCCCTTGGACGGATCCCCCACGTTGTTGGTGCAATCAATTGCACCCATATTGGCCTTGTAGCACCACAGGCCATGGAGCACATTTATCGGAATAGGAAGCACACCCACTCCCTGAATGTGCAAGTGGTGTGCCTTGCGGACATGGTCATTTCACACGTGTGTGCGAAGTTCCCAGGATCGGCCCATGACTCGCACATCATGCGCAACAGCATCCTACCACGTCTGATGACCAATCTGCAACCGGACCGTGCTTGGATTGTTGGTGAGTATGTGTACTCGTGTAGCGTGGCTGTTGTGCGATGCTGTCTTGGGGACAGTTGGAATTGCAACTAATATCGGTATTCCTCACACCCAGGGGACTCTGCTTATCCGAATGGGCCTTGGCTGCTCAGCCCATTACGTAATCCTCGGACCCCAGCTGATGACCGCTACAATGAGGCACATGGGAGGACCAGACGTGTGGTGGAGCGGACCTTTGGCCTCCTCAAGTCCAGGTTCAGATGCCTGGACCGCACCGGGGGTGCACTGGCGTACTCCCCACAGAAGGTGTGCCAGATAGTAGTGGCTTGCTGCATGCTGCACAATCTGGCTATTCGCAAGCAGATCCCCCTAATAGTGGATGACGGTGATCATCCAGGGCCCCAGCCTGCAGACCAGGACGGGTCCAGTGACGAGAACAGTGGAGAGGAGGAAGCTGTGAATGTACGTCAGCAGCTCATCGCCCGCTACTTCACTTGACGGTGAGTGTCCATTTACGACGGCTGAAGTAGCTGTAGTTGTGCAGGTGTATGTGTGCTCTGTCACGGAGGCCTTTTGTTCACTGAGTACTGTGTGTCAATGGTCCATGTCCAGGTTAGTATGCCACTGACAGTGGCTGTTGCATTGTGCCCTGTTGCTCTGTGAGATGTGTGTACATTGCTTGTAGTTGGTGACAAGTACTGTGTGATTAGTGTGTGACACACTCATTGAATGTACTCTTGTTCTGTTTTTCACCCCTAGGTCCCTACAGCCTCTCCTGTCCCATCGACATACCACGCAGCAGATGCATTTCTGCTCATGGTGGCGATTGCACATCATTGAATAAACACAGGGCACAAACAGCAGATTGTGATCAAGGTGTATTTATTTACAGCTGTGACATGTTATTGTGTGCAAGGTGTTGACAAAAGTGGTGCGTGCAGTGACTATGAGTTGACGGTCATGGCTGCGTGATGCTCAAGGTGTACCCATTTAGACCTATGTCCACAGTCCAACAGACACATGCCATTCACATGGCAGTGTGGGGTAGGATCGTATTACAAGTCAATGCAGTAGGTGGTCAAGGTGGCTGGCTGACTCACTGGCGTTTGGTGCGGGCGAAGTCCTCTCTGGACACCTGTTTCCTCTTCGGACGGCCCCTTCCACATTTTGAAGGGGGGGGGGTCTGTTGGTGGGCTGCTGGTGGTGGCTGAGGAGTGCTCACTCGCTGTGGACGCAGGGGAACGCGATGCTGCACGACCCCGCGCCACAGCAGGTGGTGGCGGAGGTGGTGTTGCTGGCCTTGCTTGTGCCCTCGACACCACCACCAGCTGGCCCATGAGGGCCACCATTTGGCCCATATGGGCGTTCATGGCCCTCAACACCCCAAGGACCACCCTCGTGTTGCTAGCCAACCTGGCCCATTCTCCTTGGGCCTCTTCATAGGCCCCAAGGACTCTGTCGATTTGCGGCTGGCCTTGGCTCCCAGGCACAGATGGCGTTGGCCTGACCCTGCTCCTCCTACCAGTACTGCTGCCACCGACCTGCCCACTAGCCACATTGCTCACCACGGTCCTCGTTCTGGCTCCCAGGGTGGACCCCGATGGCCGGGCCACCCCTTGCGCTGGGGCTGTGGCCAGGGATGATGTGGTGGTGGTGGTTGCGGCGGTGGTGGTGGCTGCGGCGGTGGTGGTGGTTGCAGCGGTGGTGGTGGCCGCAACGACCGTGGCAGCAGGGGTCTGTGACTGGTCAGCAGCCCTGGGCGATGGGTTGGTGGGTAGGAGGGGCCCTGGGGAGCGGTTGTGCCCTGCCACACCAGATGGGCCTGCAGGGTGGTCCACGTCCGAGGAGGTGTCTAGCTCCTCTACATCCGTGAGTCCGGGTCGGGGGCTTGTGGACTGGCTGTGCTGGCTGCTGTCTCCCTCTCCAGCATCCAGCAGTACGGCACCTGTGGGGAGAATGAGATAGGTTAATGTGTTGCACCTAGCAAAGTATGTATTGGTTGTCTGACATTCACAGATCGTGCACTGTCGTGCACAGGTTTCCCAGAGGCGTGTGTGTGGATGTACGATGTGTGTATGCGTGGGCAAGGCGATGGAACTGTGGGATGTGAACATGTGGCATGGGACGGATTAGCAATGCCGATGGGTGTGTGTTGCTATACTCCTACATTTTGTGGTTCGGGTGTATGCGGGCTCCAGACCCATCGACGATGTTGAGGTGAAATATGCTTTTGTGGTTCAAATGGAACGCTTAGAAGCGCAGATGGGAAAAGGGGGTACAGCCCCTCAACGCTTTTGAGGTGAAATATGGTTTTGGGGTTCAAATGGAACGCTTAGAAACGCAGATGGGAAAGGGGGTACAGCCCCCTCAACGCTTTTGAGGTGAAATATGGTTTTGGGGTTCAAATGGAACGCTTAGAAACGCAGATGGCAAAAGTGGGTACAGCACCCTCAACGCTTTTGAGGTGATATATGGTTTTGGGGTACATACTGTGACATATGGGTGCAGAACGGGACATGTGTTTTGGCAACATGACAGTGCAGAGACAAAGGTGTGTGTATGTCTGACATCCCCAGCATTTCTGCTCACTGTTATCATTTATGGACATTACACTGCAAGCATTGTAGTGAGTGAGTGATGGTTGTGTGCCACACGACGTATTGCAGATGGGCCAATTCCTTGGTGTGCGTGCTACCCTCGGCCATGTGCAGCAATGCAGTGCTCTTGGGGTGTTGACTATATTATGTATGTTGTTGATCACAGTGTGACGTGCGCTTCAGTCACTGCAGTCACATTATTTGTCATGGGCAGGTATCTTTGCATAACTACTGTATGAGGGCCAGCTGTTCGGATGACATACCTTTCATGACACAGGGGCTGACAGATGAGAATGATGATATGTTGAATGTGCATTGTGTGCCTGTGTGTTTCATGGGTCCAGTGGTGTGTATGTGCATTATTGTGGTCCCACGCTGTTACTTCTAGGCAGGTTGGACTTACATGGGCGTTGTTGTACGATGTGTGGGTAACAGGCAGTAAGGACTACATGGTCAAGACTTCGATGGTGTTGCTGATGTGTGTGATGAGTGGCACGGTGCCCGCCATGTGGGTCTGTGCTCCAGTGGGACTTGTGCATGCAGACGTGGCTCCTTAGGTGTTGCTGTGTTTGTGATGGGTCATGTGGGGTATGACTCTGTAATACATGTCCGTGTGCACATTGGTGACATGATTGTGACAGGGAGCAGTGCTGCGTGTTCCCCTGCTACGTGACATGTCCCATGTGTTAGTCGTAATACAGTCCTCATGCCTACAGACACCCCGCCCTGTACAGTTTTCCACCTACAGGTTGTTTTTGAGTGCGCAATGCTATGGATGCCACATGGTGATGGGAGGGAGGAGTGCTCCATTTTCTGGTCTGTGGGAGTGGGGGCGGTGTTGTGAGTTGAGGTGCTGGCTTACCACCCACAGAAAACCCTCCATGTAGGGTGAGATATCTACCTGTCGGCTGAAGGTGTGCACTGCAGTGGCTGACACATGGGTGTGGGGTGTGCTCCACCTTGCTGCGCTGTCGGACTGGGGCCTGGTGTGTGTTGTACTTCAGCTGTCCCGCCTCCCACCCACTGACTTTGTGTTCCGGCTACTTACCTGTTACTTGTCGGTTACTGCAGCTATGGCTGACACATGGGTGTGGGTGTGGTGAGTGCTCCTTCTGGCACTTTTGGAGTACAAGGGGACCTGGTGGGAGTTGCGGTGCTGGCTGACTGTACACATGCCTCCATGGTTTTGTTAGTTGGTCGGTTTGAGCTGAGTGTGTGGTAGTGTCTGTTGCATGTGTGAGTGATGTCTTGTGTATTGTGTACTGGACATGGGGGTGTTTGTCCCTCGGAGCTATGGCATAGTGGTAGTGCATGTGAGTACATAGCGGTGTGCTGGTATACATTTGTTTGTACTTACCAGCCTCCACTCCCCTGGTATTCCGGTGAGACTCTCCGGATGTATGATGCCTCGCACCTTCTCCTCCCACGCCTTGAAGGTCTTGAAAAGCACGGGATTACCTCCGCCAGTCCTGTCAGCCAGCTGCCGATTCTTGGCCTCCTTCTTCTTGACCTCCCTTTTCATATCGTGCCACCTCTTGGTGATTTCGCCTCGGTTGCGTGGCACGTTCCCTACTGCATTGACCTGGTCTACGATCCTGCTCCACATCTGATTTCTGGTGGCTACTGTTGTCTGTTGGACCTGGTTGCCAAAGATTTGTGGGTGCACCTTGATGATCTCGTCGACCATGACCGTCAGCTCAGTTGAAGTGAACTTTGGCATTCTTTGTGCTGCCATGGTGTGTGGTTTGGTGTTTGTGGTGCTGGTGCGGTGTGTGTGTGTGGTGTGTGATGTGCAGGTCGTTTGTGGTGCTGGTGTTTGGTGGTGCTGGTGCTGGTGCTGGTGGGTGTGATGGGTGCGTATCTGTGGTGTGCTGCTTTCCTTGCTGTGTCGCTGTGTTCTCTCCTCTCTTCTTGGCTTTGTAGTGTTGCAAGGGATTGTGGTCTGTGAAGGGGCTGCTTTTGTGCTTACCTATGTGGGTGTGTCATGATGGTCTGTTGTTTTCAGGTGTGTTGTGGCTGGTGTTCTGGGATTAGTAGTTTATTTGTTTGTCCAGGGGGGGGTGTTTTCGGGATGTGTACTGTGTTTGTGCGTGGCTTGCTGTGTGGACTTGTTGGCCATGTTGTGTGTGTTTGTTTGTGTCCGCGGATGGTTTCTGTGCAGGGACGTGGCCGCCAGGGCTTCCGCCGTGTCCATTTCCATCTCTGTTGTTTACGATGGCGGGCGGTGTATTTATGTAATTACAGCGCTCATGTCGGAGCGATCCTAATTTCACGGGCGGTGTCTAGATCGTCAGGGCGGGCGGTTTTTGGTTGTCGTGCGTATTTGCGTCTGTGGCGGACTTAGAATCGGACATGATCGGGCGGTATTTTGGGTTTTTTTTCCGCCGCGGGCGGTGTTTGCTTCGCGGCATCGTAATTGCTCGGTCGGTATTCAGACGGTGTAGGCGGGCGTATTTTTACCGCTATGGTGGATGGCGGATTTTTTACCGCCCGGTATCGTAATGGACACCTAAATCCTGTCTGGGAGGTGGTCACACCTCCCTGTGACAGGATGCCTATGTGCTGTCTTCCTCTGCTCAAGCTTGGCTCAGCAGCAGGAGGGCAGAAATGTGTCTCTGGTTGGCAGCAACCATGTTGTGCTGTCCGGGTCGAGAAGGCTGGTACCGGGAAGACCAGGGACCCCACGAAGCTTGCTTCTGAATGGTGGAATCATACCTCCCACACCGGTTACCGGTATGGAGGTATGATTCACACCGGTTACCGGTGTGGAGGTATGATTCCAAGGTGTTTGATACCAAACACGACATGGTTTGTTGCAGCCGTTTTTGAGATAGCATTTTGCGCAAGCATATAAAGCACCTCTACCTATATGTCTGGCTACATCACCGAAAACCCGGGACAATGGTCTACGAAGGCTGCAGGGTTGCCCTGCTCATGCATGGGCATCCTCTCACGTAAAACTCAGCACCCTGCCTTCAGGATTGTCAAGGCCTGCTATAGGGGTGACTTATAGGTTTTAAGTGTAGTGACCTATAGATATAGTAAACCTATATCTAAAGTAAGTGGTGCCTGTACCATCTTACACAGGCTGCAATTGCAGGCCTGTAGTTCCATTTTGCATGGCCTCTCATGGGTGGCATAATACATGCTTCAGCCCATGGGAGGCCTCTGGGGTGCCTATGCCCTGGGTACATGTGTACCATATACTAGGGACTGATAAGGGTACCCCAATATCCAATCTGGGATGTACCTAAGTACATGTCATAATATTTTAGGGAGAAAGCAGTTAGACTGGGGTTCTGATTAGCAGGATCCCAGTCAGACTAGTCAAAAACAGTGTAACATCAAGCAAAAAGTGGGGGTACCCATAAGAAGCAGATACTACTTTTCTACAGTATAATTGACAAGTGACAATAGATATGCAGTCCATAAACTAGTGACAGATTCAGTGGGGTAACAAGATGTCCCCTCTCCAAAAAATCTCTTGTGTGCATCTAAAAATATATTGCTCGGGCTGTCCTTTTCTTTCTTGTTGGGGAAATAACCTCAACAGTAGTACGTAAAGGCACATCTTGATCATTCTCCAGAACCCATGACACCCCGCATAATATCATCAACAGCAAAACCACAAGAACAACACATATTACTTTCTGTTTGCGGGTCCACACCATATTATGTTGATGAACAAAAACCATTGGCTGCTCTTCCTCAGCAACCGGTCTACCAAAGGGATGCATAACGAATGATGGAAAAAGGGGTCAAAAGGCAAAGAAAATATACAAGTTCCCAGTGTCCGTCAGAGCCTCACTGGTACAGGCTCCTATTGTTCATCAATACGTTGGTGCTCTTGAGCACCGGCGGTGGAGCTTGCACTGTCCTAAGCTTGTATCCCACGTCAATCACGATGGTATGCCTTCAGGGTATACTTCAGTCTTCCCTATCTAATCTTCAAACTACCAAAATAAAGCAAGCAGAAATCCTTTACTATTCTCAACTAATTCCATCGGTACTATGACTTAGTACAACCTGTCTTGCGCAGTCCATCCCTAAACTCTTTTCTCCTTAAACACAGTTTCCCTCAGCCTAGGGTGCAAATTATACCTGATAGCCCCAGGCACTGTGTGGTCAGTGAACAGAGGCTCCTGGATAGCTCATATTTCTGGGGGAACAGCCTTGTTCAACACCTCCTCATTCTCTTTGTCTGTCTGCATCCACGTTAGCTGGGCATCACTGAATGGGACGAACCGGGGCACCTGCTCACACTCCGAATCCCCAATTCTGTTCTTGACCCACTGGTCGTAGGGTAGGGATAAAGGAACCTTCCGACAGTGGGTCGCATGGACCCAGTTCTTACGGCCAGCAGCCTTCACAACAGTTCGTGTCACCAACAGGACCTGTTCTGGGCCCTTCCAGTGCGGCTCCAAACTTTTCCTCCTCTGAAAATGTCGCACCAGTACGTAATCTCCAGGCTGGATATCGTGGCCGCGTTCCTCAGGTATGGAAGGTAGGGACTCATGCACCTTTTGGTGAATAGAACGTAAACCTTCGGTTAACTGGCCGAGATAATCGAACAGTACAGGGTACTCAATATCCAAAAACCTATGGGGACGCAGGACGCCCCAGATATTTGCTGAGTGCCCAAACACGACCTCGTCGGGAGACAATCCTGTCCTAGAATGTGCTGTCGTTCTTGTTGACAAAAGAGTTAATGGTAAAGCATCTGTCCATTGTAACCCTGTGGTTTCCTGTATCTTTGTCAACTTCAGTTTGAGAGTACCGTTGTACTTCTCAACCAGACCCGCTGACTGTGGATCATTGGCAGCATGGAATTTTTGCTTTACATGGAGACCCTCACAAATCAATTGTATTACTTTTGTGTTAAAATGACTTCCGTTGTCACTCCAGATAACTCGGGGCAAGCCAAAATGAGGAAAGTACTCTTTCAGGAGTACCTTTGCAGTCGTAATGGCTGTATTATCTTTATTAGGGTACACCTCAACCCATTTACTAAATGCACACACAACCACTAACACATATTTAAGGTTGTTGCATCCATCTAATTCAATATAGTCCATCTGAAGGACCTCAAAAGGAAAGGTGGGTGGTGCGAAATTACCAGGTGGTGTCGGGGTACCCTTCCCTGGATTATGCATCATGCTGACCATACAATATTTCACTAAATGGGCAGCTGTCTTAGAAATATTATCATTCTGCCATACAGGAGCTAACAGCTTACAAATGTCTTTTGCACTGATATGTGCCAGACCATGTGCCATAGTAACCACAGGAAGAACATATGCATCTGGCAACATCCATCTCTGTTTCCCTGATTTATCAATCCAACATCCTTCCTCATTCAACTGTGCTGTACTCTCCTGCCATTTCGCTAATTCCTCCATCGTAGCTTCACTTTGTATCTCCTTTACACTTTCAAGGGTATTGTCAAACATAACAACTTCAGGAACCCACCTAGCTGGACCTGCTACAAACATACACTTCATCTTTGTTTGGGCCATTTCCTTAGCTGTCTGATCTGCAAAAGCATTTCGCCTCCCTACGTCATCAGTAATCTTTCTGTGGGCACTTCATTTAATAATAGCCAATTTCTTAGGTAGTGCCAGAGCCTCAATATGAGGTGCCCATGCTGAATCTTAGTACCATGGTAAGTAAGGAACACCCTCTCTTCCCAGAGTCACCCAAAATTATGCGCAACTCCAAAAGCATACTGGCTGTCAGTATAAATATTGACAACCAGTCCCTCACTCAATTCGCAAGCTCGAATAAGAGCAACAAGCTCAGCAGCTTGAGCCGACTGATAGGGGACCCGTGATGCCTCTACCACTGTGCGTAACGTAGTGACAGCATAAGCTGCCATTGTGGTACCACCTGGTAAATTAAAACAAGAGCCATCGACGTATAGTTCTCCTTGGGGGTCAGATAAGGGAACATCAGTCAGGTATACCCGTCCCTTCGTCTCTTCTTCCGTCCGATAGATACAGTCAAGTTTGTCGACTGCATCGTTCTCCGAAGGGATGGGTAGTAATGTGGCTGGATTCAGAGTGGTACATCTTTTAATTGTAATATGCTTAGCAAAGAGGGTCAATTCATAGCCAGTGAGACGTGCACTGGTGAGGTGCAGTGTCTTCGTCTTATTCAAAAGTGTATCCACAGCATGGGGTACCATAACTGTGAGGTCAGTATCAAGCACAAGACCAGCCGATTGCCTGATTGAAGTGGCTCAGCCGCAACCTCTCTCAGACAACTCGGGAGGGCCCTTGCAACGGGATCAAGCACAGCAGAGAAATAAGCACACAGCCATTGCTTATCCCCAAACGTTTGTGTTAGGGCAGAAAGCGCTCAGCCAGCCATCTCGTGGACATAGAGCACAAACGGCTTACCGTAGTTAGGAGTACCAAGCACTGGAGTAGAACAAAGCATAGTATTCAATTGCTCAAAAGACTGTTGACATTGGGGCATCCAAGACAAAAGCTCATGCACTTCTTTTGTGGTTAATGCAAGCAAAGGTTTGATTAGTAACGAGTAATTAGGTATCCACTGCCGACAGTAGGAAGCGATACCAATAAAAGCGCGCACATCTTTCTGAGTTTGTGGAATGGGCATTTTAACAATAGTACTGATACGCTCAGGGGTCAACCTCCTACCCTCCTTCGACAGTAGGTGACCTAAGTAAATGACCTCCTGTCGACAATACTGAAATTTAGAAAGGGAAACCTCATGTCCATGATCGGCCAAATGTAACAACAATTTGACTGTACTATCTTTGCAACCCTGTTCCATATCAAAAGCAATAAGGAGGTTGTCAACATACTGCACTAATACATTACCTGGAGGAAGTGACAGGGAATCTAACTGACCTTTTAATGCTTATCTATAAATACTATGACTTTCTGTATAGCCCTGAGGAGCACAACAGAATCTAAAGCTCCTACCAGCTAGTGTGAACCCAAACAAATATCTACAGTCTGGGTGAATAGGAATACTAAAGAAAGCATTTTTCAAATCAATAACAGAAAATAATTTAGCGGTAGAAGGAATCATCATCAAAAGTGTAGTAATATCAGGAACCACCGGGAAACGTGGAACTACTATTTTATTAACCTCGCGCAAATCAATCACAAAATGATAAACATCATCAGCGTCCTCAGAGGAGCCTGAGGGTGCCCTTTTAAGAATTGGAAGAATAGGACCATTACAGATATTGCCAGACGTTTCCTCAACTACTCCCTTTTGTATCAAATCCTGAATAATCTGAAGAAGAGCCCGTTCTCCTGCCAGCTGTATCTTATACTGAGGAATATGGGACAAAACAACATTCTCCTTAACTTGTATAGAAACTGGTGGTATATGCAACTGTCCTACATCCGTGTCACCTGTAGCCCATAGAGTGGGTGGGACATCAGCAAATTCAGCTGGAAGGGGTGCATCCTGAGACAAACACTGTTTAGTACTCACATCCGGTCCTATAGTAATATAGACACCCACAGGAGAGAAATAGATAGTACCATGCAATTTCTTCAGCAAATCCAAACCCATCAAGTTCTAACTTCTCACCACAGTTCGATGTCAACAAAAATGAAGATTCCACAGTAAAAGGACCAACAGTCAATGCAAGGGGGTGTGAAATGGGGTTTACAACCGGTACACATGAAAAACCTACCAAAACATTATTGTGGACAGACAGCCATATGTCGAGAAACTGAACTCTTTGTCGCACCTGTGTCCACCAAAAATTCCTTAGTCAAGCCTTGCAAATCCACTGTGACATAAGGACCATTCTGATCTACAGGTATCTGAACTGGTCCCTCTCCCTGTCCCCGGCTGTCCTAGCTATAGGACATACCTGTCACCTCATCCATATCGTGATCATCATGATAATACTGTCCATCATGAGGGTCATCCAAGTAATTATTATCAGAGCGACCCTGTGAAACCGTAGCATTCTGAGCTCTCTCAGTCCCCCTACCTCTCCCACCAATACCTCACCCTCTAGGAGCTGCAAATTTCTGTAAAAGCACCCGGCACTGGCTACGCCAAAGACCTTCTTCCTTACAATACGCACACTGATTTGGTCCTAAGGGTGTGGTTGAGGGCTGCCTGCTGGTATGCGGAAGCTGTCTAAGAGGACCACCTTGTCCCCTATTATTGCCCCTAAATGCTTGCTGCATCAACACCTTCGTTTTTAAATCCTTATGTTTCTTATCAGTCCTATCCTTTTCCTCCTGATCTCGATGTTCATAATACTGGGCCATGTTCAAAATAACAGAAGGGGAAGAGGTGGACCAAGTACTCTCAGACGCCTGTAAGTGAGTCGTAATTTCAGGAAGAAGATTAGAAACAAATCTGTCAACAAACAATCAAACTCCTCCCACGATAGACATATCCTGCCCACTATAATCCAAAAACGTATCTGCAAACCGAGTAAAAAAATCAGACACACTTTCATCCTTCTTCTGCCGACAAGCCGTCAATTTGTCCCAACTTACCTTCTTAGGTGAAATAAGGGAATGCATATATGTAATAATGCAGCCTGGCAAAGCAAGTAACTCAGCTCGGGGTTTACCACCTGGCTTCCTCTCCTGATCCCATCCCTTAATCACATCCCATGTACCATCCAACTCCCCGACATGATCTTGAGTATGAAACTGTCTCCAAACATCCACCGGAACAAGGAGACCAAAAAACATTTCAATATCAGCAAGAGTCTCCTCTTATGTAATCTACCCCTGCAAGCAATTAAAGTTGTAACATTCCCAAATACCTGGCCTAGCTCCAAGTCAGCCACATATATGCGATCTTTAATATCAAATAAAATTTGAGGCGCTTCTGTCCCAATGTGTTTCTGCCAAAGATTAATCAACGTGGCGGACATGGGCTTAAGGGCATGTTGCTGTATAAAGAGTTCAAAATTTCGCACAACTTCCCATACATCCTCCACACTATAAATCACATTTCGAGCCCACCGCGCAGCCTGGTCAGCTAATACTTGTTTCTCTTCATCCCCTATCCCAGATCGCACTAACGGGCCTATTCATTCCTTAAATTTCATCCAATCTCTATCCTCAAATCCACGAACCGGCGACTCGACATTCAAAGATACCGGGGGATGAAAAACCATGGAAGGAGAAACAATACGAATGTCAGGTACAATCGTTGCTGGCGCTTGCACCGGAGGAGAAAGAACAGAAGATACAGGAGTCAAAACAGTAGGTGTGCTAGGAGTCACAGTTGTCAAAGATGGCAAAGACAAAGAAGGAGCAGGAGGTGCCATAGCCAAAGCCGCCAAAACAACCGCCGTAGATACAGGGACAGTCGGAACAGACGAAACAGGCTGCTGGGGCTGTTAGGGTACAACAGGATATATCCTCTGTGGGGCGTAAGGAGGCAGAGGCTGAATATCTAACAACTCCTCTACAAAAGTATCATCTTCCTCTTTAGCTAAATAAGACTTATCTATATGCAATCGAAATCTCCTATCTTCACATTCAATTCCAGACTCTTGTTTTTCTTTATCACATGCCACAGCTTTTTGCATTAATGTTTGCATTTTTCCCTTCCATGCATCTCTTTCCATTTTCAACCATCTCTGTTTAGCCTCCTTCTGCCAGGATCTGAGGGAATGAAACATAGACTGTCTACTTCTTTTCTTAAATAATTGCTCCTGTAAAAACCCAATTTTTTGCTCATCAAAAGTGCCTGTCAGTGGCCATTGTAACTCGGCATTGTCCCTCGTATATTTGTGCCATAATGTACTGAACATAATAGGGCCAAGACCATGCTTCACATACATATCAAAATTAGGGCTGCCTTCAGGAGGCGCCGGTTGAGCTTCTTCCAAATGAGCATCTGCAGAACAACAACGACAACACAAATACAAAATTTTACTAAGGCTAGGCATTTTAAGAAGAAAACAAGTACGTTATTTTTACCTAACAAAATAATTACAAATACTTTTATCAAAAACGGTCCTCAGACCATACCAAACTCAAACCACAATGGTATCATATCCACAAAGAACCAAAACAAACTCACCTTGTATCAGTAGCACAAACAAACCAATTGTCCACTGCCGACTCTTCAGACCAAACTGTCAGATCCAAGGGTTTCGCCGTTCAGGATTCCAGTCGGGATGACCGCTGGGCGAGGCACTGTCCGGCAGGACAGAAGGGGCAGCTGCGAGCAAATATCACTCTTCGTGCAGGGATCCCTGAACCGTCAGTCCGACCCGACGATGTCCTCGGCCTCCCCCTGTCTGCGGAAAGGGGATGGATCAATCACCTGAAGGAATCCCTGTTCGGGCGCCAACTGAAGAAAGTGGCCTGATTAGGGTCACCCGGGTCACTAATGACCACCTCTCAGCCTTCCATACCAAATGAAGAGTCGGTCAGTAGAGATTACAAACCAATAACTGTTTATCATATACACTTAGAGCAGAGCCCACTCTGCTCAGTCGCTAAGAGGGCTGCAGTGGGACTGAAATTGATAAGCATTAAGATATATTATGTACGTTTCGCAGCTGGGCTAAAACACGCCCATAGTGGAATTTTCCAGGCAGGTGCAGCTAAGCAATTGAATACAAAGAACAAAACAGTCTCAAAGCTCATATCTTATACAAAGTTGCGAAGTCCAAGGTTGTTCCAGTCAGGCCTGTCACCAGACAAGTGGGAGAGGGCCTCTATCTAGTGAGAAAGGTACGCGCTAATAGGAACAGTGTACTCATTACGGAAACAGATCTACATGGCAAAAACAAAATTCAGACTGAAGCATTTCTCTGAATTAAACTAGATAGGATTCGAACAGCTAAAATGGTGCCTGCAAAGAAAATGGCACAGCGAATGCTAACTTACATAGAGCAATACGTAAATGTGAACATTTCTAATTCGACAACTCTTCGTTTCAAAAAGACCATGACCTTTGTTTTAGATGTATGTATTTGCAGATCATTTGCCTCACAGTATTCTGAGATGAAATCCAGTTGCCTCTGTAGGCCCACCAGCGAAAGGTTCAATAGCACAGTATCATCAGCATAAAACATTGCTGAAATGGCATCTACTCCTAATTTAGGCGGAAAAGACAGAACCTGGTTTAAACCTACCATAGCATCTCCAAAACAGGGTCGGAGCCAAAATGCACCCCTGTCTAAGCCCATTGGGGGTGGCTATTTTTCTGGACATGGCTCCATTGCATTTATCTTGTCACATTTGACAGTGCTTCAAATGCATAGGTCAAATTTCAGCCTACGTCTTTTGACACATTGCTGCTTATTCTTTTAACGTGTTTGGTGTTTTCTTTTTTGTATCTCTGAGTGCAGAGAGAGAGAGAGGAGTTCCTAAAGTGAATTATATGACAATCTTGCCAAAGTACAGGCAGTGTGAGAGGATAGGCTGTAAGATGTCGTTTTTTTTCACACATAAAAAATGTAAATACCTGTAAATTAACTGAATGAATTCAGCAGTTAGGAAAACCTTTACAGAAACCTGATTTCCACATTTTATCAACTTTGTGCTGTATAATTCTATCAGTAAAACTGCATGTGTAAAATGTCTGCCAGGTGAGTGCGCTTCCACATAAAGCTTTAGTTCCATTAAAAAAATCACCTCTCCTCATATCCATTAAAGGTAGGGGGTCATAATAGTTTGTTGCTCTAAAAATTGTGTCACAGATGTAAAACGTTTGGGAAGCATTGCCCTAGATGATTGTAAACATGAAGACCTAGATGCATGAGAGTAAGGTGTGAAAAGGGGAATTGTGGGGTATGGGCAACTTTAAGCCACATTTGCTGGTTGTTTTGTCAAATTAGGATTCTTTTTTTAAAATTCGACATTGTAAGGAGGGTGACTTTCTTTAAACATCTCAGAATTTCTAGCCCAAGACATTTAATTCATTTGCACCAGCAAATACATTACCATTTTTAAGTGGGTATTAATTAATTTGCCTCCCGGCGAACTGGGGCCCTTGAAGGCCAGTCTGGAAGCCCAGGGCCACTCCGGGTGCTTCTGTCACTTGCCTCAGAAGGTCCCCGAGGTTAACTGCAGCAGGCATAGGGAGGCTTCAAGAGGAGGGGATTAGGAGATAGCAACAAGAGAGGGAGAAGAGAGAAGGAGAGAGACTGGACAGATATAAAGAGAGAGAAGGGGGAGAGTAAAGGAGTAGGGCAGGTTTGAGCATTTATGCCAGGGCTGCTTTTTGTTCTCTAGTCCGGCCATAGGGGCAGGACACCCACAGAGCTGGCTCCTATATCCATGTCACACGGGCAATGCAAAGCACCCTAAAACAGTCGGCAACACCTCCTTGAATGCATTATTTGGCACTTTGGACATCTATCAATATTCCTGCCTTTCTGCTGCCCAGGCAACAACATTTTAGTGTGAGGTGAGGGTGCATAAGCGCTGTGCTGCACCTGATCCCCTACAACTTGAACTTGTTGTGATTTAAAGAAGTTTGTGCTTCTGATTCCTACAACGCTTTATAAACTATTGAACATACTTATTATGTAATTTTAAGGGGATTTTGAACTAGTGTTTAGTGTCAAAGGAATCCTGGTGTCAAGAGTGAACGAGAAAACACATTTCATGCTAAGCAATTGTACCTAATGCTGAAACTAGGTATTTCAAGTAATACTGTACAATGTTGCATGATTTTGTGAGCATTTTGGGCCTCATTTACTAGAGCTAGTGCATCGCTGTGTTGCAGCACCTATGCGTCAAAATAACTTGCATTTCGCTGCATCATTTTTAAATGTCATGGGTGCACCATAATTACAGTACAGTGCACCATGGCATAAGGTCCAGGCTGCGTCAAAAAAATGTGCTGCTTCCGTGGGCGTGATGCCACAGCAGAAACTGATGTTTTGGGAGGAAATGTGATGTAAGGCTGGTTTGTGGCATGTAATGTGACTCAAACCACCTCAGCGTCACTTTTCAGTATGTGAAGCATCAAAAAACATAAACAACAATGACACGTCTGTGAAAAGAAATTGGCACACTTCACAGAAGGCAGCCATGGATCAGGGCACAGGGAGCAGCAGCCAGGACAACTACCCCAGCAACCACAGCCCCAGCCAGGATGTCCAGACAGACTCCCAGGGGAAGAGGAAGTGCAATTTCAGTGAGGAGGAGAATGACATCCCGATCCCTGAGGTGACAGAGCACCAACATCAGCTCCTTGTCACCTCAAAATTGCCGTTACTGAAGAAAGAGGCCCATTGGCAGTTCATACTGGCCAAGATCAACAGCGTGGGACAAGCAAAGAGGACAGTCACCAACTGTAAAACACGCTGGCATGGGTATAAGCGTGGGACAAAGGAGAAACTGGCCAACAACCTGAAGGTAGTCATGCAGACTGGAGGAGGAATCCCAGCACCAGAAAAGGAGCTGGATGCCTCAGAGGAGTGGGTGGCAGCTGTCATCGCAGAAGAGTTGGTAGCAGGAATTCTGGGACAGGACAGTGCTGGCCAAGGTGAACAACAAGACCTACAGGGTAAGTCAAAATAAGGAGCACTGTGGGCCAAAAGGTCATGCAGTGCAGCTACCTATGTCCCAGAACTCCATTGTGCTGTGAGCAGGGCACAGGGCAAGAATCTGGGTCATGTACCGTTAAACATCACATAAATGTAAGTCACACTGCCCAGTTACATGTTGCACAGCTCAGCCCAGCTCCGTCACATTTAACCCTTTCATGTGTGAAGTGCAGCACCAGTCCAGGTTCACCTTTGTATACTTGCACTTGTAGAGGAATGTACAACATGAGTCACAAGAACTACAAGTCCCACAATACAAATCAAAAAGCATGAACTGATACAACGCATCACGCATGGACACATGGACCCTGCCCAACCTGACTGTCACAATGAAGGCCACCTTGCACCATGAGGTCACTTTGGCTTACTTGGGCTCATGCACATAAATCTGGACTGTAAAGCAATGGAATAGAATGGGCTTTTCAGAGGAGAAACTGCTCACCTGAGAGGGTGGTCATGTGTGGGGCATGTGAAGTATCAACACATAGGAACATGCCAAGAGCCACGAGTTTAGTGACCTGCATGAAACTACATAGCACGCAGCTGTCCGGACATGCTGGGTGAGGACACACAGGTGTCAGCTGCTATGGTAGGGACCAGCAGAACTCTGGTCATGTACTAAATCAGACTGGGTGTGGGGGTGAATGCAAGTGATGCACACCAGAGGATGTAACAGAAGATGGTTTGCGGTCCTTGTGGGCCTCTGGCAGTGCCGTGCATTTTAGGCACTGGCTGAGCAAGTTGAACTACCACTGTGTCTCGATGGGAGATATTGCATAGCAAGGAGGTGAGAAGAAATATGGGTACTGCAAGGTAGCCTGACCAATACACATGCACTGCTGTGTCCAGCAGTGTCACACATGTTTCATAGCTGGGAAGGGATGACAGAGAGGAGCCTATTGGGGTACTATATCCTACATGTGATGTGGCCCTGGGTGAAGATGTAGCACATGGCAGGTGGGAGTCTGAAGGCAAATTATCTCACCATGCCACATATGTCAAAGTCGGAGGATGTGAAACAGAGATCTGTCAAGGTACTGGATGAACGACTTTACCAGCACAAAGGCCATGAGTCAGAGATGGTTGGAGGTTGGGGTGGATGGGCCCACACATGTGGCAAACCTGGGTAAGTACCTGTCACCAATTCCAGCTCTACTACCATGTGGGGTACAGCTTGACACATAGCCCTCAAAAACAGCCAGCCATGTCAGTCCATTGGATATGGTCATGCACATTACTGGTGTAGTAGGCACATGAGAGTCAATGTATTATCTAGGTTCCATCAGTCTATGGCAGTAAGTTGAGTTCCTGTCCCAAAATGGGGTTTGCCAGAGGAGACATGTACACATACAAATCAAGGGGCCTGAGTCAAACGATGTGTGATACTCTGCAGATAACCAACTCTGGCAATGATGAAATGGGGTGAGCATCAGTGCTAGCAATCGACCTAGTTTGACTGGGCCCATCCCCTCAGAGTTGGTACACAGTGCCCACTGTCCACAAATATGAAGCCAACTGTGTGTGCAATTAAATCACATGAGCTTACACAAATAGGAAACCCACAGTAAGTACATGCCCTCACATATTCCTGCAGTGTAGCAAGGTTGGAAGCTGTGTAGAGGTGTGCTGGATATGTGTGAAAAACCGAACCATTGGCCACATGAATGCACAATGTGTATACAAGCCAGCACAAGGCAGAGGGCCTTGGTGTACTGTGCGAAAGGCAGACTGCAGGTTAATAGCTAATTCATGACCAAACCCACATCACTTTCACAGGAGTTGTGGGCTGAGTACTGGTCACAGGGAATGCAGGCACCCTGGGGACTAGGTGCAATGTGCACAGTACAGGCGTCAATAAGACAAAACACAATCAGTATAGCATCATGAAAAAGAAAGCTAATCACCAAGGCAGATGTGGACCTTACCTCATATCGCACATGCAGGAATGGCAGGCCCAGCGAGCTGTGTAACTGTGTTGCAATATGGGCCATGACATGACAAGTCAGCCTTGTC